>CM075204.1:9702854-10302854 GCA_037577475.1 Chaunax sp. Z400
CAGTAGGCTTAAAAACAATGCTAGGTTCAGATGTAGCTCATAGATAACTCAGTGATACCCTGACAACATTATACTTCCTGTTTACATCAAGCATATGGGAAAACATATTGATCCAAAAGGAAGTAAGTCAAATGAAATCAACAGGAGGGGCAACACTTATACCATCACTATTGTTCTTATATCACTGGAACACTAAACCTTTGCTTTATCTCTTAACCCATTAATTGCATACATGCTGTACCAGATCATGCATACAGCCACTCACATCTCCTTTGTAATGACCACAACCTATCCTGAAAGTAGCAATACCTGGCATACCCAAATAATACATGTAGGCCATTAGCCCATAAGTAAAGGGCTTTAAATCCAAGGATAAAAAGGTTAAAGGTTAAACAGAACTGAAATAATCTAACATTGACTGAACTGAACTCAAATGAAGTGAACCAAGTGATCCGCTTTGTCTCATGTTTGACCTACACGTCAGAAAGTCATCGCCGTCTCTGCTGCAGTCACTTTAGCTCTGCGTTAGTCACTCCGTTTCATGCGCATCAACCCTGAATCCAAAAAAAAAGGGGGAATAAGAGAGCTGCGCTGTGAATATGCAGGAGCAGGAATCAGCTAGAGACCAAAAGACAGAGTGAGGAGGTGAAAAGATGTAGAGAGAAACGGAACGAGGTGAAAGAGTGTGAGCTATTATTCCCTGTAACTCCGGGGCAAAGCCGTCGTTCTCAAATAATTGAGCTTCATTAGGAAGCAAAGCAATATGTAATCAAAGAGCCTTGCGGAGCGGCGTGGCCGTCCAGAGGGGGGCTCCATTGATCAAACCCCCTTTTTCCCAGCTCCCTGCTGCGCTGACATTTCTGTGTAGGGGCGTCCCGCTTGGCGCACAACGCACCAACAGCTGGGTAGAAATATCAGCAGTATGTACTGTATGAGAGCGTTTGTGTGTGCATGTGTGCAGTGGAACTGCATGTACATGTGTCCACGACAGTTGTGTGTGTCTTAGTTGGTGCTTACATAACAACGTGTGTCTGAGTGTGTTGCACTAGTGCCGATGATTGTGGGAGAGAAAAAGACAAATATATGGGAAGTCAATTGTTGGTGCACCACTTTACATTAGTAGTTTGCATATGTGTGTGTGTGTGTGTGTGTGTGTGTTTGCACGCTGATGTCATCTGTCAGCGCATCCCTTGTCTTTTTTCCCCCATCGAATTCCATTGAAAAGCTTTTTGTGGGGAACAAAGTGATTTTGAGCCACCACCTACTGCTCCATCAGCCTTATTGAGAAGTAACATTGATAAAAGGCCCCATGCGGTTCACATACAAAACACACACAGACACGTTTATACAGTATACACACACACACACACACACACACACACATGATTATGGAACTCATCGGAGTAGAATAAATATCCCCACAGTACAGCGTCATTACCATCAGATCTGCAGCATTACATAGTCGAGGGTGACGGGAAAGATTAATCTCTTAAACTCTTGATTAAACTCTTGCTTTTCCTTGTGAATTGGGCCTCATTCCTTTTCCAGCTTTATATCAGCTTGTGTCACCACCTCATTAAAGCTCAATGATGTTACACTGAGGGAAATATTCAAACCCTAGACCAAAGATTATTTATGGCTGCCAGCACCATTCCATCAAATTAAAACATTCTGGGTGTCTTTTGCGTCGTTTTTTTTTTTGTTGTTGCACATTTTCTCTTTTTGCAAACTTTTTCCCCAACACAGCGGTAGAAACATGCCACCCGCCTTTATCTGTGGCGGTGATCAGACTCATGAAAATCACATCGAGCACGCATGCAGTCTACTGTAACCCTGTGAGCAGCTCCTCAGGGAGAGCTGGGCAGTGAATTGCCCTGCTCTGCGGCACAATAGCAGCACAGTATGTGTCAAGTATTAATTGTCTTTCCATGTTGCAAAGAGCCTTTTTTATTATTTACAGTAATTGTGTTTTGATGCCCATATGAACATCCGTCTGGACAGACTTCCAGACAACCTTCCTGTTGCTTCCTTCTTCTCTCTCAACACTCACATCATTTCTTAACCCGCTTCTCTCCTCCACCATCGTGTCTGTGTCTTATCCCTTTCCTCCTTCCTGCTCCTCCCCTCCTCAGACATCTCATCCTCATTCCTCCCTCCTTACTGGGGGGGGGGGGGGGAGGGAGTCATCAGTGCTGCCGGGGTCATTAATTAGCCCCGCAAACGTGCTGACAAGTATTATATTGTTACAAATTGATTAATTACGCCATGCACACTGGTGTGCGTGATTGAGGGGAGAGTCTGTGTTGCTTCACTGGGTTTGTAGGTAAGCACAGGCCGTAGCAATCTGCCTAAGAAGTGTGAGTACAACGTTTGAGGAAACCAGTTATCGATCCACCTGCCTGCCTTGCAGCAACTGAGGAAACAAACCAGCGCCAGCTGATTTATGGGGCAACCACAGAAATTCTGAAAGTGTGAATGGGAAGGAAAGAGGAGAGAGAGAGAGAGACAGGGAGGCTCACGTCCACATAGGAAAGTAAACTCATCTCTGTTGGAAGCATTTTTGGGTTCTTCTTCCTCTGCAAATACTCTCTTTTCCTGATAATGGCTGAAATGAGGCAACTGAGACCAGCTTGTGCAAAAAGAATAGAGCAGTTGTCTTCACACACCTAAGTAAAGGAGTGTCCCTCCACCTCAACGGAGGCACTATTTTGCACAGAGGTGTCCAGTTTTACTCTGTTTGCATTTGTGCATGTGCGAGGATGTGTGTGTACGTCTGTGTACGGTGGTGGGGGTGGGGTGGTGGGGGGTTTAACCCCAACAAGAACCCGCTACAAGAAAGACCCCTTTGATCCATCGTTTCACCTTTGCAACCCCCCTTATCCTTTTTTCCTCCCCCTTGCCCCCTTCCTCCCCGCACCATCACCCCCCTTTTTTGAACGGGCTAACGTTTTTAACACAAGGCTCTTTCTTGTCTTGGTCAGCTTTGACTACACACACACACACACACACACGCACAAGCACGCACACACACACACATCTCTGGCTCTACAAAGGTGGGTCTGTGAGTTAGGACAGCGTCGTGTTTATTTTTCCAGCGGCCAGTGCTCCCGACAGTTGCCTTTATTGTTCATTGTTGGCTGATGGATGGAGTGTGGGGGGGAAGTGGGGGAGGAGGAAGGGGAGGGTGGTGCCGGTGGGCACGGGAGGCCTTTTACTGTGTGTGTGTGTGTGGGGTGGGTGTCGGTGTGGCCGCGGCGGCTACCAACAGGGAAGACAAATGGATGGCTCTCACCTTCCCGAGTGGTCAAAGGGCAGGTCAGCAGCTTCGCCTTCACTCCCTCCATCCCTTCCTCTGACTCCCTCTCTCATCCCTGTTGTGTCTCTTTCTTTCCCTCTCTTTCTCAACTTCTCTCTTCCTCATCTGGTTTGACTGGCGCAGGAATGTGGCCCTGTTAAAGGTATAGCAGCTGAAGAACAATGGGGGATTGTGCTGTTCCACACATGCATGCGCACACACACACACACACACACACACACACACACACACACACACACACACACGCAGACAGACACATACACACACACCAAAGGCATGTAGGCAAACATTAGTACATATGACCAGACATGGGTGCACACATTCATGCTGATTGTGCCTCACCGTGCCTCTCTCTAACTACATCCTGTTGAATGATTTAGACCTTGTGTTTGTGTATGCATGCTTGTGTATGTGTGCGTGCGTGCCTGCGTGCGTGCGTGTGTGTAATGGAGCTGGTATGTCAGGATCTGGGAGGTCAAAGGTCAGGCCATGCTAAATGTGAGCAGGAGGTTGGCTCACTGCAGGGTAAACACAGACCAGACACACTTGCCTCCTTCTTTCTTTTTTTTCCCTCTTTTGTCACACACACACACACACACACACACACACACACTGAAAGTACAGCTTGATACCCAGCGACCAATCCCCAAGTTTACCCATAATTCAGCACTAATCAATTCAATTTATATTTTACTTTAAGGTTAATATGAATTGCACATTTTCAAACCTGTCTGATTTATTTTCTTTGAACATATGAACTCAGATCATCCGTTTGTTTTGCCACCACATGTTGCCTTTTTATGAATCTTTCCTCTGCCAAGTTTATTTTCTTAATTTCAATCAGGCAGTAAAGGCAGTGACTGAGGAAAATAAGTCAACATCTGGTTTTACAACCAGTGATGCATATACGCGTTTCGCTCAAGGCACCTTCCATTGACATGCCCCCTCCTACCGTCCAAAGCCCCTAACCAGTCATATATTAGACTGACCTACAAGCCATGAGTAGCTTTACACTGCTTTGTTGTTCCTTCCTCCTCCTTTCCTCTCCTTCATGCCTCTGACCTCTAACCTCTAACCTCACCCCCACGATCCTCTCTGGCCTCTGGATAGCCATGAAAGTCTCTCAAAGAAGAGGAAGAACTCAGCATGACATTCAAGTTTGAGATTCTGTATTATTTCAGACCTTTTCTGCTTTTTTGCTACTGTTAAATTCACTTATTTTTCCAGTGAACCCTGGCTGTATTATGGGCGACATTTTAAGTTCCCCTATATATGAGCTGCATAGACACGTAATAAATGGTAACACACTTCAACTCCTACCTATAATCAAATAATACATGACAATAAAATAGAACAGAAATATTCTGATTAAAACCTAAACGAATGATAAAAGTTCCGTAGCGTAACCTTAGCTCAGTCTTAGACGTTTCGTCAAAGTGCTACCATCTCACCTCTGACCTCTCTCTCCCCTACTTGAGGTACCCCAGACAGCCTAGCGGAAAAAGAGCGCCAGCTCATGGGCATGATTGGCCAGTTGAGCAGCCTGAGGGAGCAGCTCCTGGCAGCCCACGAAGAGCAAAAGAAGCTGGCCGCCTCGCAGATGGAGAAGCAGAGGCAGCAGATGGAGCTGGCCAAGCAGCAGCAGGACCAGGTACAGGGGCACGCTGTATGTGAAGGGCTTCATCTGGAAATACTGTGTGGAAAAAAAATCCATTAAGTCATTTATTGTGACTTCAGTTTACAAAATTAAAAAAATTTAGCTTTCAAGATTTTTTTCCATGTGTGGACATCTTCACTCTTATTTAATCTACGATAATTTAAAATCTTCACAATATGTTTTATTACAAAAAGTGGGCTCAGTTCAGTTTAGCAACAAATCACATGGGCTATTTCTTCCACACTCATATATATACATACACACATGCAGACACACACACACACACACAATTTTTTATCGTGTACATACAGCCAGAGACATGCACCTTTGGCAGCGTGAAGACAGGGACACTGCACAGGAATGAGCTCAGGCTATGTAGTGTTGGAGCGGATGTAGAAAAGGCATACACACACTTACACACATACACACACATACAAGCTCCCAGGCGAATGTCTGCCGTGTATTTGCATAGAGAAGGGTTTCCCTCTTTGTTGTGCTTTTTAGCTTCTGGAAAGCTCTGCCTTCCAAAGAGAACAACAAACATACATGTAGGGGAAAAAAAACACGTCTGTAAGGACAAATTACCTGTGACAAACACAATGCCCTTGGCTGCATCCTGCACCGGTATGCACTGGAGCTGGCTGTACGTGAATGTACTTTATGAGGACACTTTATTCTTGTTTGTTTTTTTCATTCCACTCTATGAGCCACTGGAGTTATTCTGTGCAGACAGAAGTGGATTACATTCTAAGCTCGAAGTTGTCTCTTTCATGCAGAATGAGGAAGAATCCATGCATAAGAATGGCTAGCTTATAAACAGAGTGTGATGACATTACAAGCAACAAAAGAAAAAAGTGTAAATAAAGGCGTGAAAGTGAGAAAAAGACTCCAGATTGATTATGACTGATAGAAAAAAGAGGAAGAGTTGATGTTCTCAGAGACAGTGTGTAGGTGTGACTCTGTCGTCCACTTGGCTTTGAGCTGAGTCCAGATGAGAGGAGCTCTTTAATATTTCATACCAGGGCATCGACCCTCTGTCGTGCAACCGGGGCCCCGGAGACCTGCAGATGTGTCGCATCTCCCACAGGCTCTTCACACAAACCAAAACACACACACAGACGGACACACTTACATGCCACATATACTGTACATTATAATAATCTGTTGTGCTCTCCATCCTCAGATTGCCCGGCAACAGCAGCAGCTCCTGCAGCAGCAACACAAAATCAACCTCCTGCAGCAACAAATCCAGGTGAGGCCAGTTTGTGTGCACGTGTGTGTGTTTGTCCATCCACGTGTATGACTCTCGCAGAGTGTATGTATGTGTGTGTGTGTATGTGTGTGCATGTGCCTTGACGTGTGTCTGCATGGCTCACAAAGCCAATTTTATGATTGTGATTGTTGCAGCTGTCCTTTGCTCAGCCGTCAGCGTTCGAGGCCTCAATCAGTGTTGACTTGTCATAGTCTCTCCTCCTCTAACGCGCACAACCTGTGTAATCACTTAGAAGTGGTCAGTGTGCTTGGAGAAATCAGAAGTAGAGAATAGTACAGTATGTAAGTCTTTTTCATATAAATCAAAGTTTGCATGTCAAACTGCCAGTGAAGTATGCTTTTTGATTATTTCATTGTGTGTTTGAGTGATTGTGAAGGGTGTTTCACAGTTACAACAACAGCAACTTTGCACAATTTTAGACCTGGCAACTAGTGCGATTAAGTAGCCAAGACGGTGCTCCAAACAGAAAATCTGACAATAGGCTCATCTTTTCAGTGGATTCACCTTGTAGCCAATAAAATGTTAGAATTAGGTCACAGAGTTCCCCCTAAAATGTTGATCCTGGTAGCTACAAGCTAGCTAACAGACATCGTGATTAGCCATCCAGAGGAATCCTGATGAGAGCTCATCACACTGACATCCACAAGAATGATGAGGAGAGGCAAACTTCACTGGCTTCCTACTCCGAGCCTTTTTGTTACAAACAAGGTTTCGACAAATCTAATCACGCTGACTGCAGATGTGATTGAATAAACTCATATTGAAAAAAGAAATCTGCGAGAGAGAAAAAAGAAAGTCTCCTTGAATGTGAATCCGTCTTAAGCTCCTTAGAATACGGGTGGGTATATATGTAACACTTAAAAATGGACGTATTGTCCTTTTGGGTGCTACACTGGAGCCTCTATGTTGGTCCAGGTGGCTTGGAACGAAGAGCCCAAGCCTTTGTAAAAGCAGATGACACTGAATTTTGAGCTGAGAAAGCCGGGCTTTGTATCATAAAGAGAGACCCTGTCCAAGAGGGAACACACACACACACACACACACACACACACACACATTCCCTTTCCCCCCTAAGAGGTTAGCCATACACAGTTTGTGAGATAAGAAACCTTGTGATAGCATGTGTGTGGGACATGTGTCTATGTGTGTCCACGGTTCTGTGTAAAGCAGCTGTGTTTATTTGCTTTGTGTGTGCTCAATTCTGAATTGTTCACGTTTTGTCTCGCACATGTTTGTTTCTGAGGATTTCTCTGTGCATTCTCCAGCGTCCATTTCTTCTTCTGTGCATATGTGCGTGTGTGTGTGTGTGTGTGTGTGTTTGCCACAGCTGTGTGTGTTAAGCTATAAACACGTCCGCCCATGATTCACTCCCTCACGACCCCGCCGAGACAAAGCTCCCTTTTCCCATGACTTTGCAACCTTTTCCCAAACAAGCGTCTCACCATTGAACAGGCCCAACAATAGTTTCTCACAAGCGGGGCAGCTGTAGGCAGCCTCGTTAAGAGAGGGACGCAATCAACGGGGGCTCATCTCAGGAGCGCAAAAACGCGTAGCGCGCATCCACATATATCACACACATCAAAGTACGCACAAACGTACAGAAATAAACGCTCTCACTCGGACACACGTATCCGAGGCGGCCGCGGAGAGAGCCATGCACTTGCCTGATGATCAAACACACACTCATCATCAAAGACTTGGTCGAGAAATGCACTGCTTAATCATTCATGAAGAGATTGTCCGCACAATCCCACAATACAATGGCCTGCCAGAGAGAGGGCACCAGGTTCAGTGTGTGTGTGTGTTTTGTGTCTGTATGATAAACCCCTTGTGATTGAATTTCCCCCTAACGAGGCTGAGTTCAGCTGTTCCTTCGTGTGTCAGTGTGTGTGTGTGTGTGTGTGTGTGTGTGTGTGTGTGTGTGTGTGCGCGCCTGCGTCCTTGGCTTTGTCAGGCCCGAACCCCCCCAAAGGCCTGTGAAGAATGCTTTCAACCGTCCATTTGGAAGAGGTGATGAAATGAAACGAATAATCAAGCTCATGAAAAAGAGAAGAGAGTGACACACATCCCTCATGAAAGGACGACAAATTATTTATTGTCCCCGTGTCCGGTTTGCTATTTTTTTTCTCTCACCCTGAAGCCCAAATAAGCTAGCGGTGTGTTTGTTAGCGTCCACTATTGAGGCCAGCGGCACTCGCCGAATGTGTGTGCAGGCTGACAAACAAGTGAGTTCATTTACAGAGGCAGGCGTAACAGCAACACAAGCTAATGACATACTGCATGAAGAAGACTCACACATACCATCTATTAGTGTTCACCTGCAATTATCAATCAATTAGCATCAATTACATTCAATCGAGCATACGTTCTAAGGAAGCAATGCCACATCTAAACCTAGCTCTGAACTTAACCTTTATCCTGACTAATCCTCTAATCCGAGCCCATGATAGGTTATAATCTTTAATGGTAACCCAACAAGCCTAATCCAGATTTTAATCTTAAACCTGAACCGAGACATCCTGAAGATAAACTTCTGCCCTAGGGTAAGTAAGGGCCACTAAGGGCCAGTAAGGAAAAAATTAGCCCTACTTTGCAAAGCTTTGTGTCTCAATCTGAGGTTGTAACGTTCGCTCTCTTAAAGAATGATAAAACAAGAACATGTTTGCACATAACGGCATGCGCACACACACACACACACACACACACACACACACACTCCTACCCCCCACTTGGGGCCTTCTTGTCAAGCTCAAAGGGGTGAGCACATTCCCTCACACGTCTTTGCTTTCTCTCTCGTCTTCTCTCATTCTAATTAAATGACTTGTCTCAGAGGCTCCCTCCGGTTTTGCTGGGAAAGACTGCCGCAGCCGCACGGGGAATCGCAACGGGGATGAAAGGAGCTCACCTGCCGAGCTGCTTAGGGTGTACCTCGAGAACACGGACGTATTTTCATAGAGCAGAAGCAACACACACACACACACACACACACACACGGCGAACATACAGTGTGTTTGGAAGAGAGGGATGAGGGGACACAAGTGTGCTCTGCCTAATGAATCAGAACTCACTCAACCACAACACACACAGTCCGCTAAGTGTGCGTCAACGTCTTTCCCTCCCCTGGCTGTCTTTCATCTCATCAAGCGCCGCCGTTCCTGTCGGTGGGATACAGCAAGAAAGACGGAAGACGGGGATAGAATTAGAAAACGACTAAAGCCACCTGATTCTTTAAATAGTTAAAGAGAGCAGACGCACCGGCGTCGGCGGCTAACAAGCTCTCTATTAAGTTTACCCGGCAGTGGTAACTTAATCACACACAAACTCCTCTGTGTGTATTGTAATAATGATGATAATGCCTGATGCAGTCACAAGCACAGCCTCTGCCCTTGTTGAGGGAGGAAAAAGCGACAAACAAAAGCAAGAACACTAAAAAGCGTGCTTCTCATACACTCATACACTGTAATGCACACATGCACACACACACGTCACATCTGTACTCTGTGCGTAGCAGAGCCTAACCCACTTGGCTGTGTAATTGTTTAACCACTTCCATTACACTGCAACCAGTTAATTTGTGCTTATGCACACACACACACACGCACACAAACTGGACCACAACCAACCAGCCGTTCCCTCTGAGACCGACCCTCGCTCACATGATCTCTGTCTAATGTACCCACACACCGACACACCTGTGTTTGTGAGCATCCGAGCTATTTGGACATGAACCGTGGCCTCTTACATTCACAGCAGGCCGACCTCTAATAGCCCCTTTCCAAGAGAGAGTAACTGGACTAAAATTAAAACCCAGCTATCTCTCTCTCTCTTTCACTCTCTCTCTCTCTTCCTCTAAATTAATTATTGGTTCTATCGCTCACACATCCCTTCTTTACCAATAGGTCATCCAGGTCTTGCATTAATTGCCGGAGCATATGGTCGCCAACAGATTTTAGCTGTGGGACTCGCACTTTAGCGGGGGCTATTTTTTTTCGCACGCTCAGATGCGAGCCATATTGTGCAGCGCTGGCAGCTATTGTTCGGAGCATTAACTTCATAGAGCTAATTACTCCCCAATAATAACTTTACCTTCGAGTTTTTAGCGTACTGCGTGCCAACCAACCTGTTTCACACCCCATATGTTAATTAGTGGCCACATCTTCATTATGCCGCAGCGGCGCTTTAAGTTCAAGCTGTGCCGCCTGGCGCGTGGTGAACGCAGCCTGGACTCGTTGCCAATTATCCAACTCTTGCTCCCTTCTCCACTTCTTTCTCTTTCTCCCTCTCTTGTTCATTCTGTTCTGTTCTATCTGCTGTTTATTTCATGAGAAGTTCTCTCGCCAGGGTGAATTGTCGACCTCTCTCTTTCTTTCTGTCCTCTTCGCCCCTGTGAAAGTTCTCGAGAAAAAGTTTTACATTTAATATACGTCTCGTGCTTTTTCCATTCAGAGCGTCTTCTTTGTTTTGCATTCACTTATCGCTGATTAGAGGGGTTTTTTTGTGTTTTTTTTCAGATGAGTTACAGTTTTGTTTGTTTCAGGTTTCTTTTTTTTGGATGAGGAGGGGTTTGCAGATGAAAAGCAGAGCCCCTTATTCTCCACGCCAGCAGCTTACAGTAGCAGCGATGTGATATTTTGTCTGTGTGTGTTATGGGTTTTCATGTTCACTTTGGGCCTGATGTGAAAGAGAAGCGGAGGAATGCGTTATTCCCCAAAGCGCCTGCTGTTTCAGATGTGCCTTCTCCTTTATGTGGGATCTGGAGATTGTCTGATAGATCTGGCCTCACTCTCACTTTATCTCTCAGGCTTTTCTTTTCCGTTTGTCAATGCATCTCTTTGTCTCTGATTCTTCTTCTCTGATTTGGGAGAGTTCTCTTTCTCTCTCGCTTTCTTCCTCCTGGTTTCAAAGTTTACGCTAACATCACGAGGCCAACACACAGAGCTCATAATCCACTTTACGGTACTGCATTGATGTACAACCAATATGAGGAGAAATATCAGATTAAGTCATTTTGCAGATGTACAGGAATCTAAATGGGAAGGAATGCATGGCGGGGTGGGGGGGTAGCATGAGGAGGGAGACTCATCCACTCCAATATCATATGATCAGCTAATGGGCAAAGCTCCCTCACCTTCCTCACCCCTCCACACACACACAAATAAGAGATTTTTTGTAAACTCCCTAGTTTCTCCCTCAACTTCATCTGAACCATTCCTTCTGCCTCGTGTGTGTGCAGAAGTCAATGTGTGGACTATGCTAGGCTAGGCTAGTTGTTCTGCTCTTCGGCTCAACAGCTGTTGAGTATATGCACAATACAACTATGATAACAGCAACAATATGGAAGGGAATAATCATCCATTCTGTCTTAGTTTCTGTTTTCTCATTCTTTTATGTCTCGCTTACGGTTTTGTCCTTATCGTCCGCTGCTTGAGCTTCTTACCCATTGTAAGGACTCACATGTATTGTGCACCGGCTCTGTGGGCTGATTAATGCCTTCCTTTTGTATTCAGGCTTTTTGTTATGAGAATAGAGACTCAGAAATTCTCTGATATTTTCATTTACACACACAGATGTGTGTACAAGTGTGTCTAGGTACAGTATGCATGTATTGCAGCTGCCACAGACTTATCCTCTCCTCCTCTCTCCTCTCCTCTCCTCCCCTCCCCACGGTACATTACAGTATTGCTAGCCAGCTCCACTCCAGCATATGTCCAATTAGGCCTGAAAGGCAAAGCGGAACTGTTCTGTCTGTGATTCGTCCCTGCGGGGGTCCTGTCCGAGCATCGCGCTGGAACGCCTCTCCCTTCTGATCGTGCAGCGCAGGCGGCAGGACGGTTTACGGTTTACCAAAATGGTGGAGTAATTATTGTTTTTGGTGTAAGGGGGAAACAGGAGCTGCTTGAAGGGAGCACTAGTCCCCTGTGCGGTGATAGTTTGATTACAGTGCTCCTGGCTGCCGCATGGACACTCAGGAGCAGGGGGGGGGAACACACATGCATAGGTGTTTACAGTACAGGAGCATGCATGAGGACACAGGCTCTGAAAGCAGCGTTAGCGCTGAGAAACTAGTTACCTATCTCAGGCGCTAACCACTTCACGCGTCCTTATCGCTGAGATATTTACCTGATTGCACCGTGGCACCTCCACCTCCTTCTGATTGTGCAGCCACTTCCAGCCATTTCCATCATTCCAAATCAATTTGCCACATCAAACAGCTTTTACCTGGCCATTATCTTATTCAGTTATTACTATGGGGCTGCCCTCCTGGCAAAGTGGGAGAGACGGGAAGGAGAAAGGAGAGAGGAGATGAGCTGTGACCAGGGGACACAGTGCTTTGCAAGCAGGAGTCCAGGTCAAAGGCCTGAAGACCATATCAGGGATTTGACTTAAAGGGGCACTCACACCAATTTTATCAAGTTGCATTATGGGAAATGTAGAGTTTGGGGGGCATAATACATACCAATGGCTAAAATTCAGGACTGCTCTTGCTGTGCTGTTTTTTTATGACAATTCTTATTTTTTCCCAAACTGACTTTACGATATTTTTTTGTAGAAAGCATCAGTCCATCGATTTTATCGTCCGTCCGTTCTAAAAAGTGTTCATTTGAATCCAGGCTAACTCAGTCTGATTCTGTGCAGAGACCAAATGTTTGATCATAATCAAATATATAAACTGAAAGACACACAAACAACATGTGAACTGGATGTAAATCTTAATTCTCATCAAGTCCATAAAGATAAGACTGGCTGCAGAACAGTTCTGTCTGATGTTCCTATAAATCTGCTTACGGCATTTTTGAATTTGCACATTGACAGAACTCAAATGGAGAGAATCTAATATATACAGTATATATGTAGATATATTTATTTATTTATATATAGATATATTTATTTATTTATATATATATATGTATATTTATATGTATATAGATATATTTATTTATATATTTATAATAGGCACAGCATTGTGTATCGTTGCCATGCCCAGAGATCTCAAAACAGAACAGGTGGCCAATGAAAACATTATATGTTTCAACAAAAGCAAGTTGATTAATGAATTAACATAAATTACATGATGTTTGCATAGCTCTCCAGTTAAGAGATGATGCGTCCAAAATGTTGCCCAGTATGGAAACAATGTTTTTCTTGTTGGAACTTGGCTTGAGCTCCTTCTCCTTATTCAAATCTGTGGCTTCGACATCATACCGCCGCTACAGCTCTTGACAGGTCAATAAAATTCCTTGTTTTCCTCCTTGTCTCACCTTTTTTCCGTTCTCCTTCTCCTCCTCACTTCTTCTCCCCGTCTTCTCTTGTCTTTCCTCTCAAACTGTCAGTCACTCCATCACATGCGCGTCTTTGTGTGTTGTTTTTGGCAGAACGCTGTTTAGTGCAACCATCTGTCTCCTACTTCTCTCTCTTTCTGTCTCCTTATCTCTCCTTCTCTCTCTCTCTCTCTCTCTCTCTCTCCCTCTCCCTCCCTCTCCCTGCCAAAGCCGCCCATCGGAGGAGCTTTTTTTGCTTCTCCTTTTAAAATCCTGGAAACCTTGTGAAGTCGTATGGCTCTCTGCCGATGGACACGCACAGAGGGTTGTGTCTGTGTGTTTGTGTGTGCGACATGTTGTGTGTTTTGTTATTATTTTTTTAGAGGGGAGATTATGTGGGGAGAAGGGGGGGGGGAGAACATCACCTTCCAAATAAAAGAAAAGGACCAGCTGTTGAGAGTTTTGTGAACTGTCATGACTTGGTTTTTGTCTTTGACTCTAGAGGATGGAGTGTTTAGACTGTGTGTGTGTGTGTGTACGACTTCATTAGTCTCCTTGCATACTAATATCACATTTGTGTTCCTTATGTGTTACATATGAGCTTAAATGCATATGATTTTGAGAAATGTTTGTGATGTAATTCAGATGGAAATGAGTGGTACCTCTGGCTGTTCTGGCATCAGTTACACACATCACATACCAGCTGTATTTTTAGCATCGCATGTCTGTGGGTGGTCAAACAGAGATGTGTTCATATTTTCTTCATACTGTTCTCCTCTCCTCTTCTTCTCCCCTCCCCCCAATTTCTCCTCCCTCCTCCATCAGCAGGTCCAGGGCCAGCTCCCTCCACTGATGATTCCCGTCTTTCCTCCAGACCAGAGGACTCTGGCGGCGGCTGCAGCCCAGCAGGGCTTTCTCATGCCCCCTGGCTTCAACTACAAGCCCGGCTGCAGTGAGTCACATCCACACATACATGCATTCATAAATAGGTGCAACTTTAAGTGTAAAAGTGCTTTTAGTGAGTGTTTTTCACCAGGCAAGGTAGAGCCTGACCACTTTCCCACACAGGCCAGTTGGGTTGTTTCCCAAAAGA
Source organism: Chaunax sp. Z400 (assembly GCA_037577475.1). Classification (NCBI taxonomy): domain Eukaryota; kingdom Metazoa; phylum Chordata; class Actinopteri; order Lophiiformes; family Chaunacidae; genus Chaunax; species Chaunax sp. Z400. Next base: position 9,717,453 of record CM075204.1, read on the forward strand.
CTCGCCCCTCCAACAACATCTCTCTTTTAATAGGAAAACCAGTCCAAATACACCCTTCCTGTTTACACTCTCAATCTCTCTCTGTTCATCTCTCCCTCTCGCTCAGTCCTTTTGGCCCTTTCCTCTTGTCTTGTCTATTTTCTGATGTACAAAAGCAACAAAATACAGGCGTCCTGCACGACATGTTTTTTTTTTTCTTCTTCTTTTTTTTCTTCTTTTTTTTGGCTGTCACACTCTGGCTGTGTGGCAATGTGTTGTTTACCATGATAGAGAGAGAGACAGAGAGAACGAGAGAGAAAGAGTGGTGAGTGCTTGCCAGGGGATGCTGGGAATAAATGCACAGTGGGGGGTTTAACAGAGGAGGGGTAGGGAGGGTGGTAATGTGACCTGCCCCAGGTTCTCCTCACATTAACACAGGACGCAGCCAGAACATGTTTCCAACACAGCCCACACACACAAACACACACACACACACACACACACAAATGTCCAGAGATTGCTTTATAATATCACAAACACAGAGATAATACAAAAACGTACTAAGACACAGATATGTGAGGGAGCACACTCACTCCCCCCACCCCCATAGAGTTTCACAGCTTCCCAAACAAGTCCATTCCATTTCAATTAGTGCCATCTTCACCAACGCCCACTGCCCACGTAAATACCCCGTCAAGTGGTGGGCCTGTCTTTTCACTGCCTCCGCCAGCTCCAACCGGATTGTCATGCTTAGCCAAGCTGGGCCGCCCCTGAGAAAACTCTCTGGCAACTTTCAAAGTTGTTGTGAGTTGACATGGTTTGGTGCTGCAGCTCGAAATAGGACATGTGTAGCATTGTGTTCTGACATATTCTCACGGCGCTTCGATGATATGAGTACATTTGATCCACACACTATGGACTTGTGTACCGAGCGTCTGTCTGGTCTGAACACTTGTTGAACAGTCACACAATTTGTCTTTTATCCAAGCCACTGAAACATTTTAAAGCTAAACTATTGTAAGGACTTTATGTTTTGGATATTTAGGACGAAGCTCGTTCTAAACATCTCTGCATTTTCAGAATGACATGTTCAACATTTTCATTTTTTCCCCCCTTATATTTCTAAAACTAGTGGCTGAAGTAAGAGTTTTGAGAATGCTGTTGTCTAAAAGTTGTAGAAATTATAAAAGCATCATTTCTCATCCCATATCTAGCCTTTGTGTCAAGAATAATCACATTCTTGTGTTTCATGTGATTGCAAATAGCTTAGAGACCGGAAAAGGGGGCATTCTCGTGTTTTAGCGTTCTGTTGGATGGATTCAAAAGAAGAAATATTAAAAAGCAGTGGGGGCCAAGACATCCTGACATTTATGGGTCAAAATGACCACATCTATCAAACTCCACATTCCGATCTCATAAAACAGGCTTTCTGTTCCACATTTAAAGTTTCAGGCTCTGTCTGAGATAGACCTGCTGACATCATCATGATATCATGTGGAGCCTCCATGTAAGACTCCTCTCCATCTATCTCCCTCTTTTTGCCTGCTTGTCGATGAGAAATTTCATCTTCGCCCGCCGAGGTCGCTGTCCCCAAGCCAAGAGCAACATGTTTGCTTTCCTCCGTCCGCCTTCCTTTTGTTACGGCGACCCCCATGAGGAGCATAAATATCCACCCCGCTCAAGTTTGTCCAGGGAGCAACGAGAAAAGACCCATCTCATAGAATACACAGTCTTGAAATAATTCTTAAATCCCTCCTGCCCTCCCTTCCTGCTGGAGAAAAGAATGTCTCAGCTCCTTTTTTTAAATTTTTTTTTAAAACAGAGTTATATGGGAAAATATGTCATAAGGAAAGTCTTGGCTTCTGCCAAACGCACAATCATGTGGGCGCACACATGCACAGTAGAAGGTCCTGATACAGCCAAGAGGCTGATCTCTGTGCTGAAGGTTTAGGTCAGAAATGCAAGGTCAAGCCCTGAGAACTTTATCTGCCCTTCCTCACCCTCCACCCCCTCCTCACCTCATCTCTGACCTTTCTCTCCCCCCTTTTCTCTCCCTTTCTCTCAGAGTAATTACAGCATGGCCTATCTGCACCTGGTCACTAATAATCCGCACCCGTCCTTTTCTACCTTGCTTTTCTCTCTGCACTTCTGTCATCTCCTCCACCCTATTCATTTATCTATCTCTTGATTTATCATTCCTGACAGAGGGGGGGGGACAAGAAAGAGATGGACGTGGAGAGTAACTTGTGAAGAGAGAAAGATGACAACAGGAAGGACACAAGGAGGGAGAAAGTGGGAGACGGGAGGGAGAGAGAGGGAGACTGAAGGCTGCCCCCTCCCAACAGAGCAGAACAGGCTTTTTAGGGTGAAAAAAAGGAAAAGAAAAGAGAGAGCAGCAATCGGCAGTGGCGGCTCTTAATTACGGCGCTGGGGCCAGCTTTATCAGAATCCCCTCACCTCGCTGTTCTTTGTCAGAGGGTATTAAGGAGGAGGACACACAATCAGGCTTTTTATGAAGGCCCTACCGGCAGCACACACAAAGGATGGCTTTAACAGCTGCAGAGGGGGAATCAGGTGGTGGGGAGGGGGGCTGATGGGGGTGAGGTGAGGGGAGAGCGACGAAGGTGGGATGAGAGGGAGGAGATAGAATGAGGATGAAGGATAGCGCGGGTTGCTAAAACAATCACTGTTTTTGAGTTGATATAATAGCATAATGTGTTGAAAATGCTTTAAAAATGTGACCTTTGGTTTTCTTCAGGTGATCCCTACCCTCTCCAGCTCATCCCCACAACGATGGCCGCTGCTGCTGCTGCTGCCGCCACACCGGGTCTGGGACCCCTGCAACTCCAGGTGAGACCACAGGATCTACACATGACCTCTCAGAGGCAGAACCAGAGACCAAAAGCAACACCCAGAAACATCCAGTGAAAACATTCAGTTTTCCTTTACCCTTGGGTCATCCCATTGGGAATAAATCCCCGAACCCTGACAGTGAAGTGACCCCATAAAACTTGATCTTCATGGCCAGAGCTCAAAAATCACACAGAACTGACAAGTGTACCCCAGCCCCTGGTTTTATCCTGCAATGGGAAGTAGAAGACATAAATATTCACATAAATTTTCAGACTGACTGTCAAAGCTAATCTGTGGGTGGAAGAGATTTCAATCACTTATACAGCGCAGAGGGATCTTATGCATTCACTGCTCTCAACATTTAATACACTAAAAAGGAAAACGCAGTTGACTGATGGATTACATGTGTCAAGAAGGTTTCAGCCCTCTGAAACATGATTTTCTTCATGCACTGACATTGACTAAACAAAATGTATTGTCAGTATAAAATTTATGCTTACAAAAAAGTGGTCTGCGCTTATCGTTGGTCAAGTCAGTTTTATTCTTATTGCCAAAAATCACAAAAAATGCACCACAAACTTAACTCAAAGTGTTCAAAAATCAGTAAATATCCTTGGCGGATATTTGAAGTTGCTTGGCGGCCTTTGATAGCCAGCACATCATATTACATGGGAAAGAAATAGGGCAGATTCCTATATTCTAGCTGCTTGTTAAACAATCTATATTTAACAAGCTTAGGTTTTCAAAGTAAAGCTACAAACCAGTGCAAAGCTTTGTTGCGTCGTTCTGAGGGATGAAAAATTACTTTTGAAGATTTAACGGATCTAAACTTTTGATTGCACACTAGATATTAGGGCTCAGACCCTATTTACATCATGATATTGAGAAAAGGGTCTAGTTGTCTGCTCTGCTCCTGTGTTATAAATTTAGAGGCCAAACGGAGAATAAACACAAAGAGAGGATAGCCAGAGAGGAAAAACAGTACAAAATTAGTCAACGTATGTTATTACGGTTATAAGGAGGATGAGTCTGACTTCAGTCTTTTTCCTGTCTGCATATTTAGAATAAGAGGCCTGTCGCTTAGTAATCCCACACATACATGGACAAGCACACGACTAGACCTCACATACTTCCACTCAGATCCATGTGGGCTGTGGGGCCCCATCTCCCCGGGGTTAAGAGCCTGTGTGGGCATCCCCCCAGTCGCCTGTTTGAAACACATTAACCTCCAGTCGGTACAGGCTGCACTTGGCCTGTCTTCTCGACACGCATTATTATCATAAAATGTGACACACACACACACAAATATGTGAGAGAAACAGCTGCATTGACACACATTCTTTATAGGAACATCATTTTATTTTACCGTTCATACGTTTAACAAATGATGGGAATATATGGGTTAATGCTAAGGCAGAGTGTGTAATATATATTTGCACCTGTCAGACAGACGTACTGCCCCATATGCTAGACACTACAGGGAGAGTACAATAGCTGTATAATTCTGTCATGGAGAACAGACCCCGCTGTCCTCACTGATTTCATTATTACTTGTGTGTGTGTGTGTGTGTGTGTGTGTGTGTGTGTGTGTGTGTGTGTGTGTGTGTGTGTGTGTGTGTGTGTGTGTGTGTGTGTGTGTGTGTGTGTGTGTGTGTGTGTGTGTGTGTGTGTTATCTTGACAATAATGTCCTCTGTGGTGTTATCACAGCTTCAATCTAGCCGTCCATATGTTCGGCTATGTTCAGAGTCACTCAATCTCCAGTTCAACGGCTTTGTCCACCTTGCAATTGGATTTTTTCTTCTTTTTTTTTGTTTTTGTACCAGCAGGGAGGGGTGAGAGGACACAATAAGCATAAAAAACATCTCACTAGCAGATTTCTCTCTCACAATCCTCCCAGCGTCGAACACACAAACACGGTCGCACACTGAGATTAAGGCCTGTCAGAAAGAAACGGATTTGCCCAGGATAACACAAGTACAGATGTCTCAATGTGGATGGATTTCCTTTGGGATCGTCTCTGCGCCCTCATTTGATAAGGAGCCGTTTCTGTCGGCGAGATGAGACATGACGGTTATCTCGGGCCTCGGGTCACCAAGGCAACACAGTGGGCTTGTCAGAGAGGATACAGGTGAACCCACTTAGCTGAGACACACACAAATTTTAAGAGAAAATGAAAGAATTTCAGACGTGGTGCACAACAAAATTCAGTCGTTGCATTAAAGAGCAGATGGAAACACGCTGACAGATATGTTATTTCAGCATCTGACATGAATGTTTGCCTCATATGCTACATCATGCATTCCCTCTCATTTAGGAAAGCCCTGAAGCCAAGAACTATGACATTAAACTATCAACTATATTTTCAAATTAGTGTTATTAAAATATTTTTAAAAAACAATAATCAAAATGTCAAATGCCCCCAATCCATTAAATCCTACATTTCCCATCATGCAACTCAATAACATCTTCCTAATAGAGCTTTCCTGACTGGTACATACTCAATTCTTTTAAACTCCATGCCCCCAGTTTGTTACGCAGGGTTTCTGATCAAATCTGTAGGCCTAAATAACCCTACTGAACTCACCAGAACTACAAGAACAGCCATGTTTGTTGTTTAAAGTGAATGCATTTATTTATATAAAAAGTACATACAGAAAACAAAGGCTTTTCCCCCAGATTACACTGTGCTGAAAGTATGTACATAGAAAAACGACTGAGAGGAAAATCATGGCTCTGAGTTAAGTGCAGTTCTTGGAAAAATGTGTTAAGCTCTCAATGATTTAAAGCTCTGTCTATGTTTAAAACATCCTGCATAGAAATCAACAGTGTAGCACTTATAGTCAATGGGAGCTTAAAGCAGAATCCTCCACAGACAGTTTTCAAGGCAACAGAGGGTTGGGAGTGAACAAGTTTGGCATTTAGCATCTTAATCTGGGGGATGAGTGTTTCATTGTGCATTAGAGAGTTTGTTAATCTGGCTCCCTATTGACCCTTGATATCATTGATATCATCCATATCACATAAATGGACTGAGGAGGACAAACAGAGCTGTAAAATAACAGAAAAGTCTACTTATCTGGGAGAGAATGTCGATAAAGGTGAAAAGGCGGAGGTACCAGAGAGGTATTTAGAAGGATGATCAGTTAAAAGGATAAACAGAGAGAGAGAGATGGGGGGGGGGGTAAGTGGAGGAGAAAAGTGTGGATGTGTGTGAGAGATTAAATGGGTGTGTATGGTATAAAGAGGGTCAATGGCGTGGTTCAGGCATCATATGGAGAGGCAGATGTTGGAACATATTGTCCTGGATTACCGCACTGTACACCGGAGAGACGGACGGACGAACAACGGACAGGCGGTGGGAGGGGAGGGAGGGAGGGACGGAGGGGAGGGAGGGAAAAAAGAGACGAGGACAGATGACAGAAGGTAAATGAGAAATCAATCGAGCAACTCGTTTCTCCATAAAAGCTTATCTGGAAGAGAGAACGAGTGCAGGAAAGCGTTTTCTCAAAAGTGAGAATTGCTTCACTGTTGATATCTTCTTCATGGCCCTAAAGGCTTGTTGAAGTTGCAAGGAAATGCCTTTTTGTGATAGCAGCATGGGATCAATGTGAAATCAATAAGCAGCAGAGATAAGTGACTGTAGTTAGGCAAACTCTGGCTCACCACTTCCGAACACATAATGAGTAAAGGAAAGGGATTTTTAAATGTATAAATCCATCTTATCCGCTCTGATTCTTGTTTTGAATGCCTGCTTAATTACTTTATTGACATTTTTTAGTTTTCATATAAAGTTATGGCACGTTGCTAAAAACATAGTGTATCTAGGTTCTTCTAGCCTTTTTTATAGTGTTAGTTTCAACAAATAGAAAATAAACCAGATGTTTGTTCTAAAAGAAATTTCCACAGATTTGATGCTGTTTGTGTTTGTCCTTGAGGCTGTGCCCATAAAGGTATATGAAAGGCATTGTAATCATTTTATATGATTTTTATTTACACTTGACCGCTGTGCACCTCTCTCTTGGGAGGTTGTTATTTTGTTTATTGCATAGTTCAATCACAAATACGTTTCAATTACTTAAATCAGAATAAAGGCTCAAACGCAAGATGGAGGCTGAAAAGAAAGGGAAGTCAATTAGTCCACTATTTGCTTCTTTTTTGCCTTTCAGCACCAAGACATGCTGAAAAAAACCCAGTCAGACAGACAGGAAATCAGTCAGACAGACAGACAAGAATCCATTAAGATCCATACAATAGTCCTCAGTGTCCATGTAGACAATAGAGCTCTGGCTGCTCTGAAACTCTCACTACAAAGACCAGACGTAATCTGACTAAAGCTGCAGATTATTGACCAAGCTAAAAGAATGGACACAGCTTATGTTAGCAAACACACACACACACACACACAGTGTCAATAGCACTAACATCACACCATCACCCCCATGTCTTCACACAGATGAACACCAATAGCATGTTTTTTTTCTGGAACATTTAGTATGAGGGCGCGGTGTGGAGCTTTAGAACATTTGAGGTAAAAATGGAGCATTGTGAGGCTACATGAGGGAAACTATTGTTTGTTTCTTAAATTCTTGATCCATCGATCCTTTGACGGTCCTGATCTTGCTTTCACTACCATCTTTATCGGCTTTGTGACAGTCCTTGGCTTTCTTCAGCTTTGTGCCGTGGGTTAAAGGTCACAAGAACGTGAGAATCACATTCTGAATCAGCTGATCCTGCATATAAGCTTAATGAAATCTTGCGAGAACGTGGCACGATAAGGGGAACCGATGAAGAACTACAAGACATTGGAGCCACATGATATCAAAGCTGTTTAAGGCCGTCTGATGGAGTAATTATACCGTTTTTAATGAGCAGACATATTGTTTATTGGCATTATTTTGATATTTTTACAGAAAAAAGATGAAGTAATGTATAGCATTTCAGGCGAAATCGTCGTTTTGGTGAGAAGGCACTCGCCAAAGGTAAGAGGTCGCAGCACCCCTGGTACCCGGTTTAGAAAAATCCCTGAATAGTCACATATCCCCTCCTGTTAGCTGCTCATGCTAACACACAGACCAGACACACACACAAACAGACATGGTGGGGTGTCATGTGACGAGCACACGCTGACCACTAGACGAGCTCACGTGCACACACACAAAAACACATGCAGATGTGTTAGTGCTGGTCTGACATTCGGGGATTAGGGGACGGAGAGAGTGAGGAGCAGGTCTTTCTCTCTCACACACACACACACACACACACACACACACACACACACAGCTCAGCATGTACGCCTGGCTCGGGAGTGACATTTAAGATTCCTGAGTCTCATACTGCAGCTATGATTCCACACACACACACACACAGATACACATTGTGTTGCTCTTTGTGTTTGTGTGTCTGCGTCTGTATGTGTGTGTGCGTTCGCTCCTCCGGTCACCCCAGGGGCCTTTGCACTGTCACTTCCTGTTTGTTGACATGCATGTTGTTGTGGCAATGCTCTGGGCGCGCTCCAGTGCCTCTGCCTTCTGTACTGTGTGTGTCTGTGTCTGTGTGTGTGTGTGTGTGTGTGTGTGTGTGTGTGTGTCATTGCAAGCTGGCCCATTGAGCAGCCTTTGAGTGACGGGAGCTGGCCTTGTAATGGAACTCAATTCACTCTGCAAATAAAGAGGCCTTTGAACCACTGGTCCGAATATGGCAGGACACACACACACATACACACACACACCGCCTGTGGTCCACTCGCCAGGGGGGGTTGGCTGGTAGGGACGGGAGAGGGGGGTGAGGGGTCTTCATGCTCGGCTGCACCCCCTCCTCCTCCTCCTCCTCCTCCTCCTCCTCACCCTCTCTTCCAGGAGCCTCAGTGCAGCTAATTGAAGAGAAATGAGCAAGTGGAGGCTGATATGATGTCAGCGAACTGGTCCTCACGTGGCCGTCATGTAGCTCCCCGTATCATGATGATGCCCCGCTGATTTCTACATCACCAGCTAGAGCTGGGTATTACAACCAATTTTCCTATTGTGATATTTGCAATAATTTGTGGCGTATTGTCATATACCAGAAAATTCCTGTTTTGACATTACATGCGCATGAAATGGAGGAAATGCATCATGTAGGTACTAGTTAGAATTCCTTATATGATTTATGATTAACTTGTCAAAAATAAGAACAATGGTGTATTTTTGATACATTTCAGTCTCATGAAAAATACTAAAATTACTGACTTACAAGCAATTTGCTTCTAACCTTAAGTTTTAACTGAACTCAATAGTAGCTGTGCTTTCAACACAATATGACAGCAGAAACAACATAATTGGGGTCTGATATTCATTCACCCACTTGTTTTGCAGGTTTGAGACTGTATAAATAAATAAATTCTATCTTGGTCTCATCATACATATGAGGTATTATGACTTCAGATAATTGTTTCCTGTTTAAGTTTATGTATTTGTGATCTAGTGCATTGATAAGAGCTTGAAATGCAACAATTCTGTAAGGCCAAAGATCTTTAATTGTAAATCTTTTAACTTTGCTCATCAAGTTCTGCCTGTGGCGGGTTGGATTGGGTTGGATTTTCCACCCGAGAATTTCCTCTGTTTTGCAACTTTTACAAGTTGGCATGTTTTTATCAGCTGTGCCTTCCATAGCGAACTTCTATAAACCAAAATATTGCAGATTTTCCCCATGAGTTTAGTCTTCTATCACTGTTTTGATGCAGAAATGACATCCGGGCTGCAGTCGGGAGTAATGGAGTCTTCCAAGTTTTCCAAAGTAGCAGACAATACGAAAACGAAACCTAACACCCCTATCAGCAGCAGTGCACAGTTTCTCCTGTATGTGCCTCAATTATCATTGTTCCCTTTGGTGGCTGCAACAGCAGCAGATGCATGGTGCAGGAATGTTGAAATTAATCATGCATGACGAATATATAGTGCTGTACGGTCACAACAATGTTAGAAACTGTGTAAATGTCCATGACCTTAGTCTCACAATTCAGTATTTCTTCACTGACAGTGTTTGCAGTTCAGCTGAACTTTCTGTAATCACGAGCATCGTATCTAAGAGAAAAGTTAGTGTGAATTCAATAAAAGAAACAGAGTATTGTAAAAAATAAAAATTGTTGTTGCAGTGTTGGACAGTGAATATTGTTGTTGCCACATGTGAATGAGATTATTTCACATTCAAATCTGTGTTTCTTCCAAATAGTACTTCTTTGTGTGAGTGTGTGTGCTGCCAGTTTGAATGTCTCATTTTTTTCCCCCCCTTGTTTGTATAAAGAAAGATAAATGTCTTTATTTAAGATAGCAGAGGAGAGTCAGAGCTAATGTGGCTGTCAAGAGAGATAGAGAGAGGTACAAACAGATGGAGAGAGAGAGAGATAGCAGTGACAGCATCTCTTCCTCGTCCATTTGCATAAACCAGCCTTTGTTTGACGCCGGTGGCCGGCAGCCAAGCACCAACAGAAGGACGGAAGTTAAACTAAAAAAAAAAAAGATGAAAAAAAAAAAGCATGGTCCTCTTCCAGAAAAATCTTCCACCAGAAATAAATAATAACAATTATAACTATTCAAGAAACAGCACATCAGTGAGTCCTCGCTAAATAACCATTCTGTTGCTCTTCAGAGACTGGAATAACAATTCTGTGAAAACAAAATCGCGTCTTGGAGATTTGTATTAGCAGACATAAAAGTAATTGAGCTTTGCAGGATGATTTTGAGGAGGAAGATGGAGAAAGAGTAAGAAGTGTTTATGAATACTGAAGCTCCTTCCAACTTGTGACTATTATGCTGTGTCTGTTGCTGTGGAAATACTGGCCAGAGACTGTTTTGTGTGATACAATGGTATTGCATAAATATTCTCGAGTACGTTCACACCATAGCAGCTCCAGCCATAATGCTCTTATTTAATTGGAAATTAATTGAATACATAAATAAAGAGGAAACCTCCTTTTTTCCCACAGCAGTTATTCAAACATTTAATCTTGTTACACTATTTAATAGCATTTCCATGTATTTTTGTGTCTTATTGTCAGTGCACTAAAAACACTGGAGGGGCACAAGACACTTCTGGCATGTCCCATCTGGCATGTAGCTTCACAAATTTGCCTCTCTTTTACTTCTCCATCATCACTTTTTTTTCACCTTGAGCGAGAGCCTGGCTCTCCGGCTTGACCTCGATAGCCGGAATGTTTTCCCTTTCTCCCAGGATGCACCTGGAGGGGACATGGCCATCTCTTGGCCTGTCAGAGAGGCTGTTAGCGTTTCTCCCATGGGGTGAGGGAGGGGGTTGACAGTGGAGATGTCCCTCTCTCTGTCACACAAACAGAGGCCGGGCCACTAATGGCCTCTTCTTCCAGAGCTTTTTAGCTGGCATCTCTCTTTTTTGTTTGTGCGATCTCATGTATTCATTTATTCATGTCGTCCTTTTCTTCTTCTCCTTCCTCTTTTCTTACTGTCCCTACACCCCCACCCCACATCCCCCTCAATTCGACTCTCTCTCTCTCTCTCTCTCTCTGTCTACCTGTCTCTCTGTCTCTCTGACCTTGCAGCAGTTGTACGCGGCTCAGCTTGCGGCCATGCAGGTGTCCCCAGGGGCCAAGCAGCACGGAGGAAGCCTGCCCCCGCAAGCCAACCTGGGCACACACTCCCCACCCACCAACACGCACCCACAGAGCGACAAGGGCCGCAGCTCCTCACCATCAAACAAGACCAAGGTAAGGGGAACAACAAAGGCCTCTGTGAGTGTGTGCATGTCTGTGTGTTTAATACCAGAAACGCCAGTGGAAATCAAAAGTTGAGATTCGGCTCACAAATTTTTAGTTAGAAATTTCAATTCAGCCTTCAAATTAATGTCATTTTTGTAACTTTTTTAAAGCTGTTTATGCACCTTTTGTGCACTGCAAATCAACCTGTTGCAGAGACTTGCCTTATTCCTTATTTCAAAATAAAGGCAAGAATTCTAGAAAGTAGATTTCCATTGAGAACAAATATTTTTGAATAGTCTCTCCCTTTGAAAAGTTTTACCCAGACAGTCTAGTATTTACACGCTGGCCTTTCTGGTGTTACAACAGAGAGTGAAAGAGTGGACGTCTGCCTGGATGAGATTGTGTTTCACTGCAGTGCATGAGCTGAAAATGTGCGTCCCAGCTTGTTTGAATGCTGCTTTGCACCCCAAATTTTGTCCTTGTCTTGTTCTTCAGTCAAACAGGTGTCCTGAGTAATGGTCAGCTCCTCATATAAATCTACAGCTTGGTCCCTCACGGTCAACTCTGCAATTCAAACAGCACAAATTTGTCTCTGAAGTCCAGCTGGTTTATGGTCCCGGTGGATTTTAGGATGTATTGGTGTTTGTGTTCGTTTTCTCGGCTGACTGCACGATAGGGTTGAGGGGAAGACTTGTGTCCATCCAAGTGGAATTCTATGAATATCTGGTCACCCTTTGGGACCCTGACCACTCCCCCACCCCCTCTCTGACCCATACACACTGAGCCCCCGTGCCCCCTGCTGTCCTCTGCACACTTTAGGACCCCCCACAAGTGTAGTGGTCAGTCACAAATCAACACACACACGGGTTCAGACTCCTACAGAGTATGGAATCTGATTTGGGCTGATCCCTCATTTTATCACATAAATCAAAGTTTCCCGGTTTCTTTTTCTTCTTTTCTTTTCTTTTCTTTTCTATCTCTCATCTCCTCTCCCTCCCCCTCATCACCCTTTTTTCCACTTTGACCTGTTCCATCTCCCGTGTCCACACACACTAATACTGATGTGCCTGACTTTTGCTCATGGCACAGATTAAGGCTTACATTTGACTCCAGAGCTTGTACCTCTGCTTCCTTGTCCATCAACCCCTCCCTCCACCTCCGTCACTCACTCACACTCTCACACACACACACACACACTACCACCATCCCGCCCCACCAACACACTTTTATTAGCATATATATGGAGTTGGGCTGAGGGGCAAGGGCTGCAGCCTGTGGTGGAAGGTGAAGTGGGGAGCTGTAATGGCCTCCCCAGTCCAGCGGGAGTGGCAGACTGGGGAGTGGGCCCACATGGCACTCGATGGGTCCCGCAGAGCCAAACCGGCCAAATTATCGCACTGCTGTGTTGGTGTTACGGCCCCTGTGCTTCCATACTGTTTGAGACAAACTTCAGAACTTCTGGTTTTCTTTGTTTTTCCTCTCTCTCTGCCTCTCTCTATCAATCTTTGTCTCGTTTTCTTTTTATTTCTTTCACTCTGGCTGATCACTGCAGCTCTCTCTCTCTCTCTCTCTCTCTATCCCTCTCTCTCTCTCTCTCTCTGGGTGAGTGACATGTATATTTCAGAGGTGTGCTCCCCCTGTGGGCGCTATCTCAGGTCTCTAGTCATTTAGAGACGTGCTGTCTGCCTCTGCTCACAGCTGTTTGGACTCAGGCACACACTGCTTAAGTGCTTTACCCTCGGGTGAGACACGGACACACACAGACACACACACACACAGACACACTCACAGGTGTTGGAGAAGACGCCATGCCAACTAGAAACCATGCAGCCCTTTTACACTCACACACACACACAAACACACACATAGCCATGCACAAATCACTGCAGCATACATGCAGCTTTCTTATACGCAAGAGTGGATCTTGATGTAGGCAGGCATGCATACAGACCCATACAATAGTGTGATTCAAATGATGCACCATATGCAGCCCGTTCGCTGACATGCATCACACACACACGCAGAGGCCAAATGATTTCTTTAGTACTCAAGAACAATTTTGGTAAACTTTTCTTAAATATTTCCAGTTTTTGTTTCTCAATTCTTCTACAGCTCTGCATTTGAGGGAGAAGAGTCAACTTCATTTATTTGAAAGCTGCAGCTTCTTTGCAGACTGAGATTTTTACAAATCAGCATGAACCTCATGCACCTTAATACATGAGGGATAATAAACCAATAGTATGATCATTTTAAGACAACACTCGTAAAGGAAAGTGAAGAGGGAGATATAGGACTCTGTCGTTTTGTCTCTGGAGCATAAGTGGTGTCCTTTGTTATTTAGGGATCTTTGTCATCTTTATTTATTTCATTTCCATAATAACAGGTTGGACTCAGGCTCATTCTGTAAGTGGGATTTGTCTCAGATGAGGTTTTGGGGGAAGTAACTCAAAAGTTTCACCAAACTTTTTGTACACATCTCCGGTACATCCTGGATAAATACCTTTTTGATATTTTAAGCATTTTATTAACATTATCCATAACATTTATTTAGTTTTTAATTTTGAAAATTGAATATTTTCTCAGACATGCAATTAACAGGGACAACTTAAATAACTTCTGTCTTTTTTCAATGAAATGCACATATACTTAAGCCAAACTTTAAAAGCATGTTTTTTTAGATGCTGTGTTTTGCTAGTATTGCTACATGAGAGTTGCAGAGAGACAACAGAAATGGAGAGAATAAACTTTTTTTATTTTATTTGCTTCCTTTTGTTTTCATTGTCTTTTAACTTTGTTTTAATGTATTATTTTGGTGCTATATAAATGAAGTTGCCTCCCCTTTCAAACCAAATTCTAACAACATCTGGCATGCAATGACAATAGACACAGGACAGACTGCTGTCAATGCTCCTGACATATTTTGTTTGGAGGAATTAGAGATCCATTTTGGCAACAGTTCTGAACTTAACAGTTGATTGAGATTGCAGTGTTTCATTATCTTGGAAATCACAAATTAAAATTAAGCACCTTAGATAACCATTAAAATAGAACCATTTAAAGGTTTAACGAAGCAAACTTATCAAATACCAATTCAGAATGACAGCAAATCATTCTTTCAGTCTAACGAGAGGCATTCACAAAGTCTAGACTGTCATGGTTAAGTTACATCTGCAGATGTGCATTTCCATACTGAAGGTATGGTTTGAACTGGTGCCACACACTGTAAGACGGTTTCATATCTGTCTCTCCTGTGTCGTCTGCTGTCTGAGAGAATTAGATATGACAATAGAATTAATATCCAAAAAGTCACTTATAGCTGGAAGGAAAGTGAGTGGAGGAAAGATGAGAGGCACAAAGGTCCTGATGTTGCAGCACATTCAGCTAAACACACACAAATACACTCAGAAACCTGCCCAGGATAAACGGCAGTGGCACAAACACTTGTCCTGTTAATTGAACCGTCAGTTCCCGTGATAAGATGCAGAACCCTGATGTCGCCTGCACATGTCAGCATCCGCAGAAGTGAAATACAGCCCCCCCCCCCCCCCCCCCCCCCCCCCCCCACACACACACACACACACACACACACACGCATTATCTCACCCCTCCTGCTTCCTCTCCATCCCTCTGGCTCTCGTCGTCTCTCTGCATGTTTTCAGTCTCAAAGCTGGAGACTATTTCATCAGCCAAGAGAGACACAAAAGCAATTGTATTAATTCAAGATCCCAAGCCTTTCAGAGGCTTTAGAGGCCTCACACACACTCATACACACACACACACACACACACACACACAGTCATGAGATTTAGAGCTTGTTGAACAATGTCTTGCAATGACACATACACACACACACACACACATAAACAAGTCCGTCCCAGGCTCTCAGCTCCACTGTCTAAACTAATACCTCCACACTGGCATAATACAGGTTGGCCACCTTCCCACCATAGGATTTGGCTTGGCGCAGAGGGGAGACTCCCCCATCCACTGTACAAGAGGCAGAGGCATTATATATTTGTAATAAATATTCAAACACATTCCCAGCCAAAGCCCACCATAATATGGGTCAGGATTGAGAAGATCCCATTCAGTTTTTCTCTCCTCCTTTCTCTCCTCTTCTTCTCCGGCCCATTGTCTCACTGAAGGCATCTTTGGGGGTCCGCCGTCTATTTAGAAAGACACCCCCCCCCTAATGAAGGACAATCCGGTTAGGCCTCATCGCACACGCGCGCACACACACACACACGCACGCACACATGCAAAGTGGTGATCTCATACACACGCACACACGTAGAGGCACGTACACATGTTGGAGCTTAATTGGAAGGGCTTAATTGAGTTGTGAGAGGCTCATAAGGCTTAGTACGACTCAAGGAGTGGGAATCAGGGAAAGTCGGCCTTAATGAGTGGGTATACCACACACACACACGCACACACATGCAGACACGTACACACAAACATGCAGCACTTACTCTCTTTTTGGATCTCACTGTATGCTGGATTCTACTCCGCCTAAGTAACAATTAGACTAATGACCAGAAAATAAAGATGAAAAATGTCTTTATTCTGAGCTTTAAATGTAGCTCAAATCAGACCACACCTGTAACAAATATAGTTACCTTTAATTCCACTTTATAAAATGTTCCCTTAATCGGAACATTACTGGAATAAAACACTGTATTTCTAAACCTCATAGACACTGTTGCTGTGCATCTTTACTGGGGGGGGGGGGCTCATGTTGTGTCTGCCTTTTAATTACAGAGTTTTAATTACACATAGTGGTCTGTGTACATCTGGCCCCTCGGCGATCTAATTCCTTCCCGTCACATGACCCTCCTAGACTCCTCCTGATTCGATTAGGTCATCAGCAGGGGTGGTGTTGCCATGGCAATTAACACGATAACAGCCCCCCAGCGTCATGCGGTGGTCCACGTGCCGATTCGTATAGGGGGCTGATGTCTTTTATATATATTGAGGTTATCGCTGTGTGAAGACATCCTTTGATTTAGGTGAATGACTGATTTTTAATTATACAGACATATTAATGTTAAGTCCTGTTTGGTATCAGTTTGTCATGAAAGGCCTTTGTCTCTAATGGAAGGACTGGAGACTGAAGTGGCAGACAGTCCTCTGCTCTGGCTGCTGTTTTGATTCACTGAGAGGTCACTGTGTTTGTAAAGACGATCCCATGGAGGTGGAGATGTCCGCTCCAGTTTGAGAATGATCTCAAGGTGTTTCTCCTCCTCTGGTGTTAGAGTGTCGCCCCCCACCTCCGCACCTCTGGCTTTGTTTGGAGCATGTTGAAGAGCAGCATTACAGTGCATGTTTACCGGAGCCCGCATGTGCAGTGTGCACATGCATGTGCATGAATGGGCTCCACTTTGCTGTGATATATATATAGGAAGTCTGTTTTGTTGCATGTGAATATCAGTGGTTTGCACCGAAATGTTTCTTTGTTTCTTTTTGTCTGTGCTGTTACTTGTTTGGCATATTATGCGCTGATAAGGGCAGTGGCATGCACCCTGTCATCTGTCCCACCAGGCTTTCCGTAGATTGCTGTGCATGGACTGCCGTTTAATAGGTGCGTGTCAAGGATTCAATTGAAAGTGGTCTCGTGAGGAAGGGGGAGGTGTCCCCTCTGACTCCCACTTCCAAATTCCTACGGTGGTCACAGCAGGCGAAACTGTGCTGTTTTGGTTTTTGCAGGACAGTGAGGGTGCACAGCCACTGAACCTGTCGGCCAAGCCTAAGGCATCCGAGAGCAAGTCACCCAACTCCCCCCCAACTTCCCCACAGGTCCCTGCTGCTGCTGCTGCCACCAAGCTGGGCCATGCCGCCTCCTTGAAGCACACTGTCACCCCCTCCAGCATCGGAGGACCTCCCGGCAGAGTCAGCTCCATTGGTAAGTGGACTTTCGTTTGCATTGCACACACGCCACAGGAGAGGTTCAAGGAAAATCCAAGGATATTACAACTTGGGTCTTTTAAGTTAATTGTCGAGATCTAGGAACATGGCTAGCATCTCCAATTTTGTAGCAATTCAAACATGGCTGGAAAGACATTTAATCAATCGGAGGTTTTTAGTCTAAATTGGGCACGTCGTCTTCCTACAAGGCATGTGACGGAACATACAGTTTGTTGTACCGTGACATACTTCTTAAAAATGATATTGATGCCCACAAACATACACGTCCAAACCAACAGATGTGTGAATGCATGTATGTTGTACACATTTTGCAGATGTTTTCCTGTTGTGACTATGTACGTACAGTATTTGAGGAGAACTCTAAGAGCATTACTGGCAGTGGGGATGACAAGAATAGTGTTTTTCCCGTAGTGCTGCCATTGTCGCTAGTGCCAGTACCATAATCATACCCGGCCATATGCACACATACATAAAATGTGTCATAAATGAATCACCATTTTGTACTCTTAATCCATTTTTCACGCAACACTGATAGTTCAAATATTACACATATGTAACAGGCTATAATTAGTGTGTTTGTGTTTTTCCTCTCCGTGTCGTTATTTGCCTCCGGGCTGCTTCATTGTTATTCGTTTATTAGTGACTGAAAGAGACATAGGAGTGAAGGGAAGGAGAGGAGGGGAGAGGGAATGAGAGAGATGGGGATTAGCACTTTTTTTTTTCTCTTTTTTTTTTCCTCCTGAGCGATGAAGCGGGGGAATAACAAAGAGAGGAGCGCATGACAGACAGGAGGTATCACCAATGAGATTAGACAAGCCTCTTACATGAGCCAGGACAGCGCAAACACCCAGCATTAATGACACAATGACAGCGCACACACTCCAACACACACAAAAGCGCACAATCCCACATCCTCCTCCTATATGCAGTTAGTCGTTTTTTTCTGACTTCTTGGCTAATCTCACTGTTTTTCAACAAATCGGCGGATTTAATATCAGATTAGTGGATTTGCGGGCCCAGATGTTTTTTGTTCAGAAAAATGGATTACAGTGTTTAAAGTTTGTGTGTGTGATCCCTGCTGAATTATTCGCGCGTGGAGACCTGTGCGTTTTGTGCTGCAGGTCCCAGTTAGCTCACAGTCCCATCTGTTGCCACTGACTTCAGCCACTCACCAGTCACATATGTTATTACAGTTTATAGTCGTATTAGGATTCCTGTGACAAGTTCAGAGGCGATAGAGGGGCCAGACAAATTGGAAAAGGGTCTAAAGGAGGTCGTTTCGATGTGGGAGTGTGTGTGTTTGTGTGTGCCTGGTGATGTACACAGATCTTGATCGTATGCACAGTTTTAAGGTACTTAATATGACTTATATTATAGTACCTTTTATTTACAAAGATTTTACCCACAAACTTTATGCTCACTGTACGAATAAGATGCTTTTCTTATAATAAAATCATTCCCAAATATCTCAAGTACTTCTAAATCACCTCCATCGTTATCATTACAATTCACCTTAATCAGCTCTAATATTAATATGTACAGTATTTAACATATTAATGCACCCATAATAATGGTGATAATCTAATCATTTGTAAGATATAAGAAGATAACATCTAGAGTAGCGTATCATGTAAAGTATTTTTACTTTCGATACTTGAAGTACATTTTGCTAATAAAACTAGTTACAAGTGTTACCTCCTCCAACACTAAACATATAAGATATATTTTTGTTTGCAAACTAAATAGGTGTAACTTTGCGTTCGTTAACGGGTTCATTTTTACTTGTTTGTGTAAATTGTAACGGAGGCACAGTGTTGCATAAATACATGAGGGTGTAAGCTTGTAAAAGTTGGCGACAAGATGTGACTGGTCTGATGCTGTTCCCATTTTTAGCTCACTAAGGCTCGCAGAATATCAGGTCATATCTGCAGCGTCACCTTTCTCCACACTGACGTTTGAATACATCTCAGCTCGTCTGCGTCTGCTACTTCTCGAACGGTTCACCTCTCCTTCTTTTTGACACCTCCTGACCTTGAGGCGCGCTTCCCTTCCTCCCACCTCATCTGTCCATCCATCCGTCTCCCCGTCTCAAACTGAACTGAAGGCCTGTCAGTGCCTGTAACTTCTACCACAATCACACATTTGTCTTTGTTCCTGTCATGAAACACTGCAGTTCCCCCTGACCTCCCGGCCAGAGCGTTGTTGTATTGCGCCTGTCTGTAGAGATTTAGCACTCGGGGAGAGACAAAACTTGTGTGTGGAGAATGAGCGAGCCTCCACCACTTGTATCTGGGTCACATTCACTTGTCTGGATGGTTGGCGTCGGTGTCAGTTTAAGCGAGACTCACATACACATTTTCAAGCACAAGAATATCTATCTGTCCCCCTCCCTCTCATTTGACTCCAGATTAAAATTGACTGCCACGCGATTCCATCGCCCTCTCCGCTCTCCCTCTTCTGTCCTCTCTCGACACCCTCCGCCCCCACCCTTTTTTTTCCTTCTTTTTTTTTTTGGTCCCCCTCACATCCAGATTTTCCGGTTATGACTTCTGAAAGAGTTCACGGCTCTGTCATTACCAATCTGAAGCTGGTAATCTGGCCTGAGATGGCATTAGCGCTGCGGATTAGCGCTGATAAAGGCCCCATAAGCCAGCCGCGGCTCTTTGTTAAGAGCTAACCCGACTGATAGAGAGAGGCGATAGTGGCGCACACAACCTCACACACACACACACACACACACACACACACACAATCGGAGCAGATGCCTCATCGACAGCTAAGCTGAGGAAATAGTACAAATAACAAGCCGTGAGGAGGAGCGGAGAGATGTGATCTGTGTTCGATGGCTGGACAGATGTTCTCAGATGAGGAAATTAGCAGGACTTTTAGCTGTAATAAGAGTCATCTGGCCGTCTCGCTGTGAGGTACAAGTGCGAGGGCTCTGGTGAAAAAGAGGCGTCTTTGTGGGTGTTTTTTTTTTAGAGGAGATGTCTGGAGGTTGAACTGGCCACGTTTGCAGCTTGTTTCCGTTTGTCTGCTTACGGCCGAGGGCAGGTGGAGAGGCAGTGAGCAGCTTGTGGCGAGGCTAGCCAGGGGCACACTGTGACTCACATGCCCAGCTCGACAGTCAAGTGGTCAGTGTGAGTGTGAGTCTGAGAGACAGACAAGACATAAACACAAACACACAACGATGCCCCAGTAAACTCCCCCCATCAAGTGTATGTTAATGTCTTTACCTCATGGTTCAAGGGAAGATTTTTTTTCTGGATGAAAACCTCCTGCCAGCTTCTCACACACACACACACACACACACACAAAGACATTCAACTTGAATCACATCATTCTTACTCACCACTACTGGAAAACCAAATTCATTGCTGATCCCCTCTTTATGCCCCTCTGTCTCTCCAACTTTGTCTCAGCAGACTTGTTGTCGTCGCTGTCCTCCACAGCCTACCTGAATGACCATGAGGCGGTGACCAAGGCCTTCGCCGAGGCCCGGCAGATGAAGGAGCAGCTGAAGAGAGAGCAGCAGGTCCTTGACGCCAAGGTTGCTGCCGTCAGTAACCTCAGCCTCAATAATGGACGCTCTGAAAAGGTAAGCCACTTAAAACCACATGTATATAGCAGCACGTGGTGTCAGATTGTGACAACTACCTCAAAATTTAAAGGCATGAAAATCAAGGTTTTTTTGGGTATTGTTTCAAAGTCCTCATTTATATTTGCTCTGCTAAAATACAGTACACGGTTTTTATCAAAGCATTTATTCCTTGCTTCCATGAGAATATTATTTCAAATATATTATGATGCCCTGCTCATCAGAAGGATCTGTACCTGAAGAATGAATTCTGATTTGGAGTATTTGAGCCGAAGAGAAACAAATACAGCTCATTCCTAAATGCAATGCAGAAAGGAAGAAAAAAAATCTCAAAGCCGTCACCAGCTGTATCGTCTCGTTGCCGGCGTGTAATAATTAGCTTTGCCACATGTCATAAATGTAGGAGGTAAATTGGTGTAGAATGTGCTCGCTGAGATGTGTTGAAGCTAAACGGGGCCAGATAAGGTAAAACCAGAGGCGTGTGAGAGGTAATGAGTGTGTCTGTAAGGCGCACTGCAGGGCTACGTGTGTGTGTGTGTGCGTGTGTGTGTGTGTGTGTGTGTGTGTGTGGGGCGCAGAGCATCGGGGAGACGGTAATGTGAAGTGACGCGGCGGCTCCTCGGCAGCGTGGCTAAATTGTGGTTATTTGTTAAACACATTGGGAGTTAGCTGGTGCACACACACACACACACACACATACACACACACAGAGCAACAGTGCGCTTGGAGCATCTGCACCGCTGACATCGTCAATGTGTCTCTGATCTATTTGTTCAATCCAGGTTTTTCCTTCACATTCAGACAGAGCTAAATGTGTAGAACACAGTAGATACAGGATGAAGGTTTCAGTCCAACAGGAAGGAGGAACGTCTTTTTCCACACACTCATGGCATTTAGCAGTTTTTTCTTCACTGAAGGAGATAAAATACTAACATACTAATATTATTACATTATATTTGTAATTTCTTGTTAAATTAATGTATGATATAATATAGGATTTCAGTGACGCGAAGCAAACATTGCCTTTTATTGTGACCTCTCATACAATTTTTAACAGCAGAAAAAAAAAAATTATGACTTTCATCAGCTATATTTTTACCACTAAAAATATATGTATTGAATTTTTTGAAGTGGTGTTCATCACGATAAAGTCTGTGAATCTAAAATTCTGGAAAAACAATGCCTCTCTCGTAGCGTCCGAAGTCACGCAGCTCTCATCGACTCCCGTTTCCCCGGCCCTTTGGCTTTGTGCTGCACGAGTGTGAAGCTGGCGAGCTCTCGGCGCTCGGATACAAACGGTGTCATCTCTGACACACACAGAGGATTAGTTTTGTCGCTTACTTTGTGTCTTGGCTCCAGTGTCAGCCATTCAATCCACTACATGTACTGTACTGGGGCTTAATGTCAGACCAGCCTGTCATCCACTCGGTCTCCCTGTTCATCTCCATCTCTGTCTCACACGCAGCAGAAAGCCCTTTGTAGCAGCACAGTGAGGCTCCAGAACAACTCCATCATTCTAGCCCATTGGCAGGTTATTGTTGATTTATTAAAACATAATCATTTCAAAATAAAATCCTTTTTAAATGAATAAATAGAAACAAAAAAAGAACATTTCTGCAGCGTACCTCTGCCTCGTGTTCTCCCTCTCCTCTCCCCTGCCTGTCTTTTCAGCTGTATTTATTCTAATTTGGGTGGGAAATTATGTCTAACAATTGGAGTAAAAACAGAGAAAATGCATTTCATTATTGTCCTGCCCTCCCTTCATACAACCAGCCAGCTTGCCAGGGTCACATGTAAATGGAGAGGGACACTTTTTGGAAGGTTGTTTTAGAAGACGACAGTGTTTTGGGTGCCGCTCCTAATCGTATAATTAAACTGTAAAACGCTGGCGCTGGTGCCCCGTGTGTGTGTGTGTGTGTGTGTGTGTGTGTGTGTGTGTGTGTGTGTGTGTGTGTGTGTGTGTGTGTGTGTGTGTGTGTGTGTGTGTGTGTGTGTGTGTGTGTGTGTGTGTGTGTGTTTGTCAGGCTCCAGCGTAGAGTGTGCCGGCTGCTCGCATTAAACATGTAAATGCTAAGTAAATCAGCCTTTTATTGGTTGTAATAAAAACCCAGGGGGCCGTGCGGCATGGCCTCGCTCTCGTCCACGCGGCACTCTCTCGCTCGCTCTCTCTCTCTAATGCGTCGACCCTCAGGGGCCTCCGCATGAGAGAGGCAAGCCGCTGCACTCCACTCTCGCAGGTGGCTGCCAGGAGTGGCTACACACACACACACACACACACACACACACACACACATACACACACACATATAGTATACAGTACACACAAAAACGGTAAACATCCAAATAGAGCTAAATGGAATCAGCACTTTTACACATGCACACAGATGTGTGTTCAAGCATGCAGGCGTACAGCACTACACAATCTGATGTTTACATAAACATTAGTGCAAATATACATGGAAACAAACCAAAACACAAACTGTCTGCTGAAATCACTGCTGTTATTTTCTGATTTCTTTGTGTTTGGATTAAATTATAACAAAATGGTATTAACTGATTTATTTCAGATTTAAAGGGAAACATAACTGAAATGTATTTGTGAAGGAGTTTATACATCTTTAAACTTTTGCTAATTGCAGTTTCAGGCCCATGAGCATCTAATATGATTTTTATTATCATTTACAGTTTGATGCAAAATAAGAATTGTATGTTATATTTATTGGGAAAATGTGCTATTTATCAGTTGTGTGCAGTAATCAAGTCACACAATAACAGTTTGAATAGCTCCGTACAACAGAAAATACAACACAAAATGCTACTTTTACTGATTACTGTAGTCTCAAAATGATTCAACCTCTTAATGACAAGCGTCTCTAGTGCTTTTTAGAGACCCTTTAGCTGCTATGACCTGCTGCAAACGTGATGCAAACAGCTGATAAATAGTACATTTTGTCATTGGGGGTTGAATAATTTAGCTTTCAATTATATAAGTGTGAAATAAAAACTAGAGATGAAAGAGGCAAGAAAAATGTATGTAAAATCGATTTTAAGAATGATGCCTGGGTTCAGATGTGAAGTGGACAATTGTTCGGCTTCACTACGGCCCGCGACTTCACGCACCCATTAATTCACACTGACTGAGTCACTCACTGACTGGCCACAACTGTGAACTGTTTGTGTTGCTCAGGACAAGGCTGCCTTGGAGAGTCTGAGTCAACAGCTCAAGCAGCAGGCTGAGGACAAGTTCAGCCACGCCATGCTGGACTTCACCATGAGCGGAGACTCTGACGGTAGGGACACACACACACACACACACACACACACACACACACACACACACACACACACACACAGGTGGGAAAAAGTGTGTGATTTTCTAAAATCATATAAAAGTCTAATATGTGATTCTTATTACATTTAGTAATATATATACAGTGTATATATATATATATATATATATATATACATACACACACACACACAATGCCTTTTTGATTTTAATGTTTATTTACCTTAAGAAGCAAAGAAATTATCTCAACTAATTAAGAAAAACAAATTTTGAGTCTCTGTAAAAAACATGAAATCTCCATATTTTAATCATTCTTTTCACTGCACATACTGCAATAGGAGCTTTGAGTAAACCACCTACATGTGTTTGACACCTCTGCTCCTCTTCCTCCTCTCAGGCTCCCCCAGCGTGTCAGACTCCAGAATATTTCGGGAGACTCGGGGTCGCAGCACCAGCGAGCCGCACATCAAGCGACCGATGAACGCCTTCATGGTCTGGGCTAAGGACGAGAGGAGAAAGATCCTCCAGGCCTTCCCCGACATGCACAACTCCAACATCAGCAAGATCCTCGGTAAAACACACACGCGGTGATTTCATCGTGTAAAAAGCGGCTGTTAATGAACGGCTGGGGAGAGCACAGCTCCGACAAATGATGATATAATTCATTATGCATTAAACAAGCAGTGTAAGGCTGTCTGACATTTCCCCTAGACCGCCGGGATTGGCCCTGACATTTTAAAGAGCTCCTAAGCGTTTTATAACACAGGAAAATCTGGTTTTAATAAGCCCCCCTCTTTCTCGATTGCTAACAGATCGCAGAACACAGAGAGAGAGAGAGAGAGAGAGAGGACAGCCAAGTGCTGACAGCTTTTACCCATTAAACATACAGTAGTCAAGTGAAAATTCAGACCAGATATGAAACACACAGGGGAAGACATGCTCAGGATTACACCCACACACACACATGCAGGGGTCTGATACTACAGACCTAGAAGCTGAGCTGAGACGACGGCAGGTTAAGTCCTCATTAGTTTGGAGAACCTGTCGTCCTCATTAACCCTCTTCTGTCTTCCATTACTGCGTGTCTAAGTGTTGATTAAATTGCACACGTCTCTGTATGCACACGCGATGTCACTCATGCCGCTCTCAATGTAGCTGATCTGAAGTACATGATTTTGTATTGATTTTTTTTTAATCATTTATCTTCTAAATAATCATTTGAGATATCTTAGATTTGATTTTCGTATTCTTGTGTCCAAAGACGTGGAAGGTAAATCACTGTAATGATGCGTCTCTGTCCAGGCTCACGCTGGAAAGCCATGACCAACCTGGAGAAGCAGCCCTACTATGAGGAGCAGGCTCGCCTCAGCAAGCAGCATCTGGAAAAGTACCCGGACTACAAGTACAAGCCGCGACCCAAACGCACCTGCCTGGTGGACGGCAAGAAGCTGCGCATCGGCGAGTACAAGGCCATCATGAGGTCCCGCAGACAGGAAATGAGACAGTACTTCAGTGTAGGGTAAGGGAGCTGATGAGGGTCAGCTGGGAGGAAAAAGTAGAATATAATATTTAATATTAAGATTCAAACGAGCATAGAAGTAGTACTTATTTAACTTAATCTTCATAATTCATTGTCCATCAATATTCATCTTATGATGGATATCAGTTTAAAGCAATAATGAAAAATGGGTGAATGTATATTTGCTCTTTTATTGTTGCAGAAAATGTTCGGTGAATAAACTTCTCCAATCCTTACATTTTCAGGTTATTTCCAATAGTTGTTTTTTTTTTGTTTTTGTTTTTTGCTTTTACTTTAAATTTCAGGATTAAAGTTTCCCTCATCAAACTTCCTTATGCTGTAATTGACACTCTTGTTGTCTCTTTTCTTAATTTGCCAGGCTAATGTAAGCCGTGAGACACTGACTCCTGACTAATCACTGCTGATTAAACTGCAGTGTGTCCTTCAGTTTTTGTATTCTTTGTAAAGAATGTGTTAATTAGTGAGCTTAATGCTAGTTGGCAGATTTTGTTACATTTTATCAGAGCCTGTCGAGGCTTAGCTAGCCGTAGCTTCAAGTGCTGAAACCCTGTTTGTCTTACAGGCAGCAGGGCCAGATGCCCTTGTCCTCTGCCGGCGTTGTTTACCCAGGTGCCCTGTCCATGGCGGGAATGCCCTCACCGCAGATGCCCTCAGAGCACTCGAGTATGTCCAGCAGCCCCGAGCCCAACGCCAACCACCACCAGAACCCCCACTTACCCGGCCTAAAGGGGGACGAGCCTCGAATCAAAGAGGAGGAGCTACGGCTGGACGACAGCAACGGCGACATATATGACGACTTTGACTACGAGGACGAAGAGGCCGATTACGCCAGCGATAATGACAACCATATCACCCAATAGGACGGCGTGAGAGCCGCTTTTTTAACCAATCATAGTTGGTTAATCCTAAACCCACCAATCAGGAAGAAAACTTTCTCTTTTGCCAATCAACTTGAGTCCCGATCTCACAACACCCGCCACCCTCTGCCCCTCCTGACTAATATGGACTCTTTTAACAGAGCTAGACCCCTCCCACTGGAGTCCTGATACCAGCATCTGATCAATCAACTGAAGCACAGGACCTGTCACTCACACTGTTACACAAACTGGAGTCTGGGAGGAAGAGACGAACAAGCCAGCTCTGAAGCTTGCTGAGGAATATTCAAGTACTACTGCAAGAGTTTGTGTGGCGACGCCGTGAGTGAGGAGACATAAAAATCACACTCAACCTTTTAGACCCGTTTGAGGGGGGAAAAGGTTGTTTTTAAATGAAGGACGGAACGGTGGACCTGTCAAAGGCTAACAGATGACACTTTAAGATGGCGGACCTGTTTATTATCAAGAGACACTTTTAAAAAACAGCTTTTTTTTTTGTTCTTTGGTTCTATAATATTCTCACTCAGGTACACGGTGCCAATAAGTGGCTTGTGAATGTGATTTGTTGTTTTTGTGCTACAAGTTTGAATAATAATAGAAAAAAGAGACAATTCTTTTTTTCCCCCTTTTGTTGTAAAGCACCTGACAGACAGAAGACATGTTTATTTTTAACGAGAACATATCTTTCCTTCGACCTCGCAGTGTGCTGTCAGCAGTTTGCCCCTTTTTTTTTTTTCTTCCGTGTTTTTGTGACTGCCCTCCCCCCCTGAAACCGATGGGACGGTCCAACCCGGACTGACCAGTGCAGCGTGGACTGTCCCACTATGAGGGTTCTTAGGGGGGGAGAAGGGGAGTCTCGGAGCAGAAATGAAAGCACTGTGTTGCGAGACAATCCGCCAGTTTTCTCGTTCCGTCCCTTTTATTTTGAGCTCATCCAGGACAAAACATCAGTACAACACAGCCTGAGACATCCGACGGCGTGAGTGTGTGCCGTGGTTAAACATTCATTTATTGGGCATTTTCAAAAATGTAAAAAAAACAAACAAACACGTGTGAGGCACAGAAAGACAGGCAAATTACACTGCTGCTGTTACTTACTGTACCACATACATACACACACTCACGCACACACAACTGATGTTCTGTCTGTCAGTGTTTTCCTGCTCCCTCCAATCAACATCGTCCTGCTGTCCCCCCCAGTGGGCGGAGCCGAGGTGAAGTCAGCCAGTCAGTGTTTCTGTTTGTATTTGAATACTGTATTTTATTATTTCTCTTCAAACTGCCTCTAGTCTAATAATATTATTAACAATAATTATAAGGATGGTCAGCTTTTCCTAAGTTTAGTAAGTTATGTACAGTATAATTTATTTTTCTCCTCTTTATCGGGTTTTTATGACCATATGAAACTATGACAGTCGATGAAACATTATTCTATTTAGCTGGTAGGTATTTAGATCTAAACAAAAGGTGTCATTTTATCTTGCTTTGCATTTTATGGTTCCCTTCTTTTTTTTGATGCGTTTGTTTTGTATTAATCCTCCGGACGGGTGGGCGGGCCGAGTCAGGACGGCGAGCTGGACCGCCAGACTCGACACAAGCCCTCCTCCGAGCTGAAGACGTAACCTTTTTATGTCCAAACCCATTTCTAAAGCACTCAGACTCTGCAGTCAGAGAAAAAGAAGAACATGATTTTTTTTTTTATTATTATAAATTTATTTGTAATGCTTATTATAATGTATAATGTGAAGTTTCCTTATATTTTTTGCTCTTTTTCTTTTGGGAAATCAGTTTTATCACTTTTGGAAACTATTTTCTGTGAACAAAGAGTCCCGTCCCCGTTTACTCGTCTGGTCGCCTCACCGAGACACAGTGGAGCATCTTTGGCCTGGATCCACACACACACACACACACACAAACATGCACAAACACAATCACTAACACACACATGTACACATTTAAAATGAAGAGATTATCTTGACAACCAAACAATTTCTATGCTGTCCTTTTTTTGTTCCTTGAAATCTAGAATTCTAGATTGAATATTTGTACATATATTGTTTGGTGTTTTTTAATCATAGGAACGCAGTGTTTACTGGGATCCACTGAGCGTGTTCCACTGGCTTTGTGAGAGACGACCAGACCTTTCTATAGTATCTTTAAAATCATTTCTCATCAGGAGCCCTTTGCTTTGTTTTAGCTCCACGCTACGCTTACAGGAGCCATGACTACTCTTCAGGTGTGCTGCCACATAGTGATCCCCACATTCTCGCTGTAGATGTTCGCTACACGCCACATAATGAGCCTCTTGGGTCTTAATTTTGCTGTATAGTCACACCGCGGTTCAACCAGATGCTGGAGAGGAGGGACGAAGTCGATCAATTCATTTTAGGGTATCAGGTGGGCGGGTGGGGCATTAAGATGTCAATCATCCCTGCTGGCAAGGTCTGTCCCCATACAGTCAAGACAATGAAAATGATGATAATAATATTATTTAAGACAATCAAAGTCATGAGTGGAGCTCAAAACAAAGTAATTATTACAAGTAAAAAAAAATATCTTACCATCTCAACTTGAAAAATCAAGAAAGATAATTATGTAAATATAACATAGAGTTATAGATTTATATTTTGTTCATAACACAGTGTAATATAAGTTGTATATTTCTTTTGTCTCTCCTGACTGTCTCTTTTATTGATGTTATCCATGCCACAGAAAAGCAAGAGTCGCAGCACTCTCACACAAAAAAAATGAAGAAAAATATCAAAGAAATAAAGAAAAACAGGAGAAAAAAAAGCCGTGGGCTGCCACCACCATCTGTTCTAAGTTCACTTTTTTTCAGTATTACTGCCAGACAAGGCTCTAATAAAGACAGCAATGTGTTCGGTAAAAAACTTGTGCTGGTCCTGGTCACTTCTTTCTTCCACACATGCATTCACACAATAGCTTTAACAGTTCATATTCACACAAGCATACAAATATACACCGCCATATGCTGCTTTTTTTTTTTTTAAAGATGCCGAAAAAAGGGGAGGAATATTCGTGGAGAAGCAGCGAATGCTTCCAGACTTCTTCTTTTTTTTTAATGTCATGATGTTAATAAAGCCCAAAAAAAGATAAATAACTGGGTCAAAAGGTGTCGGTTTCTCACATCTTTTATAATGGCCTCAGAAAGTCTGAAACATTTCTTCCATCGCCTGCTCGGTGACGGTTTGAGCCTTCGTGGCGGCCGTCCTGCCCGTGTGTCGCCAAACAATTCAATCATCTACATAACAGCATGTTAATTATGTTAAGTCCACCTTCTTGCCCCTCCAATCAGAGGGCCAGCTGGGAGACGTGGAGTCAAATCATGGCCCGTTAGCAACCTGATAACCTAATTAAGCACAACAAGGGACATGGGAGGGAAGGTGGAGTGATGAAGTGTGTGTGCGCGCACATGTGCAAACCAGAAAAACAAAAAAATGGAAGGCTGCGTGCTCTGACCGCATCTCCAAGTCCCGTCAAAAGGGTGGATGCCAGCTGCCTGTCGACGCTTTAAAAGCAAATCTTTAATTGATGCTCGCTTAAGGATGTTGAGGATGTTCATGCCTCCACTTTCAAGGGTTAAAAACACAAAACCCCACTCAGTGTGGCCATTAAAATGCAGTCCCCATCTGTGTCCATATGTTCCAGTAATCAACCCCCACCGCCCGCTCCTGATGCTTTGTGCATAAAAACAGTTTAATGCACTCAGAGGAGATGATTTTACGTGGTTTGCTAATTACCGTAGCTTTACACAAAAAAGCCCTTTTGATGCAATAAAGAGGCACGACGGGGGCAGATCCTCAACTCCTATGAAGGACTTAGTTGTTCTCTGGGCGTTGTGAATTTTTCAGAGCCAGCCTGGAGGTAAAAACCTGAGCAAAGGTTTATGTGTGAATAGTTGAGGAGCGAGACAGGGGATTCAGATTTTTCTTTTTCCTTTATTGTCAGCAGTACATGAGATGCCGGAGGAGGCAAACTGGTGGCTAGACTCACAGATTAAATCACACACACACACACCCTTAGGTGCACTGTAGGAGTTAGCTCAGCTTAAACCACAATTATCCACTGGCTGTCTCAGTCACAGTAGTTGAGACAAAAGAGAGAAAACTATTACACATTTACATTTGAATGCCTGCTTATATTTTGTTCATCTTCACAGGATAATATGCTCTAACTTTTTCTGCTCGTGCAAATCCCTGCAGCTCAGAGAGAAACTTGGTGTGGACGGTGTGAATCACATGCACTTGTGTGTTTTTCTAAATGCTCGCCTCTTGCATGCATGCGTCTTGTCAACTGCGTGGCTTACTTGAGCGCGGCCCTCTCTCTGCGCCGGCTGAGTGAAATATGCAGTTTTCGACTGTGGGTGTTTGGAAATTGAGTGAAAACGATGTCACATTAATGATTTAAAGTCGGTAATAGGATGTGCTGTGACGCTGAGCCGCCAGCTAAGCTGAGTTTAAGGCTCCGGCGTTAATGTATTCATGAGGAGGGGGGATTATACAGAGACAAGAGCAGTTAGAAAGCTGAGTGCAGCAGAGCAGCCAGGGCCAACAGGCCTGCTAGATATTATATATAAGTGCATTTATACTGCGTGAGCACACATTTCTCAATGCAGGAGGTAGAACTAAACACACACACAGAATACTGCAGAATGAAATTCAAATATTAAAAATATGAGCCAAATCAGATTGTATTTCATGTTATTTGTATTTTTTATTGATGAATAGAATGTTTTGTGAATGAATTTTTTTAAAAGCCACAAAGCTATTTTTACTGCGGATGAAATCAGACGATACATTTTTAAAACAGGACGGGTAGCACACTGATAAACTGCTAATAATCAATACTCAGATTGTGATGTGCAAAAATCAAAATTAACTTTTTGTTTTATAATAAAATATAAAAGTATTAGAATCAAGTTCCATTTAGAAAATGTATTATCAAATAGCAAAAAGAATTGTAAAAGAAAAAAAAGCTTACAATTTTATCTCACACCCAGAAAAAACATATATATTATTACAAATATGTGTTTATCTTATTCTTTTATCATCCCAGCTAATCTCCTGTGTAACTATGTAGACACAAACTGCAGCATCATTAAAACAGAAGGCGGCGATCATGAAAGTCTCATAAAAATGATTTCAGAAAAGCACTTAAGATGAATATTTTTTTATATCAATGATGCTAAAAAATTTAAAAAAAGAAAAAAAAGAACAAGGCTGCGTGTCTGGCCATTAATATTAGGTGGTTGATGCATTAAGGGTCCATAAAGTAATCCCATATCTGCACTCAAACCATAAAAATGTACGATGCCGAGATACAAAATAACACAGATATGGAAGCATATGGTACATTAAATATATATATATATTTCATTTTGGCTGAAAGCCACACAGCTGCTTCATGGCTCTGTGATGTACTGTAAGTGAATAGTTTTTACACATTAATGTGTGACAGTTCACATGTAGCACATATCACATTATCACATGACGGCGCTGCTCAGTCCACGTGTCTCAAACACAAACCTGACAACCTACATTCAATCCGTTGTGTCTGGCATCGACTCCAGACAAGCCTCGATATGATTGGCTGTGTTTAAGAAAACGTGGCCAATTACCAAGTGGATATTAACCTCACCTCTGGGTGTGATTCCCTCACCACAACTTCGTACACTTCCCTCAGTCTGGGTTACAATGAGCAGAGTAATCAGCACGACACAAGACAAGTCATCACAAAGCGCTGTCGATGTCTGAGTGACGGCCTTAATGTGACAGATCTGAGAGCAGCGGTGTTGTGAGGGACAGGCGTGGCACGCAGCGGAACAGCAAGGCCCGGGGCTGATGCCCAATCAAGACTGGGAAACTGGCTCGATGCCCCTGACACGTCGCCCCTCTGCTCAGTCACCACCCTCTACATGAAACACTCACCGGCGTCATCGGCGGCAGCAGCTGGCCTACTTTCACCCCTCTATTCCTGTCTGTCTCCATCCAAACATAGGGATTTATTTATCTTTTAAATGTATTTATATATTTGGGGCCATATTTATTTGTCTTCTGTCTCTTTCTCAATGATGTGTGCCCACTTTATCCTTTCATTCATAAGCCCTCCGCTCTGTTTTGTCAGATTCATGAGGCCTCTATCATCACCTTTAACCTCAATGGTCTGGATTTTTTTTTTTTTATTGTGTCACATAACGTAGACATCTAAAAAAAAAAAAAAAAAAACTTCCGGCGATCAGGATAAATGATCCAGAACTTTTGTATCATGGATTAATTTTTACACTAAAGTGGCAGATAGATTTGACATTTATATGACGGTCAGGACATAATAGTGATGACACAAATTAGAGGAGTAGATGTAATAATCGCAGATGTTAACATGTAGGTGGGCCAATCACAGAAGATCCCTAACTTTTCACAGCAAACAAGAAAACATGATGTCGTTCACGGACCATCAAAGTAAGATAAAGAAGCCTGTGGGCGTTTTTTACATCATTCTGTGAAATATTTCTTCTTTTTTTTTTTTGAGACAAGGAAAAAAAAACTGTAAAACTGTTATTTTCTTTCCCCATCAACACCCTAATGCACACATGCAAATATTATGCTAATGGTATGTTAATTGATGGAGTAGCTGTAAAGCAGCCCTGCTGTTCAAATGACTGGTGAGAAAATAGGTGGGGTCAATCGCAAGCTGTAAAAGCAGCTCCAACACAAATAAACAAAACCCTTGGGGATTAACAGAACAAGGGCCAGTGATAAACGGATGAGAGGCGAGACAGGGAATACAACAGGCTGGGAGCGAGGGGACAAGGGAATCAGCTCCGGGATTTGGAAATGCTCATAAGCAAAGGGACAAGGGTAAAAGGAATGAGTGAGTAAGAAGGGTTTATGAGGGAGACCCTGGGATTAAAAGGGGACGCAGTAAAGGGAGAAAAACAGGACAGAGGTAAAATAAATAAGAGTAAAGAAGGTTGAATGGGGAGCATTGAAAGGCAAGGGGTAAACGGAGGGTAGTAAATAAACGGATAAAGGAATGAGCACTGCGAGAGGAATTATGGATCAGAGAGTGGAAAAGACTGAGAGGACAGGTGAAGACAGATTAAGAATATCAGCGTGGAGGAGAGGGAAGGAAACAGGCTGTGGTGAGGATTCAAGAGTAAAAGGAAAGAAAGTCGCAGTCTAAAGGAATGTAAGCAAAGGCCCGACGGAAAAAATGTATGTAAAGGTCACATGAAAAGAATGAGGGACGTCTCGCCAGACATCATCAAATGTTGTCTGGGAAGAAGTGACTCCATCCAAACACACGTTTCCGTGCTGCAGTGTGTCCAGCTCCTGATAAGGAGACAAATGCAGGGATTATGTCGCTGTCAGATTCAGCCGTCAGAGCTATAAATTCCTGGATAAGATGGATCATTACCAACAACACCGCGCCGTCCTTTACAACTTCTGCACAGGTGATTGAGGAGGAGGTGCCGAAGGTATATATTCACAGCTTCACCTGAACGTTTCCAAATGTAAACACGCTTTCATGAATGAAAGTGAACCTGGAGCCGCTCGTCCTCGCGCCGCATCAACGGCAGGCTCCGCATTTATTCCTCCCCAGTCGTTGGAAAGAGTGTGTGTGGGTGCACTGCATGAATATAGGCCCCCGTTTACACCTGCCATGAACACGTGATCCATATCTGGATAATGACAACTGGCCTGCATCCTGTTTATTCTTCTTATCTGGCTTCTGGAATCACGTGTTTATCATCAGTAGTTTATGAGTTATCAACAAAAATGTGATGTTCTATGAATGCAGATCTGAAACTATTTCTAATCTAGATATAATTTATTATCCGGTGTCATGTCTCTACACCTCTCTGTTACCGTACTATGACCCAATACATATTGACCCCCTTCCAATATTTCAATGTCCTAGATCTGGATTATGATCCGGATCTTGGTTAAATTGCACGTAGAGGTGGAACATCATGAGCTGCCCATCCCTGAATATCCTGAATATACTTTTGATTGGCCTATTATTATAGTTCATGATGTAGGCAAAATAAAATTAAAATAAAAAAAAGTGAAAATGTGATCCAGAATCTGCATCCGTACCTTGAGCTGCTTGAAAATTGAACCCACCCTTCCTTCCTCTGTCCAACATCCAGCCCCACACAGAACTTCATCAATCTGCAAACAACCTTTTGACATATTTTGGGGACAAACTTTCAAAAAACAAATATAAACATGGGCGACCCCATGCCAACTTTCATTAGCAGAGATAATTAAAGCCTTTTCAGTCCTATTGAATCCAAATTATGGATCATAATAGGACAATTGTTGGACTTTGCGTGACAGCAACAACATTTTGGTCTCCTCGGTGAGGAAAATGTCGTAAATAAGACGTGAGACGATAGTCAGAGTTACATCACCTGAAACATTAGTTTTAATTTTCACCAGATCTGACTAATGCTGCGTTCATGGACTCTCCGGCATCAGACGTTTCAGTTTTTATTAACCCTTAAGTCATCTGCGAGTCCCAGAAAAAGTAAGTTAACAGGAAGTTCAAGCTCTTATGATTAAAACCAACATAACATTAACATAATGTACTGCATAGCCAAGTTCAGGAGACTCGTGAAGTCTGATTTCTACCAGGAATTAGACTCTCCATCCCCCCATGCGGCACCATATAATTGTTTGGAGTATTGGGATTTGTGAAACATTACAGCAGGAGCACCCTAAGTGAATAAGGCACCCTCTCATTTCCTTATGAATCTGTCAGGGGCTTTGTAGCGCCAGGCCTCCAGTGCCTCTGGTCTTTTCCTGTGTGTAGCGTAATGTGTACGATCTCAGCGGGCCCTGGCAGGGACAACGCTATTTGGAAACTGTCAGTGTTCACTCCATGCCAACCAGCCACAAGACACCCCCACTCCTCCTCCTGAAAAACAGCCCCAATAGCTGCCAGTTTCCCAGACAGCCCACCGCTGACCCCTTCAGGCCAGGAAACTGTTGTCCAGCCAAGGAGCCAAAGAGCCCAAGGGGCCCTGGATACCCCTCCCCAAGACTCTGAGATGGATATGTTGGCTGCTTATTCAGGCCTGGGAAAGAGTGAGGAAGGGGGGAAGAAAGAGCGGGGGGGTGCTCAAGTTTGCATTTTTAATTTGATCGCCTCGTCACTTCATTTTGCTCCAAGATTAAAGAGCCCACTTACTCCTCTCTTTGCTTTGGACTTCTTTTTAACATGACAAGGATTTCCCCAGCATGCCTGCTCTCCAGACGGCGATGCAGACGCCACGAGCCATGCAGCAGACAGCCATGTGTCCTGACAGTTGACTTTGAATCAGAGTTGGGATTAACTTGATTTTGCCGGCTTTGTTTTTTTTCCTATTTTAAAAAAAAATAATTTATTTTTATTTTGAGAGGAGGTTGCGAAAGGTTGCGTTGAAAGACACGCTGCCATCGCGGTTGTCGTCGTGTATTTGTTCCCCTCCCTGTTTTTGTGTCCCCTCTCATTGCGACCAAATGTGACCAGTTGGCTCCGTCTCCCTGCCTTTGGGCCCTGCGTGGAAATGTTAAGACTTTTTCCGATTGGGAAGAATGAGGACAATCCAGCCACAGTATGGTGTAGAGAGGGAGAAAAACAGGGTGGGGGGGGACAGGAAGAGGCATGACAGCAGAGGGATTGACGGTTTTAAGTTTAAACTTTGGACAGCTGTTCTATCATGAGGGTCAGAGGGATTTCCTGGATGGAGGTGTCCTAATGGCTTGGTGTTAATATGAATTCATAGACAACCCATTAGCACCCATCACCAGCACACCTCCTCCTCTTCCTCAGTCCCCGCCATAATGGCCCTGGCTCC
The DNA here is from genome assembly GCA_037577475.1 of Chaunax sp. Z400. NCBI lineage: Eukaryota > Metazoa > Chordata > Actinopteri > Lophiiformes > Chaunacidae > Chaunax > Chaunax sp. Z400. The sequence continues at coordinate 9,754,082 of CM075204.1, forward strand.
GGCCGCTAGTCTGCATGTAGCGGATATAGCCTGGATTTATTCTGATGTTCCCAGGGATTACACCCTCAGTGAGCTGTGTATTATGAGTAGATTTAGGCCCATAACTCCTGAAGATAAGGGGGGATTGGGGTGATTGTTTAAACGGCATGTGTTAGCCATCATCGCTGGGACAGTGTGTGTGTGTGTGTGTGTGTGTGTGTGTGTGTGTGAGAGGAAGATTCAGGGAAATAAAATGTTCAGAGCATTTGATGTTCATTAAAATTCCAATCCAATCTCGTTCACACTGTTCTGAACTGCTTTAAATGAATTCAAATGGATGCTTTATGTAGCCCAAATGCTTTATGGATAATGAAAAGCTTTTGCTTGCATTAATCAAAGAGGAAATTCTAACGATTATGCACAATCTTTGTGTAATTTATTTTCACATCATCGCTTTGCCAGGGAAATGATTTCAAAATAATAGCTAGCACAATAAAAAGTCGATGATGGTTCTTCATTAGCAGGAGAGAAAAAAAATTGTCTGAAAGGTGAATAATGCTTTTTCACTATAGGTCTGTGGAACCATAGCATTTTTGAGGGTTATTGATTTAAAGAATTTGAATAAAAGCACCTTAAAGTTTGAATCCGACCCAGTCTGACCCGAAAAATGACAAGAGACTCATAAGAAACGCTTTAAATCAAGATAAACTGTACAGCAAAAGTAAAACAACGGCTTTAAGCCAGAGATAAAAACCAAGGCGAGACATCCAGCCCTCCTCATGTCCCGTCGGGTTGCGGACATAAATCTAGAGCTCCGACATGCTGCTGCTCGACAGATGTGTGAGTTCTGGTATTGTGGTCGGTGCACAGTGTGGCTGAGCAGCCCTGTGGTGAGGATCTTTACAGGGCCTCGGGGACAAGCGAGAGACCACACTGCCCACAAAACACAGCTCCATAAACAGTGTCAGAGAGCCTGACTTCAGCGGTGGACGGGCCAGAACACAGAGCCGAGGCCTGGAGGTCTGCTGGATAACTTCTCTGACATAATGAAGTCTCAGACTGACACAGCAGAGCTGCCGTTCCTCTCTGACACTTTTTTTTATCAAAGTTTGTGTCGATGTTCAGAGTTACATTAGAGAGATTTCATGTATAGAAGCAGCGTCACTCCCCACTGAACCTGTCGGCCAAATTCAATGCTTGTCATTGATGGAAACGTCTCACCATAATAAGCGATTAATTAGAAGTTATTGAACAAACTTTTTTTTAAAAATACAAAATGTACCACAGAGATAGGAGATGTGGATTAAACTGATTTAATGAGGTGAATATCACATGTTGGACAGTATAATGTAATCTGTAATCTGCAAATGCACTTAATGCATCTCCAGGGTTATCCAGCTATGTCTGCAAAAAGTATATACTGTACTTCTGCCTAGTTTAAAACTGCACTTTGGTGACCCCAGATGGAAGCAGTGGAGTATTTTCTGACAGTTTGAGGGATTAATTACCCAGAAATGACACGCTGTGGTGTCAATAAACTGCATGTTTGTCTAACTACATTTTTACTGGCGTCAAAACACAGTGAAACTCAGGAATTCCAGCTGGGAACTCCAACATCATTTCAACAGGCAGATATCTGCAATAAAGTTACGCTGTTTTCCCTCTGGAGAATACCAAAGTGCTTATTTGAGATTATTTAAAAAAAAAAAAAAACTTCAGTACTCAATCAGAGCTCTGAGATTGTTCTGGTTGTGGTTTTACCATTTATGTCTCACACTGACATTTTTAGATGCAACCATCCTTGTTCACAAGAACACACCATAATGATACATATGACAAAATGATAGCATCACCTATAATTAGTAGATGCCAAGATTATTTACCTTTTTGTCAGGAGGACGTTTGCCTGAAGTTTGTGCTTTGTCTTTTTTGCTACTTTTTGTCCTGCAGGCTGTGCACAATATGCTAATTTCTACGTTACTGTGTATCAATTTATATTGACATTTGTGCAAAAAGCAATATCAAGAAAATGTATATATATATGTTTGTTTGTTTGTTTGTTTTTTTGTTTTTGTTTTTACCTCCAAGAGGGTTATGTTTTCATCCGTGGATAGAAAGGGACACATCCAAGAATTTTCTCAGTTTTCTCCACTTTCTCTAACATTGCAAGGTGTTTTTCGACGTTTTCCCTAATTACGCAAAAACAGCTGAACCCATGAAACTAAACAGATATGTGTGGGATTGTCGGCCGTGATGGACCGATGTGCACTGGTGCAATTCAAATTTAATTTCTTTACAACTTTGAGTTGTAAATTAACTATTGGCGTACTTTTAAATGTATTAATGCCTTACAGAAAAGTAGTAAGTCATTAACAAGAATAACTTTTGGGTTGCCAAGTTGGGGAAAATCCTTTTGTTTGATGCACATCTTGTAGATTAATATGCAATGTAAGGTTTTGAAATGGAGGACAGCATTTTTTCTATAGCACATTCCAAATATAGAGGCAATTCAAAATGTTTTATTTGAGGCGTAGGAATTTTTAAATAAAGCATACTTCATAAGTGAATAATGAACACAGACATATTTTTTGCACATTCTCACAAAACGGCACATTATTTTAAAACAAATCTATGCTTAGATCTATGTCTACTTTTATGTAAGCACCAGAATTCCAAGTCAAATTCCTTGTATGTTTACACGTAGTTGGCAATAATTCTATCTTTAGGTAGCTTTTGAAGACTATTAAGACTTCTAACCTTCTGAGAAACACCACACATAAAACCTGCAAATGCATAAATTATTAGAAAGTGATAAACCCAGACCCTTCATTAATGACTTGCTGCATTTATATTTGATTGATCCATAGAAATGCACTTCACCTAATAAATACACTTAAGAGTAAAATGTCATCCGTGAGCAGTAACGGTTCTGGATGCTCTGATATTTTTCAGGCTTGCGATGAAGCAGAGGTCCACTGAGCTTCAGTATTGAGCCAAGCTGTCAATTTACAGTATGTCAGCTCTAAACTGCTCCAACAAATAAACATTACAGTGCAAGAGGACAGCTCTTTTCTGCGTGTGTGTGCGTGAGTTCGTAAAGTGTGCAGCCAGATCCACAGCCTATGTTCAGACGGCGACAGACAGACATTATGTAGCTGTGTCACAAACAGAGAGAGGGAGAGAGGAGTGGGGGGGGGGGGAGGAGGAGAAGGAACATCTCTGCTTGTTATTCAGCTTATGGATTATGTTCTGTTTAATGACATCTCTTCAGCTCGGCAAAAACGACTTTAAAGCCCCTTTTTTGGTCATGTAACATATTTCATCAAAGTTCTTCCAAAAATAAAACCCGGTCACAACGAGCACGCTCAGAGGCCCTGCACAAACGGAGCTGGAGGCAGACAAATGGACAGGAAGTGGGATAATCGTCACTCGCCTGGAGGCCAGAGGTTAACTTCCTGCTTTTGAAGTTGAGGAGGAGAAGCTGACGGACGAAAAATATCATTGTCTCATCAAATTTTGTTTTAGTGTTTTCATGTGACAATTGTTTGCTTTCAACTTTGCCTTTTTGTCCCCCCCCCCCCCCCCCCCCTGCTCCTCTCAGACACACACACTCACAGCAATGCCCCAGACGGATGTAATTGGTGTGTGGGGACGGCTGCCGCAAATAACTGTAATTACCAGAAATGACTTGTTTCATGAAAACAGTCACATGTGTCATTTTATGTTTGAGTGCAGCGGTCAGATGTCGGTGGAACTTTGCACAGCAGCAGCACTTTGCAGCTCATTTTTAACACATTAAAGCTCATTGTTTTCAGTCACGATGCGGCTCCTGAACTCTTCACACGCTGCTGCAAAATGAACTTCTGAGTGTTTCCACTGCTGCAAAGCTGGCAGAAAAGAGGGGTCAGCTGCCCCCTTTGATAATGATAATACACAACACACCCAACATGCAGATGCACGTGAGGCACGCGGAGGACGAAAACAGGCACACAAAACTCTCTCATCGTTTCAGTTGTGCCCTTTAAAGTCCTCTAAATATCATGAAGCATTTACAATCTAATTACACCCATTTCTTTTTTTTCCCCCTCCTCTTCCGCCCTCTCTCTCTCTCTCTCTGTTCCCCACATCCAATCCCAGCTGTGAATTGAGGGGGAAAATCCCTCAACACCAGGAAAGAGTGACAGCACAGCGTAGAGACCGCACAGAGAGAAACAAACACGAGCGAGGAAGAGGAGGCAGATGTGTGTTGACAGTCGGTATGTCCGCCACTCTTTGGGTCATTAAGAATGAGATACCCCCACTTCACATACCCCCCTCTCTGGGAAGTTGATCTAGAAAGCTGCAGGAGTTTGAACCAGGCCCAAGACTCATCACCAAACCTGTCCACCGAACCCCACCGGGGTGACCTCAAGCTGGGATAAGGAGCCTCTGAAAGCCCCTCGAACCTCTGGGAGGATGACCAGAGGTGTTTTGTCAGTGGTTCAGGTTCAAGTATGTGACTTTATGTGCAAATAAAAAAGCAGCTCTGGGCGGTGAGGCCTCTCTGGATATGTCTGTCATCTTGTAAATAAATGTAAAACAGTGTTTTCACCAAGAGCCATAAAGAAACATTAAATCAAAAACAAACTCTCACTCGGAGGGAACAAATTAGTAAAAGGCAATCTGGGGAACAGGCTGGAAGAGTTGTGAGTGTGTTAGGACAACTGCTCCTGCGTGTGAATGTGTGTCTGCTGTCACTGCTCAAACAGTTTGAAGTGATACAGTTTTATTTGTCACAGTGTGTGTGTGTGTGTGTCAGTATAACAAGAACATAATCTATAGGAGGGTGCAAGGTGTGTGTCTGTGTATGTGGGCGGGCGATGGCTTGTGCCTCGAGTTTGTGTGTGTTTTTTTTCCTGTGAATGCTAAGAAGCAAAAGAAAATGCATTTCAAGAACGTGTGTGTTTGTGCACATAGGGGGGGGGGGGATCATCTGCGTCGGATGTGTCCCCGTTTCTGCACGGTGCTTGTTTCTTCCCTGTTTCCACCCTCCGCAAATCTCGGCGGTGGCAGCGGCAGCAGTGACATTTGGGAGCAATTTTTAAGTGCGCCTGCAAAGGTTGTCAAGGGATTAATCTCATCTCACGCTGGGGCGCAGAAAAAAACCTCTTCCTCCAAGAATTAAACACAATTTACCCATCAAGACAAGTCTTTCAGGATGGGAGACAAGCATAAATAATATCTCCTCGGTCCAGATTCGCTAATTTACAAGCTTAGCATCTCCAAATGTTATTAGCGGGAATGACGAGGTTACCAGAAGGCGCTGTAGGGAATGATTTGTTATCCGGGCAAGCAGCAGCTGCAGCAAAGGGCTCTTGTTGGAGTGCTGGGATAGAAAGACAGACATACCTGACACCCACTGCCTCACCCCTCCTCCTCCCCCTCCACTGCCACTGCAACACCCGGGACTGCACACACCTCAGGCTGGCAGATAGTGAACTTGGCATCTCTCGAGCTAATGTTCTTTTCCACTCCTCTCATTCTCATTTGCTTTCAGTCTACCCTTTCTCCCTTCTCTCTTATTGCCATTTATTTTCTCTGTTTTCCCTTGGTGTCTCTCCCTCTCTCCCTCTGTATCTGTCTTTCTCTCCCACTTGCTCTTGAGGCTCGAAACATCAAATAGAACATTTGGGCAACCGTTGTCATCTTGGCAAGTGTTGAAGTAGCTCTCGTCTGCAATTTTGTTTTAAAAAAGAAAAAAGGAAAAGAGAAGGAAGTTAGTTTTTTTAGATATTCAGCCGCTCTCAACATATCAGTCAAAGCGAATACAGATGTCTCTATGCCTCGTCCAAAAATATGTTTGTCTCTTCTAAAGATCTATATCAGCATCTCTCCTCGGTCACCGTCAATCACGAGCCGCATGAGTTCTGTGGCCAAGTTTAGCACAATTTTCCGTGATTAACTTTGTAAATAACCAGGTGCCTCCTGAATTCGGATGCTGCACCTTTTCTAAGCTGACAAGGAGCTAACACCCTCAATCTGACGTTGTGTGCGATGGATCACTCGCTGCGTGTGTGTGCCTTTGTGCATGTATGTAGGTGTGCATGTATGTGCACGTGTGTGTGTGTGTGTCTGCGGGTGTGTTACAGGGAGAGTATTTTTGATCTGTGCTGGCTGTTTATCTTGCCGAAACAGGAGTCTCCCGTCACTCCAGCCCCTTTCTGATCCTGACAGATGAGTTCAACCCCAGCCTGCAGCCTCCGAGGGGAAGAGAGGAGAGGAGAGGAAAAGTGGGAGCGAGGGGGGGGGGAGAAGAGAAAGAAACAGATGGATGTAGGGAAACAGAAATAGGAGAGAAAGTGAGCAAAAGAAAGGAACACATAGAGGTGGGGAAAAAAGAAGGGGACAGACAGAAAAGGGAGAGGACTGGAGGAGAAAAGAGAGGGTGCTTAGCTTCACCTGCCAGTCTGTGTTAGCAGGGATGAGCCAGAGTTCCTGCTTCTGGAAGCTTAGTGTCAAAGGTGGGACTGCAGGGCTCTGTCTGACGGTTGTGTGTGTGTGTGTACTGTATATATGAATGTGTGTGTGTGTGTGTGTCTTTGTGCCCAGTAGGGGTTCCCCTGCACGCTCCCACTTCTCGCCTCTCCTCACATCACTTCTCCCTCTCGCCATCACTCAGAGGTTGGGGGTTGAGTGTGTGCATGCAGTGGTATGATGGGTGAACGTGGCAGGCATCTCCTCAGACAACCCAAACAGACCCTGATCTCTGCCAGACTAATTGGATGATACATCTGTGTCTTGTTTGTGAACATATTTTATTTCCTTTTGTGACTATATTTCTAAATTACATGCCCGGGTCAAGGGCGGCACGGTGGCATGGTGGGTAGCACTGTTGCCTCACAGCAAGGAGGTCCTGGGTTCAAATCCTGGGACTTTTCTGTGTGGAGTTTGCACGTTCTCCCCCGTGTCTGCGTGGGTTCCCTTTCGGGTTCTCCAGCTTCCTCCCATCACCAAAAACAATTGACCGCAGGCGTGAATGTGAGTGTGAATGGTTGTTTGTCTTTCTATGTGACCCTGTGATGAGCTGGCGACTTGTCCAGGGTGAACCTCGCCTCCCGCCCAATGTTAGCTGGGATAGGCTCCAGCACCCCCACGACCCTACACAAGAAAAGCGGTTACAGAAAATGGATGAATGAATGCTGGGTCAACATGATTTGAAACTTCTCCACCGTTAGGTCTGTTGTACCAACCAACGATCCACATGAGTGATATTTTACATCAGGGCACTGAGTGGGCACCTTTACATGTGTGGCGAGGAAAGTACAAATATTATTAGAATGTCTTTAAGGTATTCCACTCAGGCATCTGTCTCATTCTAAAAATATTCACATTAGTCATAGAAGCACCATATCTGGACAAATTTGACGTAATTGGTCAGATGTGGCAAAGCTTTGTGAACTAAAAGCTACATTTCCACTGCATGGTACCGGCTCTACTCGACTCAACTCAACTCGCTTTGGTATCAGGTACTTTTCTGCCGGTCGTTTTCCAATACGGGATAGTACCTCTTCAGGGCAGATGGACGCTGCATGAAACTGGTGAGGCTAGTCTCACCTCTCATGATGCTCTCATCAGCTGTTTAAGACAGGAACGTCTGCACCTCCTCAATATAGAGGCTGCAATAAAAAAATAAAAAAGTAACAGTCGCTAAAGAAGTTTGGCTGTTTGAGTGTGGCGGCCGTTGATTTGTGCTGTGCAGGATTACTCTGTGCGTGCCGGGCATTGACCAATCAGTGGTCTGCAATGTTTCACGTGACCTTTTAGAACCTGCTTGACTTGCTTGGAACCGCAACAGAGGAGGTACTAAAAAGGTAGCACCAGGTACTTAATAACGGAAACGCAAAAAAGTCGAGTCGAGCCGGAAACCATGTAGTGGAAGTGCAGCTTTAGAAGCCGTTATGTTTGTCCTGGTTGGTGTTTACTTAATGTTTCGTTAAAGCCCTATCAATATTGCCCCCAACTTTAATTCCAGTACATGTTTTTATGTTTTGCCAAAAAAAAAAAAAGGCTCTGTGATTTCTTCTCACCCCATCGCACTACTTAATTCTGTCATGGCTCCTAGCTGAACTCCTTCACCGCACCACCGCCACTCTCTCAACTCCCACCTGCCCCTGACTGACGTCTTGCCCCGCTAATGATGCCCCACCACCTCTCCAAAATCATTTCGCACCTCTGCTGGCTCCCGCCCACGCAGGCGAGGAAGACCTCGCTCGTTTCCCTTCACCAAGTCACAGGGGGCCCCTGCTGATGCCCGGGGCTCAACAGCGTACAAACACACACCCTGGCCGCACCACCTCAGCAGCAACGGGCCATCTGTAGAGCCTCGGAGCGGCGAGTCGAGTCACCTTGCTGCTAAACAATAAGTACTGCAACCTTTCACGTTCACTACACCTTCAATTAGCAACACAGTCAGCAACAATGTGGGCTTTGTATGGAAGTAGGAGGCCTCTGCTGCATGTGTGTAGGTAGGGAGGTGTGTTTGTGCATCTGAAGGAGATACTGTAGCAGGGGAGCACAAACACAAGGGGCCAAAGTGATTCCAGTCCGTCTATTGAACTGGAGTAATTGGGAGCATGACCGCCTGTGTAGCGGCTGTAAGGCTATATGTCAGACCAACCGCTTTTAGCACTACCTCTCCATCCTTTTCTCTCTCCCTCACAAACACATGCACTCTTTCATCACTCACCATTGCTGTACACGGCCTGTTCTCACCTCTGAGCCCTCCATCCGTGTGTCTCTCCTGAATGGGATGGAAGCGCCATTCTTTCTGCAGTCGAACATCCTCTCCGAGACGCCTTAAAGAATACGCCGCGTGTGCAAAGGTTGGACCTCTCACCCCGACCCGACCTGCCCCAAAATGAGGGAAAACAGCAGGTCTTTGTGATGGTTTGTAAGCGGGATCTGGAGTTTCTCCCACTCAGCGACGCAGAGAGACCTTGACTTCGACCGTTTGTGGTAACTGGCCTCACAAACAGAGAGCTGTGAATGCAGAATAGTTTTCAGTGAAAAGAACGCCAGACCGAAAGATGTTGATCGCCAAATAGGAAACAACTTTCGTACAAAGTGGTTTTTTTCACATTCTTACACTCTGTTATTTTATTAGAGGTGATAATGCTACCTGTCTGTAAAACAAGACCTTTAGCTTCAGCGATGCGTACCATCTAATCCACTTAGATACGCTGCCCCCGGAGTCTTACTCCATTTTTATTTCCTTCTTTCTTGTTTACCTTAAATTTCCTCTCTGGCTTTAACTCAATCTGCCGTTTAGCTTTCATGTTTTCCTCCCTCCGTCCTGTGACTTTCAGTTCCTCTTTTTCCCTCAGATCTGTGACAGATAGAAAGAGGACTACAGGGGCCATGGAGCGCAGGCTGTGAAAATCTCACCATACTTTTAATGACTTTTAATGAGATTCATAAAACATGCAGAAACTTGCAGAGAAGGGAGAGAGAGAGAGAGAGAAAGAAACAGAGGGAGGGACTGAGAATGAGAGACGGAAAGAAGGCAGCACCACCCGCCACCAAGCTGACAGCAAGCAGGCTTGACATTTGGCCTCCTGTAATTAGGAAAGTGCCAGATTCCGTCCCACTAAATCTCAGCTCTAAATCATTATTCTTGACGGTGTTGACTCTGCAATGTCCGACCCTCTTAAGTCCTCTTCTGGGCTTTTTTCCCCCCTGCCTCCCCTTCCTTTATCCCCCGTAAATATTGCAGCCAAAATTACATTACAGTTTTGCGCTTGCCTCCCCCTTAATTGCTTGCCCTCCAAACACAATCTGCTTTGGCAATACATAAGATGGTATGTGAGTTAACAGCGACAGTGAGTTGGCAGCGAGGTAGCTGAGCGGCAGTCTGTAAAAAAAAAAAAACGGAGCTCTAAGACGAGGAGATAAAGTGTGGAGAAGAGCTGTAGAGGAGCTGATCACACACAGACAAGCTGGGGAGCAGCAGACAGATGCCATGAGAGCACGGCTGTCATCGGCAACGCCAGAATGGAGGGAGGAGAGGCCGGGATGGAGGGAGATGGAGGGGAAAAGGAGGAGCATGAGACGGAAAGGAAAGAAGAGGAGGCGACTGGAGGAGGGAGAAATGTGACGAAAAAAGTGAAATGGTGTTGAGAGAATGGGATGAAGAGAGGAATGAATAAAAAGATGAAGGAAAAAACCTTCAGGTACTCTAAGTTTACTCTAACGGAGGAAGTGTGTTTGATAATCAATAAAGAAAATAACTCTTTTAAGAATACCTATTAATTAATACTATGTCAAACAGGACGTAGGTCATGGAATCTTAAAAACCCATCTGGAAAAAATGTAAAAGAATACAATCAAATATGCTGGTAGCTTAAAGTACTGATGCTGGGCAGAGGCAGGTTTTCCTTTAAGCACAGCCCTGTTTAAAAGTTTGCTGTGTAGTTTTTCTGCGAGCCTTTTATGTTCTGTTATTATTGCATATTCAGCTGTACAATGTAGACAAACATTGTGTTGTAGAAACACAAAAGAAGTAAATTCAGGTGGTTTAAGTGAATGTTTTTTTATTTGATTTAATTTAATTTAATTTAATTATCTTCGATATTCTCAGGTTTCATTGGAGGTTTTCTCTCTGTATATTATATATTGATGTATTGAAAATAACATGATGCTAAATGCAAATACAAACACTTATAGAAGACAAAAACCCCCCCAAAAAACCGTACTTCTGCTAAGCCATTTCCCAAGTATGCAAACTCTTCATGCATCACCGTCACCAGTCTGAGTAATACATTCTATCAATCTATTTAAATCAAATCAATAAAAAAAAGCAATTTATAAAATAAAACAATGATCATGAACTTTCTCTCAGCAGCCACATCTGTGAACATCAACTCACTGAGACTCACTCACATTCTTCTCTTTGACCGCTGAATAATCAGTGTTCCTAAGGAGATCATAACAAACAAATTAGAAACTCAGACCAGCTGCTGTGATGAAGAATCAGCAAACTGCCTCCTGTACCCTTACTTTTGTTCTCACACCAGAAGGAGCATTTTTGTAATTATAATTAGCATAAAAAATAGATAAATAGAAGAAAAAGAAAGTCAGGAAATGTTCAGAGTGAAGAAAGTATACAACCATAGATCTTGGATTTTATTTTACTGCATGAGAGACAAGCTGGAGCCGTGACTGACAGCAACTTTTATTTTGAAATGTCACACCGTGTGAAGTATAGTAGATGAGGTTTACTACTCTTCAGCCATCTTAGTTCAAATCAGCATCAGTTAAATCCAGAGCGTCTGGCAGTAGAGTGTCATCTTTTTTTTTTTAAACAGAAAAAAAAAAGATTTGTTTTAAGCCTTTGCAATCATTTTGTAAAAAAAAAAAATTATAAAAAAAATTCAAATTTGCTGCAACCATACTTTAATACTTATCATCCTGTCACACACACAAAACGCATGGCTGCAAGCTCCTTTTTCACTACTTCAAGTGAAGTTTAGACAAAGTTCCCTCCTTTTCCTTCCACTCGGAGGCTTGTGTCTTGCAGAGGGAGCCCATCACAAAGCGTCAGCTAATCTGGGAGATGGCAAAGAGGGGACATTGGTTTGACAGGGGCTCGCTTACTCCATAAGCCTGCCATTACCGCTAATCCTTATGGGTGACGAGCAGAGGAGGGGCAGCGGCGAGCGGGGAGGGCCGAGACGGCCTGTAAATATCAATAACAAATAGGAGATGTGGTGGTATTAACCCCCTCAGCCCACTTCCACCACCGCCACCAAAAACCATCATCCCAGCCCAGTTTGGCCCCCATGTCTGTAGTCTTTATCTAGCAGGGATTGGGCTGAAGTTAATCTCTCCAGCTGTAATGACAGTCAATTAACAGAGAAGAATGTAGCTGGACTGTTTTGAACTGAATGCATGGGGGGCTCATGGGCCGCATTTGTGTGGGTGTGTGTCAGTGAGTTTGGTATTGATGGGTGTGTGTGTGTGTGTGTGTGTGTGTGTGTCTGTAGAGAGATGTTCCACAATGACAACTATCTCTCTGTCCGCCCCCTGGAGAGCAGATGGGATATGAGCCTGCCAATGAGACAAGAAGAAAGAGTGGTGTGTGTGTGTGTGTCAATCATGCATATGCACACACACATGCATAAGGGCGCTATGTGTGTGTGTGTGTGTGTGTGTGTGTGTGTGTGTGTGTGTGTGTGTGTGTGTGTGTGTGTGTGTGTGTGTGTGTGTGTGTGTGGCTGTTTTTTCTGTGCAACAGTGTCACCGCACACGTCTACAGAGCACAGAGTTGATGAGAGCACATTTGTGATAATGTGACGCCTATGGAGATGACTCATGGAAGCAAAAGACACATCACAAACCTTCAATAATTAGATTTTTCTTTTTGGGTGTTTTTTGTTTGTTTCTTTCCTCATAGATTTGCTTTTTACCGGTTTTTAAAGTTTGTGTCATCGATCCTCTTGGAGGAAACACAGTCTGTTCTTAAAATTCCATTAAATTAAATGATTATTTATCGCCACTAATGTGACTAATGGCGTTGATTTTGGTTGTATTTCATATAAGGAATCATCAATCCACCCACAGAAAAGAAACACTCTAAACTTAATGAAACAGGACAAAGTGCTCCTTGTACCTGTTTTATATTTATTTATGACATTTTCAACATGTTTAAAAACAAACTATTTCTCAAACCTCCCCACACTTGGCTGTGAAATTCAGATTAGCTGCACTTTATCCTGAGGGCTGCTGCAATTTCTTCTTTTCCCACACTTTGGTAGAAGTGTCCTGATCAATAAGAGCAGAGTGAATGATCTCACAGCAACAGCTGGGAGATTTTGATGTCTGCGTTCTCGATTTTTAAGGGTTTGCTGAGAGGGCCAACACTTCAGATGTGAGTCGACTGTTAAACAATCCTTTTTCTCTCAACACTATGAAGTTGTATCATGTAAATACATCATTCTGTACCGTGGTGGTATCTCAGTTAAAAACATGATTGTATAAAGGATATTCCCACATGAGCTCATGGTTAACACAGTTAGTTTGTAAATGACATCATAAAATCTTTGGAATCAGGGCTGCAGTTGTTGGATATATGCCATGGAGTAGATGTCAAACCTTCAGAGTCACCTTAAAATCTTTTCTTTTTTTTTTGTGGGAAACTGATGAAAAATAAAAATGTTTAAAAACACAACTACTTGTCATGGTTAATTTATGTGTTGAGGTTGGTAAAGCAAGAATGTATAGTTTCCCAGTGACACCCAGTGACAAAATGACCATCCTTCAGAGTCACTTAAAGCCACACCAAATAAAAAATAAAAGTAAAAATAGTATAAAAGGCACCACTACTTACCATTGTTAATATATGTGTGAAGCTAGTGTGAGTAATTTGCTCCAGATTTTTTTTAAAATGGTTTCAGACGGACACACGGACACAGGGACGTACTGTACTGACAACTGTATCCACCCATCATTTTAATATATATTTTTTTTTAATTATATCTGGTAAAAGGGCTAAATGCATTTTTGTAAACTTGTTTACCTTTTAGGATGCTGGTGAAACAAACAGGAAGCGGTGGAGCCCAGCTTGGTCCTGGACTCCAAGGGAAGTTTAGGGCAGCCACCCAGGTGCCCTGAACCAGAATGAGAGGCTAAACTGGGGCGCAGGATGAATGCAGCTCCCAGGGCGGAGAGGATCCAGAGTCCAGCCCAGCAATCCAAAACTGAGCCTGTGTCAAGCCCAGGGGACCAGGACAATAGCCAAGAATGTGTTCATATGGTAGTCCAATCATCATCAAGTCTAACTAGAACACATTTGGGGTTTCCAGTTTATTTATGATGCTTTTTTTTTTTTAAGTAACGAAGGCGCACATACTCTCATGCCCATAAACCCTGCTGAACTGGGGGTAAACACAGCCGCGTACACACATATAAGCAGCCTAACACACACATATGAGGAAACACACACAGGAGCAGCAGCTGCATAAGTCTTTGGGTGAGTGCACATCTGTTCGACTGGCTTAGAGGAGTCAAACTGGCTGTTGACAGCAAATGTTTTCACTATAGCCCACATCGTGAGTTATTGTATGCGGTGGCTGCTGTGCAGGCAAAAGGACAAATTCATCTATGCTCCTTCTTTCTCCCTCTGTCATTCTTCTGTCTCTCATGAAAACTCTCTCAGCCTCCCTCTGGTTTTCATTTCAGCTGCTGCAAACTGGTCAGCAAGTTAAATCAATTATACCTCTGGCAGTTGAAATATTTGTGGCCATTTGAAATAAATGCTTTGCCCAGATATCTCTTTAAAGCCCCCCCATCTCCAGAGGGCAGATAGCAGGTCGAGGCCACATAACTCTGACAATCTATCATCTACCACCTCCAAGCCGCCTGTAATAGTCCCCCTTGTTATATCAGAGTGAGTGGTCGCAGTGATAGAAAGACATGTTTTTATGTGGCTAAACTATGGAGAGATGTGATTGTATGATTGATTCAAAACCCTCTGTTTTTTTTTCTTTTTCCTGTGAGTGAGAGGATTTGTGTGTAGGCAGCAAATGAAAAATACCAGCATGTAGTGATTGGAATAAAACGATCTGACCCTCAACCTTTCTCTCTTTTTAAGCGTGTTTCCTTTCAGAGGTAGCTTTCAATGCGTTGACATTCAGCGCTATGATTACTCAGACGCAGCGTGCCGCGTTTGTGTGCGTGAGGGATGTGTGTGGGCGTGGTTGTCGATGAGTAGGTGGGGATGTTTTAAGCGTGTGTGTGTGTGTGTGCGTGTGTTTTAATCACCTGTAGGCTGCTGGTTGGGGGGTGTTTGTGTTGAGGGCACCAAACAGGCCTTTAGAGTGAGGTTGAGTGAGCAGCACAGTCACACACACACACACACACACACACACATAGATGAACACACACCCACGTGGCAGCCAAGTCCAAGCCAGAGCTGAGCCAAGACTCTGTGTTTAGAACAAGAAAAACACTTTGTTTACGCTTTAGGGCCCTTCACTGCTCAACCAGCGAAAGAGGGAAATCAACTCATCCCTGGTTCCCTAGCCACCGCCGTGTCGTCAACAGATGAAGTCAGCATCTCACACCCAACAGATGGGGTGCAGGGAACAGCAGCCTACTTTACCAAATGGACTTTTCCTTTCCCTGTCTCCCAATCGGTGCTCGTCATATGCGAGATGGCTGTCGGAGCTGCAGGCGGAGGTTAAGAAGTTGCTGGTTGAAGCAAAAGTGTGATTATTCGAGGTGTGTGGCATCAAGCTGGGCGAGAGAGAGAGAGAGAGAGAGAGAGAAAAAAAAAAGGAAAAGCACATTTGTTGCTCAAAAGCAGCGTCTTTTCCTGTAAATAATCCTGCAGGGTTGGTGGAAGGACATCTGTGGCAGGAGACGTTTAATATCAGATGCTGCTTATTTGAAATTGTCTTGCTTTGGTGAGATCAGAGCATCCAGATGATAAGGACACTCCCACCTAAACGCCCTCAATCAGATGAACAAACAACTCTGGCTCCAGAGGAAAAAAAACACACACACACACACACAATCTATTTATTTATTTTTTATCATTTATCCTTTAAGTCGTCTGGTGCTTTGTCCGTATAATTCCTTTATTCTTCACACCCAAATCAAGTGCCTCTGTGCGCCGCAGATAAATAGGAATTCCAAACTCCAATGGTTCATTTGTCATGGTGTGAATTCCAAGAGTGGAATCTAGAAATAGCTCGAGTGTTCAAGCGCGGTTGTTGCCTCGGGCTCGGTGGCATGTAGGAGGCTTTGGTGATATTTGCTTTTTGCATATTTTCTACTAGGGGGCTTTTTTGGAAGGGAGATATGCACTTTTCCCATTGCAAACATTGCAAAAAAAAAAAAAAAAAGAAGATTTTTTTTGTGTGTGTTCTGAGCTGCACGTTGTAGGAGGCTTTGCCCATTATTTCGGTATGACATTACAGTTTTAATTGAATTGAATGCAATTTATTCTTAAGAAAACTTTTAATTAAGTGCCGTATGGACAGATTGTGGAGTAGTGGCCTCCATGATATTCCCTTGGGGACATTTGCTGCATAATTAAGAATATGAACTGTAATGACACAGTGAGATTTAATGGAAACTTGCAGTCTAAATAGGCGACGTTGGAAAGCCATTATTATCCAGTCAGAGAGGGCTTAATAGGGTTCTCAAGGGACTGCGGGCTTCCCAGAGTGGTACCTTGGGAATAGAATACCCTAGAGAACAAGAAGGGAAGGAGGGAAGGAAGGAAAGGAGGAAGTTGTCTCTTCTCTACACTCCTACTATCTTGAAATCGAAAGAATAGTTCAGATTTTTTTGACATTCAATATCGCAAGCAGTAGTGTTGGGTATTGTCGTGAATTTTGGAATCGCATCATATTGTATAATTCCTGTTTTAACATTACCTGCACAGAAAAGGGAGGAAACGCCTCATGCATTTGCTATTCGAATATTTTCTTATGCTTTATTATGACGCCTCTAACCTTGTAAGTTTTAAATCAGCTCAATAGGAGCTGCTCTTTCAGTACAGTATGACAGCAGAGACAACATGAGAGGATATCCTACCATGTTAGTTAGCATACAGTTAATGACTGGTGACTAGCAAGTTGTGACTAACTATTTAACACAAAATCAAGACATTTGACATGTTTGTTCTGACATGGTTTATGTGAGCCTGTTTAGGGTCTGATATTTGTTTACTTGTGCAGATTTGAGACTTGTGATAAGTGATAGGTATTATTACTTTGGAGAATCGTTTCCTGTTCTTGAAATTCATGAGAGTCAATGATGATCTGTCTCAGTGGGAGACAGATTTATCTGTGAGAAGATTTATCTATCAATCCAGACAAACATTCCTGGGTGCAAGTCTGTTGTAATGCCTTTAAAATGACCAAATGCCCCAACCTACAGCTCATACAGTACAATATGCTTCAGAGAATGCATTACACAGGACACAGGATGTTCAGAATGGGTCTCACACATTCAAACATTTGCTTGCATTGCATCCGTAGCATAAAGGATTGTTATATGCATGCTATGTGGCTATGTGCACCTGTCAATAAATTCTGGCAGAGGATATGTGAAGACCCATCAGCATGTCTAGGGTGCCACATCCCTCTGCGCTCAGGGTGACCTCACTAACATCGATATGGAGATAAACAAACCACACAAGCTTCTCACTGCCCTTAGCATCACCAAGAAAACTATCCTCATGAACTGGAAGCCCAGAAAGAATTTAAGTAGAACCCAATATAGAAATCTCCTGTTAGATCACATCTCCAAGGAGAGAATGTCTGCTACTTCCAAAAACTTCCCGGGTCTGGACTGGGTTGAACTACTTCTTGGGTGCGGGTGGGTCTGCGGCTCCGGGCCCCCGGGCCACGGGAGTCTGCTCTGTCTCTTGGGGGTGCGGGCTTCTCCGGGCCTAGTCCTTGTGGGATGGTGCCGGTCTTGGTGCTCCGATGATGCTACGGGGGGGGGGTTCTGGCTGGCTCACTGAGTCCAGAAGGCCTGGCTCCTCCCTGACTGGGGGGGCTGACGGTGGGGATGACTGTGGGTGCCAGTCAGGAAGCTGGCACCCTGGTGCGGGGCATAAGTTAAATACTTATGGTGCACCTGGAATCATTTGATCTAGAGGAGGAGTTTAGTTGGATCATTTAAACAGCTACAGTGCGACATAAGCCATCAAGGCTTGATAACAACCTGCTGTACATGAAGAGCTGTAGATGTCTTTCTCAACATTTCTTATGTAATAGGGAGAGAATAGAGAGACAATGGAGAAAAAATGATCTGCTAATTACTTCATTTATGTTCTTGGAACTGTACAGGTAGCCATTTTATATTTGTATAAGGACTTACTGTCCATACACTGGACTCTGATTTACATTTACAGTCAAATCTGAACAGTATTCTGGTGTGTTATTGTCATACAGTGACATGCTGTAAACTGCAATGCACTCTGGGAGATGTCGTTATCTCGTTATTTACAGGAAAGTACAGTAAACTTAATTGTAAACAGCAGAGCATCATGGGAAGGTGAAGGAAATGTGTGGGAACTACGATTTGAAAAGAAAGAAGACAAGTTAAAACCCATTCAGCCTTTTGAGACAGATGTCCAGAGCTGCACTGATAAAGCAACCTCCACTGAGTCACCATTTTTATTATTATGCCCCCACCAAAGGGCCATGTAGGGTTGTGCATCCATCCGTCTGTACCAGGAAGCAGGTTTGGTCGGGGTGTGGTCTATCTACTGTGCATCTCCGCAGAAACTAATGGACATGAAGAAGAAGAAGAAGCAGCTTTATTGGTCACATGAAATTATACAGTACACACAGTACAATGTGGTGAAATCTGTTCTCTACATTTGAACCATCCCTGAGGAGCAGTGGGCAGCCCTACGGCGCCCGGGAAGCAAATTGGGGTTCAGGAACTTGCTCAAGGGAGCAGGGAGCACACACACACACACACACACACACACACACACACACACATTTACTGGCTTCAACACGAGGACTGGGGGAACTGGGGATCGAACCGCCGCTTATTTTTATTGGTATTATTAATAGTAGTCTATACTTTAGAAGGGCAGCTGTGTCTAAGCAGGTAGAGTCGTCATCCACTTATTGGAAGGTCAGTAGTTTGATTCCCAACCTGGTCTCATTGGTGTGTGAGTGATTTGCATTGCATGGTATAGCCTCTGTGTGTGAATAGGTGAATGCTTGCTTGTGTTGTAAAGCGTTTGGAATGGTCAGTCAGACTAGAAAGGTGCTATAAAGAACAGGCCATTTTCCATTTTGGTCATGGTATTACAGTGATATTTTTTTAAATTATAATTAAATACAGGATACATACTGTAGATTCAAATACAGTAAGCCAGTATTGTGTTGTAAAATTAAAAGAACACAGATCTGAACTGTATATTTATTTCTAGGAATATATTGTAATTCTAAAATAAGTAAGAAACTTTAAGTGAAGCTGCAGCCAGTTAATTACAGTAAATTAAAGGTGAAACGTTGTACAGTATAGGGAGCTACTCTTTTTTTCACAGCTTCTGTCAGAAGAAAATGTGACGTCCACAACGGCTCAGAGCGGAACTCATCAGTGTTTTGTGAGAATGTTCAATTGTTATGGAGCACAGTTAGAGCAGAATGGACTGCAGCAGGATGAATCTGCTGAAGTCAAGGTAAACTACAGCCGTGAACAACACACACAAAACAGAGAATTCTTCTGTTGTCACCCAGCGAGCAAACAAAACAAAGAAAGGGAACAACGAGTAAAGCCAAGATGTAAAAAAAAAAAGGAAAAAAAAGAAGAAAAAAAAGCCCACCGTTCCAAAGAATGTGGAACGGAGAGAAAAGAGGGGGAGAAAGATTAAGAAAGAAAGTGAAAGAAAGGACGATGCAGGAGCCAAGGAGAGGGTAAATATGGAGGCCAGATAACAAGAATACAAAGGCAAAGAGAAGAAAATCAAAAAGTATGTGTGTGTGAAAATGAGAGAGAAATGAAAGGAAGGAAAGACACAGTTAGTTGCCTGCAGAACAAACTCATTTACAGAGCAGTGCTAGACTTGAAAACAATTATCTGCCATCTCCGGTGCCTCTGTAGAAGACTGGCCCGTTTTTGTGGGGCTCTTTGTTTTTCTCAAGGACATATTCATTATTTCAGATGAGACCCATTTGAGTCTAAATAAAGGCTTTCTCTCCTCTCTGTCAGATTCACTGGTGCTGTGATGTTGCATCTGAGGGGATGTGAAAACATGTTTGAAAAGGAGTCTGATGAAAGCACTTCTATGCCACTAATGCATGTTCATTAAGTTCAAATTGTCTTTTATTTCCACCTCCCATTTCACATTTGAGTTCGGGTGCTAATATTTGTGTTTTTGTGTTTTTCTGTGTTTGCACGGTGCACAAGTTCCCATGAAAAACTGAACGTCGGAGCAATCGGTGACATGTTTTTCTTTGACTCGCCACCCACGACAATACCCTTCTGTCCAAACGGGCTCTTTGAAAGCAGGCCGCATCTTCTCCTGTGCATGTAAGGAAGAGGAAAAAGGCTGGCACTAATCACATCCAGACAAAGGACACCTTTGACAAACAGTAAACAAGGAGCCAGGAGTCTTTTATGACTCACAGGGAGCACACACAAACACACACATTTACTAAATGTGTTATTCCTCTCAGAATGAGAAGAAATTTTGACATTGCGAGAAATAATTTGCCGCTGTGTTTGTAGCCTCCTCGTTTTCCTCTTAAGGTCATGATGGCAAACGCAGATGGAATCAAACTGACACGGAGGACAGCGAGGAAAAATAAGCAAACAGGTTCAGGTCCCATCTTACCTGCTCGGGAGGTTGCCTCGTCTTCGCTCAAAGACCTCTGTGTGTGAATGAAAAACGAGGGTACGGAGACAAACAAACACACACACACAACACACACACATGCAAACACAGCACACTTCAAATGGCCTTTGAGAGAGCTGCATTCCACATTTAATTGGAAGCGAAAAAATCTAACATAGAGCACCCTCCAAAGTAAACTTCTCACAGCAGCGAGCCAACCAATCACACGGGGAGGCCAGGTCTCAGGGGCCCCGCCCTCCAGAAATAGGCATAGATATCCTATTGTTGGCGCTCAAACAGTGGTCACAAACACTCACATGGATGACCTCATACACAAAAACACACATTCAGAGTAAGTTTCACTTCTGAAACTAGCGGCAGACATGTTTTGTGAAAACCTGGATGTGAGAATTGCAGGTATTGCTGGTGTTGTCACCGCTATTCAATCCCAAAATGTGTACATGTGATGTGACGCCAAGGGGAACTAATGGAGGAGAGTGAAAAGCAGAGCAGTGAATGACATGGAGAAAGAGGGCATTCAGGCTGCGAGAGGGCAAAAGAATAAAGGCAACTTTGGTGACGAGTGTAACAAATGTAATATCACATGTACACACTTTTTTTTTTTTTAAAAGCGAGGGACACATTATGGAGGGATAAGTCTGTGGGTCTTTAATGCACGCAATGACTATAACATTAAAATGACAGCAGGTCTGTGAGCCCATGTGGGAAATTTGACGTCTTGGATCCGCTGTGCATGACTGCAGTCCTTGTGAAGATGACGGCAAAGGGCAGAAAAATAAAAATAGAGGGAAAGTGTTTTATTATAAATTTACACACAGAAGCATCTAAATGTTAATAAATAAAAAAAATTAGATGTTGCTGTTTCCGTTATTCTCCCATATTTCACATAATTTAGGCCTTTTTTTCTCCCCTCTCTTTGATGCACAGTTTAAACTCTCACGCTCTGAAATAAATAAATGTGTCTGAATCCAATCTGGATTAAAACATTATAATTGTAAGCATTTATCCCTGAAAATCCACGGCTGAATTTTTAAGAGGATGTGAGCACTAGTTTTTATTTAACGCAAACACACACAGGGGGGACATCTGTGCTGAACGCTGACCAAATCTGCGGCGACTTTCCTCACAATACAATTTTGTTGGAAGTGTTAGAATTTGTTTCAAGTTAATGGCACAGCCTCCATTTTGAGTTGACTTTGATATCATTGTGCGAACAGTGAAATGTCTGGATAAGTGTTGCGTTCAGGCCAGCCATCTGTACCATCTCCAACTCCAGAGCAGCTCCATGCAGAGTGCCCTTGAATCATCGGGGGGAGAGACGCTGCAGCGTTTTAAATGGTTCACTGCTGGCATCTACTGGACAAAGGAGAAAACCAGCAGCTGAGACACTCCAGAGGACCCTACTCTTCATCTCTTCTTCTTCTTTTTTTTTTTTTTTCCACAGATAAGGTGTTGCCTTCAATCACAGCATCAGATGTATCATCAATCACAGACTTTATGTGGTTTGGCAAGAATATTTAGACACCAATCATCTACATTTTTGCCAAAACTTTCCACTTTTTTCCTTTTTTCTTTACTACAGATTGGAGTAAAAAGTGAAAAAAGATAAAGCTCAACTTTTCTCCTGCTAATGAAAACGAGCAATTAATTTGAACTACAAATTCAGTGAACAAGATGAAAAGTGTTACATTATTGTTCCAATTTCTGTTAGGATTGAATATTTGAATGTGACTCAAAAGTAAAATGATTTATTGTATTGTAAGTGTTAATAGTTGAAGTCATTATTTTAGTCATAAAATGACAGGATTTCACTTCTCTCAGTGAACTCTCCACCTCTGTCATTTGTGAGGATGCGGACAGGATGGAATGTTGGGAAATTTTGAAATTGAAAAGTAAATGAAACTTTAGAATACAAGATAAAGAAATAAACATATTTGCATCTTCATTCTAAGAGCATTTAATGCATGAAGTGTTTTCATTTGTGCAGTACAGTCTCTCATATTTTTAAATGGATTTACGCGATCGCTCAAAATCCAAGAGATTTCTCCTGGGGAAATAATGCAAATACCTGCACATTGGCTGCATGTGTTTAGTGTGCTGTTATTTATTTGTGTGCAATGAATATGGGGGCACATTTCACCACAGCATCAGCGTCAAATCAAGCTGCTACATCACCCTCCCTAAATGGTTATGATGGGGCATATGGGCGTGACAGTGTGAGGTAAAAGAGCAGAAAAAATGACGTTCAAAACGCAACATGCATGTCGTCAATGAAGATAAACTGTATTTTCTGTCGTGCGCCGAGGAAATTGTTCATTTAAATGTCCCCCGGTTGGGTGCGAATGGAAACTTAAAGATGATTCGAGCATCGCAACGTTGCTATTGTTTCTCTTTCTTCATCTTTATGTGTGTACATTTGTGTGGCTTATAGGAAATCGCTCTCGACAGGGGAAAGGCAAAAACAGCACTGGAACAGATCTCCTGTGTTACAGAATGTGATTACTGTGACTTTTTCTTGCCGCGCACAATTCTCATCTAATTCTTGTAATTGTTGCCTCATAATGTGACACATTCATATCAGCAAATACATTCAGCGCCAGCCTGTTTACGGCTCTGTGGATTGAGTTAGAGAGTTCATCCGTTACAATAGGGAACAAAGCGCTCCCCTATCTTTTTCAGACGTGTCTCTATTTATGATGCCGAGTATGGCTCTGAGGTTGTCAGAGAATTCAGGGAAACAATGCATTGCTTTGAGATATATGAAGAGCGCCACAATAAGATCCTGTGTTGTTGATAATTTAAAAAGGGAGGGAGAGGGAGAGAGAGACAAACTCCACACAAAAGCGATTGTCTCCATTATTTGTCCGTCAGCAGTGTCAGGAGCGTCTTATGAACAACGATGGCTTTGAGGATAACGGGGACTGAGATTAGGCCCCGCTGAGGAGGAGAAAGGAAAAGAGGGGGCGAAAAGAGAGCAAGAGCGAGGGAAGGAGAGTGAAGAGTGGAGAATAAGGATGTGACTAGACTGGAGAGCGAACTGCCAGCCAACAGCCTGTTTGATCCTGAGGGATGGCAGAGGGATGTAAGGCGTTTGAAGCTGACAATCCCTTTGTGATGATAACACATGTTTTTCAGTGCGCGTGCTGATCCTGCCTCTCCTATTGTATTATGGGCAGCAGACGGCAGCTACCTTTAGGCCCAGTGTGGTTATGAGCAGCTGTCGGCATTGTGGGAAGTGGCGCTAATCTGCCTCAGTATCTTTAGCCCCTCGTTTAGCTGTTTGATCCTCTCCCACTATGCCTCCCTTCCCACCACTGAGCTCACCAGGGCTGTGCTGGAATGCTGGATAGATAGCAGGAAGGAGGGAGAGAGAAAAGAGGGAAGAAATTACACAATGCTCCCATCAGGGCTCGTTTATTAACACGTTCCTGCCTAAGCTCTCTGAGCAGACAGACAGGGGCCTTCGTTCGCTCTTCATCCCTTCACTCTCTATTTGCAGTGTGACGTGACATCGTGTTTATCCATTTCACAAACTGTCAACTCCGCAGTAACATTATAGTTTCACCTTCATCCCTCAAGGACATATACATCCAGTCTTTCCCTGCTCCTCCTCATGCCGGTGGGACGTCACGTTTCTTAGTCCACAAAACATTTCTCGACTCCATACAGCTTGTATGTTGTAACCCAGGACTCCAGAAGCCCAAAGATCCCAAACTGGCTTTAAAAGACGTCATTTAAACTAAAAGCATTAGTGCACACCATGTCTGAGCGTGTCGGCCAAAATGTGACGTTACATCTGCCAGAGGTCAGACACTCAGCCAGAGGTTGTGGTTAGGTTTTATGATTATTTATTTCCAATTGCTCCACATCACCTCAAGCCATTGCTTGAATCCCAGTCTCCGCCTTTTCTGCTTCTTCTCACACGTCAAAGACATGTGAGGCAGGTGGATGACCCTGAGGGGCCTGTTTGGGTGTATCGACGGTGCAAAAGCATAGTCATGGCAGAATGCCACAACTGAACACGACAAGCAGCATGACGAGCTGTAATTTTGTAGTCAGAGGGTAACAGCACAGAAGAAGAAGGTAAGGGGAGTCACGATGATCACAATGCCGCCACACGTTTCCTTTTCTTTTCCAGCGCTCTGCTCTGTGTTGTTCAAACACTTCTGGCATCAGGAGTCACCTGTCTTGACAAAAGGAAGTCTTTGTGCACATGAGTATCACTTTAAATAGGAGATTAAGACATAGATCTAAGAAGAGGTTTCATGTCTGTCCTGTCATGGGAAAACATTCTTTTTTATATTTTAGAAAACGGGAACTTTCCTTTAGGAACAAGAACTTTTTGAGGAATTTTATCTCATTTTCCCCAGTAGGAGGGGAGAGGGGGGCCTTTGCCATAGATCTGTCCCAAACGGTGCCTGCTCTGGGGGCAGTCATTTCAGAACAGGGTGGGACTCGCACTACAGAACATCAGTGATTTGTCAGGTACAGATCGTAATCCTCATCCCTTCACAACAACTGTTTTTAAAAACCCACAACTGCAAACATGCTTTTTTGTTTTTTTTGCACCTAAACAATCAGAGAGGCACTATAGACAAATACAGTCTAAGAATAGAGCTACTCCTTCTTGCCAAATGCAATTACAATGTCGGATGTGAAGCCTATAATCTAGCCGTTCTTTCGTTTTTTAAATCATATTTTCATTTTCATAGTATTTATGTCTATTAAATCATTTGGTTTGTTGATACAGCGTCTCTGCAACGTTGTCCTGTCTTATCAGTTGTTTATGTGCTCTATTTTAACACGATGCGGTGAAGCCAAAGACAATTTTCCACAACTCTGGCCAAAAAGTTTAGAACTTATAACTAACAGTCAAATTGGAACCAATATTCTCAGTTCCTGTTGGGATTTTTGGTCAAAAGTGCCTTCTTTCAAGTGGAAGATAAGCTCCTACTTTCTCAAAAATAAGTTCGAGCCAAAATGTGGAAAACTGGCAGGTATTTTCTCACAACTTATCACTCTTGTGAAGACATTTCCAGTATCCTAAAAGACTCATCAATCCTGCCAGAACCATAAATATTCAGCGCAGTGGAGAAGGTTTTATCCGACGTCCCATGTGACTTCATTCCTTCAAATAAAGACGGCAGTCTGAGGTGACACGTTTCTACGGTGGCAAAGACAGAGACGAAAAATTATCTTAGGCCAAGAGTCTGACATATTATGAGGCAACGCCAGCACAAATACACCAATACGCCTTGCAGCACTGCTCCTGCACTGCTTCATTATCAAATATCCACACTCTGCTGTGTCTCTCCTTCCACTTAAGTACAGTTAAATTCACAGAGTCGTCAAACTATCCAAAACAGAACAAGAAAGGTTCTCACATCCTGCAGAGGTGAAACGGTAGACAGGGGATACAGGCTAATAGGCTAATTATGACTAAGAAACCAATCAGGTATGAGACAAATGACAGCCTTTAACAGCCTTGACTGAGCAAAACAGGAAGTAGTAGCCTGTAATGAGATGAGATGCGGTTTGTCTGTGTGTGTGTATCGTTGTGTGCGTCGGTCGGGGGGGGGCAGGCAAGCAGCAGCAGCGAGCAGAGCGGATACAAGCTACACACAATTAATAGGAGCATAAATATCTCTCCGTGCTTAAGTAAGCCATTAATCAGATATAAATAGAGCGAAGGAGCCCTTTGTGATTAACGAGGTGAGACTTGCTGCTAATTACTGTTTCCCTCTCCTCTGGTAATTAGGTTGGTGCACTGAATGGGACCCCACCCCTCCACACACACCCCACAATTGTTCTGTTTTGCTCTTCGCTCGTTTATTTGATTGCAGCGGAGGCCTGTATGAATGGGATTTTAATAGGATGGCCAAGGTGAGAGCTTCTCATCTGCTTGTGAGGGGAAATTCATTTTTTGATTTAAAATTCACAGATCCGACATCATAGACCTCAGTCCGTCATAACGCTGCATCTGGGACTGCACATAAGAAGTCATAGGTGGCAGGGCCCCCTTGGGGCCACCCCATAGACGTGACCCTGCTTATAGGACTTGAACTTTTAGTACAGTGCAGTATGGTATACTGGAAGCAACACACGCAAAAACATTTCTAATGAGAAATGCATCAGGACCTGGCTGCCTCTGTGTTCATACTGTATTTGCAGGTTTGTCTTTTCACATTTAACTAATTTAAAAACTTTTTTTGTGATCAAATATTTATTGATTATATATATATGTGTGTAACTGCAATGATAGATGTATTTTTTAGTTCCCAGTTATCTCATTTTTTCTAGCACGATTCCATCACGCTAACCCATCCCCACCCCATAAATCACAATAGCTAGACACATAAATATAGAAAATAAACATAAGTATGATGTAAATAAATAGAACTAAAAATGAGAATGAGAATATATTGATTAGGGGAAGAAAGAAAAGAGAAAAGACAAAGAATACCCAAGCATCACCTAGCAAAATATACACAGTAGGACATAAGAAACGAGTTCCAGGACCTATAGAGTTTTTTCAATTCCCTCCATCATCTTTGATCATCTATATGCAGACATCAGAAATGAGCAGGGAATGTAATCAAACCTGTTTAAAAACTTTGATAGAGATTGCAGCATTTCATTTTCTTAAGAAGATCTTCAAATACTCTGCACTCATTATGAAAACTTAGAACAGCACTGATGCATTTTTTAATTTTTAGAATATTTAAAAAAAATATTGGATGCAGAGCTGTTTGAATGTTATATTATTAGTTAGAAGGGATGTTAGATTGTTAGACTTTTAGTGGTTGGAGACCAAAAATATGTATTTTTTAGCCCACAATATAATAAATTGTTTAATATAGCAGTCACCTACAGTTGACTCACTGAGGCACATACAACAAATAAATTAGTATTTTATCATTTGGTAATTAAACTGATGTAAAAGTACACTTGCATTTACTATTAAAGTTTCTCACATTTGATCCTTTTCTGTTGCATATTATAAAAATGATTAATTTGGTGGCTGCATACTATGGAAGTATTATTTGTAATAGCCAATTTATCTATAAGCTGTTTAAACTTCCTATTTGGATGTATGATTGTTGACTGATTTTGATATTAGACTGTTTAAAGACATCCTACAATAATACAAGGGCCAATCGTGTCACAGTGAGGCAACAAATCAGAATTCAGACACTCTTCACAATTTACTGTATTTAAACCTGAAGAGAAGGTGGGGAGAGAAATCAGACTCTCTCTCCACTGAGGCTTAAATCTAAGATGTTCTGCCTGCAGAGAAATGAGACCAATGAGATTATTTTGCGTGTTTCAAATGTTTGTTGCTAAAATTCCTCTCTACGGGGACTTTTCTTTATGAGCTTTATGACAACTGTGATGGATGCGCATCACAACTGTGTCAACACTTCTCTTCTCCCAGGCCTCGGCCTCTGACTACCAACAGGCTTAATTCCCCGCTTACACACACACACACACACACACACACACACACACACACACACACACACACACACACACACACACACACACACACACACACACACACACACACACACACACACACTGAGCTCTGGTGATATACAAGTGTAATCCATTATAACACCAATTGTCTTCAGTTGGAAGTGGCTGCTATGACCTTTTTATGGGAAATGAAAATAAGTTGAGGCGCAGAACAGCCGATATTGGATTCTGTTGTTAATTAATGTGTGTATTATATGGGTGGATGAAGCCAGGGGGGGGGAAGTTAATTGAATTACAGCCAGCGAGTTGGATGTAATTGTTCAACTGTATAAGACAGTGCTCACATTAGGGAAACGAAAGGCAGGCCTGATTTGCTTGTAGAGAATGGTGAGAAAATCATTTTTTCTTACCATTTTAGGGTGTGAGGCATGAATGGCTTTCTAATTTAACACTTGGGATGGCAAACTATAGCTATGTGTTGTAGTAGCTTGTGTAGCTTGTCTGTGCACTCATTTACTTACAGCACTTTTGCAGCACAGAGACAAACTACAGCATTACTCTTTCTCATTGTTAGAGTAGTTTTTACAGACTAATAGGCATAACAATGTTTCATCTGACACTAGGCTGAAACCATCTAGAGCTCACCTAGACTTTGTGAATTAATGAGGGGCTTTGCCATGCTCAAAAACTCATGAAAGTTGTGGAAATTTACGTGTGATATGGTGATTGGTAATAGGCGTGGCAAATGGCTCTCTAGTGCCCCCTAACGTTCAGCCCCTGCCTCCAGTTTAACGTACATGTACGAAACCTGGTACATATATGTAACTGACCTCGACCGATAAAAAAAAAGCCTCTTGGAGCAATGCCTCCAAACAAACAGGAAGTCGGCCATTTAGATTTTTGTGGCAGTTTTTTTGACATTTAAAAAAAAAATGGACATAATGGACAAAATAAGTCGAATAATAATCACAATTCCTCCGTCAGTGTCCATAAAGCATGCAAATACAGAGCCTTGCATTTATCCAGGTGTGTAGTCGTGAGGCCGACGCTGGCTCACGGCCCAACACGTTCAATGCTGCTTGCAGCTTTAATTACATTTTTTGGGTTGTTTTTTTTTGTCTTTTATTTATGTAGACTTTTACACCCAGGCTCTATAACCAAATTTGGTCATCCACAAACAAAACTGGCCCAGGGCTGAGAGTTGAAATCTAGGCTTATTTGAATGTGACATTTTCTCCATATGTTCTTATTTGCTTTGAATGAGAGATTCAGTACAAGTCATATTAATGAGAAATCTATGTTAATAAGCATTAATATCACAAAGAGTGAATGTTAAACGGGATTATTTTTTACCATGTGGTGAGATCTCTGCTGGGTTTGAAGACATGTACAATACTAATTTCTTCCAATGGGATGTGCTGCCATCTTGTGGTCATCACTGGTATGAACTCAACAGAACATACAGTAAGTATATACATTAATGTGCAGGTGTATCGTTTACCAGTCCCTGGCCAAGAAATTCTGATGGGAAGATTGTAGATGTCAGGATCTCCCAAGACACAAAACAACTTCATAGCATCATACTGGTACCAACCGTTAGTTTCACTGCACCAGTACCTTTAATGGTTGTAGTACATAGGCCTATATATAAATGATTTACATGATCTTCACTGTATTTTCTTTGCATACACAAATAATAAGTAGGCCATCAGTGATGTCAAAAGACTAATTTCTGCTGTGCCTGAGTTAAATCTCTAAAAACTCAGTAACATCAGTAGCTAACCTGTAATGAGGTGTTTGCCATAGATGTACATGGTCAGGTCAGTTTACCATTTTCATCCTCTTTGTGGATGATGACCTGACACCCTGCATCTCCTTTACTGTCCTTTGAGACCTAAAGAAACGTGGTGTTTTACTGTTTGACACAGATTTTGGCATCAGTTTTTAAAATTTGGTGCCACTTGCTTTCATCAGCAAAGGGAAGTGGTTGTGACATATGGCTGATTTGCTATGGTTCAGACCACTGAGCAGGATTTAATATGGGGACATGAATTACAAAAAGAGATTTGTTTCATGGCCTTGAGCATGATTTCAGCTGGTTAACCATCCGCCATGTTTGAGACGTGTAAAGATGAGATGAACAGAAGGCACACAGAGATAGGGCTAAATATACTTTATTTTTTCACAGTATTGAAAATGTCATCTTTTAAATTTCAACTCCTAACTTACCCAAGGCAACTATAAACTTAAATGTAACTTCTAGAAAATAAAAATTAAAAGAACTCCCTCTATTTACAATCATTCACATTTGAGAACACGCAGATATTACATTGGTTTACTGTACATATAAACATTTGCTTAAATGGCCAGAGATATGAGGGCAGACTTTTTCCAATGTGAAATATAAAACAAAATGTAGATGTTCAAAATATTTGCAGTGCTGAAATGATGAAGTTTCTGAATTATGAGAAATAAACCATGCAGGAAATATTACAGACATACAATTTTTAACATTTTGAAAATTATTTTGCAGTGGTCAAATTTGACAAGCTGTTGATTTGTGCATGCTAAGCGTAAACGTGTGAATGTCTGAAGGTACAACTAAAACCTGCATCTAAAAACCATTTACCATTAAATTTACGTTTTATGGAACATTTGTACACATTTTAACAGCCAATATACACAAAGGCTACAATTCAGGTTTGTTTTCAAACTATATAATTGTTCCATCTTAATTCAACAGCATGACAAACATAAAATGCTGAATTATAAACAGAAGTTGAAAAAATAACCAAACCTTCAGACTTCAAAACTGTGAGGACAAAGTAATCTTTCACAGGCTCAAAGGCAAACAATAAGGGTTGAGTAGGTTTCTGTATTTTCCAAGTTTGGTGTATCATCTTCAACTGGTTGTTGTAGTTGAAAGTCGTGCACAAGGTGCATCTTCTACTCTGACTGACGTTCACAAGAGAGATGTCTCATCATTAATGAGTTGGTGCAGGTAATGCTATCTAAGGTTATGTGACTTGCTACAAAACTTTGAAACAAATCTTCATTTTGCCTTATTAGCTACTGCAACACCCAGTTAATGCAAATGAAACCCTCCCTGAATCGGTATCAGCCCTGTAGAACTATAGTGGACAGAAATCCATCATCTCTTAACGAGCCTTTAATTGTGAAACAGTTGCAGGAACATTTTGTGGAAATCTCAGAAATGCTAAGTTCTCATACTGCCGTCTTTTCTGAAGTTGCACTGAGCTGAAGTCTTACTGTATTTTGATATTAAACTTTAGAGGGAGAAACTTGAATAGCTGTTGTGAGAATAGAAACAAGATGTGTCAGAGCTGTCCAGACGGATTGTGTTGCGGTCACACTCCCATTTATGGGCTCAATGGGAGCGGCTGCTCACTCATGTGCAACACAAAGTGGGTTCTAAAGTTGTTACACCAGCCCAACACTATACATACCCTTATGTGTCCACTCCTTAGCTACTGCTGTGCAAGAGTGTTAACATGAGAGCAGTCCAGTTCTGTCGATTATGGCCTCTTCACAGAGTTTTGCACACTTGCTACAACAGAGACCAGCTGGGCAAAAATGTCATTTGCAAACTCTTCTGGAGTAAACAAGAACATGTGCTTCGCCAAATTATACATGTGATTTTTAAGCATAACTTGCTCAGGAGGCAGAAAATCAAGAGCTCTTCTGGCACTTGCTACATTTACCCAAAAGGCACCTGTTGCTGCATCAGCAAACATTCCCACACTCTCAAAGACCACTCTCAGACATTTACATTTACATAAGTATAAAAAGTATATAATTGTCATTCTAATGCTCTTTGTGCTACAATGGAGACGATACAGTGTGCATTATGTACAAGCAAAAAGCTACTTGCAGCACTTTGGTGTAGGCTTTTTTTTACAGCAACCAAGAGATGAAATTGTTGCAGTTTTGCAGGGGCCTTCTAGAGATCATTTCAAAGACAATAATATTATACATAAGGGTCAATGGTGAATATCATCTCGAAGTGACAGCATCCATTTTTTCCTCCAGAAGATGGAGCCCTTGCTCCTCAGGTCCCACAAACAGACTTTTATCATGTTTGGAACTTGATGTGCTTAACTTGGCCAAGGTGGAAACAACTTTCACCTTAATTCCTACAGACTTTCAACAGACCTTCATTTGAACATTGGATGCTTAAAATGAAGAATGCCAACAGTAGCTGTGATGGTGACCACAGCCATGTCACAATAAGCAAATGAAAACTGGTTTGTGTGTGGATGAAATAGTCGATCCTTACTTCATTAGGACTGAACATCATCATTTTTGAATAGTAAAAAAAATTCTCAACTTTCTCTAGATGTGGTACAGACAATATAATGTTTGGTCCCGTTTTGTGGGGCACACAATCAACAGTCACAGTGAATAAGGTCCCCAAAACAGGTGACTTATCATGTGAACTACAACCACATTTCAACATCTATCATTATCAAAGTGGAATGTTCGAATTACAGCAAAATGAAAGCTTGTCCCAAGTTACGATTTAGACAAAAAACCAAGTGTCAAAGCAGACATGAAACGCACAACAGTGAAAATCACCCTCAGGTTAAAAGTCTGCTTAGTTCGTAACTATTTAACTCAAAGGAGAAGATAGATGTAAACAAAAGAAACTCTCCTTCAACTCAATGTTTCTACCAAAACACACAAGCCTTTACCAAACTACGAAGCAACCACGGAGACATGGCTGTTCTCGTTCACCACCTGTGCACAGAATGTTGGAGAAAATAGGGGTGGAAACAAGAGTCACGAGGAAGGCCGAAATACCTTTTTTTTTTTGCTTGTTGTAGCTAACATCACATGAGATTAAAGGAACACAATGACTTTTACATGCTGGCATTTCTTCATTTTTTTGTTCCATTTTTTTCATCTTGGTTCCTCAGCAAACAAAGGAGGCTTTGTGTTGATATCAGGTCATCATAAATTTGGTCATTAGCTGGGCTGGCGCTAGAGGGGTTTTCTCCACGTATGAGCATATGAGGAAGGTATATCCAGGCAATCAGATTAGTGTTGAGGGCAACTGTTACTCATGTAGGTGGTTACTATGTACTGGCTGTGAAAGAGGTGACCTATGATGTATTTATATGGATTTGAAGAAAAACTGCTTTAAAATACGATATTAAGATCATGTCCAAGTTGATATTAGAATAATTGAGGTGACAACAATAAATTCAGTTTTGAGGGTTTCGTATTACTCACACACATCCACAGTGCATATGACTTGGGTTCCTTCCTGGTAAACAATGGTGTGAAAGAAGATGTTTATACGGTATGTGGTCTATTCAATCTGTAGAGTTCAGGACATGTACAGGGGACCCTGTAGGCACTGAAAGGGACAGATTCAGTCTGGCTCTTCTCTACATTTCCCCCAAGAGGACGCTCTGCTGTCATCGTGTGAAACGCAGAGCAGGATGGAAGGGAGGGACAGCAGGAAGAAGAAAAGATGGATTGGGTTGGGGGCTTTTATTCGGGTAGGTTCAGCGCAGCCACCTCCGGTTTCATCTTGAAGTACTGGTTGAACCGCAAGACTGCATATCTGAGCGTGGACACACGGATAAGACCATAGTCAGCAAAAAGATAAAAATGTACTTGGCATGTTAGTAGGGTTGGGTACTGCATTGAATTTTCTAGGGTCTGATATTCATTTACTGACTTGTTCTGCAGATTTCAGACTTGTGACAACTTCTATCTTGCTTTCATTGCACATATGTGGTATTATTACTTCAGATAATTGTTTCCTGCTTGGCATTACGTATTTCTGCATCATTAAGATCTCAGAATTAATCAGAATCAGCTATTGTGTAAGGCTGAAGATCTTTGTTATAAACCTTACCACTTTGTTCATCAATTTCAACCCATGATGGGTTTGATTTGTATTTTCCATCAAAGTGTCGAAATGCTTTACATTTTGTTCTTAAAGATATGATTTTATAGGTCAAATTTGTTCACATGGCTAAATAAATATCTTTTGTGTGTTTATTGTTATGTTTTTTTTAAAGATGGACATACCCTAAGAAGTCAAAGTCAATGGTGGAGAACTTGGCCTGAATCAGAGCCCAGAGTCCCCAGAAGAAATGAGATGCCTGGACAAGAAGAAGAAAGAAAACAACACAAAGGATTAGCATGTAGTCACTGTGTAAAAGCATATGTCGTTTCTAATTACCTAACACAGCTCACCCAAGCATGTACAAAGCCAGTGGAAGCCCTATGGCAACAACACCAAATAGCTGACACACAAATACAAATGCTTCACTAGCCCCTCCTCCACACCGCCCTCTTTTCTTCTTGACAATAAACAAGGCAGGCTGTCACTCAGGGGAGAGTGCTCAGCCTCACAAGGGTTACCAATTGTCATTAGGTTGACTCCCATATGGTGGCCTTATCAGCACACACATCAAAAACATCCTCCTCTCATCTCCAGAGTAGGTAGGTGCAGGTTTTCATAACCCACATCACACGAGAACCCATATTTGCTGATCCTTCACCTGGCAGCACGCCTGGAAAATCCACTCAGAATGACGCCCCAGGACACACCCTTTGTATAACCGTTTCATATCAGCTTTCACTACCCTCAAGACACAATAGGCGATGTTTAAGCAAACAGAATGACCATGAGCCTTAATAGAATACAATCCTAATGTTCTTCAGCATATTCTTCCTCAAATAATAACTGAAAATTGTTGACATGACTAGTTAACAAAAAATAACCAGAAAAATACTTTTGTATTCTGTATTAATCTGTATCTATTGTAAAGTAATCTATTAATCTGTATTCAAAATATAGGCCTGCTATCTGTCAATCAGAAACTGTCATTGTCTTGATCTTTAAAACGTGAGGCTTGACCATGAAGACTAGCCAGGTGCAGAGATGCTCTCCTTATCTACGCGGCTCATATCGCATTTGCAATTCAAATGCTTACCAAGGCAAATCGGTTGACCTGGACGTAGATGATCTCCACTTCTCTGTCAGTCACTTCAGCTCTCTGGCCTTTGTATTCCTTATAGGCCTCCAGGTATGAGCGGAGCCATTGCTGCTGAAAGGCCCGATCTGGGTAGTGACTATAATCCACCTCATTCAAGCCTGCAAAACATCAACACACAGGTTTAACACTCATATTTTAGCTACACACACACACATCTTTTTCTATACACACCAAAAGCGGCGCAAGTTAAACTTACCAGCAAACTCGTTGAAATGGTTCCCAATGTCATAGGCTTGGTAATTGTACCCAGCATACTCGTAGTCAATGAACTTTACATTTCCTGGAAAGAGAAGTGGCATTGTTTAGACAGAGGCACAGGAGGCTGAGATAAAATGATTATGTTGTCTATTCCCTTTGATTATTAAGGATGTCAAGGCTTTTCATTTCATACTGTTACTTTTTCTCTGTCTGACTGGACAGGCTGGCTAGTTAGCCGATTGTGAGGCAAGGAATAAGAGTTTGCATTTTGAGGAAAGCAAGACTGTAGAGGGAGACTTCAGCACAGAAAATGCAACAAAGACAGAAATGTGTTGACTTTAAGACATACACATCAAATTGACAAGTACATCCTACTCATGTACTATAATGCTGTTTGGGATGAATACAATCATGTTGTTAATATTTAAGGAAGTCAGAGTTTACATATATACAGAAGAAAGGTTTATGCTTTAATGTTGTCTTTGCTATTCTAATCCGGTATACCAAAGAAGTAAAGGGGACTCAATACAAAAGAGAACATATAAGAGAGTGCTCACATTTCTTCATGGAAGCTGAGCCATCAATCTCTAATATTATTCGATTAGATATTCCATAAGACCACAAACATCTGGGATACATCAGCTAGAGATGAAAGTGTTCAAGTTCCTATTGAACTTATGGAACGGATACAAATACATAGGGGGAAAAGGGAGTACATCTGGCTTTGTTTTGGATACATGCACAGAATAAAGGAAAAATGGCTAAGTTAAAGATTTGTTCTGAAGAAGAAAAAAGAGGGGGGAAAGAAAACAGGGGAACAAAGGGAGGAAGATAGTAAAATACTGCAAGACACTAAAGTGATCTGTGGAAAAGCACAGTGAGCTGCCAAAGCAAATGTACTGCAACCCACTTTGATGGATGCACTCTTAGTGTACTACTGCTGCTGAGAGCCAACTGGGGTAAAGCTCACTAAACTAAGTCTATTTGAAAAACTTATAGTCTTTTGAGAAAACCACTGAGTTCTACAATACTGGCTTGAATGTCTGAAGTTGCATCTGAAAAAGCGTCATTTTAACTGAAATATGGATGAAGATCAAGGACAAATTTGATGTTAAAGCATGGAGAGGAAGAGCCAGAGTGTTGTGGTGAGTCTGTTGCATTTTTGGGAAACTAAAAATATGAGGTTCGCATTAACAATGAACAAAGGGGGGAAGAATTCAGTCATGAGGTGCTTGATCTCAAATTACAAACCCTTACTTACAAGCCCATTATTTGAAAGACATTCATAAACAATGGAATTTTGAAGAACGATAAATGTAATTCAAAGTCTCTACTCTTAAATCTCTTGGTTTACTTAAGCCTTGGGTATTTTCTTTGCCCTAACATGTGGAACATAAGTCTTTGAGGATATGCTGGACTACAGAGAAAGACACTTTGAGGTGTGTTACCAGCCGGCGTGTAGGTCCTAGCGGGACACAACTGAACACCTCCAGGCAGTGGCTATAGCCCCCCCTGTGCAGCAGATGAAAAGGTTGGGGCAAACACATCTTTCACACATGCTCACTCTCTCACTGACATAATTTGTCTTTCATCTAGTCTTACTCCCACGCACAGAGTCGAAACTTCAGGCACTGTTGCCAAATTCCCATCACTTTTCTTTACCCTTAGGCATGCAACCTCACTTCACTTCACTTCACTTCTCGCAACACTCCCCTCTCAAGGTCCCTTCCTATTGGTCTGCTGTGAAGCCAATCGCGTGACACCTCTGCTGCTTCTGCAAATGACAGAACCTTCGAGAGGTTTCCTGTTGGCTGCTGAGCTGTTCATTTTGTGGCCCTTGGGGCTGATTAAGACGTGCAGATTTTCTTTTTTGTCTATGCAAACATCTGAGGAAAGTGAGAGGGGTAGGAAAACTTATAGCCTGTGTTGGAGGCTGAGAGACAAAGAGAGGCAAAAAAGAGAATAGAGCACTTTTTTAGTGTCAACATATAACACTATTTAAACTGACAAAAGAAATTGAGCTGCCACCACCTCTATCTGTCTTTTTTATCAAAACAGGAAGTGGTGTCTGTTGTTCCATTTGGCACACATGTGGTTCCAACGACAGCAACAACAGAAGTGCAGAAGTGATAGGAAGCAGCATGATAGATGTTCAGACTTTTTCATGCCTACTCTGTTTTTTCAGCTGAACAAAATGATGCAAATGCACGGAGAGATATGGATTGAATTAACTCCAACAATGATTTAAGACAGCTTGAGTGGGCGCGGTCCAAAATGTAGTAATTATGGCTTGGAATTGAAGTCCCTGAACTATTGAGGTACCCAATCCACTGTGGTCGTCATTCTTAGGTGTGGTCTTGTTATGCGTGCATTGTTCAGACATTTGTGATTACACTAGAGGCAGTAGGATAGGGGAAAATTCCTCTCTGTTCTGGCTTTAATCAATAATACTTCCAATAAGAAGTAGTCAGCCTTATGTAATTATAGCTTGAAACATGATTCTGCAAGTCTGCAAATATGCAAGTGTCATCCACAGATGTTAACCCTCAGGGCAAGGTTTCATGTATTAGAATTGACTATACAAATGCTTAAGGGAGCTTCATGCTTAATGTTTGCCCAATTCAAATGAAAAGAAGCAGTACTTTTATAAATGAAGATTAAAATGATTGTGTAGCAGATTTAAATTCCTACTTTTTGCAGAAGCATGTTTTAGCTTTGAAGGATAAACCTGATGATATTCTTTATTCTTATTAATGTCAGCAAATCCCAACAATGGTCCGTCCTGCATCACCGAATGGCTCTCGGCCATAAGCCCATTCATCCTTCTGAAGACAAATATTAAAGCTTAAGGAGTCACAGGTGTTTACTTTCATTTCTTTTTAAAAAGGGCTCAGCTGTAAACCAAAACAGCTGGGCTCTGTAGGTTTCAGCAATTACTCAATCAGAGAATTTACTGTGGTCTATTTACAGCAGTAGAGCAATAAACATTTGTTGCATTAAAGAGTATTTATACCAGCAGGCTGGGGTATGTGGTATTGACTTAAAATAAACCCCATCGTGTGTATTCATCATAGTGTATCTCCACATATCACCCAGTAAAGCAATGTGGCTCACTGTTTTCTTTATAATAATCATGGGCAATAATGAAGCCCTATGGGGCAGGTAAGTAATTATATATGTTTTTGGTTGCACAGGTAATAATTCGTTTGTAGGATCAATTCAATGATGGTTCTGATTGACAATGAAAAGATAGAGAATATCACCAGATATATCCTTCACTTATAAGATCTGACCACTGATCAATATTGATGCCGTGAAATGAAAATTGTGTAAAAAGGAGCAGTGACGTAAAGTAGCTGTACAGCAAACCATAGAAACAGTTGTGTAATAACCAGCATTGTAAGTAGCCTAGTTAATGTCAGAAGGACAACTGGGGGGCGAGTAACATTGGAGGGTAATGAGTAGGTACGTGGCTCCTACTGCTGCCATGAACTCATCCCGATTAGCCTGAGCAGTGGGCAGACTACACGAGGGCCCTCAGGGCAGACTGTGCGTGAGGTTTGTCTCTCTCCATTGCCTCCCACGGCAGGGTGGCGCAGGGCAGCCACAGCCTCGGCTGTCATTCCTAGGGGAGAAAGGCTAGACACAAGGAGCTGTGAGAAGGGCCCCGCCCCTCGTCGCAAACCGACGAGGGGGCTAACAGCTCTTAAACACCCCACCCACCTCCCACATACATTAAAAAAAATGCTGAAACCCTGCACTCTAATGCCCCACCCCCTCTCTTATTCTTTCTCTGCAGTTTACTCTACAAAGACAGCGAATCTGCAGATGACTTTTAGTTGCAAATCTCTTAAAACAGTTTCACTGATTGGTACAATGTCATTGACCGGTATTACTAAAGTTGCTCAGTGCAAAAGTAAGCCAATACATTTGCTTGAGGACAGGCTGCTTGACATTCAAAACACAAAAAACTGGAACATTGCTATATGTGTGCGCTGTCAATAGCAGGCTGATAACAGTGGTTTATGTTCCAGGTATTCACAGAATTAGAACGACAGATCAGACAAAATTTAGAAAAATAAAGAAAGCCAAATCAGAAACAGCTTTGCATTTCTGAAGAGGGCCAACAGTCCTTATTAAAGGGGGGGGCCTCTCAGGATTTAAAAGGAATGGGGAAATGAAACCCAGGCAAAAAACCTAAAATCAGTAACAGATGAGTTGCTTTAACACATAATGGACTGACTGCACAGCAGACATTTTGACTTGTGGCAGGAACCTCACAGGTGTATTTACGATTGCTGCATTCCCCCTAGAGAAGGAGGTTCTGCTTTTGTGCATGCTGGTTTATTGATACTTAACGGAACCGAGCTACCATTGCTGTTATGAAATGTTTTTACTGCTCTGACAAGTCAAGATGTCTGCTGTGCAACAAGTCTGTTTCCAAATTTATTGGTGACAGATACACGCAACTTTGCCCCACCCTCTAATCTCTATGAATCAACACAAGACTTTAATTTGTGTTTGTTTACCCTGATTCAAATACGGATTCTCTGTAGAACAAACCAGAACATCCAAAAAACAGGACTGTCTTTTCTGACCGTTCTAATTCTACGCCTGCACCCCAATGCAAACACTGACACTGAGTGAAGCATGTGACTAACCTTGAGGAAGTGGACTTAATTGAATCCTACCTGAGCGCAGGCACCAATGCCGTTCACACTACAACACGATTCAGTCACACATTAATGTCTATGACTACACTTGTGCACTTAATACTCACCTGCCTGCTGTTTATAGATGATGTTTTTGCAGAGCAAGTCATTGTGGCACAGAACTACTGGGGAGCCCAGCACAGACAAGCTCTGCTGGAGCCACACCAGCTCTTCTCGGAGGCACGGTGGGCTGGGCACCTCTGTACTCAACCTGGAGGGTGCAGAGAGTCAAAGAGGGTGACCAACGAATATTGAAAGAGATAGGAGTATTAATAGAAGGTCAGGTAGCAAAGTCAGTACGAGGGAACTTGAAAGTAGACAAAAGCCCCATTCAGACAGCGTTTTCATTCTGTGCCTGTTGCGCCTTTATTCTGACCCCGATGTCTGTCTGAACGCAATGAAGGTGTAATTCTTTTGTGTTGGCACTGACGCAGACTGAAAGGAGGCAAACTTAAGTAGCCTCCATATTTAGAAGATTACAAAAGAGATACTCAAGTTGCTTTTAACTCATGCAAGCTGGATACCTTTTCATATGTTTATATATTCAGGGTGCCACTCTCATGTTTAAGAGATAAACTATCATTCACTGCTTGACGTTATCGCTGGGGAATGCCATAGTTGTAAAGTGGAGTCACACATGCAGAGGTTATGAACATAACATACTTCCTCGACATCTGAGAGGTGCAGCTGATAATAAATATTAGTCTGCTGCACGTGGTTACTTTGATCATTTGTGACTCACTGATAAGAGAGGCATGCGGTCATAGTTCCACGTGGAGATAAATAAGAAATACTGTATACAAGAGTTCCCTAACAATGTAATCAGAGCCCATTTTATCCTATTAAGCTTTATTAAAAAGGTCTAAAAGATACAAATTTAATACAAATCCCTTAAAACTATTTATTGTAGGGCATACTTGTTCTTTGTACTTCATATCCACTAAAATGTAGAACACGATTAGTATAAAATATATCTATATTATGTCCATATTGTCCTTTTTTTTATTGGTTATAGGCTATTTAAACCCAGCAGATAACCTGTAGGTCAGTCATTAACTACACAAATGCTTTTTTTAACTTGAGAAGTCAGGCAGGTGTGTCAGAAATCTTGTTGTCCAAAAGTCAGGTTTTTATTTGGCCCTATAATAATTGCTCTATTTATTATTGATGATGATGATATGATATTGATGATACAAGTAAGACAAACTTTAATTGCCATGTTTGATGTTATTGACTTTGCTCCAAAACATGCAGCAATTTTCATCCAAGTCCTCAAACTCCACCCAACTTAACTGTTGACAGGATAATTAAAATGCTTGGTTGCACTACACCACATTAAAGGTATACTCAAACTCAATATATTCCTGCTCAAAGTGTGTGAAGAATTTTGAAAGTAACCACGATATTTTTATTCAGTAGGACGAATGCTATTCTACAGCCTGTTATAACTGTCATAATTTTAGCACAGCGAAATACAGAGAACAATTCAGATTTTAATCCCGAGGGGAGAAAATTCTGAAGTAAACAAATGGCCATTTTCAAATTCAATGACGTCACGAATTTGAAAATGTCTT
Organism: Chaunax sp. Z400; assembly: GCA_037577475.1. Lineage (NCBI taxonomy): Eukaryota > Metazoa > Chordata > Actinopteri > Lophiiformes > Chaunacidae > Chaunax > Chaunax sp. Z400. The sequence goes on from CM075204.1 coordinate 9,795,429, forward strand.
CCCCAAGGGCTTTCTGACTGTGGCAGCCGGGTTGTGTTTGGTGGAGGGAGAGAGAGCTAATTGTTCCAGGTGTTTTGTGTTAAGAACTGATTGCTCTCTCTCCCTCATATATGGGAGCGTGATGGACCTGGGAAGCACTGCCATTACGGTCTGCCTGCAAAGGCAGGCTGTTGGCTGGAGTCGGCTGGAAAGGCAGACTAGAGGAGTCTCAGCCTGGAGACTGGAGACGCAAGGGGCGCATCTGGGACTGGTGCTGAAAAGCATTGTTTATGGTTTGTTTGTTAGTAAGGCTGAAAAGCTATGTTAAGTTTAGTTTGTGTTTAAGTTTACATTTATTATTTGTGTTAATAAAAACCTGTTCAAAACGTCGTCATCATCCTGCCGTCTCACTGAGGGAACCCACAGTGGTAGCAGAGTCGACTGCTACACTGACGAAAGGAAACGGAGAGCAAAACTGGTAAATATTGGAGAGAAGAGGGATCGACTTAAATCGAAATCTGGACGCGAGACACGCGAAAGTTTTGCCGACGCCTTACTCAGCAGGTGAGTGCAGCCCTCAGCGAACGTTAGTAGGCGGAATGATATTTAATGTTGCCACTCGAGATAAAGATCTGCATGTAACGTTAGGCTTAACATCACAGACTCCAATTTCTGTTTTGGATCTGGCCTTGATCAGGCATCAGTCCACGTAGTCTATGAGCGATAATAGGACTATCAAAGTAGGAAGGCTACGGAGTTGACAATGCCTGTGTGGTCTGTTTCGTAAACATCAGCCCAGTTTTGACACACATGGATGTGTTTTGCGCATGTGCATAAGCGACAGGAACCTGTTGGGGAAATGGAGGTCAGCTGGGGGAATTCAAACAAATCTCCCCATGGAAATTCCCTTTCGTTTGAATTATGCATTGAAACTTGACCAAATGATATTTATTAATTGATATGCCGCATTTTGGGTGGAATGCATTTTGTACACCTAGGCTGTTAGTTGAGTGGGAGTATACCTTTAACATATTTAATCATCGACATGTTGTCACGAGCGCTGGATCAGTACTGCGCATGTGAATTTAACAGAGATGAGAAAGAAGCGAGATGGTTCACTCCTTGCATTATTCCATTATCAGCTACTGAGTTGCTAGATTTACAAACCCATGCAAGCCCTGTGGATTGAACCATTTAAAGGGCAACAGGGAAAAGTCAGATCAGTCATATCAAAGGGTAGATTTTCATTTCAGATTTAATTTATCTGGCCTCACCTTGCATTCTTCTCAGGGTCCTCAAAGCACTTTGGGATAAGAGCAAAGTACTTGCCCATCTTCAGCCACATATCAGACTGTGGCACCCAGCCATTGTGGGCATGGATGGCATGGTACTTGGCCAGCTGCCTGGCAATGAGCCTGCAAGATAGAAGAGAGAGAAAATGGGAGGATTTGAATTGAAGTAGCAATATGCGACTGGGCTCCACTATAGCAATGAAGTTATAATACAGACAGATGACCACAATGATGAAACTATGGCAGTTAATTGCTTAGATTTGAATGATTTCAGTGGACAATTTTAATAAGACAGTTACAGTAACAGTTTATAGAAGTTCAGCCCCAGTTGGTTGAAATTTTTATGTAATGTCTTATGTAATGGGTCTGATTGATTTTTAAAGAATTTTCAGAATTTTGTTAATGATACTCCACCATGACTGGGTGGATTGCTCCATGCAGAGTATATGAAGTTTGGAATCGATAAGATAGCAGTGGAACTGTATACATCTTGTGAAAAAAATTAAAGAACAAGATAGAAGATATGGAGGTAAGATAGATAAAAAGATAAAGAAATGAAAAGAACTGGTATTTCAACTCCTGTTATGTAATACATGCCATTAAATGCATTTAAGGAAGTGAGCGAATTTGAGTGTCAATACCTTCCACCCCCTCAGTCAGTGTAACAGAGCAAAGGACATTGTTTACCTGAAAACAGGCTGGCTGCGAATGTCCCCAGGCTCCAGCGCAGTTCCTTGAAGAAATTCATAACACAGGCCATTGTTGAAGGTGCAGTATAGGTGTGGCGCACAACGGTGTGCGTGCAGTACCCTGAAACTTTTCACCTCATTTTCCCGGTCAACCAAAAGCTCAGTTTTGTTGCCATAAATACGGACCAGAACCACATCCTGCATGACTGCACCCACATAGCAGCCCAGCAGCTTATTGGTTATTCCGTCTGTGAAAAACTACAGAGACAAATAGAGCAAAGAGATGAAAAAAAGATGAATCGGGGGGAAAAAATTTAAATTTGTCCTTCACTTCAAAAATCTAGGCTGACACCTACAGTTAGAAAATAATACTCTACATTATGCTATTTAAGTGCTGTGCCCAAAAACCTATACTAATTTGAGTATTACATAAAATCTGAGGAGCCTGGCAAATTAAAAACACAAAAGAGAAGATCGGTTAAAGCCATGAAAATTAGGACTTGTCTGTTTTAATTTAAGGTGGTCTGCTTAGTGATGCTGGAAACATTATTGTGAAGAGGTGGGGTAGTGCCAACATACCAGCCCTTATTGTTCACTGTAAGGGATTGACTGAGAATGACAGGGATGTCAGGAATGTCAGGAATTTCATTTTGTATGAGGAAGCAAGGACAGGTATTTGCTGACCTCCCACTCTGCCCTCATTGATTAACATAGCCAAGGGAAGGGATGAGCATGTGACCAGCTCCCATCTTCACTGTATTAACCGAGAGGAGCCACACCTCCACTCTGTTACTGGAAAGAAAGTCACATCCTGGGTATCTATCCGTTTTTTTTTTTACTGTATTTGTCAGGAGAAAATGCTCCCTTTTTCTGTTAGCTTCATTTGAAAACAAGCTCTGTTTGAGTCTGGCCAATGAAACAGGATACTTATAGGAAGTCGCATAGTATGGTGCAGCAAGGTGAAACTTTTCAGCTATGATGTCAAGACATAACCCTTTTTCAGGAAAATCACCTCCAGGCTAAATTCCTGCTTATACCTCTCAAACAGTTCGTGTCTTACGTGACATTCGCAGGCATTTAAGCTCAGCGTCTGCAGTAACTCAAGTGAGCAGCGTTGCAGGCTGCGCTACGAGCAGCGAGAAACTCTCACCGCTGACGCAGATGCTATTAGCAAAGCCTAACATAAAGATTGACGAGAGAAATATACCGTCAGAGCTGTAAAATAGTTAGGAAATTATCTATAATGTCTCTAAATGTCACCAGTTGTTGTGGCGTTGACGTAGTAGTATTTTAGCTGCCTGTTGTGTTAGTAAAATGTATGCTTTAGTCTGCCATGTCCTCTGAATAATTTAATATTAGCTAACAACAGCTGTTCATAGGGGAACGCCTAGCTAGCTAACATTAGTTTTGGCTACACAACTTCAACTACAAATACAGTGGTATACAAGCTATATGGAATACGGCGACATGCCTTACTGAGCTAATTAACAGTAAATGTTTACAATAATTAAACCGCACCTTCACTTTGACCTCGGATGGTTTCCAGTTTGGCCTCAGCTCCTTAATCAGCTTCAGTGCACCGGATCTGTAGTCGCTCTCGTCAACTGTCACATCTATTTTGGGCACAGCGGGAGCCTTGTCGGGTACGTGAATGTAATTGGCCATGTCTGAATCTTTATTTACTGAAAAGTAGTAAAACTCTGAGGACTCCTGTACGCAGCAGCAAATATCGCAATATGTTGAAATGTATGTTGAGCAGCAGGTATTTAGTCCTTGAGTGGTCGGTGTGTGGCAACGCCTCTCAAAAAAATCCCACCCAACCGAGGAAAAAAATGTTCACACGATGCGCACTGGTACTTGAATGACTCACTAGAGGCGCGTGATCAAAACGTCATGGTCCACTATAGGAGGAGCCTAATCATTCAACATATCTTTAAATGTTCAAATTAATTTATCACATTATGGAGATTGAAACCAAAAAGGTTAAGAAAAATGTATAAAATCACAAGCAGCGAGAGCAAATCAGAGATAAGACTCAAAATTCTCAACGGTAATTCAAGTCAGTGGTCCTTGGTGAATACATGCAAATATACACTTAGCTGTAATATTTTTTCTGGTCGAAAGGCTTTCCTAGCCAATCAGAGCACAGCGGGGTGGGGCAAGGCGGAACACTTGGAAAAAAAACTCACACCACGAAGCTGCACGTCACATCCGTGATATCCATGAACGAGCTCTCTGTGGACTGTTAGTGTTTCAAATGTCAGATCAGCATACCAGCAGTCCGACGTAGAGAGAGAAGGACATTTTAAACAGTCCATCTACTGTGTGGAAACACTCCCTTAGACCTTTCATAACAGAGGCTTAGCCAGTCCAAACATGCTTTAATATCAATGGAGACAATCCTGGTGTATATTTATCTTCCCCATATGACAGTTCAAACATTGAATGTCTGGCTGGCTTCCATTTTGGTGCTTAGTAGTACAGTGTAATATAGTACTGTATACAAACACAGTAATATAAACTACATGGGACCTCATTACACTAACAGCCTCAGTACTGAAAAGATACCTGAATTTTAACTTGATAGATCCACACACGTGAACATTTACAACTGGGAACACTGCCCAGTGCAATCATTCAGTCATGTGGTGAAGGCCACTTGGCAATTCCAGCTGAATGTAACATACAAGGGTCAGCTCAGGACAGGACATATAATCAGCAGTTACTCCATGAATACTGCCCTTATTTCTTCAGTCTGTTTTGGAGCCTTACGACTTTTCTCCAGTTGTAAATAAAGGGAAAGAATGTATCTGCATTTTTGCCTCACTACTCATAGGCTTATCATTAATCATTATTAAATGAGTAAAAAAGGTTGCTGTATCAATCTTTATCAGTCAGTGGTTGCTGATAAATATAGGTGGGAAGGTTTGTTTGAGAGCTGCTGACCCAGAACACTATTCTATAAAAGTCAAACCTACAGGCAAACAAGCGCAGAAACAGGTGGTTGACTTCCTTTAGTCATTTACATTCTCATTGTGGAGATTATTCTTTACACGTCTAACTGTTCTTGCTCTATCAAACACAGATTTCAGGGGATTTTCAAGTGGCAACATCTCCAAGAGCAACATATCCATGGTACAATGGACGGCATTGTGCAAGCACGAACATGTCTATGTTCAGTGAGACACTTGATCCATGTTTCACTATGAAAACAGAGAAAATCCTTTGGTAACTTTTTCTGTTTCCATCATGCATTGCTGAGCATGTCTCATTCTTCTGAGGATAAGTGTATCAGCGTCTCAAGCCGGCTATACCAGTTGTGTCTCACTGATGTTTTTAAAGTGATGAATTTGATTTCATGCTACAACTTGATGAAAAATGCCTTTTATAAACATATCTTCAAATGACAAATTAAGTAGAGTTACTTAAAAATATTATGCAAACTCAATGCCTTAGATAAATTAAGATTTTGAGGGTGCATTAATCAGACCAACTTCTCTATTTTGTGTGTGTAACACTTAAATTAGCTTGCTGACTGTTATTGTGAGCACTTAAACTACCAGTATCCTAAAAAGTATTGTAGCATGCTGACATTTCTTATTGCATGAATTTGACATAATGATTTGCTTTTTGCTCTGGAGAGCTTGTTATTACAATACATCACACAACTTTATTTTATCACCCTCTTGCATCACCCAGGCAGGACGTCACTAACCGTGTGAGAGACTTACCTCATCGTGCAATGGTGTTGTCTAACTAATCATTTTCTCTGGAAATATTTCTAAAGAACTAATTACTGCTTTACTGATAATTATTCAGAACACATTTAAACACAGGTTACTTGGGCTTATGGCCTCAAACACATTGTCTCAAGGTATGCTGGAAAACTCCACCTGCCTATCCCTCAACACGCTACAGTATCTATTTACCCATTGTGCAAAACCACAGTGGTTGTTTCCACTGTCATTAAACATTTATTTTCATAAGGGCAAAAGATGTCAGCTACCCAACATTGAACAGGACAGCCGCAGAACAATAAACAAGTTCATGTGAATCTATTCGGGTGTGTTCTATTGCCACAACTGTTAAGAGCTTTCCATGTAAAAGCTCTGAATGTGAATTAAAGCTTTTAGAAGCTGGGACGGCAAATTCCTGAATAGAGTTTTACAAAAACAAAAGTACCATTTATCCAACTTTTCTTATATAACAAAAGGGCCGTTTCCTATGAAAAGTAGTGGAGGACAAGTAGAAAGTGGTATGAACAGAAAACAGGCTATTCAAGTAAAGTAGCTCTAATTTGTGGGGCACTTCAGTATAAGATTAATATACTTAGATACATTGTGGGTGTAACTAAATACTGAAAAAAGCAAAAGTTCCTAGTACTTGTGTTGTTTAAATGAATCAAACTCTAGTAAACTGAGTTTGACAGTTTTCTTGATGCCAAAGTGACTAAAATAAAATGAGTTTATTAACACGTTGATAAAAACTGAGTTAGGTCAACTCAGTATTTCTGATTAAATTCAGTCTTACATTTTACAGTGCACATTGCAAGTTCCCGTCGTCACTATTAACCGTCAAGAACACAGATCATCTGCTGCTGGTTTACGGGGGGATCCCAGAAACAGCCGGAAGAATATGAGGGATGCCGCTTTTGTCAATTATGGCTCAAAGCTATGGGACACATGACCTACAGAAATCAGAGCCAACTCTCTGAATAATTTTAAAGGAAACCTAAAAATGTATTTCTAAACTTAAGCATTTAACAAGCTTTTACCTTCTGGAGACAGGCTTGAGACTCATTTGAACCTTGCCTTGCACTGCTACATTTAAAATGTTGTGTAACCTGACTTTCTTTATTCTATCAAGTTGACATAAATTTCATATCCCTGTTTTTATGTTGATTCTATTTATTTTCTATGTGAAGCACTTGGTGCATATCATTACTTTGTTGTGAAGCACTTTTTTTGTATGAAAGGTGCTATACAAATATTTTATTATTATTCATTTAATGCACTTGTTTTTGAGAATAATTTATTTTCAACCAAAAATCTATTTTTAAATATACAAATGCATTAATAACAACTAAGATTATCGCTCCTAATTCTCATCCCCCTAAAAAAAAGCATGATGTCATCTACCTTGCATGACTTGTGAATTTGTTCTGTTCAACATGCCCCTGATTCACTTCAGGCACATTTAATCAAAGTAGTCCTCTATATCAATGTTGGGATTGAGCAGCTCCTCTCCATAAGGGGTCAGATCCATCTGGTTGAGGATCAGGTTCTCAAATGTCTCCTCCAAGTCTGTTTCCCCGATCAGCACAGCTCCCACCATCCTACCTCCACTGAGAACAACCTGCAAAATGAATACAGGGGTCGTGTGTGAAAATTAAGTTAGAAGAGATGATTTCTCCTGAGGTGGGTGAAATTATTGTGATGACACATGAGGAACAACTTCAGAAGCTTTCGGATGTTATCTAGTCATATCTACTAATCAGCTGATCCTTTTGGTTTTTTTTTGCTTCTGGCTCTTCACCAGCATGAAAAACAGTAGCTCCTTTCACACAGCTGCAAAAATTCAAAAGGCAAGATTGTCTATCTGGAAACAAACGTTATGCTTTGATGCCGATTACATGAAAACTCAATTTGTGGGTCAAATAACAAATCTAAAAATCTAAATTATGTAAGTGTATCACTGTTGATAAATGATTCTCTGTTGAAAACACTGGATACACTGACACACAAGAGTATTGGTGCATTTGTATTCTTTCAGTATTACCTTGACATACTCTTGGCCTTTGGTACAGCGTACCAACAGCTCATGGTCGGGCCCCAGCCCGAGCCCCTGCCCATTAAACTTTCCCAGCAGGACCACCTTTAGAATGACCAGGAAGTGTTTAAAGGCACAATGAGGTACAGAGGAGTTGACACTGAGCAGCACTGTGAAATGGCATTCAAGGGTAAGTCATGGAAAACTTTGCACAGTAGATGATTAACATTTTGGTAATCATTTAAATCCCTCACTCTCCTGCAGTAAAATGTAACACACCTTGTAGTTGAAGAATTTGGTAATGTGTGAGAAGAGTTCGAAGCAGAAGTCCAGTTCGATTGGTTCCGACTGGACGTGTGCCGCCATGCAGCGGCCGGCGTACCAGCCCATCTGACGGGCCTGGGTCCACAAACGCATCTGCACGAAACACACAGGAAATAGAACACAACAACAGCTTTTCAACTTCTATACGGACTCTTCTAACACCCTGACTGGAGCAGGGAAATATATGATATATGCTTTTGAGCTGTCATGTCAATGCTAGTGGAACTGAAGCAAGTCTGTTTTTGTTTTGTTTTTTTACATAAATTGACTAATTTCAGGACAAACTGATTATACTGGACAAACATCACATTATAGTGATGCTGATTTTACACAAAATATACATATACAAGAAAACCGAGTCATAATATTGGATGTTTTAATGTGTTTCCATGCCTATTTTCACTGTTACCCTACTGTCAATTCAAATACTGTGTGTAAAAAAACTGGAAAAACTCAATTTGTGCTGATGTGGACAGACCATAATAACCTCCTATCATAGCAGAATGGTGTAAAAATCACCTGAGTTCGAATGTGCCCAATTATGCGATGCACACCTTTAGGGCTCCTAGAAAGCATGTGTAAAATTTAATTTTGATTTTGTCTATTGGTTTTCAAGGAGAAATATATCCCCATCACACCTGTTGTGTACATACAGACATATATAGAGACGCATGGATGGACAAGAGTAACCCTATATATCCCCTTTCTTTGGGGCATAATAATATCAAGGATATGAAGTTTGTCTTTAAACTTAGGTAAAATGTTAACACTGTATCTGGTTAATGATTGATTACAGAACAATTTTAGTCCCTCAGTTATACTTGTGGAGATGTTATACTTTAATCAAACCAAACTGCGTCACATCAAATTGTGGGCAGTAAATGCGAATTGACAATAAGGACAATCATTGCTTTTACGAGGAACATGACCTCATTTAGTCAGGGGCAAATAATTACCCACAATCCTACGACTACTGCAGATGTTGTTCTATGTGCTTCTGAAAGCTCAAGGAAAAATGCCATTCTACATTGGTTGATGCAACGCCTTGTCGGTTAGTTTACCTGCTGCCACAGTGGACTGTGCTCCCAGCATGCAGTGCACACGTCTCCTGCAGCATATACGTCTGGCTCTGACGTCATCATGTGGTCGTCTACCCGCAGGCCGCCATCATCTGCCAGCGCAAACTAACCGAAAACAAGTTATCATTGTTAAGGACCAATGTATGATTAACACTGTCTGCTCACAAATGGGAGATAAATGTGAAAAACAAGGAATTATCAAGGGTTTTCCTTTAAAATTATACTCATTTTGATGAGGTGGCTCTATGTGAGGAAATATAACAAGTAAGAAAAGCCCATCTGTGCTTCAGTGACATCTAGAGGCATTAATAGCAAACTGCTGTGAGCTTTGCATGGTTTTCTGCTAACCAACAGAAACAGTTGGACAGGGGTAATTTTTTAAAAATTATTTTATTATTTGTGTGACAGGAGGATGTTTTATAAAAGTTACCAACAGATTTTCACATATTTTTAGACTTACAGGGTTGTGAGAGCATGTCTATTAGGCAATTTACAAAAACACAGATAAGATAGTCGCTAGACCTCATATTAAAATCGTTACGTACATCGAACTTTGTGAACAGATACAAGAAGATGCAGATTCGATGCAGCGTTGGTCAAATTCAAAGCTTATTTCTCATTCACTTACCTTGTTGCCTCGGAGAAATGGCTCAGTGTTTGGCACGACACCGGTGGCACTGACAACAAAATCACAGCCAAATGTTTTGCCATTGGTCAGCTGAATGTAAACCGGCCAAGATCCACCTGAGAGGACAGAAAAGTTTCAGGAATGGAAAGTTGGAGGGGGAAAAAAAAAAGGGAGCGAGAAAAGGATGAGTCAAATCCACGCAGCAAAGCTAGTTCTCACCATTCTCAGGGCTGAGTGTTTGCTGTGGGGAACTGAGCCGCTCCTCTGAGGTGAAGATCCTTTCCACCTCACACTGGTATTCCAATGAAACTCTGCGGGACACCTGAGATGACACCAGCAGGGAGAAGAGTCCCAGCAGAAGAGGGGGGAGGTATAACACAACAGAAGGTCAAGACAAATACAGATTTATTTGCAGGTGATATTTTTCCACAGTAAATATGCACAGATAGTGATAGTCATAACAGTCTGATGCTGATTAAGTTAGCTGGATCAGGTGACAATGGACCTGGTATTGGATTACTTCTTAGTTTACACCTAACTTTAATGCTGTGTGTATTCACCTTTATTCTGTTAATTGAAGCTACCCATAGTTTGTCTGATTCACCATAGTATTGTGTTTTTTGCAAGTTTGTTGATCACATCATGTTGTTGAACTGTTGTGAATACTCTTTAAAGACAATCATTGTAATGCAAATAGCACCCAGTCATGGATTTAGATTTATTCATTATTTTTAATATATTATATTATATTATATTATTGCATTCATTATAAGAGACCATCACACAATTCTTTGGCCTGGCTTCACTGGAAGTAATAGACGTGAGCCTTTCCAAGCCACTTTGTGAGAAATTACTGCTTGACTTATAGCTGGAGGTTGTATTATCTTCTTTATTTATCTTTGCACCATTTACTCTTGCACTGCATGACTCTTGGATTGTGTACATTCAGTCCATTTTTTTTATGTTTACTGCTATTTCCCATTAAAGTTATTATTCTTTAAATGCGTATTTCATGCCATATCCTTTATTACTATTATACATTAATATAATTAGTGATCAATGATATATGTCTCTATGTGATCTAGCAGCCACATTCACATTGGAGTATCCTGGCTTGTCAATGAGTTTGTTTCAACTGGGATTATTCACCCATGACCATCGTTTGAGAGTGTACGCACATTCACAGAGCCAGCACCTAATACATACTAGAACCAGACTGTATATTCCTTAACAAAGCCTGTTACTGTTTTTATTTTTCTATTTGTAATCTTTATAATCACTATAATCACTTTACTTAATATAGCCATACTGTCTATAACTGTATTATATCATTCTACTGTTTCTACTGTGCATCTCTCATCCATAGCACATTCACAAGGTATTTATTCTACATATGTATATTTGCACTTTATTGCTTCCACACTTCTGGTTAGATATATAATATTATAATATAATATAATATAATATAAGGCCTTACTTACTCATAATGACTTAGGTCACAATTTGGCATTAAGTAAACTACACAAAGTGAGGCATACAGTTTATTAATTAAACACTGGTATTGAATCGGTATTCGATGTGGGCAAAGACCTAAAGCCCAAGTATTGGAATTAGGACTGAAAAAGTCAGATCGGTGCATCCCTACTCCTAAACCGACCTCCATGATTTGGGATCGGCACTGAGCCATCCTGTAGCATCCATGCTAGCTCACCTGGTCTGCTCCTCGTAAAACTATCCCTGTATGCCAGTCTGGGCCCAGGGCACTGCCAGCCTCTGTGGGCCCAGATCCATGGCCTCGTGTATGTCTGTCTGGAAATTCATAAACACACACACAAAAGCAAGTAAGTGATTGTTTGTATTAATGATAATGAAGATCTTGGTACTGATTCTATTGTAGCATAAGAGAAGACATTTGAATAAACTATGATGAAGACCTGCTGTGAATATCTTGGACCCTTCAGGTGCTGGATCCTCCGTGGTGTAGCGTGGTCTCTTACAGGGAGCAGATTTTTCTGGTTTGTCAGCCTCCAGTGATGGGATGAAGAATTGTGCTGCCCCAGCGTCGAAGAAGGTGTTCCCGATGGCCTTGTCCTTCACAGCCCAGATCACCTCACAGCCCTCCACCTCATACCTATAAGGATTGTGCACAAAAAACATTGAACGACCAGATGGAGTGAATAATCACAGCTATATGTTATATGAAGGGGTTTCACATGGGCTCAGTTTCAGTTGGGAAATTTCAAACTAACAGAAAATCCTAAATACTGACAGCCTTGTTCACAGTTTTTTTTACTTACACTAATTCCAGGGCAATCCCTCCATTTCCAACAACAACTATTCTCTTTGCCTTTGATAACCGCTTCTGAAACTCCTGAAACACAAACAAAGCATCAATGTGGTTTTAACCTCAGGAGGTTGTGCTTTCAGTCAAATCATTTTGACTGTTTGCAGATTACCAGGACAATTCTAGACGATTTAATTTTTAGAATTGAGAGAACTGTATTCACTCTGTTACTGGCTTCATTTTTAAACAAATGCAACAAGATAGACAGATGCATTCACAAGACAAAATGAAGAAGAAAGAAAACAAGAAAACAAAACTAGAATAGCACAGAGGTGAAAATATAATCGGAGGATGTTCATGTCTTTGGACAAACTGCTTCTTGCTACATTAAAAAGGTCTTATTAGTTCAGTGTCTTCTGGAATTTCACATCTGAATGTCAGTAACAATACAAAGATCCAGAGATATGGGGTTGTACCTGGGCGCTGTCTGTGTCCCGTATCCCCAGTACATAAGGGTTGTCCTGGGTTAGGAGCTTAGGTCTGCCCCCACTGCAGATACACAGCTTCTCATAACCAAACACACGGCCATCTGCAGTTTCCACAGACTGAGGATTGACATAAGAATGGGAAAGCGGTTAATTTTCACATCACATATAAGTCTGATGACCAAAAACATCAACAGTCAATGCTCATAGACCACATGCTGCAACCACATGCCCACAAGGTGGCGACAGTAGACAGACAATTGTCTCCAAAAAGATATTATACATATACAGTTGTTAATTCTTTTATTACCTCTGGCATACCAAACCAGAAACAACATGCTATATGAACACAGCATAGCACAAAATACAAAATTACTGTATTCATATTGTGCAAACTGCTACTTACATGTGATTGTGTGTGAAGTGATTTGACAGCAGAGTGGATCACAGTCAGGTTGGGGAATTTCTCCTCCAAAACACTAGATGGTCGCTCCTCAATGTCGAACTCTTCCAGTGTCTTGGACACCTGGCCAAAGAGAACAAATCAATATAAACCTAAGAAGTTTCACGATGTGATATTGTCATAATTGGGTGGGTGGCTCCATACATTTACAGCCAGTCGTTAACATAAGAGTGTGCAACGTTTGTATAATGATCCCCCTGAACACCACCACCATCATCAGCGTCATCCTGACCTGTTTATAGTTGGTTACTGCCTTGATGTGGGAACCTGCTGTAATCAGAGCCACGTCAGCTGACGGAATCTGGGATGACAGCTGTCAATTAAGGTAAATGTTAAGTACACTATATGATATACGCTATAGCAGTAAAATCCATGTATCCAGAGTATTCGATTTATTCTGTGTAGACTTAATACATTGTTTATCCATTCATTTTCACCTGCTCAACACAAGTCACACCCGCGATGCCACCTCCCACGATCACAAACCTAAATGTTTTCTCTTTCTTTTCCTCCATCCTCATGGATGGAAAACTGATATGCTAGCAGTATGTAGCTAACACTAACGCCTTCGCATTTTGCTACAGATATATCAGAGATATAGTCAAACAGTGAATTTTGCAGTTCTTTTTCTCTCTCAGTGTCGACTCGTTGACAAACATGTAACTAGTCGTTGATAAAAACTCAAATTCTTGTAGAAATTTCTTGTAATAGCTAGCTGACCGAATACTTTCTCAGCACATAGCTGGGCACTGAAGCAACGTAACTTCCGTGTTTACATTTTAGTACGGCAAGCAGCAGGGACAGTTTCCCTTGCGCGGTTGTCGGCGTTTGAATGCATTTGCATCCAAATTGTTGCATTCCAACGATTGCATTGAAAATACATTATTTTTATATCTCATCTAAACTATATAAAGAAGAAAAAAGTTATTTCCCTTCTATGTTACATTAACTCCTTAACACAACTTAATGTTTTTCAGACAAAACTCTCACTATCATCTTTTTGCTGCTTTTTCCTCCATCAAACTCATGCACCTCCATCCTCCGTCCTTCCACCATCTTTCCTCTTTGTTTTGTTGAACGTCAGAGTCCTTCCAAGCAAAGGGCCAGGTTGTTGTTCATTGTTCATCTACCTATCCCCCTGATTATATTAAACATATGGTGGGTATATTATATTAAACACAGTTTTGTTTGTGGGATTACATTTTTACATTAATTAATTAATTGTTACCTGCACTCATGATACTTATGCAGACCAATGAGAGATTTATATTACCATATAAGCTCATCTTGTCATATTTAAAATAATAATAACAGAATTTTGTAGGATTGGCACTAATAATTGACAACAGGGGTCAATGCTTTATGTATTAGAACCAGAATCTGCATCACCTTTAGGCCAGATATGAATCAAGGTAAAGTGAATTAGAAAGGAATAATTTTCAGTACCTCTTAAGTGGTAAATGAGTTTGTCTGCATCTATTGATGTGATAGTGTTTTACAGTAACATTTGACAATAAAAGTATGGTATTGGTAGCATCAGAGAATACAGTACTTACTGTAGAACTTCCATTGATTTATTTGTTGTCTAGCTCCCCGATTTAAAAACAAACAAACCAGTGAATCAATCCATGCTATCCCCTGAGAGCAGGTTAGCAGTGGGAAGGGCAACCGTCTTGTTTTTTTATATTTGGATCACAGTGCTTGCCATTAACCAGACCTGAGATTCCATCAAAACATTCATCAACCGTTATTCATGCAGTGACAAACAACTCACCGCCCAATAACAGCTGAAGTACAGTGCAATTTATGATTACACATGAACTAATCGACAGATCTTGACATGACCTCCATTCTCTGTCAGGGTGTTTGAAGGATAATGGCTGCAGTGTTTTTGGATTCACCTGTGAAAGCAGGTACTTGTTCTGTTTTTGAAAAACCTTTTATGCTGGTGTTAACCATGCATGGGTGTATTGCTGTTGCTGTCTGAGATTATAAGGTCACTGGTAATCAAACACAGGTTAATGCTGTGCGTCATACTTCCCCTCTTGATTTTCAGAACGTCACCCTGAATAACCCCTGCAGGAGGACAATTTCTGAATATGTAGAATATATTACTGTTATTACAATTCTGTCACACACAGGAATTTGAAGAAATAGTAAAAACTAACTGCACTGAATGCATGCAACATCATGTTCATTTTTCATTTATAAAAAGTTCTTTTGGATGTTATTGTGGATGCATTTGAATAGACTGTGGAGACCTTTATCATATTACTGAAACCATGCTGCTTCTGATGTTAAGCAATTTTATTTACTACAAACCAAATGCCAAAAATATGAATATCTATGACATTAAATGAGATAAGCTAACTGGCTGTAAGTTCCAGCTACATATGTACAGTACACAAGTCTAACTCTAACTCTTTGAAAGAAAGCTAGTATGCATATTTCATAAAATGTAGAATGAGAGCTGAGGTTGAATTTGAACAGTCTTAACATTTGGACTTAGCAGGCGAAGTTTGTGCAGTTTTTACACCTGTATTTCTTTTAGGCCTCCACCACTGGCTCAGGCATGCAGTGGTCTATAAGTTAACAGCAGGCACACGACTTAGTTAGGCATTCCTATTTGGTTATCTATGGAAACTCCCAACAAATGATGGTATAGCCTCTCATTATTAAAGCAGTTGATCTTCATCTGATCTCCTTTACCTACTGGACTTAATTTATTTGCAAGTTCATTTGGGAGTTTGTGTGGGGCATGGGAAAGCTAGTTGGGAGCTTTGGGCTAAATGTAATACTTTGTGTTGTTTTATGTTTATATTATGTTTCATGTGGCAGTGCTGGCAGCTGACAAGCTAACAGCTCGTAATGTAGCTCCTGCATGCAGTTGATATGCAATTAAGTGAACATGACGTGTTTTTGAAAATATATTTTCACAATTTTATTATCAAAACCAACAAGTACAAGTATTTTATATGATTTACATATGTTTTCTTTTATTCATTTACTTTGATGTATTTCTATATTCATGCCATATTGGGAGAACATCAACAACACCACAACACTCACAAAGCAGAAGAAAAAAAACACACTTTGACTTTGATGGTTTTAAATTAAAGGCACTGTCTCTTAAAGTTTTTGCAATAAACAAGAAAACGCAAATTTTTAATCATCATTACCATCAGTGTCATCATTATGAATGTCATTCTCACAGTCATTTTTACATAAGATGTCTGGTTATGTCATCACACCACTGGGGGCTGGTACTAGAGAGGCAGGTAGCTGGGAGGCTGCAGTAGGTCCCTCTTGCCGTAGGTGGAGGATCCCACGTCGGTGGGTGCATAGAGGGTTCCAAAGGTGTTACTGGAGCGCACCAGGAAGTCCGCTAGCCTCTGAGTGACGCAGGTAGCTGTGTTACACTTCCTCTTCTCTATATGGTGACTGGGAGGAGATGTAAAGTGTAAAAAACTGGGAGATGCACAAACTCACAGGTAGAATGCTGATCATGTGATGGGGTGATGGGTGATTCTGTGAATGCTGTCACCTGTTCATAGCGGTGAGCCCCCTTTGGGGCCGTGCACCAACGAGGCCGAGGAAGGGATTGAAGATGATACCAGGAGCTAACCAGCCTTCACTGTCGGGGAGATCACTTTCCTGCTCGCTGGAGGAACTGGGACTGAAGTACCTGAATCACAGAGGGAAAAGGACCAAACCATTTCACACTGATAGCAAGTGATACCCTCTTCAAAACATCCGCTAAGCCCAAGATCAAGAAGAAGTGGCTGTGAGCATCCCCGAGCTGCACAATAAAGCACTTCCCCAAGGACGAGCGTGATTGTCTTCCACCTCCAGAGTCATCAGTGCCCTGCTGCTCCTCACACAGAGCATTACAGCCCTTCTTATCGCACAATTTCCATCTGCTTCTCTATTGGCCTCAGTTGAAACTCCTTTCCTGCTTGTCAAGACAATCGTCACTTAAAATGGTGTCTGATTTCATATGATCAGGATTTCAACCAAGTGAAACTGCTTGCCACTGTTTAAAGTCTGCTCCTCATCTTAGACCGATAAACATGTTTACTGGCATCAACACACCATGGAGCTCATGGCCCTGCCTGTAGTAGATACACTTACCTGTATGTTGGGGCGGTGGTGACGCAGCGCAGCAACACAAGCAGCATGAGAAGAAACCCAGGCAACCTCAGGTGATTCATAGTGTAGGATGATAACCTGGATGGAAGCAGATACAGCAAAGAGTGATTCATTGTCACGGTGGGTAAAGGCAAACCAGACAATGCAGAATTTGTTTCATTTGTTATAATTAACTTTTATTTATCCACAGAGACCAGGCTAAACGATGGCAGCACAGAAACACATCAATTTATGTACATGATCAGAACAAGATGTCAAAAAAGCATAAATACTATAATTAAAACATTGCTATTGGTAGAATACTGAAAATATTGCGTTTTCTTTCCATAGTATGTAATTTGAATCTGAATCACCATGATGAGAAATAAAAGAAAAGTATTGCTAATTCTATACAACCTATAATTCACCTACAATCTAATTTAAACAGTGACAAATATTCACCAGCATCAAGCATTAATTTGTTCAACTACTATGAATATTCTTTCTTCTTATTGTATATCTTAAAATTTACAAATAATTATCATTTCCAATTGCCCCACCAATTATTTTCCTTTATTAATCAATTATCAAAAGCAGATGTGATGTCTTCAAAATTCTTGTTTTGTATTACAAACCATCCAAAACCAACAGATATTCAATTTAGTATCAGTTGATGCAAAGAAAAGCAGCAAATCCCCACAAATGAGGAACTGAAACTAAAGAATTGACATTGTTGCTTAAAAATTGATTTTTCATTGAGTAATTGATTCAAATCCAGATAAATCTTTTTAAACATTTCATTTTACATCATTAATTCTGTGTGTACGTGTTTTATTAAAGCCTCTGTACATCATATTTTACATATTATATTAGTATATTAGTTTGATGACTTTTGCTGCTTCCTTACATTAAACATAAAATCCAAAACTGCTTTTGCATCATCGTCATATTTGGTGTCTTTGGACACCCTTTGGATCTAAAATTTTACAGTCTTCCTGTTTTAACAACACACAAGAGTTTTAAAGATTAGGAAAAAAAATCATGAAATAAAATCTTAAAGGTAGGGATTTTACAAAATATCCTCTTCAAAACCTGCAAGGAAAATATCTCATATAAACTGAAAACACTGTCCAGCCCTTGCAGAACCCCACACACACAAAACTCAGCTGCAGATCTGTAGAAGAGACAAACAAAGCCCCTAAGAGAGACAGAATACTTACTCTCTGTTGTGTTAGCCAGAAACCAGTAGATCCCAGTCTGTCACTGGAGCAGTCCAGGGTTTGTCAGATTGTCACACAAAGCGACTCCAACAGTTATAGGCTCATCTCTCAAACCACTTGTGACATCAGCTCTCTCCAAATATAGCCCTGCATTTTCATTTACACCGAATGGGGAAGACGAGGGGGGGGGGGAGGGGAGGAGGGGTGTATGGGGGTGTAGGGAAGTCCAAGAGGGTCTTAAATGTACATGTCATGCACACACTCAGCGGTACCTTCATGTACACTCTGAAACCAGCGCACATGTCGAAAAAATGCAAATTATTCCAGTACACACACACACACACACACACACACACACACACATACACACATAAATGCACAAACACACACACACACATCTTTGTACGTCACCATCCTCATCATCACCTTCGTCATCATTCTCATCATCATCCGTGATGGGACTGACCCACCGTAAACCCGCACCAGGGAGAGGAGAGCTGTCTTCCTATTTACCTGGAGACACATAATGAAGTTTCAGGTCACCGAACTCTGACCCTGCTGCCTCCCCCTGGGCCTCTTCAATGATGAATAATAAATGTGACGATGAATTATCATTAATAATGAATGGTGTCTCATTATTTTGATGGGACGTGTCACAAACAATTGAGGAAGTATTAATTAATGAAGTGCAGATAAAACTTAAGTCGAACACTTTACAAGCCCGTGACCTGGGTGAGTAGTTTAAGAGTTGGATTAGCAATCAGATGAAGATTTAGTATTATTCTGTTTCTTAAAAGCTGCTATAATCAGTATTTTTCAAACTTTTTTTATTTGAATTGTGAAAGGTGTTGCTGGGTGACACACCCACAGAGCAATGAACTACATGTGATTAAACTAGTAGTGTAACTACTTTTTGCTGGTATAGTGTTTAGTGATTCATGTAGTTACATTACTTTCCCCCCTTTTTTCTACTGAGGCTACAAACAATTTTGAGTCCTAAAATTTTTTATTTTACCATTGATTCTTTACTGTAAATGAGCACTGTGTGTGTTACCAGCCTCATTTTCATTCATCCTCCTCTGCAAGGGCCAGACAATGCATTTGTCACTGGAATATGTTAAATGTTAATTAGCCATAAGTATGGATTGTTTCTATTTGCTTAGAAATACTTATAGAAATTGCTGCATGCTGCTTTAGAAGTTACCTAGCTGAGTAACCCTGCTTGGTGCAACTCCCACACCTGAACTCTGGTTTCTGGAAGGCAGATGTCAGACTGATGGACACTGTTAACAACACCAAAGCTGACATTCCTGTCACTCACCCAAAAATTGTGGTCTGTTTAATCTATTTATGTATTTATGATTTATGCTCTTAGTTAATATGTCAAGTTAATATGATTAGAAAGAATGATATGATAATTAATGTGCACAAACTTGAAAGGAAGGACAGCAAGGAAGGAAAGACAGAAAATAGGAGAGTAAGGGAGAGAGAAAAGGGAGAGGTGGGTGGTATGTGTGGGATTTTAAGTCTATTTTTATAAGCTGCAGTCTGGGGAAACACGTCTCTTGTCTTGTCCCTTGGATTAGTCTGGTAATTGTGAGGAGCCAGATGTTACAGGTAGCATGTAAAGACGCTGTACATAAACTCACCCTCTGAATTCTTTAAGGTATTAGAAGTTCTTCTTTTCCATTCTTATTTCATACTTTGAACATGCTCCTCTATATAGCAGCTTTGTCTCCTCTTTTTTTTCCCCCTTCTCCTATATAAATATGAAGCTGTAGCGGAAGTTCAGTCAGGAAGACTAAACCTTTGCACACTTGGATTATACTTTATTTGTCATGCTTTTCTGTTATTCACACCTCTCATGCACGGTCAATCTTATTTTCCTGCATCACGGTCTGGGCCATTAATTGTTATCAGCTGTTCTCCTCAGCCGGTCACATCTATCCAATAGCAAAGCAACACATCTTCTCTGCCAGCCTATCATGTTGCTGTTGTCTTTTTAAATATGACTCCGTTCCTCTCGTTCTTTCATGCTGCCGTTTTGTGCACCCTCCACCTCCCCATCACCACCCAGTCCTCAAAGATTCACCAACTTCATCATTCTTCAGGTTCACCAGAGTCATCAGCCACCACCGCCAGTGTCTGGACTCCAAGGGGGGATATATATCTTGCTGCTGCTCAGGACAGATGCCCTTTGATCTCAATGTACCTAAAGAGTCTAAGGGCCTAAGACTTTCAGACACCAAAGACCTTCTGACACACTAATTATCACATATAATTTGATGTAATAAACATTCTCATTTACTTAAACTTGTAGTTTCTCTCCTGATTGAAGTAAAATTAGGCAGCTCACATATAGAATGAGCCCCGAATCCTAAAGTAGTGCTTCAAGAGGTTGTTGATTTGTAGTTCTGGACATCCACCAGTGTAGGCAAACACAACATCATTGGTTTAAAGAAAGCATTAGAAGAGAAATCAAAACAATCTTCAATTTTACAATATTTTTTACTCAAACTTAAAGCTGTTACAATCAATATTTTCATGTGAACAATTGATCAAAAAAACACAAAGAATCATCACCTAAATGAAGTTCCTCTCTACTCAACACAGAGTTACATGGCCTGCAGATTCACTGTGTTGGTTCAGAGTCAGCAGATCTCATTGGTGTATTTTACATACATAACATGCAGTGTCTAATGTGCTGACTGAATGCTACCTAAAAGCAAACAGACAAATAGAGTGAGCAACAAGCTGAACATATAGTGCTCCATTTAGCAGCTAAAGAACAAGATATTTCCCTCAGATGTTGTTGGGAAACAAACCAGTCTTGCCCAGAATCTCCATGTCTGCTCAAGGGGTAAATAAACCACCCTCTGCTAGCACATTTATCCCTCAGCTTTGTACGGTGATAATGAGTCAGTGGGCAAGTGGGCAAAAAATCTATCAAGGCTGGCTTAATTAACAATAACATACATGTGGCAATCATGTTCTCAATTTGCACTTTTATCACATCAGCCACTTGTGAGGAAGGAACCGAACAGGAACATAATGTTCACATTGTTTGAGTTCACAGCATGACATTGTGTTAAACCTGGCTTCGTGTGTGTTTGTTATGCATTCAAGGATTAATTCATTGACCTAAAAGGAAAAATATCAATTTTGCCCCAGAAGTTTGCTCTATAATGTTTTTTATAAGTCTGGAGTTTGCATGATTACTGTGGAATCATTAACAGGAGGAAATATTTTGTGGTATTGCATGGTTATACCAAGTATGTGCTGTGGAAATGACACCACTGATATCCCTGTTCCTGCTCAGGACTAAAGCTACAGTACATACACACCACAAGCCTCATTGTTCAATGATGATCTTTTGCTCGGATCAGCTTTGGTTGTCTTGATGTTCACATTCATAATTACAGGCATGGCCGCACGCAGGATTCTAGAAATACCGGGGTCCAAAAACTGAGCTTGCTAGGGGGGTTCGGCGCGACCACACAGGAGCTACTAGTCAGATGATGTCTGGGAAGACTGTCACTGAACTACCAGCAAACCGCTAATACACTTCTGCACTTACCTGTGTTGCGCTTTGGTGGATTCATGGCAAAGGCAAGAGGCAAGATAATTCACTCCCCTGCACCGACACACAAACAATGACGCAGGCAATCCAATTTGGAAGGCAATTATTTCATACCATTGAGGTCACCGAGGTCCAGACCTCAAGGCCATGATTACAGGGACCTTTATAGCAGGTATGTGCACATTCATGACACACTTAGTCTGATCTGCATTATTGTTCTCATCTCTCCTCTCTGGTCGTTTCATTCTGCTGCAC
This sequence comes from Chaunax sp. Z400, assembly GCA_037577475.1. Lineage (NCBI taxonomy): Eukaryota > Metazoa > Chordata > Actinopteri > Lophiiformes > Chaunacidae > Chaunax > Chaunax sp. Z400. The sequence continues at coordinate 9,817,604 of CM075204.1, forward strand.
TGTCGGTGCTGCCTGATGAGGAAAGCACTCAGCGCATATGTTTATTTTAAAAGTCTCACAAAAACGAATCTGACTATTCTCATTGGTGTCACATGGCCATGAATCGGATATGCATCCGATTCATAGCACCATATGTGAACGTGACTCAGATCTGATTTGGACAGATTGGATCTTTGTGTTCACATAGCCCTGAAACAATCTGATTTACATCACAGTAAGGCAAAAAATTGGAATTGAGTCGCCTCAGCCTGGTGATATGAAGTGTGATATCAGAGCTCCTGAGGATGTTTCAGGGGCAGGGCTCAACTTCATAAAAGTGAGAGAAAGAGAGCAACAGAGCTAATGTTACCTGTAGGAAACATGTTACATTAGCTAAATCGAGACAATAATACATCAAAACTGCAGTGGGACTCTTCTTTTAAGCTCTGTGAATGGGGCACAAGAACTTTACCGTATTCCACTGAGTCCCCCATTCCTAGCAAAAGGTATCTGCGCTACAGATAGCAAGTTTTGATATTTCTAGCTGCTAAATAGTTCAAGCATAGAGAGACTATCGCTATAGCCCATCAATATCAATATAATAAAACAATTAAGTACAGGAGTATATTTATACTCCATTTGGCCACATTCCTGAATTTTGCCTCTGAATGATTCATCACACTGACTGTGCAATTTTGCATGTGTGCAATCTTTCACCAGAGAAAGGCTCAGTGCCTACACAGTACCCGCAGCTGCAGCAAGGAAACCAGCAGCAGGGTGGTAGGGGTCTTTACCCAGGAGCACCAATATCCCATCCTGATATTTTTATTCAATCAAAATATCTGTTCAGCAGGGCAGACTGTGCTCAAGAAATTCAGATATAAAAAAAATGAAATTGACAGGTGCTTTAGCTCCTTTCGGGGTCTGTCTATGCACATGCATGTCATAGAGCACGCAGTGGTAAATGCTTACATGTGAGCACCTTAGTTTTTATCTCCCATCACTTTCTTTCTCTAATTCATTCTTATCATCCGTCCGATTCTCCAGCTTCTCTTCTTCCGCCTGTGCGTTGGTCTCCTTGCAGCACTTGTCTTTTCCATCTTTCACCTCCTCCTCAGACATATGTCCGTCCATCTCCATCTTTCCTTCCTCCTTTGGAAGAGGAGTAAACTCAACTGTGGTCTCTATCAGGGATTGGAGCTTTTGCCTCTCCTGCATGTTATTTTTGGAGATGTCTTGCAGGAGCTGCTCTGTTCCATGACCCTCCCCTCCCTCCTCCAGGTCTGTTGTGATCCTCGCACAAACCTTTGGAACATAAGGCGTGAGTTTGGGAGGATTAGAAGTGCTAGGGTGGTTCTCGCTGGGATTTGACGAGGCCTGAAGTTCAATTTTCAGAGCTTTTGCGTGCTCCGTCTCTGTTTCTCTCTCTGGTTTCTGAAACTGTCGTCTGAGGAGGAAGATGACGGCAATCATGAAGAAATACGAGGAGCCACTGAGACACGTGATCAGACCAAGGAAGATGATCCTTAAAATACACACAAAAGATGCACAAAAGGCAATAAGGGGCAGAAATCTTTACTATTAAAGTTGTTGTCATATTTCCACTATGCAATGAAGAGCAAAGTTATTATAGCAATCACACATTTCCACGTCTGTAGTCCATGACATACCTGTACATAGCAGACTCATAAATGCGACACGCCCCCCTGCCCCCACACGTCTTGATCGACCACTTCAGGCAAGTTGAATCAATCAGGGCTCCAAAATAAATAGGTGCAGGAATCCCACCTACAGACAAAGTATCACCGAAATATGTACAGTTACAGCATTGCAATGAAGAGATTATTATGGCCCTTAATCAAATTTTTCTATATATCCAAAAACATGCACTCAAACGAGACAAAAAGCGACAATTTAGCAGACAGGGTAGATTTCGCTTTGGGACCTTTCAGAAACTGTAGTCCAAAACAAAAAGTTAAAAAATAAAAAAAAGTACTTCACATGCAAATGGAAGTACTGAAGCTTACCAAGTGTCCTAGTTGCCAAAGTATGCATACCCACAGCTAGGGATTTGAGCTCTGGTGAGATGCATCTGCAATTACAAAGGACCGAGTCACAAGACAGTCGTGACAGTCAGTGTCTTTAAAGAAATACTTGTACATTTTGGATTATGTGCTTACTTGCTTTCTTGTCAAAAATTAGATGACAAGTTAGACACCACACGAAATATGAATATGTTACAGCCAGGAGCCGGATAGCTTAGCTCAACAAGGGGAGAGACAAACACACAACTCACTAAGGAGAACAGAATTTGCGTCTCGTCTGAAACCAGACATCACCGATCATTCAATATGTTTCTGCCTAAACTCAACCAAAGTGTTGTTTGATTTGAAGCGCATGCTAAAGGCTACCTCGTCCAATCTGAGATGAGAACCGGTCGGTATAAAGCGTACACCGTGAAATGTTTTTCTTTTAGCGTGCATTCCACCCTCATCGCTTTCTGAACCCTGAACGCAGCACTTCCACATGACCGTGACTCGTTTTGAAGCAAGATGTTTCCGTTTCCTGCTCATCCATTTGTTTCGAAAACCAACTTTTTTTCAGAACTTCTCCGTGTTTTCTCAAGCTCCGTGTACATTTTTCTTCCTGGTTGTATGTACTCCTGTGTTCAAAACGTTGTTGAACTGAGTCTCTTCTCACAATGCTGTACAATGTGTTCATAGACAATGATGCTTGTGATGCCACTAAGAGCTCATCAAGAGCTCATAATCGTTACAATGATATTTAACATTAATATCCCCAACCATCATTATTTACAGACACAGACCGTATGATGACCATGTAGCCAGGTGTGGTTCCTAGGGCACTGATAAAGGCGCTGAGAACAGATATAGCCATGTAGGAGGTGAAACTCCGGCTGCAGTCCTTGGCATGAGGACACCGGCCCAGCCTCACGGACGTACTGCTGCCTGCTGGGAAGGAGGCGGACACACAGCTGCAGTTGTGGAAGACCTGGAAAAGAGAGAGAGACAGCAGATGTAGTGGGAGGACATGGTGGAAATTAAGTGAACCACCATCCAAGTATAATTTTAACTAATAGGGTCAGTCAATCGGCTTTAAGTATAGTATTTTCCCACAGTGACTGTTTTGGCAGCGAAATTGTAGATGAATGAATTTGGATCAATGGGTCACAGGAAATGGGAATAACTAAGGTAAATAAAATAATAAGCTAATAATAGATGATTTTATGACAAATAATATCTTTTGATGATATTATATATTATATTAATAATATTGGAAATGTGGGACTTCAAAACAAATGGAAACAAATGGAACTTAACACAATAATGAGAATTAACAACTGATACTACAGACAAGATGAAAAGACTTGGAATGAGATCGTGGTAGTAACTCGTGAAAAGAATGTACTTTAACAACACAACTATTTCACACAGAGGGAGTGGAGAGTGCGGGAGGCTGATGAACAAACAGAGAGAAATTAAAGGAAATAATTCTCTCATTCTTCCTTGGAGATGTCATAATTAAATTCCCTCCTTCAGCCAAGGTTCAGGGCTCACAAAGCACATCCTCTTAGCATGGCTGCTGAGGAGTGTTTCCTTTTGAATGAGAGTTGTGAGCTGCATCGTGCGACTGATAAATTAGTTGATGAATTATTGGTGACGTTTCAGAAAATGCTGAGGTGATCGTTCAGAAACTTTCTAGTATAGCTACAGCAAGTTGATGAGCAGGTTTCACAGCGTGCAGCCCTACTGTGTTCTTGCCGTATCCACTGGCGCTGAGGCAGCCAGCCTTGCAAGGGGAGACGTAGGTGATGCCGCTGTCCGAGCACACAGGGTCCCACTCCTCTGCTAAACATGAGCAGTGTCTGTTACACTCTGAGAAGAGCAGGTCCTCGTTATATGACACGCTCTGCGTCCTGCAGAACAAAGAGGGTTCATATTTCATATTAGCTGCAGGCTGTGCCTCGAAAACAAATCTGAGTGACTGTATTTTGAAGCTGCAGAAAGACTTCCCGCAGTGCATGATTTTGATTTGTTTAAACATCTCCGTGTGCCCGCCGTATCTCAGCACTGACCCGTTATATGAGATGGTGACCCCAGCCACAGGAATGTTGTCACATTTGGTGCCAAACTGCAGCAGCAGGAGGAGGTATGACATGAAGGAGGTGGCGAAACACAGCTGAGCTCCTGACACCACGCTTAGTTTATACCTCTTCATCACCAGCCCTCCGAGGAAGATCCCCACTGCCACTGCTGGTAGGTTCAACACACCTACAAAAAGAGAGGACAGAGAGCAAGAGCAAAGAAAAGCACAAGGGTGTGGACACTGAGAGGTTTTTATCTCTTTGAGCAGATGTTTTGGAGAGATGTTAGTGTATCATGATATATCAGGCACAGCCAATTAAGGCTTTTAAACAGGAGAAATGTTTCTAACTTCTGCCTAATCTCAGGCAACTTAAATTCCTTTATAGAATGTGAATCATCCATAAATTATCTATTTAAATATAATCAAACATTGATCTACTATATAAAGGCACGTAAAGGCAAAAAATCGGACTTTGGTCACTCCAGCCTGGTGATGTGAACGTATGCAGATGAATACAGAAAAGGCAATGCAGCAAATGTTTGGAGTTAGAAGTGTTCTGGTATCTGTTTGTAGTCTGTTTGTAGTATACAGTGGTCTTTGGTGGCATGCAGGTAGTTTGTGTGGAGGGCAAAAGAGGTGAAACACATTGGTAGAAATGCAATCTCACAACCCATGACAACAATTTAGGTATTAGTTTGAGGATGAAATTTGTCATCTCACAACTCCTACTACACTTTTGCATCACTAGTCAGACTTTGAACAATGACGGAGGATATTTGATTGCTGCATCGGAAGCCGCAAGACATTGCCCCCCCCCAGAGGCTAAGTTGTCATCAGATGTTAGCTAATTTGTTCTGAGATTGCTCTCTCTCTCTAGTTTGACTTTAGCTGTCTGCTGACAGTTACAGCTGCACTATTAGTGAACTGAGTCTAATTCTGTCTTTGCAGAATATCTTAAAATGAGATTATGTAAATTTTGCAATACAAAACACACATACTTTTCCTCAAAGAGAGCTTGAAATCGCGATCAAGAAGTACTGCTGCTTTATCTGTATGACCATAGAGATAAATATTTCTGTGTATCTGACATCACTGAGTCAGTTTCCCAAACATTTTGCAGTATTTTAGCATCAAATATTATGCTATCAATGACATTTCCTGATATTCGGCAATAGTCTTGCTATGGGAGGAGCGGAGATGTAAATTTAGGAGGTTTTCCACATATAGCAACTTTATAAATACAATTAATTTTTTTTTACCTATGAGGAAGTTGGCTCGGGATGCAGACTGTCCAAACTGTTGTTCGATGTATTTCGCTTTGAAGGTGAAAAGGCCGACTAAAGCGTTGAACTTCAGGATGCTCCCACAGAGGAGGACGAAGAAGGCAGGAGTTCCCAACAGGCGCTTCAACGAGGGAAGAAACCCTATGAAAGGACAGCCTGTAAAACTACAAGCAATGACCATAAACCTGCACACATACTGTACTTTAGTAAAATACCAAAATCTGTATAGAATATGTACATTTGGAATGGAAAATTTCAACCTTTAGCGATGTCAGTCAGCTTGAGACTGTGATTGTTGCTGAGGGAATCCTCTGTCCCATCTAGGTTCTCACGGCCGGGCTCGTCTCCCTCGCTCCTTGGCAAGGATCGAGGCAGGAACCAGAAGGGAATGCCGGAGATGAACAGGAGAGCCGAGGACACCAGGAAGCCAAACCACCAGGCGCCCACCCAGCGGGCATCTTGAGGAGTGATGGTCACACTCTCTGGATGACAGAAGGAGAATTTCCTGGTGAGCACACAGCAGCTGCAGGAAGCCTGATGTGTTTCACATTACACTTTCTATGTAATCTCAATGTCACGTCTTCTGCGTGAAGGTTTTATTTAAGAGGACCAATCTTACCTGCATTTCAATGATAAGGGATGGGAGAGTAAAAGCAACACTGCACACCTGTTTGTTTGACTAATGAATTATTGATTTAACCTCACCTATCTGTGGGAGTCAAGTGTGCGGCCCATTATGTTAGTATGTCAGAGCTTTGCACCATGAGCAGCAGAGACAAAATGTGCCTTAACCTCTTCAGCCAAAACAAGAACTTCAAGCCGTGATTGGCCCGTCATAAAAGAAGTGATTTCAGCTACTGTTGTCAGCGGTTCATCTCACATCCTTCTGATGGAACAGATACACTTTCGAGTCCTTGATGTCAGACCAATGGAGATAAGAGCAGGCTTCTCCTTTAACATCGACTAACTAAAATAAGAGCTGTCGACTCCAGCTGTGTACCTATAAGCTGATTAAGATAAAGTGAGGGTGAAGACTAATCATAGCTGATGATACTTAGTTCTTCCACATACACAAAGCCAAGGTTATGAAAACCCCATTTTCAATGCTTTTTATAAGGAATTTAGATGATATTGCATTTCCTTGAAATATATTCATTTAAAACCTGCAAAAGAACGGCTGAAATATGCACAATTGTAGAAATGAATAGACCTTGAATGTAATGACCTTTAATCTATATTGAATTCTATTTTATGTATTGTATATATTCAATTTCTGAAATTATTTTTTTTATCTATTAATTAATTTGTTTTCTACCCAATCATTTATTTTTTGCTCAGTTAACTATTATGTATTATTTTTAATATATATGCTTTGTTTTATTAGATTAACTATATAGTTTTGTTCTGTCTGTATACCATTTTTTCCCCACTCAGTGTAATATCAACTGAAGAAAAAAAAGACGTTCCTCCAAAACATGCTTACCCATGTCAACGAATCCAATGTCAACATATAGTTTGGCACAATAGGAGCCCAGGAGGAAACCGAACATGGGGCCCAGGAGCGTAATGGTCTGGAGACAAGCTGCAAATCACAGAATAATTGAACTAAACGTGTTTAATGGCTCTTTGACAGAGCAGGGCTGTAAACAGAGAGGTTCATCAGACAACCTATTTCACTCTACTGGACATCATAATATTCTATTACAATGAGTTCTGATATCTTACCTATATAGAAGGGTGAGTTTTCTGCTTTAGCAAAGTCGTCGATGTACGAGATGCCCAGAGGTGTGACTGGGGTTTCTCCAATGCCCCGCAGAGCGTTTCCAAGAAACACATAGATCCACATGTTGGACCCAGACTCTCTCACACAGGCTCCATAAAGACACACACAAGAGGAACGCAAGGTATTGATTTTGTCACAATCTGATAGACAATGATTTTCATGGACACTGCTTTATAGCATAGATGATTTTTTTCAATGTATTTCCTTAAATTTAGTGTAAAAACAAAAACAAAAACACGAAGTATATTTTATTAAACATCTTAAATCTTGCAAAAATGTTGTGTATGTCCCTGACAGCTGTTCCCTTCAGTCATCGCATAAGCTGGGAAAAAACAAACAAAACAGAACTTTGTACGGAACCCTCTGTCACATAGTATAGAGAAAAAGGAAATCAAGTCTGCTGCCTCAGTCGTGCGGACTGCCTCAAAAACCAGATGCATGAATACAATGTGGTGTTCATTCATCGTGGCTTCAATAGGATGTGGCTGGAAGTCACTGTAGGTGACTTCTATATTGTGTTTCTAAATGAAGAATAGATCAGAATCAGAATAGATCAGAATAGATCAACAGGATCTATTGATCATTGCTTTCTGTGGGGCTGTAAAATGTCTCAAAGAGAAGATGAATTAATTATGGCTGAACAATAGAAGGACGGACGTAACATTTCAGCTGAAGCCCATCAGAGAACTGGAATTGATTGGAACAAGGGCTGCTTTTCGAAACAGAATAGAACAGAAAAGATTGAAAAATACATGAGTCCTACTTGAAGTTATTACAATAAATATTACCAATGTGACGACCTGATTGTCCCACATATTATTCCCTCTCTTTTTTCTCTTTATGTTTCCTTTTTCTAGCTTCGGCTCTCGTTGTGCCTGGCTGCCCACATACAGACTGTTTATTGTGCAGCTGAGATGAGCTTATGAATGCTGCGTCTCGTTTTCAGCTATCCATGCGGCGCAGCTTTGGGGTTAATAATGTCAGCGGCTGTGCAGTTGTACACAGCACGGGAGGTGAGTGGCTCTAAAGGTCAGACCAGGATCAGTGCTTTCCAGGTATGGCTGGAAAAGTGCCAGTGAGTCGTGCCAGTGTTGTTAATGAGTCAATGTTGGGGTATCTTATATACTGGCTGTTTGCAAAGCTGCACAAGCTACATTTGCACTTTGAAAAGTACCAAATGACACAAAAAACTTTTAATAAGTGTAAAATTTGTGTCTTTTCTTGCGTAGTAAAAGTCTCGTTTACTGCAGGTTTAGATGAAGGGGGATCAAATTTCTGATATGTAGATGGGATTTGTGATTCATTCTTACCTGTGCTGTCCTCCACAGAGGGCTCCATCTGAATTTCCAGTACAGTTTTCAAAGGATCCACACAGGGAGCGATCTTCACACTGTCATTCTGGAAGACCTGTGCGATTGTGTCGTACTTATAGCTGTGAAAACCAGAACGGTGCAACGGTGAGACATGCCAAATCATTTAGAAGCGTTTTTAAGTGAAATAGGGTGTTTGTTGGTGTATACCGTCCCATGAAGAAGTGTGACAGACCAGTGAGAGAGGCCCCCACACCCATGAGAAAACAGCCCACAGCAATGAGTCTGGGCCGATGCAATTTGGTCCCAAAATGGCTGACCACAGCAAGAAACAACAAGTTGCCTGGAACCAGAGGAAACCTTTACACATTTAGAGAAGCAACAGCTGCACAGTCCAACTGAAAATGGTAGCAGAAACAAGTGGGAGACATCAAATGCATAAATGATTGGGGTTTAATCAAACGACAGATGGTACCCATCTCAAAGCTGCCATCTATGAGTCCAATATGTGTGCTGGAGAGATCAAAACGTCTCTCAATCTGGGTGATGGAGCTCTTCATGTAGGTTCCTGTCAGGGCCTTGGAGAAATAGGCGAAGGACAGCGCCATAATAAACATCTAGAAAACACAGCAGGAAGTAATCACGATACGCTGACAAGTCACGTGTGTCACAGCAAAGTCCTGTGGACATGAATTAAAAGTTTCTATAATTTTTTTAAAGAAATATCAACCATTTCATGCTATATCTACAGTACACTGTTTAAAAAAAACTGATGAGTACATATTACAATAGGAAAACAATCATCCAAATATTTCTTTTTTCTTTTTTCTTTTGCTATTTGGTGCCTAATTAGAAACAAGCTGTGAACACATAACTTCCCTTACTGGGCTGTTGATTTTAGAATTTGTTAAAAGTGATGTTGCTTATTTACACATCTTACGGCTCAGGAGCGACATTGTCAATCATTTGGAGAGGTGTTTTCCTGGTTTCCAACATTCTCTCCTCTCTTTTGTAGCTTCATTTTTGTTCTCCACCACCTTCTTAGGAAAATATACTGTATGTCTCTTTAGCTGCTAAATGCTCCATAATGTTGACGAGTTAGTTGCTAACTGTGTGTTTGACAGCGGTTTATTGCTGAGCAGGAGGAAACTCGCTGAAAAAGGTCCTTAAAGCTGAGAGGAGCTTCAGATCTAGTCTCAGTTCTCTGTAGGTCCATCAATACTGGTGAACTCCTTAACTATTCAATGCACTGCATCCTCACACATAGTGATACTTTCAAACATGATAAAGCTCTGGCTGATTCTCTTTGTTTTGATATGCTGCCTATGCTGTAACTTTACCCTTTAAACAGTTTCAGCCTCCTACATAGCAGCATTCCTGATCTTTGGTTTTATTCCATGTGGGCACCCTGCAGTCGCTTTATTACTAAGTTAATTCCCTTTGGGGATTATGGCGGTTCTCCTGCATGTTTTGCTATGCAGTATTCCATCTATTATGCAGCATATTGCTACAGAGGCTCTCATTTGCAACTTGAATTAGAGCACATAAAACAATGTGCTGTCTAATGAGCACACCAGTAGTTGTTGACTTATAGTAGCTATTATTTATTACACTCCACTGTCTTGTCTGATTTGGAATAAAGGTTGAGAATAAGGTCTATATGTTTGAAATAATGTACATAATACTGTCATTACAATGTAGTATGTTTTATTTTATTGTTAAGGACTATTTGGTAACAATTTACAAAAAAAACAAAAACTTTTCAACTCAATATCAGACTAAAGGAAGGAAAGGAAAGGAAATCATCTCACATCTTTTGCATCAATGTGTTTTTAACTTTGCACATGCTGATGTAATGCTGCAGTCAGGCTACGGCTGCCTAAGGTTGATTCAATTGCCTAGTAATTCAATTAATTAATTTCATTCTTTATTTTCATTGTTTTATTTATTCATTAGTTATGGATTTGTGTCACAGGGAACTATAACTGGACTTTCATGATACAATCCGCTGATGAATGATAACATAGACATGTTGAATTTATCCCATCATTATCTATACCTATATCTATATTATTGAAGTTTGACTTTTGCAGTGTAGAGTAGTTTTGAGCACACCGCACAGCTGCTGAAGTAAAACAGAGCTACAAGTAAGCAGCAGAGTATTGATTACAAGGAGCAATGGTACTTTGAGAGTAGAGATGCCAGGGCATTTTCTGCTCTTCTGGTCAGGGTCACACAGAGCCTGCTGACTGGTCATCCTGTGTCCGTCCTCTGCTGCTTCCTCCATCTCACAGTCAACCTTCGTCTGCCTGTTTACCTTCCTGCCCTCCAGGCACTACAAGAAAGGCAAACATACGAAATAGACAGACAATAAAAGATGAAACATTTTAGGAAAGAGGAAGGTCAATGTCACTCTTATGTCTGTGCATTTTATATATTTAATTTCCTGTGTTGAGCTAAGCTAACTTTCTGCGAGCTGTAGGCACATATTTATCTACAGATATGAGAGAGGTATTCATTTTCATATTTAAGTCTCTGCAAAAGTAACCATGCTTCCTTTAAACTTCAAACCTCAGCTTCAACGTCTGAATTTGTAAATTGAATATATATACAACGGAGCTGTAATGATACCTGTGTTAAACGTCAGCAGCTTCTTCTCCTACGATCCTCTCAGCTGCAGTAAATGTCAGGAGCTGCAGGCCGAATCCATATCAGAGAGGAAAATGGTTTCCAATGACAACTCATTTGTCCTTTTTGAAAGCTCCGTATGGGGAAAGTCTGCAGTGAAGTAACACAATCAACCAGTTTGTGTGTTTTCACCTCAAAGTTGAATGAATAAATCCCCTCAGGCACAGCCTCTATAATAATTATACCCAAAGCGTAGCTCTCCTTAAACCCAAAGCCTTTCCTGGACAACAGCTCCAGGGGCCTCATTAATAAAACTCAGCGTGGATTCCATCCTAAAGCATTCCGCACTCACAGATCTCAGAATGTCCCACAATCATCCATAAGTGGTCAATGCTAAATAGCTCATGAATATACTGACATTGTTAAGGAGCCTTTGTTGGACCATCAGTGAGGGAAAGATGGAGATGAGTACGAAGAGGAAAGCAAAGTTTGCAGAGTTAGAGGTTCTCATCACAGAGGTTGAGCACCGTAAACTGTTTTGTTTGGAGGGCTTAGCGGAGGAATATGAAATAAAAGGAAACAGACTGAAGGGAAGCTGTCAATGTATAGAGTAATACTGTAGACTGCTGGATGGATGAATGGATGGATGGATGGATATATTTAGGCTCTAACAAATAAATATCCACGATCAGAGGCAGGCCTATACATTATGAAATATATATGTGCTGATGTGTGTTTTACATTCCATCTGTGTTTTTACTTCTGATAAAGCCATGGAGTGTCCCTGAGCTCTACTGCGGGGTGAAAGTATACGTAGAAATCCACACCATTTTCTGCATAGAAATTCTCTATTAATACCAACGTTTGCGTTGACAGATGCTTACGCACAGGCGAAAGACGCTTACACACATTTCACCCCCGTTGACGCTACTTTTTTGTGCGTCGCAACCTTTTCTTTTTATAAATGAGGCCCCAGGTCTCTTCAGAGGAATTTCTGCAAATGTTGTCACGGCTCTGGGCTACAAGTCTCTAAGTCTTCTCTCTCTCTTGTGATTCACGGTTTTCCCTGTTAACCTTGTTTCCCTTGTGAGTCCTCCCTCCATTGTCTGTCAGAGTACGATGTGTGTGGCTGACTCCCTTTACCTGAGTGATCGCCACACCCGCCTACAATCCCTCACCAGTAGCAGTATAAGAACACCAGATAGCTTCTATAGGCAAACGTGGGCCCAGCAGACAGGCATTAGTCACCCAGGCCAAATCAGATCTGTTTTATTTGGAAAGATCTCTTTATATTAAGAGAAACAGATTGCAAAATCACTGCTGCAAAGCAACATACCTGTGCATCTCCAGTCTCCCCCTTTCTTCTTCTCTGCTCCTCTTTAGGCAGCCATGTGTGTCCTCAAACTCCTTTTCTCCTGTCTGAGGGCAGAGCAGTTACTTGGAAGCAGCAGGACAAAAGGCCTCTCACATTTTTATTCCGTACACATGCCAGCCAGTCCAGGAGGGGAACAGCAATAAGTGAACAGGGGGGAGGTGGAAGAGAGACAAATTATTAACTCCAAACCAGGCCAGCTGGCTTTTGTTGATCACAAGGTAAAATGTCAGAGCAAATGTACTTGAATAAATCTACTTTAAAAGAATACACCAGGCCCCTTTAACCTAAATTACTTTGATGAAGACCGCAAACCCAGAACAGTGCATCAGTGTTAATATTGTATCTCAGTGTAAAGCTGTCAGAGAATCCTTTTGTAGCTGGTGGCCTGAACCCCCCACCAGTCAGCAGGTCACATAATCAGCCTTGGTTCCTCACAAATTCCGAGGATTAAGATTAAGAACCCTCACATTCCTGCACAGTGAAGGACGTGTTTACCATTTTCTCTTTCAGAAAATTTTTACTTGGCTCTTGGACTTTGGATTATTCGCAGTTGTTATATGTCTTTTTTTTTTTTATCTTTATCTAGTTTCAGGTACAGTCAGACATGGATACGGTATATTTTTTTTTATTGTGTTAGACGTGACTCTACCTGCTTCTAATACGCAGGTAATTGTATTTTTAATGACATTTTAGCATTCTGCGTTACAAAAGTCCAACGTTTGACTGCCTTTGGTTTGTACAAGTAGCAGTGAGACTCCCTCAGAGGAAATGCAGTAGATATACTGTATTTTTGTATAGAGTACAGCCTGCTGGTGAAATCAGACACTGCAAATTCTAACTGGTTTATGAGCCACAACACACTAAAGGAAAGTAGAATGAAGTGCATGAATAAAAAGGGTAAAAATGGTGATTAAATTATCATTTATCATTATTGCTAACTTTACATATGCAACCCACTTGAGCAATAGGTAAAATAAGTAATAAGTAATTATTTTTTGCCTTGGTGTAGTGCTCAAAGGGCAAATAATTGTATAATAGCGATTTAACAGGTCATAAGAGTTACAATATGCTAAGAGAAATGCTAAGAGAAAATGCATTTGGTGAGGCACAAAGTAAACACAGAGGAGTCAAAGTTTGATAACAGTTTATGCAACAGCAACCTTCAACTTTAAGCAAGCATGTTGACTCACATGTGCATGAGAAAGATGAGATAGTGATGTAGATACACAAAAAATATAGACGTAAGGATGACAGCATTTAACTGTGATCAGCACTCGAAAGCATGTCTGCCAAGTAGTTTAATGATCGTTGTATTATTGGTGCCATTGACCCTCACGCTCATTTAATGTTTGGATTACAGAGTCTTAGGATAACATTTTAACAGATGGAGGTTTTTGTTTTGCAATTTTTCCTGCTTGACTGAAATAGACCGAAATATTCATTAGAGTGATTTCCATGAAATACGGCGCAGAGATTTAAGTATGCTAATAAGATTAACAGATGGTGACAATGGTAAACATTCTACCTGTTACATCTGCACATCCTGAGCATGTTAGTACCTTGAATTTAACATTTACTTTAAAGTGCCAACAGCTTCACAGCACTGCAAGCTTCTCATCCATCCGTCTGTTTTATAAACCACTCATCCTTTGCAGGGTCATCGAGGCAAGAGCCTATCCCAGCTGACACTGGGTTCATTATAGGGCCATTCATGCTCATATTTACAACTATGGGCACAAATTCCCCCATATTGCTTCTTTTTTTTTTTTTGGTTTGGAAGGAAGCTGGACAAGGTGCAACTTCCTACCAAGAGGCCCCTGGACTGGATTCAAAGCCAGGACCTTCTTGCTGTGAGGTGACAGTGATAACCCTGCTAGCTTTAGACTCAGTCAACAGCTCAACATTTACCTATTATACCAGCTGATTAATGTAATTCCAATATTGTCTAAAAACTAACAGTGAGACTTAACCAAAATAATAACTTAAATCAAAATAATGAGCTGAAAGATGCTCAAAACCACATCTGACTTTAGGATAACTGTGCTGAGCTGAAATGATGAACTGATTAAGAAGTCATGTGATCTATTGTCATGTAAGAGCTGTAGTAGATTTGCTGTATAGTGTGGACACACACGGAAAACATGGATAACTTGACACTTGTGAATTCAGGGACAAAAAACTTGAGTGTATTTAATATTTTTACACTTCACAATCAACAAAATTGTAAAAAAAAAAAGAAAAAAAAGAAAGAAAAAAAAAAGAAAGAACTATCATACAAGAAAAACATATAGACACAATACAAGCATATCAAATTCAATATATAAAGGGTTGTTGTTGACAAATATTATGATTATTAATTGATGGTACATTTTGATCAACATTAAAGACATTTTTAGTCCACCGTTGAACTATGGTAAACTTTTCCAGACAAACATGGGTGAGTCAGACGATTAAATGATTGTTCATGACTTTTAAAGTTTGTATAAATTGGTGTTATGTAACAAACAGTGTTTGCAATGTCAGACAGGTAGATATTTACACATGTCAAATGTTGCTGGGGTACATTTCTAACAGTCAGAATAGAGATTGGCCATGCAACCTGCTGCATGTTAAATTAGTATGAGCGTACAAATGTCGTTTCTCAAAGCACAAACGAAATGCAACTCATCGCGAAAAGTATTGTAACGTGGCTCTAAGGACAGACGGTTTAGCCAATCCATTGTTATAGCCAATTACTTTCATCCTTTTTAGAAAAGTTATGCTACTTTCAATGACTGACTGCAGCAAATACAGACTTTATCACCTCTAAATCTGTGAATGCAAACTCTTTGATTTAGAGGAAGAAGAAGAAGCAAAGCACTTTACTTTTGTTCTACAGCAACACATCAGGTACCATCTGTCTTATAGTTTGGTAAAGGGGGGGGGGGGGTTTCTCAAAAATAGTCACCTACTAAAGAAATCATGACAGTTCCTATTATACTATTGTCACACAAAACCACTTTACTTTCTACTTATCTCCTCAGGACTCCTGATCTGATTTTCTCCTCCTGTATTAAAGTTACACCATTACTGTCAAAGTTGAAAAAACACTAATGTTGTTTTTGTTTTTTACAATACTATTCAGCAAAGACAACGAGGTAGGCTGTATGTCTAATTAACTCTCACTGTCACTGAACAAACAGGAGCAAAAACATTTTCAAAAACTGATTATGCTGCTGCATCTTAGCTCACAACACTGAGCATTTAAAACTATTCAATATACATATATTGGACAAATACAGTATACAGTTTGCCAGACTGTCCCTGACTGTCCTCACTGATATAATGCTATTCAAGTATAAACAGTGGACACAATGTGCATCAAATATTTGATGTATTTTCATAGTGCATCATAGTGACATGTCTCATAAGTGAACACCCTCATAATAAATTTTGCCTTCTCAGGTGTCCCCATGTCCCCATGTCCCCATGTTCCCACCATGATGTATTTCCTTCACTGTTTTCACAGCTAAAATTTGACCTCTAAGTCAATACAATTTAGTGTTAAGATGAGGATTGCATGTCATTTAATGTCATTTCATTGTTGTTCATATTAAAACTAGGCTCTTGTAGTAGTAGTAGTAGAAGTAGTTAGGGTTTCCGGCACAATATCTGTTGGAAAATAAGTGTACTTCCAAATAACCAAAGAGCACTGACCCCACACCGTTACCACGTTTGGTCCAGTATGGATTCAGCCCAGTAATTAGGACAATAATATCTGCGTCTTGCATTATACAATGGCGTTACCTTCCTCAAACAACTTATATGGTGCTCTCTGTGTGTGTGTCATCTTTGTTTTTGGCAATAATGATCTTGGCATGTCCGTTGGTCTGGCTGTTCCCCTCCAGTCCATTTTCTTTGGCCTGATTCCTCAGTGCTAACTTCTTCTGTCTCTTGACAATTCTGCAGTAAAGGCCTCCCCATAGCATGTTGGACAAAATGTAGAGTCCAGTGATCAGCCCCATGAATGTCATTCTGCAAGGGAAGTATATTGGAAAAGGGTTACATTTATTTATTTGTTTTTTTTTTTACTCCAATCAAGTGCTGTCATTTGGAAATTTTTGTGCTTTTTTTATTGTTTTGCTTTAGTTCAGAAAAAACATATTCTAGCAAATTACAATTGTGTACTATGTAAAGAGTATAAAAAATCTAGTAGAAACGTATATAAACACACACACATATATATATATAAATCCTGCTGGTTGTAGCTTAATTCATAGGATAAAGCCATAAGATTTAGCTTTTAAAAAAAAAAGTATTTCAACTTAACTTTCAGGTTGTTTCAGAATCTGTCACTTTCAAATTATTGAAAACCCATACTAATCGAACATATTACAATATTACATATTCTTGCAGGAAAATAAGAGTCTAATAAGAGGCTTTGCAGTACCTGAATACATTAGCATCATAAAGTCTACATGCTCCACGGCCTCCACACTGCTTGGTTCCCCATTTCAAACAGGTTCGGTCAATCAGTGCTCCAAAATATATTGGAGGAGGTATCCCACCTGAAAACACACAGTCACACATGTTTAAATTTAAAAAGAGCCAAATTGTAATTTCACTCATCAGTGCTCTCGGTATAAGGATGGTTCTGTGAGCTTATATTGTTAACAGTGAGCATTCAAAATCCGAGAACATGACTTAGATTGCTTTACAAAGCCTACATGTATTTCCAGTACTCACCCAGAGTTCTTACTATCAGTGTTTGCATACCCAAAGCCAGAGCTTTGAGGTCTTGTTGTATGGACCTGTAAGATTAGCCCACACATTATTACATTATACCTTCTCATCAGCAGTTTAACTTAAAGAATACACAAGATGCAACATTACCAATAGTGTTTAATAGGCTGTACATTGGGTTCAGTACTACCTCCAATATTGTTAACACAAGGTTCCTATTTTGATTCCTTCATGCCATCACTGCATATGTCAAAAATCAATAAGACACCGCAAGGCATCATTAAACCAGCTGTAAAAGCTTTAGTGTCTCTGACCTGAGCAGTACGATGTATCCTGGCGTGCCCCCACAGGCTGAAATGAATGACCCCAGTGCAGACAAAGCCATGTAGATTTTGAAGATGCGATCACAATCGCTCTTCCTGGGGCACTGGCCCAGTACTGCGGATGTGTTCATTCCTGGGGTCATCATCTCTTCAATACAGGTGCAGTTATGAAACAGCTGAAGAAACAGATGGCAGAGATGTGATTAAGCTGTGGACTTTTCACCAAAAGTTTAGCAATAATAATAATAATAATAATATAGACCACGTCATTCTTTTAGACTGGCAACTTGACATCTTGGCTCTGGCTTAAGTCCTACCTATCAAAAAGTAGTCAGTGTGATTCTTATACTAATACTGCATCAATGTTTATCATGTCACATATGGAGTACCTCAGGGTTCTGTTCCTGGACCTTTGCTTTTCTCTTTATATATTTTACCTCTTGGCCAATTTGTAGTTAATGAATAAATGTCACTGCTATGCTGATGACACCCAGCTGTATGTGTTGATAAATGTAGATGACCTTTCTCAAAATACAAATTCAGAGGCCTGCTTGGCAGCTGTGAGAAGCTGGATGTCATAAACTTTCCTGCTCTTAAATTCTGATAAAACCAAGACGTTGGTCACTGGCCGACAATGTATATGTATGTCTGTCTGTCCTGGGAAAGATATCACTCCTCTGTGACTCTTTTGTTTGATTTTCTTCCATTGTTTTTTCCCTGTTAAGTTTTTTTGGAGGGATTGTTTTCCTTATTCAAATTTAGGGTCTATGGACAGAGGGTGTTATATTATCAGTCTGTCACAAATTTTAATGTCATGCAATTAGTTTCCTATACTAAATAGTTTCTTACTGTATCCCTGCCAGTGCCAGTGGAGGTCTGGCAGCCAGCCAGGCAAGGAGAGGCATAGGTCATTCCGTTGTCGGCGCATACTGGGTCCCAATGCTTCCTTGAGCAGGAGCATCCCATATTGCACTGAGACAGTAAAGTCTGGTGGTCGTAGGACAGTTGAGGAAGTCTGATGCACATGGACATGAATAGATACACATGAGTAGGGGACACTGGCCCAGTAAGGTGTGATTTAATTTTCTTGGAAATCCTTAATTAATAGAGTCAAAGCATTTCATTTGTAAACTTTTACAATAATTAGGCTTTAGAAAAGCCAGCAGCCTACAGAAATAATGAACAAACAAACAAAAAGCAACACAATAGCAAAGACTGAGTGAGTGGAAACGTTGTAACATACTCCCCTTTAACTAAATTCTGTTCTTATGTAAAATGATGCTTTGAACTTACCCCTGATATGAGACGGTAAGACCTGCCACCTCTGCATTGTCACAGTGGAGGAAGGCCTGGACACAAAGCATACAACAGGACCCAATGGAGGCAGCCATTGCCACCCTGGCTGCTCCAATGACACCCAGCTTGAAACGCTTTAGAATGAATCCTCCGGTGATGATGCCCAAAGCTACTGCTGGAAGGTTCAGAATACCTGCATGGATGAATGAATGAATTAGTGAATGCATAAATGACAGGATGGATTAAACAAAAACTAAACTAAACTAAAGTCTTTTCTATTACTGTAAACCATTTAAACTTTTTATTGATTACGTTCATTTATAACCATTTGCATATATTTGACCATTTCAGACCACTAACGCTCTGCTTAGCTGTGGGACTTCCAGTGTTCGTGTGTCAATATGCTGTATTGATATATTAAAAAGCAAGGGTATCCTAATTCAAATCACAGTGACATTAACTCATGTGGGGACGTCCAGAGGACGTTCCAAATGTCCGGAAATCACGTATTTTTGACATGACCTGGAAAATGGTTTGCTCACTGGGTTTGAATTATACAACCAAATATTTGAGGTCTACTGTATGTTGTGAGAAATTCATATCCATAAGCTTTTTGCATTAAAGCGGTTCTATTCAGCAGCCCATTGTTGTTGTTGTAAAGCTAAATGTCATAGTAATAGTTAACTGAAGAAATGACTTTAAAATGTCTATACCCAAACAATTTCAGTGCTAGCAATACTGGTAAATAGTCATAAAATTCTACTACTTAAACAAAAGGAAAGCCAACATGTGGGTTACTCAGTGCTTACAAGTCAACTTTATCTCTCACAATCACACTTCCCTTCAATAACATCATTGTTTTAGTTGCCTCGGACCACAAAGTTCAGTAAACAAAGAGTAAATTGAGGCCGGTTATTGCTCTGTACCTATGAGGAAAATGGCCTTGGAGGCTGACTGTCCAAAGATTTGCTCGATGAACTTTGGCTTGAAGGTGATCATGCCGATGAAGCCGTTGACAGACACCAGGTAGGTGAGGATCATCAGCAAGAAAATGCTGTTGCTGAAGAGTCTCTTCAGAGATGGAATGAAATCTGATCAGACAAAGCACAAAGAGAGCAGAAATGTTTTATTGACATACACAATGTGATGTCTGGTTTGTAGGAAATACCTGGTTGATGATTAAACCAATTACACATGAAAACTATTGGCACAGTGTCACATTTGTTATTAATGTTTATTATATCAGAGGTAGTTTAGGGCATGCATTATTCTGCTTCATAGATAAAGCCTTTTTGAAGACGTGATCTTTATGGTACATTAGATGCTTATTTTTCTAAATTCTACTTATTTTTAAGTAATTTTTCTATGCATTATGATAATGATCTGTCTTAAAAGCAAATTTGTATATGGTAACACCACCTTAGGCCAGGGAAACAATGCCTTGTAGTGTTTTGGATTGATCCAAAAGCTTGGATGATACCTTTAGCCAGCTCCTGGAATGTAACTGGCTTCTCCTTCTCCTTCTCTTTCTCCTTCTCCTTCTCCTCATGATTCTGGTTTTCTTCTGGAAGGAAATTCTCTTGCTCCGACACAGCTGCCAGCTCTGTGCTTTTACTCTGGCTCTCCTCTTGCCCTTGCTTGGGCAAAGACTTGGGCAGGAACCAGAATGGGATACTGGACAGCAGGATCAAAGTGCCAGTCACTATAAAGCCCAGCCACCAGGCCCCCACCCAGCGGGAGTCCTTATAGTTGATGGTGATCATGTCTAGGGAAGGACAACAAGCAAAGATAGGAGATTATGTAGGGGGTTGTGTTTAGTGTACTTCCATTAGTGATCCCTAAACCTGTTTCATCAAAGCAGTCTAGGCGGTAGCAGGAGGAGGGGAATACTCAGGCCTCCTCTTCAGGGACTGTCAACATTTCTAATGCAGTAAATAGTGAATGCTCTTTTGCTCTTTGGCAATGACCTTGCTTTGTAGGTTCAAGCAGATGAAGGGTTAACTGTTTAGCTGAGGGGCGCTTAGATTGACAGAAGGGTCATGTGGACAAGGTCTGCACAGAGTCAATTGCCCAATATTTGTCTAATCATTCAGGGGTAATGGTGATTTAATTGGTAAGCAATAATAATACAAGATGAGAACATATATTATAGAAATGGCACTTTTTGTCCCTTGAGATGTCCCATACCTAAATCCACAGCTCCAATATCCACGTAGATCTTGGCCAAGTAGGAACCGAGCATGAACCCAAACATCGGTCCCAAGATTCCCACTGTATGGATGCAGGCTGCCGAGTAGATAAACAGAGAAAAAAAAGTTATGTCCTGTTGTGTAATTAGATGGGAAAGGCACACAGAAAAGTAATAACAGACCTATAGTGGGACACAAATTTTTGAAAAAGTAACCAATGCAAACAAGAGCATAAACAAACAGACAGATGTAGTGTAGATGTATAGTGGAATAAAAAAAACCTTGACCTGACTTGGGGGGGTGGTGGATAATGACTGAATTTTCCTTTTTGAGTCAACTGTTCCTTTAAGTCTGTATGCTGTAGTAAAAACTAGCACAGAGTAGGAAGAAAATAAGAACTAACCCAAATAGAAAGGAGTGTTCTCTTCTCTGGAGAAGTCATCCAGATAGGACACACCAAGAGGCATGATGGGAGTCTCGCCAATTCCACGCAGCATGTTTCCAATGAAGACATAGACCCACAAAGACGAACCAGCCGCCTTTTCACAAGCTAAAGGAGGAAAAACTCCTGAACTGAGACTTGACATAATAATAAAACATCTCTTTAGAACATTGCTCGTCTATGAATGCATCGAATGGATGCCATATCGAAAATGGAAAAGTGACTGAAAGCTCAGACTTGAGAGATCTTGCATCTAATGGATTGAGTGTGTGTTTGCCATGTACCTGCTCTGGCCTCTAAATCAGGCCCCTCATCTGCATCATTCAGGCTGTGGTTGGAGTGGCAGGGCAGGGTGCTCTCACTGCTGTTGGCAGCCGTGTTGTGGGACACGCTGGTCTCATATTTATACCTGGAAAGTATTGAGAATTATCACATGACTGTTTTAAAATGACAAATTCTAAAAAGACTTTCCAAAACATTGCAGCGCATGTAGATAAATAGAGTGGAATTTTATTTTTGACATGCCTGTAAAATCTTGAGTGTCACTGTAAGTGTTTTAGAAGATGTGCCAGTGATGCAAACAATTCAGGACATAGACTGGATTATGTGGGACTTTGTTGGGGCGAGACCAAGAGAATAAGATCTTTTCTCTAGCGGAAAACATGCTACCAAACATACTACATGTGTCTTTAAATCTCAATATCTCCTTAATAACGTTCAAAATTGCCAGAATTTCAAGGCTCAGTCAGGGACCCAGACCCCACCAGGGTTAGTAAGAACCACTGAGGGTCCTGAATTATCTCCCCATCTTTTGACCCTGTCTTATTGTGGGGTCAGGTGTCAAAATTCACATTTAACAGTTTTATTTGAACTTACTGTATTCTGTACTCACACCGTATTTACTACTAAATGAGGTTTTGTTTTATTAAATCGCCATGAACTCAGAAGCTCTTTCAGTGAGCGACTTGTGATGCCTCAGTGCTCTACTGAACGACTTAGAGGGTCTTTTGTTCCAGCAGCAGTCAGATTTTTAATGAACATTTTAAGTTGTGGCTCTGATCTGTTATGTGTTAAATGGCTTTTTTACGGTTCTATTTATGCATTTGTTGTGTATTGTGAATGTATTGTCCATATCGTTTGTTGTGTGTTTGAATTGTTTTGATGGCAAATGAGTTTCCCCATTTGGGGATTAATAAAGTTTTCTAATCTAATCTAATCTAATATAATCTAATATAATATAATATAATATAATATAATCTATCTAACCAGTGGCCATAAGTAATTAACACTTTAATTCTGCATTTAATATGTGATAATATTTAATTCTGTTGTGTGAACTGAATTTGAGGTAATGTCGTACATACAGATGTTGAGTAGGCAACTGCAATACGGGCAAATTTTGGTCCTGGGCCCTAAAAAGGTTAAGCCCACCATTTGTTCATTAAAATGACTGAAATTAGCTGTAATGTTATGATGTTTTATACCTCAAGACTCATCTGTTATCTTTTGCAAGTGGAGGCTCCAATCTAATTGACTGTACATAGAGTAACAACACTACTTTGACTCTATGGTTCAAATAATCTTTGCATCCACAGTAGTTCTGCCTCCATGAACAGTATTATTTGATTCTAATTAATGTGGTTTATAATTACTGCAGGATATATATTAACGAGGCCAAAGTATTACATACAAACATATGGAGAAGATAAAGGAAACTTTGTACTAACGGTCCCTGGAGGAAGTGAGGCAGGGCTATGATGAAAGCTCCAACAGCCATGATCAAACAGCCAATACCAATTAGCCTGGGACGATGGAGCTTGGCACCAAAGTAGCTCACAAAGGCTATTACCAACAGGTTGCCTGGGGAGGAGAAGAATTGGGTTTAAGAATAGCTCAAGGAATAAATTACTGGCTTAAAGGAATAATTTCTCAATTTGGAGAATATGCATACACACTTTCCTGCACAGCGGGGGGGGGGGAGTCTGGTGTGCTAATGCAATAGTCAATAGATGCTTAGCATAGCTTAGCATCAATACTCTGATGGTTTTTGTATGGATTTCACTTGTTTCCAGCATTTATGCTAAGCTACCATCCTCCGGCCATGGCTTCATATTTGCAATATAGAAATGAGAATGATACCAATCTTCTCACCTCATGCTCTGTAAGAGAGCAAAAAAGCAGCTTACCCAAAATGTCAAACCTTTTTTTTGAAGCTGGAGGAATGGTGCCTTCATGTACTCCATAAATCCAAGAATCACCTCAACGTTTTTTTTTTTAACATATTCATTATTTAAAATCACACAGCTGGAAAATATGTAAATCCATAAATACTAAATAGAATCTGAACATACCCATCTCAAAGCCACCATCTATAACCCCGGTGAGGGAGCTGGGGATATCGAAGCGCCTCTCTATCTGGGTGATGGAGCTTTTCATATAGGCTCCTCCAAAGGCTTTGGCAAAATATGCAAATGCAAGTGAGGCCAGAAAAAGCTGGGAACACACAAACACACACAAGAAGCTGTTAGATGAAACTATTCTTTTGTAAAACTAGAACAATTAGGGGACGTTTCATTCGATTTTACCAGCTTCAGACTTCTGAGTGAGAGGATTAGTCTGTGCAGAATTAGGCTTATTGTGATACAGAGAATAAAGGGATGTAAATGCATCTTGCACAGAAAGGGTGAATGTTTGTATTATTAGCTGCATTTTTAAGAAATGCGGTACTTCTCACCTGCTTTCACAATTCTTTATTCCCTTCCATTTGATTAATTTAAATGCAAAAGTGTTAAAATGTTTTCCTCATATCCACATCATGTTGACAATGGATGATATGTGAATCACACAGCACTACTTTTTTTTTTTAAATGTCCCAATAAATGTATGGAGGTAAAGGCAAAATTGAAACAAAATCCAAAATTGTTGCTATATTTTTTGGTTCCGAGGATTAAATGAAACAATATTGAGTGAAATCTTCATCACAAATCTGTAATCCTAATCCTAGCGTCCATCATATCCTCACCACAAAGATTGTTAAACATTGAAAGGGAGTAACTAGGTCATAGACCAGTCTGTAGATATGTTCAGACAACTGTGACTATAATTACACTCTTTCTGCTAAAGCTCAGCAGATAAACAAAAAGTTCATTCAGAGTTCAACCCATTTTACGTCTGAACAAGGGGAGAGGGGTTCGCACTTTCCTGAGTGAGAATGTTCGCTTTTTATTACAAAGACATCAACATTTTAACCAATATTATCTGCTACACTGAGCAGATAATGCCCCACTTACTTATATGATCTGTTTGTTATCAGACGGCAAGTCATAAACTCAAAGCCAACTAATGGAAAGCACCTCCTACACACCATGTATAGGTCACAACAACCATGGCATTGTTTTTCTTTGTGTAGAACCCTTAAAGGGTCATGTAACTGTGACGCTATCAGTCTTTATGTGTTTGCCTGTGATTAACGAGCATTTTAACGATCCTTTAAACAGCTTTGTTGCCATTCCCATGAGCTAGAAAAGACAGTTTTCATGTTTTCATGGCCTGATTTGGTGTCAAAGTCTCAAAGTTTTATCTGGCTCAGACAAAAAGCAGGATTTTTTTTTGGTTAATGCTTTGCCTTTTACTGCCTCATCAGGTGTAGCATTTGTTGGTCAAAGATAATACTGAGATAAAAATGCCATGCTAAGAGTGATAAAGTTGCTTTGAACATTTGAAATCTTTGAGATTTCAAATGTTCAAAGCTATTGATTGAAATAAATGAGACCATATAATAACACATTTATTTATATATGATGCATTGAGAGATGTTCCCTCGCACATTTTGTAATACAGGAAACAACATTTCACCGACCTTGAGCTTGGACCAGCAGGCCTCACGTGGCTTTTTGGACTCTACACTCATGATGCTGCTTCTTGTTCAACAGATGCAAAAGAGCAGAAAACACACCAACAAAGGACCTGCAGAAAATACAGCTGCAAGCACAAATATAATAATCATACTTTGGGGCAAATTATGCTCATTTCATCTGATTTATGAAATAGATTTTCATCAAAATATAAAAATGTAAAAATTAACCACAACCCCAAATCCAAAAACATTGTGTAAAATGTAAATAAAACAGAATGTGATAACTTGCTCATCCTTTTTGACATATAAACAGTATAAAGATAATATACTTGAACAATTCTTTGCTTGGTCAGTGGCCTTAAGCTTCAAACTCTGACAGTTTAGTGTAGCTGTCAAGTAATCAATAATAAATATGCAGCATCCAGCTACTTTGCATATAAAAATGAGAGCTTGCTGACATATTATGACAGGACGTTTCTTGTTCTTTAGACTACTAGAGAGAGGCCTCCGGATATGAGGCAACAGGGGTAATACAGCATCATACTTATAAGCAAAGGGCCACTCACCAGGCTGCTGTATTTGATGCTTTGGGAATTAAAACAGGCTATATATATATAATGTTTTACCTCATCAAATTCATTGATTTTTCTAAATATGTGCTAATAGATTTGCTCCTGCCAGCAACATATTTGGAACACAAGAACGGGGAAGTTATGAAATGATCAAGAGCACCTGATTGGACCATTCCACAGGTGTTGTATAAAAATGTTTTGCATGTAGTCCAACAGGGATTTCACCATCTACATCCAGATAATCTAGGGAAGTCTCAGCAAGTACAGGGCAAGGCCAAATATCACAATAGAATATTCACAACCTTCGATCTCTCAGCTGGCACTGCAAAAAGCAATGTGATTGGATGAGGGATATTACAACACGGGCTCAGGAACGCCTCAGAAAACCCACAGTCACTGAACACATTTACAATTTACAAATTCAAATTAAGACATGCAAACAAACAAAAAGCATAAATAAACATCACTGCATCTGGCCTCATTGGCCCAGCTCATCTGGGATGGACTGAGTCAAAGTGTCCTTTGGTCTGACGAGTCCACATTACAAATAGTTTTTTGAAATCACGGATGTCATGTCCTCTGGGCCAAAGAGGGAAAGGACCATCCAGACAGTGACCAGCGCAAAGGTCTAAAGCCAGCATCTGTGATGGTAGGGGGGGCTGTTAGTGTCCCTGACATGGGTACAAATCTGTGAAAAGCCCCATTAATGCTGCAGGTTTTACAACAATCCAGATGACGTCTTTTTCAAGGAAAACCTTGCTTTTTCCAATAAGACAATGCCAACCTACAGTCTGTATGTGTTTCAACAGCGTGGCTGTACTACACTGGCCTGCATACATACTGATATATCCATTGTGGAGAAGCTTATTTTGTATTTTTACCAAATTATCTTTGCTCTCTGATCACAATACAAAGAAGATAATAGTAATTAACATTAAACCAGCTGTAAATGGTACAGATTTTCCTCAGTGCATCTGAGAAAAGAAGTTTATGCAGAATTAGAGGCAAAAAAAAAACCCAAAAAGGTATTTACCTGTGAGGCAGCAGCGGTCCTAGAAAGGATGGGAAGGATGTGGTAAAGTAGCTGAAGCAGTTGACGTCGCTGTACTTGGCAGGACTTTGTGCTCAAAGCAAGAGTCTTATCAGAAACAATCTATAAAATCACCTGTAATCAGTAACCCAGCCATTCATGTGCACTTGTTGATCATGTCAATTGCCCTCCTACTCCTCACACACACTCACACACACTCACACACAAACCCCAACCCAAACGTGACCGCTGTGGTTGGGTAACATGGTATCCAGGCCCGAACAGCGCCGGATGGTTCAGAGGTTCACTGAATGCAAACACACACACAGACATTCACAGTCTGTACACATTAACACATCCTCCTCTGTGAACAATCATACGCTTCGAAGTATCCCTCCTTTTGAACACACAACAAACAGCAGCAGCGTGAAGCAGGACAAGGCTTATTTTACAAGCCTGCTGTTTCTGTTGGTTTGCTGTTTTCAAAGAGTGACATGTTTTCCTCTCGTGGAGAAATTCAGCTTTTGTAAAGGATGGGTGTTTCCGAAGGCCCGATCAAAGTCTTCCTGTCCCATTGATAGCCCCTAACAATGGCCTTCTCTCTGCATCTTAGTGGCTGAATCTCACATATCACATCACCTGATAAGACATCACATCTAAGATATTCAATTCAATCATCACATATCATACAGATTGAATTCTTACAGCAGCAACAAAACAGTGTGCTTGATAATAGTGACATTGGTTTATTTATGATCAATAATATTGATTCAAAAAGCATATTGCAGTGATCATTTTTATTCCATTTCCTTTTCTTAATTGTATTTGGGTGGAGTCATAAATGTCTTTAAAAAAAACTCCCTGCACAGCCACATACCACTATTAAGAAGCTTTGTTTGTTTTTTTATTTACATGAAAAGAATCATTAACTTCTGGAAGACCTTGTTATTGACATGGAAATGTGGGTAATCAGAGCATGTGGCTGCCAATGGGTACTTATGTTGAAAAAGTGTGAATACAGTGGGTCTATAACTTTGTTTTAATATCATTAAGAAAGAACATACATACTACAAATGATTAAATGATTCATTTTATATTTGTCTTGAAGATAAAAAAAAAGGGATTTAAATTCTTAGCATTACAAACAATCCATCCCATTCATTTAAAAACCTGTAGAGTAATAATCCATTCAATTCAAATGCATTACATTTTGATTTGGAAATCTAAGGCACGCATTAGAAAACTGTGTTCTTGGCTCCCATCTGTGCTGTGAGTGTTTTTCAGGGTCATTTAAAACAGGCTCTGCACTCACACCCGGTGATATGGTTGTAGGTATACTGTCTGGTGGTGAGGTCTGAGCACTGCAGGGTCATCAGCCTCCTCTCTGAGCTCCGCTCCTTGCAGCATCTGTGCTTATGCTCCACCTGCAGGTCACCAAATAACACGATCCTGTGGCAGTGAACCAAGGCACAGAGGAGAGGAGGGGATTGAGACCAAAGTTTAAATGAAATTAAAACTTTTGTTGAGTACTCATTATAAACACTAAACACTTTCAACGTGTGTTAATTAGCTTTTGCTGCTATCAGGGACAGCTATAGCTGTTCTCACCAGGGCTCAGACACACATTGGCCCTGACACACAGGCATCCGCATGACGGTGGTACAGTTGTCTATGGTAAGGTTGACGCTGGTCATCTGAGGAGCACAGCTTCGTTTACCTGTGTGAGAGGAAATGGAAACAGGAGACGATGTGATGAATGCGAGCAAAACACCGACAAAGTGTGAGTCTATTTTCCTCTTTATCGAATCCAACATTCAATTTTCTAAACTGTTACTGTGTAAAATCACGTCAATACTTTTTTGATTTAACTTACATGTAAAGCAGCAGTGTTGGTCGTCCCAAATTCTATCCTCCTGGTGAATAAATCACAGTAGCTCCAGGTCAAATCTTTGTTGTTCTACTTATTCTTTGCGTCATTATCATCTTTTTAATTTCATTAAAAAATCCTTGTCATAATGTTTCATAAGGGCTAGCCTCCTGGAGCAGCTTCATGCAATGCTTACAATTTCCAATTATATTGTAGCTTGTGGTAAATGCAGCATTTTAAGAGTTATTGCAATAGAATAAAACTCGTAAAATGTTACAGTGATGAGTTGGAGGAACAGAGTGGACGGTGTGAACTGTAGTACCTCCTCGCAGAATTCTGTGGGACAGCCTCTAGTCTCAGTCTGAACGCCGTCTTTGCTGCAACTGAATGACATGCAGGGATAGGCGGCATCCTTCCATTTGTCTCCCACCTACGCACACATAGACAGATTTCAAGAAAAAAACACGATACAGTGCAACAATTCATGCTAAATCCACCCGGAATTGCAATTTCCTAACGCACAGTTCAGACCAAAGATTCACAATGAGATTAAACATTTTAGGATATAGTGAGGAAAAGTTGCAGTGGTGTTGACAGGTCTGTCTCATCTTGACTCAAAGCTTGTTAATGACGTCGCCTGTGAGTCACCAGAGGCTGATTTTTTAACACAAAGCACATCACCTGTCTTTTTTTTTTATTGTTTCCACCTTTGTCTCATTGTCTCCTCTCCCCTTTGCCTCCTGTGTCTGCTCCTCCTAATTGTTTCCACCTGTGTCTCATTGTCTCCTCTCCCCTTTGCCTCCTGTGTCTGCTCCTCCTAATTGTTTCCACCTGTGTCGCATTGTCTCCTCTCCTATGTGCCTCCTGTGTCTGCTCCTCCCTGATAGTTTCCACCTGTGTCTGATTGTCCTCCCTGTATATAAAGTCTGTGTTTTCCTGCTTTCCTTTGTCATTTGGTCTGTGTTCGTTCCCTGTGATCTCCTGTGTGTGCGTTCCAGCCCTGTTGTACTCCTGAGCTCCTTGTGTTCTCATTACCTCAAGGTTTGTTTTCTTGTGATTTCTTGTTAGTTTACTTTTTTGGACTTCATTTGGATTTTCATCTGTTTTTGCCTCTGTTTTTGGATGCATTTAACATGAATCCCTGAACTTCACTCCCTGCTCCCTTGTGTTGCTTACACGTGGGTCTTAATTTGAATCATATGTAACAGTCTGGTCGCATTAGTGTAAACTGGAAAGTGTTTAGATTATATCTGTAGAAAATTGCAGATCAGTGCACTGCAGCAACTTTCAAGTTGCAGCTCATCTTGACACTATAATTTTTGGTCTGAATGGGGCTTAAGGGAAAGAAACCTTTTCTTGTCACACAGAGATTGTTAAAGAGATTATGTGCAGCATACCATGTATGTTTTTCCATGATGACTGCATGTCTTCTCAACTGAAAAATAAGACATTAAGTAATAAATGCCTAGGTGCATGTGGGAAAAAGAAACTCTCTGAGCATAACTGAAAGCATGACTTTAAAAAAAATGATGAAGAGCAATGCTTACCACAAATCTGATCACCACAGCAAGAATTGTTTACTAATACAGCATTGGGGCTGCAGGTCGGTATCACTGGAGGTTTGCGAAAACACTCCTCTGTTGAAGTCTGGTTGTTACATGTACACAGGTAACAGCCGGACTGCCACACCTCACCGGGCTGTAATAAATACAGGTGTACTTTAAAATCAAGAATCCAATCTAGAGTCAGAGATGTTACCATTTTCTCAAAGATACCTACTCGTCTTGGCTCACCAAGTGGCCCTTTGCAATCTGATGGACAAGAAAACAAAGTCAGTGACAACATGTTAAAGATTTCAAACAAAGATGGCCCGGGTGTGAGTGTCAGCCTTATACTGTAGGTCATGTAACTCACATTTACAGTCTGACACACAGGTGTTTGAGTGATTTCCTGCCCTGAACCGGCCACCGGGACAAAAACAGCCCGAACTGTAGTCCTTGAGGGAGGCTCCTGGATAAAACACCCTGTAGAGCCAAACAAGAGGAGAAAATGAATAATGGAAACCTGAGAAGTAGAGAAACAAATGTCACAACAAGTATAAGGATGGTAAAAGTAAACCTAACAAACCCTCCATGGCAGCAGTCATCCAGCTTGGCACGACACTCCTGGTAAATCAATTCTTTTGGACATAACACATCTAAAACATGAAAACGTTAAGGGTTAGGGTTATTTTTACCACAGCATTGCATAAAACACAAAAAAACATACAAATATGCACACGACAATAGACAGGAAAAAGTGAAAAGGTACATACCACAGCTTCCATTAGTCAGTCTTCTCCAGTCAACACAGAAGCCAGCTTTCCTGCATTCGTCAGCAGCTTGCTCCAGTGAAGAGCAAGCACCATTCCTGCAGGAATCAAACTCACAGCTCCTCTTTTTCAGGATCAGATTCACATGTTGGCTGCAATCTGAAAAGACTCTGAGGAAACAGGATGCAGTGGATTTTTAGTGGAGTGTTACACAACATATCACACACAACAACTCAAAACAAAAGCAGAGAGACAGACGGCCAAGGCTGACATCAACACCATTCAGCATCAAAAGAAACAGAAGACTATAGAAGAAACAACACCTTTATCTGCAAACACACCATGTCTACCATTAGTTCCCTGACAGGGTATGTGTGTGAGGAGCTTACGGGTGGTGTAGCAGCTCACATAGTGAGCTTGCAGGGCAGGAGGTGGTGGCAGTGGCTATGCTGGTGGGCACTGGAGTGCTCTCATCGTGACAAGGTACATCCCTTGGTGCAGAGGCACAGGCTGGTTTCAGTGGGTCAGCGTACACCCAGTCATAAGCCGTCTTTTCGCAGCAGCTGTCATCCTCCATCTGCCCTCCTTTACGGACACATGATCCAACACCACACACACCTGGAGAGAAGGGGGGGGGGGGGGGGGGGGGGGGGAGGTGAACTACAGTGATCTGATGACTGACATACACACATACATTCTAACTGATGTAAATACCCATTTGAAGCTGTGAATTAAACAGCCAAGGCATCGGCTTTACAGTTCCATCTCAAATATCTGTAGCAACCATAGCTGGTGACGTCATGGCACAAAAGAGAAATGGTTCAGTACAAATAATACCTAAATATATGATATATATAATAAAATATATAACATATAAATCAGAAATTGTTTAATTTTACAGTAACATTATATATATATATATATATATATATATAAATCATCTTGCCATACATTTAGTAGATAACTAAATCTGTATTATGAATTTAATTTGACATTCGCATTGAAAGACTTAAAAACACCCAACTGTATGCACCGTTTTGAGCCACTTTTAACATTTTTATAGTTCTTTGGCTGACATGTAGACACCCTGTTCACCCATATAAACTACATTTCCCATATGACTGAAAACAAGCCAGAAAGTGGCAGGTGAAAACAATTGTGCCTGTAGCTCAGCCTTAATTGTTTCAAGCATTGGGGGATAGAAGGCAAGAAAAATAGGACATCAATTTGTCAGGTGACCAAAAAAACACAAACACCCGATGGCTGCTCATGTCACTCTGTGTCTGCTGTATATGTGTAATTAGGAAACCTTTGCTAAAATGTGTAAAAGCACATTGCTTTGGTGGTGGTGAGAAATTTTTTAATGCAGCTTGAAGCCACTGTTTGGTTCGCTTACGCGCTAATTTAGCAATGCAGCTGACATGCTCACAAGAACATTGTGTCGTTTACAATATAGGTAGGAATGGAGGAGCACAAATATTTTTTTGGACCACTGCGCTTGGCTAATGTTGCCTAGTAGTAATGGTGAAAGGTTGGCTGTGTGCGGATTTAAGTACAGTAGTTACAGCACATTTACACGCTGCAGAACACTGACGACAAGAAGCATAAATACATCTGTTAATTTTATACACACTAAGCGGTATTCACTAATCAATTAATAGTCTGTCTATGCCGCCCCTCAGTGGCTTTAAGATTAGCCACTAAAGTTCACATTTAAATTACATATTGACATAATTTGCACTGAAATGTCACGTTGCTTTACAAAATAAAAAACAGCATCCATTACTTATGTTAACAAAGCAGATTAATTGTTGTTTCTAAGATGCTATTGACGAATGTATGACTTGTCGATGAGTCGTCAGTAACATCCGTATACATACAGAATGCACATAAGCGTTCCCTTCTATCCATTACCCACCACATTGCCCTTGGGTGTTGTTGAGGAAGTGCTCCATGGCCAGACTGACCACCAGGATCCAAGCCGGACTGAGGGAAACATAAGAGCGGATCTCTGGGAGAGAGATGGACATAATGTACCCCGTGGTTTCAAACTGCCATCCATTCTCCTCATATGGCGGCACTATGGTCACATTGTTCAGAGTGGCCTAGGGCAGATTAGATCAGTATCAAAATACTCTCAAGAGAGTATAGGAAAAATAAATACGTGGGGCTAAAAATATCCATATCACAGAAAATGATTATCAGAATCTATGAAGCTAAATAGCCAATATATTGGGAGATATGGTAACATGACATACTATGAATAAATAGATGTATTTTTTCCGACCTGTAATGTAAGCAATGGTGGGATGATACTGAGTCGAGCTGTATTGTTCTGATATTTCAGGATGACACCCTTAGCACAGGAGCCTTGGAGGCCCGGTACACAGTAGAAGTTGTCCACAGCAATGGTCAGATGGTGACGTGGTGATCGCTCCTCCACCAGGATGTAGGTGCAGTCCGCCAGGAAATCAAAACTCACCCCTTGGAAAGAGATGTAGTGGGGATCCCCGAATAGCTCACACCGACCTAGAGACAGTATGGGAAAGGATAGGAGGCATTCATGTTCCCACAAGATGTATTGTAATAACATTAGTGATTCCTCTAAAAGCAACTATTAAAGAAAAAAGATGGTAAAAGAGGAGGGACGAATGAAAGCGGTCTAGACAAAGACATGGATACACTTACAGTCACACTTCCATGTCTCACAGCATCCATCCGAGACTCTCGTGACTTGATTTCTGGGGCAGATTGGAATTGCCGACTCTGGACAAACCACTGGAGTCAGCTCTATGGTCTTATTTGTACAAGTCTTATGGAAGCAGTCCTCTGTCCATGTTTCACCACAGCTCCAGCTTTTTTTCCTCTTCAGGTCTTTGCACTCACACAAGGCTGCAACAAAAAAAATGTTTTATTAATTCAAGGAAAGGATAATTGGAGAAGCTGAGTAATATGCAGGAAAAAATGCATGCATTAAAAACGCACTTTGAGGTGTGGAGTGTGAGGTTGTCAGTTCAGTAGTTGCTGTTTCTACGGTAAATTCCTCATTTGTGGACATCTCGGTGGTATATGCTGTCTGTGGCATCGTTGTGAGTTTAGACGTCACTCCGTGAGACGTTGTTACATCTGAGGTGGTGCTAGTAGGTTGAGTGGTTGAATGCTGAGAGGAGGTAAATGTGTTCGTGGAGGGTTCTGTGGTGGTACCTTTAATCGGACCTGAGGTCTGAGCAGAAATGGTTGCAAAGGTAGTTGTCTGTGGTAATGTTGATGTTGGCTCTGTATATTTTGATGTTGGTTGAGTTGTTGATATGGCTGTCTCTGTTGTCCACGTTGTTGAAGTGTTGGTGTATAAAGTACTTGGAGATGTGTAAAGCGTGCTGAGCACAGTGCTAGGTGATTCTGGTGTAGTAAACTCTGTTGTGGTTGTCTGTACTGTAGTAGATTCTGTGCTATCAATTATCGTTGTAAGCTGTGTTGAGGCAGCAGTTGTCATTGTAGTTGGTTGTGTAGAGGTGGTGGAGGTCATATCTGACCAATTTCCAGTAGTAGTTGGGACACTGGTAATTGGTGTAGATGTGGTAGGGGGTGTCGTTGACCATGTTTCAGCTGTAATTGAGGTAGTAGTTGTTGGTGAAGTGGTGGTTGAAGGCACCGTTGTTTCAGTAGTAGTTGGGACACTGGTAATTGGTGTAGATGTGGTAGGAGGTGTCATTGACCATGTTTCAGCTGTAATTGAGGTAGTAGTTGTTGGTGAAGTGGTGGTTGAAGGCGCCGTTGTTTCAGTAGTAGTTGGGACACTGGTAATTGGTGTAGATGTGGTAGGGGGTGTCATTGACCATGTTTCAGCTGTAATTGAGGTAGTAGTTGTTGGTGAAGTGGTGGTTGAAGGCGCCGTTGTTTCAGTAGTAGTTGGGACACTGGTAATTGGTGTAGATGTGGTAGGGGGTGTCGTTGACCATGTTTCAGCTGTAATTGAGGTAGTAGTTGTTGGTGAAGTGGTGGTTGAAGGCGCCGTTGTTTCAGTAGTAGTTGGGACACTGGTAATTGGTGTAGATGTGGTAGGGGGTGTCGTTGACCATGTTTCAGCTGTAATTGAGGTAGTAGTTGTTGGTGAAGTGGTGGTTGAAGGCGCCGTTGTTTCAGTAGTAGTTGGGACACTGGTAATTGGTGTAGATGTGGTAGGGGGTGTCGTTGACCATGTTTCAGCTGTAATTGAGGTAGTAGTTGTTGGTGAAGTGGTGGTTGAAGGCGCCGTTGTTTCAGTAGTAGTTGGGACACTGGTAATTGGTGTAGATGTGGTAGGGGGTGTCGTTGACCATGTTTCAGCTGTAATTGAGGTAGTAGTTGTTGGTGAAGTGGTGGTTGAAGGCGCCGTTGTTTCAGTAGTAGTTGGGACACTGGTAATTGGTGTAGATGTGGTAGGGGGTGTCGTTGACCATGTTTCAGCTGTAATTGAGGTAGTAGTTGTTGGTGAAGTGGTGGTTGAAGGCACCGTTGTTTCAATGGTAGTTGAGGCAGATGTGGCAGTGGTGGTAGGGATAGTTGTGGGTGGAGGTGTTGGAGGTACTGTGGAATTGAAAGGCACACTATACTTAACTCTAAACTATATTTACAATTTGTGTATTCAGTTAACAGACACACGAAACAGTAAATATTGAGATACATGAATATAATTCATATACTTACGACACCTAATTGTTCCATTTTCACAGCGGCTGACAAGAATAAATAAAAGAGTAAGAAATAGCCAGTTTTCAATGTTACGAATGAGAAGAAGTGCACCTATTGGTATATTAGTTAGCCTGAAAATGTACATAATTAGACAGTGTATACTTTAAAAATGGTCCAACTTACCATTCAATAGATTGTATCAGCACCATTGCCCTAGGCTGAATGATAGTGTCATTAAAATAACACGTGCAGTTTTTCAATGTGGTGCATTCACCGGTGTTTTCATCATAGTATGGCGTCTCCTTTGAACATCTGGGGTAGCAACCTTTTCCAAAAATAAACATTATGTTTATTTTCTGTGTGCAAATGGCTTTAATAAGAATCAAATAGTCCAATAACTAGACTAGACAAAGCATTAAAAAAATTCTGATGATATAATTTTTAAGTTTAGGGTTGTTCATACAATATTACCAGAACTAGACTAGACTCAACACTAAGGCATTAATGTCACTTTCCAGATTCAACTGATGATTAACAATTAGCTTTAGCTGTTATATTTGAATCCAGTTAAGAAAGTCTGAAAGTTACCTTCCAGCTTGTGAGGGATGTAGTTGCGTTCACTGCAGGTTAGCATCTCACCACAGGCTTCATAGTGCCAGCTGCACTGTCCCTGCTCATTGTAGTAGTCACAGTAGACCGCTATGGTTAAAAGATTACAGACTCAGTTATTACCTCCGCCAAGGAGGTTGTTTTTGCCAGCGTTGGTTAGTTTGTTGGTTCATTTGTTTGTTAGTTTGTTATCAAGATAACACAAAAAGTAATGGATGGATTTTGATAAATTTTTTAGGGGAGGTTGGAAGTGGCCCAAGGAACCCTACTGTTAATCAATTATCTTTTTTAATGGTTTAAAGTAACACCATGTAACATTTAAAGCTATTCTGTAAGGACTCCAACCACCAACTTAAATCATCTATATTTGATGACCTGAAAATGAGACTCAACCATCAAATATTTTTCTCCAGAATCACATTCAAAGCTACATAATGCTGCTTTTAGTTAGAGGTTATTCTAAACTGTCCCATTATTGTTACCATCTGAAAAAAGATGGCTTTAAGAGTTAAGTTCAAACAAATGTTGGTGGAGGGAAAAAAAAGGTTGTAACTTACGACACAAATCAGGCGTTCTCCACTTAATGCATACATCCTGGTTACTGCAGGCCTCTGCGTAGGCGGCCAAAGCAGTGCAGAAACCCAGGAACTTCCCTTCAAACTCACAGGAGCAGGACTCCTGCACGCAGGCATGGTAGTAGGGCTGAGGATCCACCTGGGCATTGTAGAACATCCAGAATTAGAGATCACTAAAAATAAAATAAATAACACATTTAAAGTTCGCTGCCTCCCAAGACCCTGACCCTGTTGTTAGTGGCACGTTAAATATATAAACTGCATACTTTTAAGTGGCAGTCTTTGAACGTGTCTCCTGTAAGGATCATACAGCGCCGCTGGGCCCAGGCTGAGCAGTAGGAATTGCGTTCACATGGAAATATCTCAGTGGTCACATCAGGGCACGGAGGTGTGGTGGCTTTCCAACTGTTTCCAAATGCCAGCGGAGTGGACACCACTAAAAACAGATTTCTGGTGTTATTTTGACCTTTCCGATTAAAGCATTACTGCTCATAAAACCAAGACAAAAGCTCTTTACCCTTGGAGCCACTTATCTGCAGGTCGTTCATCTCACTGGTGTCAAAATTCCCACAGAGGCCACAGACTTGGTTCTGGGTGATAGATGGTTAAAAAGACCGTTTAAAATGCATTTAAATTTTTGCAAAATTAGACACAAATTAAAGATGCTGTTTGGAGGAAAAATCTGTCAGTGATGAATAAGGCTCAAACACACAGTGGTTTTAATCAAGGTTGACTTGTACTGGTTGAATCAATCAGTCCATATGATCAAACTCCGTATCACTCACCCTCCAGTGCTCATGCAGCTCTATGGTGATCCGGGTGTGTTTGTCCCAGATGAGAGTTATCCCTCTGCTTGGCACTGAGACTATGATGTAGAGCCCCACAGTGTAGGTGGAGTAAAGTGAATCTGCCTGCAGACTCCAGCCGTCATGGTGGCGTTTGGTCACCCTCATGTCGCTCAGTGTCAGGGTGACTGTGTCCTTTTGGTATAAAAGTATTTTTAATAGTTACCAGATTTTGCTAGTTTATGTTCCATAAAATTCAGTGGTTGATCTGAGTTACAAGCAACATTATTGAATAAAAGGTGTGGTTGACGAAGTGTTGGAAGCAATGAGATAAATAAAGTAAATGAAAGAATGGATATTACAATATAGTGAAGTTAATGAAGATGATAATAAATATGTGGAGAATACGTCTTTCGTTTTAGTGAATAAAAATGTGAATCACAGAAGGAACCACCCACCTGCAGGTCGAGGATGATGGAGCGAGAGCAGGTGCGCTCCTCATCACAGCAGGGCACAGTCTCCACTCTGATAGAGAAGGTGCCGTTTCTCTTTCCACAGTCATCCTGGAGTAAAACCATCAGAGTTAAAACATATTGGTATAAAAATATGGCAAACTACAGCCTACAAATTATAAATATAGGGGCCCGTTTTCCCCTTCTTCTATAGTGACAGGTGAAGAGGAAGACAGGAAATAGGGAGAGAGAGAGAGAGAGAAGGGTTAAAGTGCTACAAAAAATGTCCTATAGTTCTGGTAGGGTATCTGGATGATGTATAAAGGCCTGTAAGACTTTGAGGACATGATCGCAGCGCATTTCATTCCCACATTCATGTTTGGTCTCACCTCTACAAGTGTGTACTGACAGTGTCCATCGAAGTGGTACCATTTGGAGTCAAAGGTCTGGTAGTGTCCGTTTCCATAAACTTGACATTTCCCAGGACAGCGCTCATCTATGCAGTGCCACTGACCCTGACCACAGATACTGTTAAATAGAGCGTAAGTCATTTAGCATTGTGGCTTCATTAGCTTGTTCAATAGACAAGTAGTAAAGCTGCACTAATACGGGTGTTACCAGGTTTTGCAGCTGGTTTTGACATGCTGTCCTGCACTAAATACTTTGCCACTGTACACACAGGTGCAGTTATCCAGAGAAACACAGTATCCATGGTGATCCTCATACTGGTCATGTGGGCAGTGACAGCCACTATCACAGGTCGTACTGGTGACCTGGAAATCACACCAAAATAATAAAATCTTTTAACTCATGGATACATTTGACCCACCACAACAACAAAAACCTGTTTTGGACACAGATTAGATATAAAACGACACATCTCAAAAGTAGCAGCTCTCATTTGTAAAAAAAGAAAGAAGGGATTTATCACATCACAACACACAAATGTGTTTCCTTCTCACTAATAAAGTTAATATATTATTAGTCTTTTGGAAGGTAGCTACTCTATTAAATGAAGACTGCATAATAATGAACATAATCATGTACTTAGACATATAATCTACTGACTTACCACTTGTTTACTGAGACTGTCACAGGTTTTCTGAGCTGTGTTAATTGGGTACTCGGCGCAATGAACACAAACCTTCCCATTTCTGCAGCCTGATGCAAGTAAAATCAATAAATAAATAAATGAAGCATACATGTTAGTGTGTTAATTACATGTCAGACAGACTGAAACATTCTCAAATATATTTTTTTCTGGCACAAACCAGAGATAATGGGATTTTTGATAGCGCCACAATTCTGGGCGAATTTCAACTAAACTAAGCAACAGTAGAAACACGTTTTTTTTTTAATGTCATCCTTTTCATATTAAATATCAAAGGCAAATTATGGTTCACACATCTCTATTCACCCTTTAGCCATACAGAAAAAACATCTTTGTGCAAATTAGTGGTTGTTGTCTTAGTGTTACATTATCAGAGAAAAAGAACATCAGCCAGTAACGAAAATTGAAAAAGAGAAATGATTTTAATATGAGTCTGATAAAGAAAGAACATGTATCTACCACAATCCTCAGAGCATTTCAGTTCTCCATTCTCACAGACGCTGTAACAGACACAATATTTGGTTTGAGATATAACTGAGCACACTATAACAGGAATATTTGGGAATATTTGGTTAAGACACACAGTTTGTAATAAGTACAAGGGAGGTGACCTGCACGAGTAAAATGGTAATACAAATGTATTTAGGCTTTAAATGGCTGTAAATATTCACATGATCAACTCACCAATGTCGTCCATCAAGAGCAACAGGCCCTGGTGGCGTCGTTCCACCGTAGTAGTGGCAAACGCATTCGGCCTTTGGGGTACAGATGTGTCCTTGGTTCAGGTGAGTTCCCTCTGGACAGCCGCAGCCCTCCACAGGAGCCTCGTCCAGCCCACAGCGGGGGTCAGGGCCAGACAATGAACGGCATGTGCGGTTGCAGGCTTGCACGTTGTAGAAGAATTCTTGATTGTTCTGACATATCAGAGCTACAATACCACATCATGATTAACATGAAATATACCACTGGTTCTAAAATGCAACATTTTCAGTGACATAAATTTCCTTGTTGATTCAACCTACTGTATAATCTGTTCATATATGCCTTTAAATTCATCATCTTTTAATCATGAGCACTTAAAACAACAGAAACAGAATCGATTCAGGCTTTTCTTTTTTTTTTGACAATTTGAAATTTACTCCGTTGCCTCTTTGCAGTGGGAGGATGCAGACAGGAAGCTTGGATCAAATCTGAACTCACTGCAGTTGGTAGCTGTCCTCCAGTCACCCACCACAGCACCCAGACTGGCACAGGCTTTGGCATAGCTGCCCAGAGAAACACACAAGCACTGCTGCAGACTGCTGCCACAGTTACATGTTCTCTGGATGCAGGCCTGGGAAGAAAAATCTGAGTGGTCACTGATATGTCAAATAAAATTATTTATTTAAGGATTTAGATTTATTCTTACTGTGTGGTAGTAATCGGGTGAAATGTGACCATGGCACTTGGCAAATGTCCCAGTTGGGTCTTTCAACACAGAGCACTTTTCATCAGCAAATATTTCTGCAAAAACACACATTAAAATAATGAATTATTTTTGGAAAATCATTTGGAATTTTTCCTTCCTAGTTGAATTTGTATCATATCCAAAACAATCAAATTCCAGTGTTTTCTAATAAGAAAATATAATAAAATCGTTCATGTCTCTTTTTAAAAAATAAGTTTCCAGGCCAAAAATAAAGGATGGAGGAGGAGAAATAAAATATTGTGTATTAATTAAATACACGTATTTTCAACATTTATACAAGTATATTTGTATATTTAGTATTACCATTGTCTATGCTAATGCAGGTGCTGGGTATGTTCACTGCACAAGCATCCACACTCCAGGACAGAGCAAAAGGCTGAGGCGTGTTCTCGACGATCCCGCTGCTGGTGGTGAAGTCGTCTGTGGTGTCGTTATTGTTGTTGCCACAGAGACCTGAAAGACGGATGGACTATAATTACAAAAAGCTAAAAGTCATAATGAAACTGCAGAGATCTAGCGACCTAGATGTAGAGATACTTACCTGAGATCACACTTGTGTGGTATGTGGGTAGGGTGATGTACAGCTGGATTTCAGGAGACATCTGGACTTGGATCTTCATACCAATGGTTGTATGGACCTGGACGTACATGGAGGACTGCCAGAAGACCAGAGCATGATCTGACAGGTGACAGAGGGTCGATGAGTTAGCGATTATGGATGGATTACTGGGTTATGAGACATACATATTCACATTAAATAGATGCAATTCACAACAATTCTTCCCATTGTTTTTACCAGACTGATGAAGCTCAGTGATCTCCTCCTCTCCAATTTTAACCATGTTGTATGAGAATGTATACGTTTCCTGCAAATCCCCCCAAAAAAGAAAGGCATTTACATTGAACAGTGACTGTTCACTAATCATATTTTTTCCATATATAAAACTAAACCCTCAAAGACTGTTTGTACCTGAAAAAGCTGAAGAATGACTCTTTTTAGAGAAGGTGCCGTTTTGGAAAACTCAATAGTTACTGTCCAGTTTAAACCCTTGGAAATTATTCGAAAGAGCAGTTAGTATAATGAAAAGACAATATGGGATGGTCGGTAAATGTCAGGATAATGAGGAAATATTTACCTGTGAGGAGACATATGTACATTTACCGGGTACCACAAACTGTTTGCCATCAAATGACGTCACAAACTGCCCTTCAATGAGACACCTGGTGGGACAGACGTTTTCCAAGCATTGCCATTTCCCCCTGTCACACACACTGAGAGGAGAAATGAGGGTGAAATTTAAAGCACGGGTTGGTGATTATTTATTTATGAATTTATTTATGAGTATTTCTTGTTGTATTTGTAGAAAATCTAGATAGATAGATAGATAGATAGATAGATAGATAGATAGATAGATAGATAGATAGATAGATGATAGATAGACAGATAGATA
Source organism: Chaunax sp. Z400 (assembly GCA_037577475.1). Taxonomy (NCBI): domain Eukaryota; kingdom Metazoa; phylum Chordata; class Actinopteri; order Lophiiformes; family Chaunacidae; genus Chaunax; species Chaunax sp. Z400. The sequence continues at coordinate 9,859,799 of CM075204.1, forward strand.
GATAGATAGATGATAGATAGACAGATAGATAGATAGATAGACAGATAGATAGATAGATAGATAGATAGATAGATAGATAGATAGATAGATAGATAGATAGATAGTAATAATAAAAAAATATATCCATGTTCATGTGTTTGTTGTGGCTTTACAATGAGACCTGCAGAGAAGGGGCAGACTTTTTTCAGTTGATATTTTCTAAATCTATCTCTCCAACATTTCCAACTCCAGCTTTAAATGAAAAACTTTCTTTTCCATGGATATTCCAAAAAAACAGTCTCTCTGTCCACTTACCATGTCTGACACATGGTGCTGCGAATGTCTCCTGGTGAGTAGCTCTTACCACCAAACACACAGGTGCAGCTGGACACACTCACACAGTGGGATCCATTCACATGATCATTAAGCACCGTCCCTACAACATAAGTTAGTCAAACTTTTTTAATATTTGGCTCTGGTATGCTGAAGAAGATCAGTGAAGAGTTAAATCAGACAGTCAGACTCACCCATTGGACAGACACAGGAGCTGATATGATCGTGGTTGGATAATCTGGGGTTCGGGTTGGAGCAGCTGGGAACAAAAGCTGCTCCTTGCTCTACATAAACCAGTTCATCTGGACAATCCGGTTCCTCTGTGTTCACCCACAGAAACAATCACAACTCAATCATTAAACAAGGCAAACATACATTTGAGACGATAAGAAGAGTTTTAAAATCGACTTTTAAAGAGCACCTACCACATTTGGTCACAGATCTCCATACGTTCCAGATAAACTTGCTGTCTCCACACTGTTGGGCAACTTCTTTGAAGAAGGCACAGCCAACATATTTACTCATTTCATAGTTGTAAATGTTCTCCTGACAGAGTTGGAGGTAGTGAATGGTCCTGGCTTGCAGACAACCCAAGGCGTATGAAAAGAACAGAATGCATACCTAGAAATGTCATCAGAGAAATAACCTGAACATTATGTAAATATTTAAAACTGGCAAAATATCATAATTTAACACTATAACTTTTGTTTGTCTGTTAAATGACTGAGTGTAACATAAAGCAGTGCATACAGAGTGGCAGTGCCAGCAGCAGACTCATTATAACAACAGTGAACTGACCTGATTCACAGCAGAGATAGGATCCAGGGTATGACACGTGTTGTCAAAAAACTCGCTCTCCACGATCAGCTGCTGGCTGTTGCCTGAGTTCATAAAAATGTACATTGTCAGAGCAAACTGTACACAAACAAATGTCAAAGTTTATGTAAACAAAATGTTTGCATTTCTATAATCAACAACATTATAATGATGTCATTCTAGGAACATCTAGCCTCCTTTGCATCATATTTTACCCTGGTTTCACTTGACACTTAATTTTTTTCTCTTTGTTTAAACCTTATTTATAGCCTCATAAACCACACTTTTAACTAGAACTATAAGTACTGATTTTAATCCAACAATCCTGCTATTGATTCCAATAATTTCCTTATAATACCTGGGACGTTGTGCTTTCCACACAGTCCAGTCATGTCGGTGCTCAGCTCCTGGTCCAGATCCACCTTAACAAAGTGTGAAAAGTGGGAGAGTGATCGCTCTGCAGCACCAAACTAGCTGTGAATGTTCTGAATTAGGATGCCGCATGTGCGTTATGTGTGTATTTGTGTGCCTTTGTTCATGCTCACTTGGGGAGAATGTGGTATAAATCAGAGGGTGTGGTCACACTTGCTCCATATGATGTGATATAGAGAAGTGTTTTTCTTGAGAGGCCAATGAATAGTTCATGTTGTTTTATTGTGGATTTTTGTTTAACATGTTGTATTTGTTGCATTTTAATATGTGTGATTGGCTGCAACTCTCTTATCTCATCTCTCACAAAAGAGATTTTTAATTTCAACGAGACTTCCTGGTTAAATAAAGATCAAATAGAATTTAGAAAATAAAAAAAAACATGAGAAGTGTCAAAGCTTTTGCATAAATAAGACTGACTTGATTTTCAGTATATGTGGCATTAGTGTCCACTCACCCACAGAGTGTCTATTCCTCCGGGTACATCGTGCCAGGTGACAGACAGAGGAAGCAGAGAGCTCTTCAGTTTGGTGTAGATGCCATACTGAAAGATGTGCTGGTAGGTGTGGTCGTACGGAAGGGAAACACTGTCAACAAATAAACATACACAGATATCAGAACGACGACAGATACAGAGAACATGGGTTATCACAGTGCAAATTATATTTAAGAAACAGAAGATAAATAAGAAATAATTGAGGTCATAGTTTCACAAAATAATCCAAACAGCAAACCTTTTTCAATTTTGACTTTTTTTTTCTTTTCTTTTTTACTCATTTTGGATCCAAAGCTGTTTGTGAATAGATGTCATCTTTGTCAGACAAAATAAAAAGCACCACCTGACATTGCTTTTATTTACAACTGATTGTTGAAGTCATTTCATCTCCCCAAATTTAACAACAAACAAAGATAAAACTGGTAAAGAACTTTACTGCCCAACTCACCCTGCAGCAGGTACTCTACTCTCTACTCTACTCTACTCCATTAATGATGCTCGGTTTCCCGGAATTAAAGCTAATAATAAGCTAAATGAATATAAATATATATATATTTAGCTTAATATATAAATATAAATATAATTGTGGCTGAATAATGTGATTTTTTTCTGACACTATAATCATTAGAGTATCAGTGTAGATAAGGGGTTGGGCCCAAACCTTTTTTTCTCCACCAGAATGCTTCCAACTTGAAGAACGGTCCTGATTTTGTTGATGATTATCTCAACTTGGACCAGCAGCCCATTGTTGCCTCGCCGTATAGTGATGTCACATTCCACCCGGTTGTGGGTGAAGCGGGTGAGGGTGAACAGGCAGCTGGACCGCACGTAGAAAATTGAACCATTGAAAGGCTGAACAATCCCACTTCCAAAGGTCCTGCAAGTGTCTGAACGATTGAGGTCAGAACTTAACAACTCAGTAATTAAATCGAACAACTTTGAATTACTTTTGCTTTATCACTGCTCCCATTGTGAAAAATAAAACTAATTCACTCTGTTTTTGTAGTGTAGAGCATTTTTATTGAATAAAACACATGATCTGTAAAAAGTAATCTGGTAAAATGAACTGATCAATAATGTAGGCTTACTCACATGTCTGAGTTTCTGCTGTTGTGAGTGCGTTGGAGTTGAAGTGCGACTCCACTGTCCCCAAAACTAGGAGAGAAATACAGCATGAAGGTGGACATAAACATGAATAATAATTAAAAATGATGAATAATGAACAAAATCAATAATGATTAGGTTCTAGCCTAAATGTTATAGTTATAGCAGATACAGAATTTAATCAAATGAAAATAAAAATAGCCAATATATGGATAACACACATCAGAGGTGAAGCTTTTCAGATCTTTTATTTACATAAAAATAGCAATACTACATACATACTCCATTACAAACAAAAGTAATGCATTAAAAATGTCACTTAAGTGGAAGCCCAAATGTGTTTTTAGCTCAATCTATTTTTAGAATATCAAAAATAAAAAATAGTCATTATTATATCGTGACAAAAATTACAATACAATAATTGCAACAATGATAGAAATGATTTGCATGATTGGGTTTCTATTACTGATACTTATGTTTTCTTCTCCACGTTTTCTTCTCCACGTAAAATAACTACAAACTAAATCTGTGAAATAAATGTATTGGAATGAACAGAGCTTTCATTTTTGAGCGTGGAAGACATGAGCGTAGAAAACAGCCTGACATATAAATGCACAAAAATACAAGTACTTGTACTTAAGCACAGTAATTAACTTAATGTGCTTTTTTCCATCATTCAATGTAACCCTGATTCCCATTACTTCCTTTATTATTCTAGTCTGCCAAATGTGATGAATGTCTTTGTCTCTATTCCAATTTCTGCAATTAAAACCTTGGAAACAACCATGAAAAACAATAATAGAATATTCCAAATGTTAAAAGTCCCTTTAAATCATTTTTTATTGGATTTCTTTTCTTCATTTGATTTTGCGACATACTTGCCATGGTCACTTTTTCTGTTTAGACAAATAAATGATTGTCTTTAAATTTAACTTGTATTCAAATGATTAAATGAATGATGGTACTGTACCCGAGATCAATGAAAAACAGACGGCCAGCATCCATCGCTCTGAGGTCATGCTGTCTGATGCTCCCTGGCTGCAGGAGAGCAGGTGAAACAAGGAGGAACTGCACAAACAGCCATCTACATGCTTATATATATACCATGTCACACACACACACACACACACACACACACACACACACACACACACACCTGTGTGATTGTGACATGGTCTGATCAGTCCACCCCGTACAAACATGCACACTCACACACGCAAACCTGGACTTCACCAGGAAACTAGAGATAGAAAGTCAGTCTGATACAACAAAATGGAAATTAACCAGATAAGATTGCAAATCTAGAAAACCAGCATTATGTGGAGCATATCCTCCTTATCGTGTTGCATTTAGAAGAAAAGAAATCTATTCCTTGTATTACAACAATCCCTCTGATATGTACTCCCGTGGGATATTGTGAGTGCGTGTGTAAGAGATGAATGAATGCACAAATACAGTCTGGAGGTATCAACATTAAAACCAATGGTAGAGGAGAGTCTGAAATTTGAGTCTGTTCTTTCATTCCCTTCAATCTCACATTTTCTGACAGAAAGGACAACACGTGGTTACATCCGTGTCCCTAACCTCATACACAATGGGTTAAATATTAAGTCCTCTATTATGAACGAGGAGGGATGGTTACTCTTGACAAATATGGTGAACTAGACAATTACCTGTTGGTAAACAGAGGACAAGCAGACAATGAGAAAATGAGTCTAAGGTGCATGAACCAGGATGTAACTGGATATTTTTCTATTTGAGAGCAGATGGGAAGTTCCACATAATGTTTAAAGATTAGCTACTCAGATTTCTTTTCAGGCAAGTATAATATTTTGGGCTGCAAACTCAGTGAAGTAAAGTAAGGCTTTAAAAACAGTCTAGGCTACATTAAACCTGATATGTACCTTTGATACATAGAATTAATCTGTAAAAATAATTATAATAAAACTACAACTGTGATAAATTGGAACCGGTTAAAGGTTAAACTAAATTCAATTGTAAGTAGTCCTTAAAGTAGGTCAAACAGTTTGGCATAGAAAAATAAATCATTTTGCTGTGTTACTTATAACCTTGTCTATTTGTGTGATTTGGTTATTGCAAACAGCTGAATTTTACTATATTTCATTGAATAAAGACAGAGTATGTGTATTATTTGTTTGGTAACAACTCTTCAAGTGTTACAAGTGTTACTTACATGTTGTAGCATTGCAGTTCATTTATGTGCGATGACACTATGAACAACTAACAGCCACAATGAATAAAGATTTTAGTAAATTGCAAAGACTTTGTTTTCATTTTTCCTGTCAAATTTTATAATGACTTCATTCAGAGGGTTACAACATGGGACAATGTTGTCATTGTTGCTGTTATTGAAATGGAAATGTTGTTGTTATTGTTCAAATGGAAATGTTGTCATCATTGTTATTGTTCAAATGGGAATGTTGTCGTCATTGTTATTGTTCAAACGGGAATGCTGTGGTTGTTGTTGTTATTGAAATGGAAATGTTGTTGCTGTTGTTATTGTTCAAATGGAAATTTGGCATCATTGTTATTGTTCAAATGGGAACATTGTCGACATTGTTATTGTTCAAATGGGAATGTTTTCGTCATTGCTATTGTTCAAATGGGAATGTCGTCGTCATTGTAATTGTTCAAATGGGAATGTTGTCGTCGTTGTTATTGTTCAAATGGGAATGTCATCGTCGATGTTATTGTTCAAATGGGAATGTCATCGTCGATGTTATTGTTCAAATGGGAATGTCATCGTCGATGTTATTCTTCAAATGGAAATGTTGTCATCATTGCTATTGTTCAAATGGGAATGTCGTTGTCATTGTTATTGTTCAAATGGGAATGTTTTCGTCGATGTTATTGTTCAATGGGAATGTTGTCATCAATGTTATTGTTCAAATGGGAATGTTGTCTTTGTTGTTATTGTTCAAATGGAAATGTTGTCGGCATTGCTATTGTTCAAATGGGAATGTTGTCGCCGATGTTATTGTTCAAATGGGAATGTCCTCATCAATGTTATTGTTCAAATGGGAATGCCGTCGTCGTTGTTACTGTTCAAATGGGATGTCGTCGTCGTTGTTACTGTTCAAATGGGAATGTCGTCGTCATGTTACTGTTCAAATGGGAATGTCGTCGTCCTTGTTAGTATTCAAATGGGAATGTCGTCGTTGTGTTACTGTTCAAATGGGAATGTCGTCGTCATGTTACTGTTCAAATGGGAATGTCGTCGTCCTTGTTAGTATCCAAATGGGAATGTCGTCGTCATTGTTATTGTTCAAATGGGAATGTTTTCGTCGATGTTATTGTTCAATGGGAATGTTGTCATCAATGTTATTGTTCAAATGGGAATGTTGTCTTTGTTGTTATTGTTCAAATGGAAATGTTGTCGGCATTGCTATTGTTCAAATGGGAATGTTGTCGCCAATGTTATTGTTCAAATGGGAATGTCCTCATCAATGTTATTGTTCAAATGGGAATGCCGTCGTCGTTGTTACTGTTCAAATGGGATGTCGTCGTCGTTGTTACTGTTCAAATGGGAATGTCGTCGTCATGTTACTGTTCAAATGGGAATGTCGTCGTCCTTGTTAGTATTCAAATGGGAATGTCGTCGTTGTGTTACTGTTCAAATGGGAATGTCGTCGTCATGTTACTGTTCAAATGGGAATGTCGTCGTCCTTGTTAGTATCCAAATGGGAATGTCGTCGTCATTGTTATTGTTCAAATGGGAATGTCGTCGTCACTGTTATTGTTCAATGGGAATGTCGTCGTCGTTGTTATTACCTCGGTCGTGGAGGTTGTGGTTTTGCCCGTCTCCACTCTCCGAGTGCTTTCTAGTTATTGTCATTAATCAGCCCTACAGCTTCATGTTCTGGACAAAACATGCTGCAAACCAAGCTACTGCTCTGTTTCCTCTGTTAGACCTGCTTCTACAACATTACTTTCCTGTCCACAGGTAGCAGAACTTATTCCTAGTTTCACAGCGAGAGGATTTTGTTCTCATAAACCTGTAATTTCCTTCTGTGATGCAGTACTTTAGCTATCCCAACTAAATCATTCTGGTTTGTGTTTGTAGAGCTCCAGATGTTCTTTGTGGGGATTTGTTTGATAGCACAGTTTAAGCTAGATGATGGAGACTTAGTTAAAGGACGGAATATTCTTGAGTTCTTGTTCTTGCTCTTCTCCCTAGTTTGCCAACATCTCCATTTATGAACTGTTTTCTAAAAACAGTGCCTCCAAATGTTATGCAGGCTGCTGGTTTATAGTAGGTTTTGTGTTGAATTCTATTTCCCCTCTGAATAGTTTGCACCCCGACAGGAAATCCGACAATTTATGCTTTTGTGGAATTTCTGCATGGTAACAAATTAAAAAATATATGAAAACATGCTATAGAATATAAGAGGTGTCACTTAGTGATGACTTAGTGAGGGTTTCTTTGATTTTTCATCACCATCTATGAATTATGTTCCCTTGCTATTTGAATGATGTTTGTCATATCATGACAATGAGGCAGATCAGGCAGAAAAGCACATGATGGTGGTGGCAGTCGGTTTCTCCTGCCTGACATTTGAAAGTTCATTTAGATGCCTTCCTTGCTCTGTCCTCCCATTGATATGACATGCATAATACATTTTCGTTGGAAGTGCAGCAACACTGCAGAGAATTTATGTTGAAACCAATATGCCCAATTTAATTTGTCTTCTTAGGAATAAAATCTGGTCATCAAATATCCCAGGAATTAAAGATTATGAAGTACTGAGTTATCAAGTGACCTGTTGTAACAAGAATGTGTTCAGAATATTTCATGTCTTTGGCCAGAGGTTGTCAAGCATTGGATGGAATAATAAAATGACCCCACCCTCTAACATGGATAAAACAGCTGGAGTCACAAGGTTAGTTTTTTTTTTTTTTTTGGTAAAGGCATCATAGGTTTTCAGCATGACACCAACTATAACACTGAAAACAGGAAACGTGTCCCATTACTGCCCCCCTCCCTCTCTAATGGACTCAATCATGAGCCATTATCTGGCAGTGTTCACTCTCCATTTTGTGTGACACCACGCTCCACATATTGATCCCCTTCAGCACATGAATGCATTTACAACCATGTCCTCTCTCCAGGCTGCAGCCACACAGCGTGTTCACACAGATACTTGCTCTGTGCTTTAAGCTTGATCAATAATGGAGAAGGTGGCCAATGAGTGTGGAAGAGAGCTCTGAACACAAGAGACAAGGGTCGTCACGGGGTCAGTCCATTGATCCTCTTGGATATTGTTCAAGAACAAATAAAAAAAACATTGTCTTGTTCCATCTTCGTCATTGTGAGGCTTTGCTATAAACCTTTGGATGTGTTTAAATTGTGCACCACTGCTTTGACTGAATAAACAATTTGAAAGGAAGCTATGATGGACATTTAACAGTGGCTACCCTAATTTCCCAGCACATGGTGGTGGGTGTAGCTTTCTTCAGTAATACTGATTATAGATATGTTTCCAAATCTATCTGGCCTTTAGTCCACATCACTCAACAATCACTTCTTTTTTTTTGGTACTGTGTGAGCGAGGCAAAACTGATGTGAGCAATTAATTGAAGTCAGTGGACAGGAAATAAATTGGCAAAATGTTGATAACCAAGTAATTAGTCAAACAAAAATGCCCAAAACAATTCAGCTCCTCAAATGTCAACATTTCTCTATTTTTCACTGTTTTCTATGAAATTAAACTTCATGTCTTTGTGTTTTGAGCTGTTGCTTGGATAAAAACATGTTATATAAAATTTTCTGCGCATTTGTACTATTTTTTTTAAAAACATTGTATAAACCAAGCAATTAATCCATTAATCAAGAAAATAATCTGTAGATTAATTGAAAGTTAAAATATGTAATTGTGTCATATATATGTGTGATTGCATTGCAGCCCACAGCATACAGTAAGGACTAATCGACAACTGGCTCAGCAGCAGAAGGTGTAGCTTCCTTCAGCGATGCCCGTTCAGTAGGTGTGAATTATGTGAGAAGGCAGCCGCAAAGCTGTGACACTGTAAACTGATCTTAATCCTCTCTGCTACTCCAAAACAGTGACTTCTTTTTTAGGAAATTACAGCAGTATATGAAATACACTGTATCGCCCCAAAAAAAAAAAAAAATGACGCAGTATCACATTATAACATTACATTTTTATTATTATAACTTTAGAACATGACCGTGATCCATAATAAAAAATAAGTTTTATTTTAATTACGTGAAACATTTCATGTTTTAACAATAAAACTTATCAGGGTATATTTAATGTGAAACCTTGATGTTGAAACAATTATATTAACATAATAAGATATGTTGTCGTAACAACAAACATTTCTTGTTATAACTTGATAAATTTGCATTTCCTGTAATAATGCATCAGGAAAAACATCATGTTATAATAATAAACTCTTATAATGTGATATCATGACCCCATATTTGCACCGAGCATGTTGCTGAACAACAGAAGATGTCATTTGTATTCCAGTGTGAATCCATGAATCGGATGCGTATCTAATTTAGGACCACATATGAAAGTGGCCCAGATCAGAACTGAAAGGATCAGATTCCGTGTGATTTGTGCTGTTCACGCTGTCCTCAAAAAAACACAGATTTGGGCCCTTTTTGCCTACTGAGCGTAGCCAGTGGTATTTATTCTACCCTGTAATGCCACGGTTCATCCTGCAGGGGGCAGTCGTTTACCTACTATGCCCGCGGCAGGCTGATGTACAGCAAAATGTGTTTGCAATTGATTTCATCATTATAAATCTATGTTGCAGTCATAGTGTAACCTCATACTGATTATATGTATCTATATCAATAAGTATAGATAAGAAATAATAATAAGTTTTATGTTAAAAAATACGATGAGAGGACTTGCGTGTATGCCAACACAGATATTTACATATTATCACTGTTTCTTATCAATTCTATGAACCACGAACACATCATAATTAGTATAAATACATGTATGATGTAATTCAAATTTTTTTTAAACTAAGGTTAAAATCCTAATTTGGGGTGTTTCTATTTCCAGTATACAGTTGCTGTTTTTTTATTGAATTGTATCAGATTGAATCCTCACTTCAGCATCACGTTTCCAAAACAGTAGCCTATTTCTTTGCGTCATGCCGACGCTGGTAGTGACGAACTGCTCCACATCACTCCTTCTGTCTTACCTTTCCTCCCCACTCATCTCCAGTCTCTCCCATCAGGACCACGGGGATGTGATCAACTGACGCACACAAGGCTGGGGAGCAACTTTATTTAGCAGCCAGCGTTATATTTGGAAGTGGGGTTTTTTTTTTTTTTTTAGATCACTCCAAACCGGGAGGGGGAGTGAATTAGTTAAGTGGGTGAGGGAGTGTGTTTTCTTTTTTTGGGGGGGGGGAAAGCATCAGATACAACTCAGCAGCCCTGTCCTGTGTTGTGTTTCCCATATGTCGCGAAAGCAGGGCGACCATGACTACAATCTCCGTAGTATGAGCAACCTGATGGGTGAGCGGTGGAGGAAAGTGAACGACGGAGGAGAGCGCAGTCTCATCAAGGCTCCCTCCAGCGCCAGCATCAGCAGCCAGGGCGCCTCCGCCGCGGCTTCCGCCGCAGGTGCTCCGGCAGAACCCTCCTCTTCCACCGGGGACCTGGAGAGGGCTGCCCGCAAGCAGTTCCAGCAGGATGTCACGCCCGGCTTCGTCTACGTCCTGGCCGCGTTCTCCGCGCTCGGAGGCTTCTTGTTCGGGTACGACACCGGGGTGATCTCCGGGGCGATGCTCCTGCTGAAGAAGCAGCTGGACCTGAGCGCCCTGTGGCAGGAGGTGCTCATATCAAGTACTGTGGCCACGGCCGCCCTGTCTGCCCTGCTGGGCGCTTTCCTCAACGGACTCTTCGGGCGCAGGGTGTGCATACTGCTGGCCAGCTTCTTCTTCACCGTCGGGGGGATCGTGCTGAGCACCGCTCCCGGCAAAGAGGTGCTCCTGGCGGGGAGGCTCATCGTGGGAGTGGGGCTTGGTAAGACATGTGTCCAACATGTGTCTCTTCAGTCTGTCTCAAACAAAGCTAAAAAAATTAATACATTTTATTTGATCGTTTTTGGTGAAGAGTTGTTTTTTTTTAAATCACTGGGTACATTTGCATTAAATTAACACATTCTATTACTTTTTCCCTGTAACTGAGGAGAAGAAAAAGTAGCTCATTACTGGGAACCTGTGACATTATCTCACCCCACTGGCAGCACTAATGATAATATGATGCTTTATTGATTTCTGCCTTAACATTTGCTCTCCATCAGAGAGGTCAGAGGTCACAATCAGATGATCAGATCCCCCCCCAAGTTTGTTGTTGCTGTCTCTCCTCTTCCTGCCTCTGGCTTCATGTTTGTAATTACTCACAGCTTCTGATTACACAGCCTGGCCCTCTGTTTGCTCACTTAGACAACGTGCTGTCTTCACTGTTATTATCACTAACTTTATTATTAGATTCAGTCGGGTACCATTAAGTAAAGAGGGAAAACAAATTCTAAAAAAAAAAAAAGTGGTGGAGATCAAAAGGAAGCCGAGGCGGACAAATAAACCAAATAGGAAACTTTAGGTGTCAATGATAATAATGTGGCCTTAATTAGAGCTGATGTCAGATTGGCTGTCCTCATCAATACTCCTACTGCTTCCATCCCTGCATGAATATTGTCACTCTATGCTCTCTCCTCTCTTCAATCATCCCTCTCTCTCTCTCTCTCTCTCTCTCTCTCTCTTTTCATCCCTTTGCTCTTAACATGCTTTTACACGCAATGTGCCTTTTGATCAGTATTCAATGTACCTCAGATTGTTCATAGTGGCTGCTGTTGCTCATGAGTCACAGCCCCTCCGTGGAAAGGGCTGTTTAAAACGGGCTCTCCGGGCTGAGCGCCACATTTAGGACACTTGTCCGCCGTCTTCTTTTAGAGTAGCAAGAGCTCTCCTGAGGGAAATGTGGAGGAATCGGAGACCGAGAAGAGGAGCCCTAGAGGAAGAGGAAACCGAAATCATAACTCCCGTCATGTCAGATCCCCTTTAGCACCGTGTCTAATGATTTTGGTTCTTTGGGTCTTGATATATAAATCAATCCTAATATGATTAGCATTGATTTGTGGCATTTGGAAAGTGCATGATGAATGTTTCTTGGTTTAATTTTCCATCAGGTGGGAAGGTGTGAGGGCATGGCTGGCTGGGAAAAGCAGGAGATAATGAGCTGATTTGCATTTCCCGTGATTATTTTTTCCAGAGCGGCTTTTGGTTTTGCTCTAAAAGAGGTAACGGGTCTGGATGTGACGGCAGAGTTTGTTTTGATTTGAAGGCGATCGACAGCACTGATCTCAAAACACTCTGAGTCAACTTTGATGAATCTAAATCGATGCTTCATGTTTCCATCGATGGCTTATGCAGCTTTGGTAGCTTATAAGTGGAAAATGCTGTCCTTGTTGGACAAGCATGGAGCAAATTAGAGATTTATGAGGCTTATAAAAGTGCTTCAGATGCCCTGTGTGCAAACTCCACAGACAAAAACCTCTATTGACTTTTCCTTTTACTGAAACGCTTGTTAAACAAAGGCAAGTTGTGCAAAGACTATAATTGTCACTGTGCTCGTTTCTCTTATTTTTCCGGTACTTCCTCCAAACCAATTTTCTCTGCAATCATTTAGAGCAATTACAATTACCCAAACGATATTGACTCCTGGTAGAGTCAGTTAATGACAACAAACTGGCGCCTCTGTTTTTTTTCTGATGAGAATAAATAGGAATTGTAATTTTGAGTACATAACATAATAAATTAGATAGGTGGCTTTGTTTGATGGTACCGCTTTTCCAAAAATGCTGAAATTGGAGAATAAAATGATCTGTCCCATATTTAAATGCATCAACTCGTTGGACTACATCCATCTTCTTCTCTTGCATTTTAAATGTGTGCATAAAGCACCAGAATGGATCCAGGATCAGTTTACTTGTTTATAAAGTCTGAGACTGTAGAGTACTTCTCCCCTCAGACAAACCTTGGTAAAAAGGTGTTCCCACCCCCTTTTGTTTACTCACTTAGCTTTGCCTGAGTCCTGGATACCTATGTATCATGATTATAATATTTGATATGATAATATTTCTCACCCAATTTGAAATTTTCCAACTCGTGCACGGACGTGAATAACACACCTTTGCTCCGTTTGCATCTTCTTGCAGCTTCACATTGACTAAGTATGAAATCGCACCACGTGAAAAATTCACTTTGCATTCAGTGTGAACACACCATGGGAAAAAAAGTGCATTTCCCCACAACTGCTGTTTGTCTGAACTACGTATTAAACCAAATCACACATATTTAGGCTATCCTATGTATAGATCTCCTTTGGATAACTTAATGTCATATTCTTTCGCCTCCTTTCACTGAGCCTCCCCTGAAAGGATTTGGAGCGCCGCCTGGGGAGGCCCACCTCCCACTTTGAAAACTTTGACGATGTCATCATCTTGGAGGACATAAATTAAATAGAGAGAATTTAAATCCACAGTAGGGCTGGAACAGTCAGTCAATTACTTGATAAGTCGATTGACAGAAAAGCAATCATCAGAAATTCTGAAAATCAATAGTTTAGGTTTCATGTCATTGTTAATTGAATTTGTTTGGGTTTTTAAATCTTTTTTGGATTAAACAAGTTCCTTAAATTCACCAGCTTGGCCTCTTTGATAGTTTTATGGCCATATTTCTTCACTTATACTTTCCAAAATGTATAGATGTGGAAGCAATCAACAGATTACAATTCGTGTAAATAACACTTAAGAATTTCTGGCGCTCTTTTGTTTGTGTAGCTAGAATATTCACAAGCATATTCATTTTTTTACTTGTGACGTTTCTGGAAATGTGACTTTATTATGGTCACCTATCAGGAGTCAGATCTAATTGTACAACTATTGTACACGACGGTATTGTACATCAAACAGACTGTGATATAAACACAAACAATGATGGTCTAGTGTTTGTTTAGAGCGATGAAAAAAAGTTACATTTAATACAAAGAGAGAAAGGAGTAGATCAGGAAATGATGTCGCGTCTCCCAAATGAACACATGAAAGAGGAGTGAAACTGCTGCAGCTTCACACGATCATTTAAACACACAGACTCTAATTGCTAATATGGAGAAGAAACTAATCTCCAGGGTCATTTCAGCTGTTATAGAGCAAGTGGCTTCTTCATTAGAAATACCTTCCCCCCCTCCGCCAGCGCAATCTTTTCCTACACAGTCACCTTCATTACACAGGCATGCTCAACCCGGACCCTGATAGATAATGAAACACATTCTGCCTCCACAATTAGCCTCCAGGGACACGAATAAGGTAACATTTTTCATTGCACGCAATTATTCCAGCCACACCTGTCACCTGCGCGCTCACATCAACACCACTGACAGTTCTCAGGAAGGCCAGGTTCTTTGTGTTTTTTTGAACTGAAATGGAAAAAGGTCACAGGAGCTGTTTGTCAAACCAGGAAAGGCCATACTTGCCTTTTTTCATTTCTACCCAGAAGCCTCTGGTTTGTCTGCTCCCGGCTGGTCATTGTTCATCTGACCTTTGCCTATTTACACGCAATGTGTGATACGAGCCGTTGCTAGCCTGAGCAAACAGACAGCATTGAACCGGGTCTGTCAGAACTGACAACGATTTATTGCACAACTTGGCAATTTCAGTCTAATTAAAAAGTTTTAGCACAGGATTTCTGTTGTGAGATGTTTCAATCTTGGAGGAGAAACCCTTTGGTGTCGATCTTGGATGTGTGATTTGTGATGTTATTTTATTCTAAACATGTGACTGACTCCAGCCAATCGTCTCTACACTTCCCTATATAACCAAGACAAGGAAGAGTGACAACCATATATGTAGGCAGTTGAAAAATGCTGGTCAATGTTTAGATCAGCAATGCTTCAAAACATATCTTTGGCATGTCTGTACCTCAGTTACATTACATTCATCAACCAGTATACATGCAGATACAATATATCTGCAAGAAGCTAATGCCGACCGATATATTGGCCTGTCTGATTTATCGGCTTGTCCCATTCTTCGGTCTGGCTGTTGAACAGTTGCCCTTCTCCACATCCAGCAGATAAAGGGAAACATTAGCATTCATTTGGAGCTGTAGTTCTGGCAGCCTGATGAATGTGAGTCCAATGTTCACTTCGTTTTTGTCTCCACCAGCTCCTGAGGGAAATATCTGGCTTCTGAGCTTCTAAACGCTCCACCATGTCCTCCGGCTAGTCACAAACTTTTTGTCTTTCTTCTCTGCAGTGCTGGGCATTAGGATGCAGTTGGGGGTTTTTTTTTTTAGATTTTAGATTTAGATTTTTGCAGTGAAAGCTGTGATTGGAGGAGAGTGAGACCGAAGCAAAACAGGAAAGTTGTGGATTGTGAAACCAAAACAATGAGCTAAAACAGGGGTTGCCAGACTTTGCAAGAACCCCCCCATACAGCATTAGACTCTGGAGGGGATCCCTCTGTATGCAAATATTTTTAAATACCTTGTACATTACGATGACAAATATAGAAAAAAATCAAACATACGACTTCTTAATATATTTCCTTATTTTTATCAACAATTAATAATCTTGTTATTTATTCATTACATTCAATTATTGTGGCTCTTTATCAGCTGAGTCATCCTCAGTTTGGTCGTCTGATGGTCTTTTCCTTTTGAGAAATTTTTCCGTCTTAGCAGGAGGCAGCTAGATAGTTTTCAGGGACACAGCAACTTTCTGATTTATCAGCGACTGCTGCATTCTGATTGGCTTGACTGGTGTGTGTTATTTTTTATTAATTGAAAGATTGGCATAGAAAAAGTACACATATAAATAACATCTAAAAAGACATGTGTTAAATGTTTTTGTCACAAATAATGTTATTAGTTGATTTTTTTTTATTTTATTTAAATTTGAAGGATCAAAAAGTACCATAAATAGTTTTTCTTAAATGAAATCTGCTCTGATGCCTTCGGCCTTCGTTGGTCGTAATTATTTGCCTCACACAAATGCACACAGTAACCCTCACAGTGTGTTTATGGTCATGTTTTCCTTCTAAATAATCCAACAGTCAGGAAATTTGATTTTTTTGTCCATGGAAACCATGAATAGTGCTTTTAATGACATTGTCATAGCATTTAATTATTACCTGGAGGCTTGATAATTAGTTGGTTTGTGTAATGAAGTCACATTTCTCCTCCTAACTATGTGGAGGCTAAGTGTTGTTTTAATGAGGTGTTTGTGTATGTGCAAATTGTTGCTGACATGTGGAAATCACATCGCTACAATGTCAAGTGTTCAGACAATGATTTGTTTTCTTATGGTTTAACATTTGTACATTTTGTTTTTTGAGAACATGCGGTCATAGAATTTCCACTCCCAGAGAATATAGTTCTTTCATTTGCGTTTAAACAAACAAAACTGTATCGGCAAAAATGCGGCGTGAAATTAGACTCACTTCAGTGAATTTAATTAAGAAAGGGGATGACCTCTCCTGCTTTTACCACTGAATTTAATCGCCGCTCACCCCACTCACCCATTTGAAAATAAACAACAGCTTTATCTGGGGGAGCGTTCTTTTCCTCAAGCCACATTTTCAAGGATCTCCAGATAGCCTCTAATTAGCTTCCTCAGTCACAAGCAGCTACTCAGCAGCAGAAAATGTTCTCGCTGGGTCTTTACTACACCACAGGGATGGAGCGCCAAGTAGTGAAGTATCATATTCTGATCAAGTGAGTCAGTCCGAGCTTTGTTCAGTGTGCCCAGAGTCAGCCCTCACAGGACCAGACACATCCTTTGTTTAAGGGTGCTGGGCTGCTTTGAGGCTGAGCCTGACCAGACGACGACTTTAGAGAGAGTGTGTTTGTGTGTGTGTGTGTGTGTGTGTGTGTGTGTGTGTGTGTGTGTGTGTGTGTGTGTGTGTGTGTGTGTGTGTGTGTGTGTGTTTGGAGAAGTGATTGCTGGGAGCTATCCCTGGTGCTGAAAGGAGAGCTCATTAACAAGAGAGGGAACAGACTGCAACTGTGTTTGAAAGGGATCCTCATTCAAGCCAGAGAAGAAGTCTGGCCTATGATTGAGGTAAACTTTGCTTGTTTTTCAGCTCACTGTCAGAGGAGTATGAATCCTTGAGATGGATTCAAAATATGTCCTCTATGCAATGATGCTGACTTGCTCAAATTAGATTTAGTTTATATTTCTACACCCTCACTATGCTGAACATGTTCCTCATGCAAATTTCACAGAAAGTGTACACACACAGATTTTTTTTGGGGGGGGGGGAATGTTACTGCAGCAACAGTAACTGCAGCAACAGTAACACTCCCTCCCTATTTAAGCTGCAATACTTCCCATTTCCCCCTCTGCCTGTCGGTGCTGCTGCTGCCCTGCATGCATATTGCTGCTTGCACTCTCAGGCCCACCATCACCCCAGCATCCACCTGTAAGCTCCGGTTAGGGGGTTCAAGAAGTTTGCTCATCACTCCCCAATGCCTCTCTATAAACAAATCTGCAGGGGAGTGATTAAGGTCGGAGCCTAGACGCCGAACCCAAACTCCTGTATGTTCCGCTGCTGTAATAATAAACATTTTAAACTTATGAGTTGTTTGACTGAAATAAATTTTATAATAATCAGGTTTTTTATTTAACGTAAATCATTTCAAACATTTCCTTTCGAGTCCGAAACACAGAATAGAGCCACCCTAAATGATCATACTAAAGGATCATACTAAAGGATCAAAAATGATGTATTTTGGGGGCAGACAGTCGGCTAATCAGGCTAGCTGTTAGGTTAGCCAAATAAAAACTTGCCAAACATTTGCCTTAATAAACATTTGTCATTTTTGTTTCATATATATAACATGATACTATTTAAATAGTGGTGAAAAATACTGAAATTTGCCTTTATAGAGCATCAAAACAAAAGGTATGACATTTATGTCAAACTATAGCAATAGCAGCTCAACTATGAATGGTATTTTACAAGCCAGTGCACGATAAAATGACCAAGAAGATGGACTCTAGACTCTTCCTGATGGTCATTTGACCTTTTTACTGGTCTGTAATGGAATTAGCTTTAATGGACTCCAGCGTGTTTTCTACCTGCAGCAGGATGTGAAATGGAAATGATCCATTACTCAGTAATGTCATCACTATCAACTGCACTACCTCACTCTTAAGGCATATGGGCTTGTCTGTTAGCAGCAGGCGTGGCTTGGTCGGAGACCAGCTGGTGATGCATATGGCTAAAGAAACAGCGAAACATGGAGTGATAGTAGCAAGAAGGGAGACACCAGAGGAGGAAGGTTTCAGGCTGTATGAGGTGAATACAGCACATGGGGATCTGTAGGACTTGTGTTATGCGTGTTTAGATCTGTGCATACTTTGGTGTCTGTCTGTGTGCATAATGTTATGTAAGTAGTACAAAAATACAGTGCAAACACTCACAGTAGCTGTCGGATAAAAAAAGGAGCAGAAACCAATTTCCTGGTTTTTGGTGTTTGCTGTCTACCAGTTCAAATCTTTAATCCAAACTTCATACTTATTCTGTCCGATATAATGTAAGACTTTTCAAACATGCTATTACAGTATAGCATATTTTGTTTGACAGCACCAAGATCCACTTACCGAAAAATTTATATGACCTGAATTTTGGTTATGTGATAGGTAGTTGTATTTGTAGGAGGGGGGACTTCCAACGACTGTCTCTGTTCAAGGATGGTGCTTGGCGTCCGATGGGATTATGTCATCTTTCTCAGACCTGACAAACTACCTAGTATCATGTGACCAAAATCATATGATTAGGACAACAACAAAAAACATAACATCTGTACCAAATAAAGGACAACGAAACAAACTCCAGCAACTGAAGATGAAGCTTAAAGCACTGGATAGATTTTAGTATCTTATGCTAAGAATTGTTTTTCTCAAAGGGTTACTAATGAATCCTCAAGCTCAAACCATAGCATATTTATTTACTGTTAGAGTCAGTTCAAAAACAGGGCGAGACAAAAGATGAAGTTAACAAAAATACTTTTAATAAACAAACTCAGGATAAATGTAAACAGGCATGAAGCATAACAAAAAAATTCAAATAAAGTGCATAAGGAAAAATACGGTCCGACTGAGAAAACCAACAAAAATAAATCCACAAAGAAAAATCCAAAAAAAAGACATAAACTAACAAAAACCACAATGAAATAACCAGGCTGTGTAGAACACAGGGGAAAACCCAACACAGGAGCAGACATGGGGCAAAGCAGATGGAACAGAACAGAACACAGACTAAATAACTGGGAGATGAGACAATAGGGAACAGGAGGCACAGGGAGGAGGAGACAATCATAGACAGGTGGAGACAATCAGGCAAACACACTGGAGAACAAGCACAGAACACTTAAAGAACACAAAGAACAGGAAACAAACCTTTAAGACACAAGAGGAAGGAGAAGGTACAAAAATCCAAACACAGAACTTAAAACAAGGGCAGAGGGCAACATGCATTAGAAAGGTGAGAACAAGTATAAAGCAAAACACATGGAGAGAAGAAACTTTTCAAAATGAAACAGGAAGCAGAACCATGACATTTACTGCACTTCAGAGGTAGGTCATTAACAAATCTGTGGTCAGTCTTGACAGATCCACAATGTGCTTTTCAGGCAAATGACAAGCAGTTTTAAGACATTAGTGAGCCTTTTCTTAAAAAGCAAATATGTTTGTAAGACTTTAAAAAAAAAAAAAAGCAACCTAAATAGGTGGTTTCAGAGAAGTCAGATTTAACATAAAAAGCCTTTTGTTGGTGCCACAGACACTGAATACGATGCCCAAGCCTTCTGTAACCTGTGGATGCTTCTCTTGTCTGCCTGTCAGCTTTTCTGGAATTGCTTATAAATGGATTCAATTTGCCTGAGCAGATAGGCTTCATGCACAAGAGCAGCTGATTAAATTTCAGCGGTGATCTGGATCTCAGATTTCCGTCATCAGATGATCGTCGTTTTTTTTAAGCTGTAATTAAGACAAAGACTTGGCCCAGAAGGCTTAAGGTGTGTTTGCACGATCAAGAGACTGATATGTCCGGGTGTAGCAGTCGATCGGCCTTTAAACCATCACTGTTACTTCTCCCGTAGTTGAGGAGTGTGTTGTGTACTCCTCCAAGAAATAGTGATAGTGCTTAGAAATGTTGATGGCGGTGATTTCCTCCTGTGAAAAAAAAGCACAAAAAGAAGAGATCCTTTTTGTTCCCGGTTATCGATTCCTCTTTCCCAGAGTTGCCACAGTGTGGTGCCTGCCCGGAGACAGCACGGCTGCTCTCCCAGAAAGTGGTTGTCATAGCAACAGGTAGCCACGTCGCCATGGCGGCCGTCGAGGGCAGGGCAGCAGGGTAGGGGGAGGCGAGGGGAGGGCAGAAGGCAGTGGCGGACTATTAATAGAACTTATCAGGAGCCAGCTGCAGAAAGCTGTGGTCTCGTGGCACCTCTGGTCAAACACACTGTGTTTGTTCTGTGTGCATGTGTAAAAGTGTGAAGAGTGTGTGTGTGTGTGTGTGTGTGTGTGTGTGTGTGTGTGTGTGTGTGTGTGTGTGTGTGTGTGTGTGTGTGTGTGTGTGTGTGTGTGAATGAATGCTCTCCAGATCAGAGCAGTTACCATTACTGAGATGAACTATATTATTTGTTTGCGCTTCTTGAGTTCACCTCGTTTACACGATGTCATGGCTGAAGTTGTTGATGTGACGGTCAAAGGTTATATTTTTTACAGACAATAAACTTGACAACCAACTTGACTGTAAAGTCACAAATAGTCATAATAGTCACAAGAACGTCAAACATGGGTTTGAATGCTTGTCAAATAACATGAAACTCCTCTAATGCGTCTTCCGTTTATACTGTGACCGTTTATCATACAGGTAGCAGTCAATACTAGGCCAACGGAAAAAGCTGTACGTAACACTGACATATTGTATCACCCTGTAAAGTTGTGAAAAAGCAATTAGTTCCCAGCAGACACAGAGTTATTATTAGCATTTATTTGAAGACATTTGTCTGGCCACCTGGTTCAGTAGATAGAAGTCTGATATTTGCTCTTTTATGTACTTAATCCCTGTTAGGATTAAGTTTTAGTCAAACTTTAGTTTAGCCTATAAACTTTTTTATTGTATAAATAATGCCAACTGCATTTCCCTTAAGAGCTAAAACCATCTGCTGGATGAGGCACTCGGCTTAGCAGGACCTCCCACTAACCCTCTCCTCTCCCTCTCCCTCTCCCTCCCTCCACTGTGTAGGTATCGCCTCTATGACGGTGCCAGTCTACATCGCTGAGGCCTCTCCACCGCACCTCAGGGGGCAGCTGGTGACGGTCAACACCCTCTTCATCACCGGTGGACAGTTCACTGCCAGCCTCATCGACGGCGCGTTCAGCTACATGCAGCACGATGGGTGGAGGTCAGACACAGACGCCTGACACATACACAAGATTTAAGTTACAATTTAGTTGTTGAAGCACAAATAGCATCTTATATTTCCGCATAAATACACTACGTTTCAAAGATTGCAAGGATTTCCATCTTCCTCTCTAATGACTGATCAAATAGTCCGATATTAGCATCTTTTCTTCGGGGTTCTGTCATTGCAAATGCCAGAAACAGACATTCTGGCTCAGACCCTCAATCTATAAATGTCAACACATGCACAGGTCAGCCTCTGGAGCAGAAACACCGTAGGACTGAAACCGACAGCAGTTCATCTTTTATCTGTTACTGTCTTCAGTCTCCTCTGCCTCATGCTGACACACTCAATGGAGCCTCTCATTTGAAGGTTGAGATGTGAGATTCTGTCAATAAGAATCATCCTTTTTGCATGAAATTGCTTCAACGATGGTTCTGATGGAGATGGTGGAGATTGTTTAGAAGGCCCTAGATTGGTGTGATTCATTTGTGATAATGGTTTTTCCGAGACACTTATTGACTTTAGAGTATAAATGTTGTCTGATTGTGTGTGGAGCAGAAGAAACCCCTTATCTGTGTAGGTGTTCACTTTCTTAAATATAAAACTGCAGCCTGCTGCCTCTCCTTATATCTACCTCTAGATTTAACACTACTTCTACAACATTCTATCACTGCACAGTCTTTTCCTCCCTCTTTTCCGTCTGTTGCACCCTTTTATTCTTTGCCTTCCTACCATATGATGTTTTAGATTACATGCAGCAAACATGCAGAAACAACACAATTTACATCCCAACATAACAGCCTAGTGTGTCCATGGTTTTATTTTGGTAAGGTTCATATAAAGTATCAGAAATGCACAATGTCTATTCTATATGTGCACTAATGACTGGAAGTTTCTTTTACAGATCAAGAGACTGTCTGAGCTTTAAAAATGACTTATTAGTGTGTCATCCATATTCTCACTGTTGCTCTATATTGGTATAATAACTGGTGTGTTTCTTTGTATGTAAGCCCACTTATTAGAACACTTCACCTGTCAAATTCAGCGGAGTTAAATGCTAAATGTAAATGTTAAATCTATTTTAAGCTAAAAAACCTGAGTAAAGCTTTGATATTTTCCCCATTGTTTAATTGTATTGAACTAAATCCTGATGCTTGCTGACAAATAGCTCAACATAAACCGAAAGCAACCTTTTTGTCACCTATTTCTGTCAGAAACATTGAAGGAATAAAACAAAAAACAACACCTGGTTGTCTAGTTTCTGTGATCATAATGCGATTCCTCATATCATGTATCCCCTCCTCCCGCTCCAGGTACATGTTAGGTCTCTCAGTGCTTCCTGCTGTGCTCCAGTTCATCGGATTCCTTTTCCTGCCAGAGAGCCCTCGCTGGTTAATCCAGCGAGGGCTGACCCAGAAGGCCCGCCGCGTGCTCAGTCAGATCCGGGGCAACCAGAACATAGACGAGGAGTACGACAGCATCAAGAACAGCATCGACGAAGAGGACAGCGGAGGAGGTAATGGGGGGGGGGGAGGAGGGGGTATTGGAGGAAAAGAGATGCACACGAGTTTTGGTGTTATTTTAACATTCTTATTTGGTGACATGTGCAATAGAACAGTTGTCCATGCACTGGGTGGGAAGAAATGATTTTGGCATGTATGCTAGGTGTATGTTGGTGAGAGACACTGATTGTTTAAAGGCAAACTCCACAGGATATCTTTAACATGTGACTGCTGTAAAATATGTATTTTAATGTCAAACCTGCAACATTTAAAATCCTGAAATAATTAAAAACTTTTTGGTTTGATTTCCAGGCTGATGTCCAATTCAACAAGTTTTTGCAGAATTTCCCAGGCAAAAGTAGCCTATAGCTTGGCTTAGATGAAGCTGAAATGTGTTACAATCGCCATTAACCTTTACCAAAAAATACAAAATATTGTTGAGGTGTTGCAAAAATGAAACTACACTGTCATCTTTGAAGATAACGATTGCAGTGCCTGCTCTAAATGTGCCTCAACACATGACAGTAATGTCATATCCTACATCCAGCAGCTAAAGTAACTCCATTTATGTACAAAAACAGCATGTCTCATGACCGAATTGCACCAAAGTCGAGAAATTGCTCACATGCCAAGTTTGAAGTAGATCAGATGAACAGTTTTCAAGGTTGGCGAATTACAGACTGACAGACATCTTTGTGCAGGCTTTATAAAGGACCACAACATTCAATGACCTCCTCTAAAAGCAGAGGCCTGCAACGCTGTGGGAGTCAAGGGATTATGGAAACATGTTTGATAAATACTGGCTAATTATTGGACTCGCATTATTAACACCTCACAGCCGACAAAGATGCAGCCATGAGCCTTAATGGCATCAGCCTCTTTTGAGACAGAGCAAAGTCATTCAGTTGCTCTGTTGCATTCACTAAAGTGTTGAAATGGTTTCCACGTGGAGCTCTTTTGTCTGTCTCAAGATGACTCTGGCTGCTGCCAGAAATATGAAGCACATCCTTTCTGTACAAGACGCTGTGACGTTTCCTTGTGCAAAAACCAGAGATCTGTCAAAGCTCTCATGAACCAGGTATAAGCTGAATCCTTCTGTGTGCGTCAGCCCCTGAAAATCTTACCCTTGTGATTTAAATATTTTCAGTAATGATGAGTAAAACATAATTTCATCTGATTCAGTGCTGTTGGTAGAAAAGAAAGCAGAGAGTGAAGAAGGTTAATGTGATGGACTAGATAGAAAATACTCTCTTCTTCATCATCAATAATTGTGTCAGCTGACCTTTGCTTGACTGCATGGAGGCTGTTGCTGAGCAATCAGGATGGCAGCTGACTGAACGTTATTAGCTAATATTGCTGCTTCATAACACCACTTGTGAAAATCGCCATATTTTCTTCTTTCCTTTTTTTTAAAGGCTGCGTGTGTGGTACACTCCAGTCTGATCCTGCAAATCTTAATCTTACCCTCTGTTTGAAATTTGCAGGAATCCATATGTTTGAAAGGGGGGTGGGGAGGTGTTCTTCAGGGTGTGTATTTTTAAGGTGGATTTACACCAACATTTCATGACAAATTGAAACTTGCAGAAGAACATGGTCTGCAACAACCCTGCCAGTTTACACATAGCATAACTCTGCTGTGTTTTTTTTTCATGCTGCCTTCACAAGAAAGGAATATCATGTCATATATCATATCATATCATATCATATTATAGAGTGATGAAGGTTAATGTCATATCATACTACATCATATCATATATCATATCAATCATGTATCATTCTACATCATATATCAATCATGTCATATCATATCATACCATATCATATAATATCATATATCAAATGATATCATATCATATATCATATTATAGAGTGATGAAGGTTAATGTCATATCATATATCATACTACATCATATCATATATCATATCAATCATGTCATATCATATCATACCATATCATATCATATTATATCATATCATATATCAAATGATATCATATCATAATCATATCAATCATATCATATCATACTATATTATATCATATCATACTATATCATTTCATACAATATCATATTTAATATCATATCATATATCATATCATTTCACATCATACTATATCATATCATATCATATAATATCATATAATATGCCATATCTATCATATCATATCATATATCATATCATATATCATTTCATTTCATACTATATCATATGTCATTTCATATGAAACTATATCATATCATATCATATATCATATGTATCAAATGATATCATATAATATCATACTATATCATATCATATCATCTATAATAGCTCAACGCTATGCATGGCTATTGCCGCTATTGTATGAGGGCCCCAGAGTCTTACCCCCTTTTTAAAATGATTAGTTTCGATCTCCCCACTTTTACCCTGTTGAGAATGCATCAGTCTACCCAGTCTCTCTCTGGTCTATCCAGACTAATTTATCATAGATGACTTCCATGCATACCATGCGTGAAAATCAAAGTGACACTTGTATCTTGCTCTCAGGTGTATGGGAGAAAGGAGAGTTACTTAACATGCAAGAGAAGACAATAGGGTAAAGCAAACAGAAAGAACAGTAAAAGAAGAGGAGGAGGAGAGTGGAGGAGCAGGAGGAGAGGGGAGGAAATTGGATTCATCCTTCAACTAATCAACCTTGACAAGGAAAGGCGTCAATAGATCCCCTGTGTCCGCTTGGCCTGCAGTGAAGAGAAGGGTGTATCACACACAAACACACACATCATCATCACCACACCCCCATGTATAAAAACACGAACACAGACGGTCCAGTGTCCCTCTTGTGGGACTCGGTGTGTGTCCATCAGTGTCCTTTTCATTTCAGTGTCCCTCCTCACGGTAAATCATCAGTTAGTGTAGGAACAGAGGCCCAGCATGAAATCTCCTTACACTGCCATCCTGTTATCTCGTATCCTGTGGGTAACACTTTGACTCACTGTAAAATGTGAGCAATGGACCCAAAGTAAAGGTTTTCACTTAATATAAGAGTTGGGCTTCTCTGTCATTCTATTTAGCTCGGCAGAAAGCTGAGCCGTGTTCCTCTTTTTCTGCAGTTCCGTTGTTTTATAAAGTGAATCTTTCATGTGGATTTGGTTGGGATGATGATTGAAGGTTGACTCAGCAGCATGCTCTTGGCACATTTATTGAAAATTACCAAATGAGTTCCATAGAGACGATGACTAGCCACTTTGCACACTGGCTAATGTCCATTTAGTATCTTGCGCACACTACAGCCATACTGTGACATGTTTATTCTTCATTATAAAGAATAACTTATGGATTTCCAGTCGTGATCTGGCTGTGAATTCAGAATTGACTAGTCAGTGATCGAGGCTAAATCCTGAGCATCTCTTACGCACAACATTTTTAATTGTCTTGGCAGTTTCCATACATGTTTTTTGTTTTATTTAACTCAAAAACTATTTGATGTTTTGATATTTATCGGATAAACCTCTACCACTGTAAGTTTCTTACAGTGTGAACACATAGTAACAGAGTAGCTTCAACAACGTGAACACCTTACCTGACCTATGCCCCAACCCTTTATGTGGAAATCAGTTCAGTTGTTTTTGCATAATTAGAGAGACTGTCAAAAACAACAACACCCTATCGCACGATGTTTAAGAGTGTGAAAAGACTCCTGGCCCATGCCTCACCCTTCCATCAATATCATGTAAATCTGTTTTTCCATAATGAGGCTAACTAGTAAACAACTAAACAAAGGATCATTGGTGAAAACATAATCTCCTTTGCAGAGGAAATCAGGTTTTTGAAACTTAAAATATATATAACTTTGTTAGGAATTGGGCAGACACTAAATTATTTGACCAGTTTTCTTTTCTCGGTCTCTCTCCCAAATTTAATGCAGTCTTGTTTTGTTGTTTTGTTTTGTTTTTTGCTTTCGTAGCTCACAAGTTCAAACACTCCATCTCAAGATCCAGTGCGGCGCTGTTTGGTGGAAGCCAGCTCAGTGTTTGGTGTTAATGAATCTTTTAATGTGCGGCCACCATCTGTGATACATAATTTCATGCCTGCACTCCAAGCAAGTTTGCAATTTACATGCTATCCTACAAGTTGGAGAGCAGCTGCCACCGAGCAAACAGACAGACAGATGGAGAGAGAATTAAGTGGGGGAAAAAAAACTCTCAGGATCAAAACTATCTATTTTGTCTCTGAGTCTCCTGATTGGCTAAGTCAATGTCAGGTGAAATCAAACATACTCCTTAATGACAAGCATCTCTAGTACTTTGTAGAGACCCTTCTTCTGCTATGAGCTGCTGCAGACGTGATGCATATCCAGACACCAGTTTCTGGCAGCGTTCCTGAGGAATCTTAGCCCATTCCCCCAGTTCTGAAATATTCCTGGGTTCACGTGCTGCAACTGCCTTCTTCAAATCCCTGCAGAGATTTTCTTAAGGATTCAAGTCAGGTGACTGTGATGGACTCTCTAGAATGATCCAGGACTTCTTCTGAATCCAAGCCTTGGTGGACTTTGAGGTCTGCTTGAGATTATTGTCCTTTTGGAATGCCTAGGCTTCAGCTTCCTCACAGATGGCGAGACGTTTTCTTCTAGGATTCCTGATACTTGATGGTATCCATCTTACCCTCGACACGCTGCAGGTTTCCAGTGGCCGAGGAAGAAAAGCAGCCCCAGAGCATCACAGAGCCACCGCCATGCTTCACTGTAGATAGGGTGTTCTTCACTGCATATGCTTCGTTCTTCCTCCAGACATACTGCTGTTGAGATTGGGACCAGGGTTAAATGCATCTGGAGCTTGATTACTGGATGAGTCTCAGGTGTGTCTGCTGCAAACCACACTGCCAGGAAACACACAAGAACACCAGACACCTACAGCATACACAGAGACAAGATAGGCAATCGAACAAACATGTCTATTAGCTTATTGTCCTGTTAGCAACAGAGATAGCAAGCTTGCTAAATGACAGCAAGTGAGAGAACAAGAAAGTAAAGACAGTTGTTGGCAGATGTATTGTATGAAAATTTTAAATAATGCAAATTTTCCTGTTTAAAACAATATTTGTGTCCATTCGTGGATAGATTTCAGAGTTTAAGATGAGCACTTGAATGCACCATGAAGCTGCTGTCCTTGTGTGTCAAACTCTGACACAGACAGAAAAGAGGAGAATGTGGTAGAGACTCAACATAACTTGCTCCAAACATTCACCAGTGACAGGAAGCCTTCAGAGATTCGCTTTTAAGTTCCAGAATTCTGCTTAAGGTGCTTTTAGTAAACATGGACATGGACAGAAACATTTGGTCCTGTAAAAATAAGCCCTAGTGATTCTGATGAACAGTTATATACGGAAAGTTCAGTGTGAATGATGGGGGTTTTTATTCTGCATGTTTTGTCAGGCAGCTTGTGTCAAACATTACTGCAGTGAACATAAAAAGGCTGTAAGGCAATGTAAAGGCTGTGATGTGAGTCTAAAGAATAGAAGGCATTCGTTCCGTCAATTTGTCTTTGCTGCCCTTTGGAGCATTCATTAAGTCTGCTGTTAGACTGTAGCGGAGGATACTCCTAGGAGGTTTAGTCTTCACATCCCATAATTAACCTTTTTTCTCTGCAAGATCCTTTAGTTTGAAATGCTCTACTGTGATCGGCCTTTCTAACTTGTGGTCAGTCACTTATGACTCCTGCAAAGATGTTTAAATGTAGCCTTGTCGTGTGTGTGTGTGTGTGTGTGTGTGCGCGTGTGTGTGTGTGTGTGTGTGTGTGTGTGTGTGTGTGTGTGTGCGCGTGTGCGTGTGCGTGTGCGTGTGCGTGTGTGCGCGTGTGTGTGTGTGTGTGTGTGTGTGTGTGTGTGTGTGTGTGTGTGTGTGTGTGTGTGTGTGTGTGTGTGTGCGTGCGTGTGCGTGTGCGTGTGTGTGTGTGCATTTTCTCACCTGGATAAAACAAAAGCACACCATGCCCTTTCACTGACATGTCAGTGTTTCCATGGAAACAACACTTCTCACTTCCTTTTTCCTCTCACCTCAGCTTTAACAGTGATTATAGTATGTATAATCATCCTATTCAACCTCTCTCTGTCTCTCTTCCCCCCCCCCCACACACACACATGCACACACACACATGCACACACACACACACACGCACACACACATGCAAACACACACACACACACAAATTCCCAGAGGTGTAAAAGGCCCAACGGTCAAAAAGCTGATAATAACAGACATATTTTTTATAGAATGAACAGCTGTACACATAGATATCACCAGGCAGCTGTCATCACCTCCTGTCAAAGTCTAATCAGCATCTATATAAGCCACAGAGTTTTCACAAGTGTGTGTGTGGACATTTTCTCAGTAGAAAAAAAAACATTTTTGCTGAATAAAAGCAGACTTAATTTTGTTCTATAAATTGCTTAATAATACCATTAATTGAAGACTCACATGTACAAATATAACTACATAATAGGGATGATGGCAGCCTTAGTTAAGGTCCAAATTATCTTGCTTATTTCCTAGAGAAGATTGGAATCAGCATATTTGTAGTTTTGGTACTTAAACATCAGGCTAATGTGGAAGGAAGGATATAAAAACCCTGAACATCCTCTTCGTCTTCTTAAACATGCCCAAAGGAGCGATGATGATGTGTTGACAACCCGGAGTCAATGAGCTCTGATTACAATGTTTTCTGCTCAAGAGGAGGAAGACAGCGGAGAGGAGGCGAGGCTGATGATGAAGAGAAAGTGAAGTGGAAAGCGGAGGTGCTGGGGCAGCAATTATGACGGAGAAGCAACACCGTCGCAATATGGCAGGCCAATTCTGTCAGGCGTTATGTTGCCATTCTTCATGACAAACTTCATAGTGCGCCGTATTGAACGCATTGATCTCTTTTGAGGGCTTGTTCATAATGCCAGACTCAGACATAACCTCAGAAAAAGGTCATGAATGGACACTGAGCAATGGAGACGGCATCACACAGTAGATCACTTTATCGCATCATGACGTTTTTGTAGCACAGAGCTATGGGAAATGTGTTAGTGTTAGCAATCAAGGTTAAAGCAAAGCCAATAAAAGTCAAAGGAAACCGGTATTTTATTCAGCTTTATTGTCTGCAGCAATCTGTGTTCTATATCAAACAAAGGGAAACATCCACCTACTTTAGACTAGAAAGGTTCCTTAAAAAGTGAGTTATCATCTTCCTAATTGAAAATGAAGGCTGTGGTCAGTTTGGGTTCTTGCCCATAATAATGGTAAAACCAGTTCTGTCTGGGTTAAAGTTTCAAACCATTAAGTTTCTGCTGTGTAAAACATTGGCCAGTATAGCCTATGTATCTTTACAAATGGTGGCTAAGGTTCTGGACATAATCAATCCTCCAGCTCCACCCAGTCACCCATGGATAAGTTTTTATTAAGAAGGATAAACCCCTTGAGATGAAGCATGCGACAAGGTGTGTTTAGTTCCTAATTAGCTCCACTCTATACTACCTTCTCTCGTGTTTCTGTCCACCTAAAGAATCCAATATTTCCTCTTCTTTTTGCTCTGTTTTGGTCTCAACCACCTCTTAAGAAAGTTGTATTTTTGCTCTTGCACTACATTCACCAGCTTATGTCCCCAAATGTGATTATCTGTCATTTGGTAAAGGGCAGCACCACCTGTCTCCTAGTTGCATCGAGACACAACCAATATGAAACAGCAAAAATGTTCGTAAAGGAAACTTAATGGCTGCCAGTATTATGTCCTGAGATTATGGTTATTTCACTACATTTACGTCCTGCTCTGGAGGTGCAAGGAGATGGTTGAGAAGGATGGTGGGCAGACAAAGTGCAGAACTCCAACACCAGTTTGAGTTCACCTAAAGGTCTGTGGTTAGGTTTAGGGAACAAAAACACTTTGGTGAAGCTTAAGGAAAGATCAGCTCCAAATGTTCCACAAAATAAATGAAATGTGTTGTATAGTCAATATTACACTGATGTTCAGTAACAACATGTTTGGGACTCATTTAATACACTCATTTATTTGGTGATGCAAATGAGTTGTATAGAAACGTGGAGCTTAAACATTTGATTTGGGGTGCAGTTTACTTTAAGTAAATCTCTTTTATTCTGCTTATTTGAAAAATAGAGACAAAAGAAGTGAATAAATGTCAGAAATGTCTAAATATTTCTTTTTTACATCAACTCACCCAATACAATCACCGCATTACATCACACATTTTGGCAGGCAAACAGGCACAGCCAGTAATGCAGATGAGCGGCTAAGCTAAAAAAAAACAGCAGAAAATATTTAGACTGATTTAAAGTATGATGACAATCACATCAGTCAAGGTGTATGAAAATAAATGAGTGTTGTATAGAGCCTGTTTTATATTCATTTCCTCATATCTCAGTTTGAAGATGATTTTTCCCTGCATTTATTTATGGTACAAAGCAACCTCCTCTTCAACGTACTGTTCTGTTTGGCTCATGATTGTTTTTAACCATCTGTTTGCAGATAATTGAATGGTACACTGGGTGAGCTCTCGACAAAAGCGCGGTGCATTTACTTCCTGCCGTGCATCTCTAAATTATTAATTTCATGGCATTATAATTGCTGCTTATTCAAATGAACGCACAGGCACAGACACACCCGATAGATGTCCGAGGGAGTTTGAGAGTCGACCACCATCGCAGTCCTAGTTCCTAATTCTCCCACTAATCATTAATAATTGAGGATATTTGAACACTTTGTGGAACTGCACTGCTGCTCTGGGTCTGTTCGAATCCACAAGGAAATCCTTATGAAACCAGAGCTTCATACTTCATCCAAAAGTGTTTGGAGTCACCAAAAGACACCCGTCAGTATCGTACATTTGATGATGATGATCTGTAAAATCATGGTCAGAATGAATTACTATCAATGTCATTAAACCTCTGTGGAATAAAGGGTTGAGACCTCCTAAGATGGCATGACCGCTCCACTCTCAAACAAAACTTAATTCAATCTAAATATGCTCTGCTACTTTTCAGTAAATATGCTCTCTGCTCTTGTTTCTTTTCATTCCCACTTTTAGTTCCACCTCTTGTGCATCAAAAAACAAAAACAAAACAGCTATCTGACAAATTTGTCCTCAAGGGTAATATGAACAAATGTTTTGATACAAGGCAATTGGAGATGACATGTTTGGACCCTTGTTGTCACCACATTGAACACCAGTGAGCTGGTGGTGGAGGTTTCAGGGTTGGAGTGTAGGAAAATGAAGCCAAAGGCTCGACTGGGGATTTTTTTTTTATGGAGGTTGCAATAACAGAGGATGCAAAGCAAGGCAAGAGAGAGAGGTTAGGGAATTATCTTCCTCTTTACTCTGGTAATTCGCCTCTATCTGGGCCTTCTGAATTCTCCTCAGTCCAAAAACTAAAGTGCCAACTGCTGATTCATGTCGTCCAATAATCTAATCCTGTTACCTGCTGCAGAATTTCATTGATTCTCTACTGATTAGCAGGAATTTGCCGGTGCTCACGGCGTTTATTACTTTTGTTGAATTATCAATGCACTCATGAGGAGCATGGGGATTTTTGTTTAAAAATTATTATCAGCAGAAGAGGAGGAATGCAAATAAGCACACAAATTCAAAAGCCAATAGTCTGAAAAACACACTGTCAAGAGAATTCTTGCAGAGTTAGATGAAGAGATCAGTAGACCTACGACTCTCATATCGTGAGATAATACTAGAAGTGGGGAATTGTTAGCTTAGCTTAGCATAAAGACTGGAAACAATGGTAATTAGCTGGTCTTTCTCCATCCATGAGTTCAATAAAAGTGCTACTGCTAATTTTGGGTAAAATCAGGCTGTATTTATTTTTATTTGTTCTGTTGCCAAACAGCTAAATGAGGTCTCAACTTAATGTTAGTGAAAATGTTATAATATAAAAGCATCAAACATGTGTTGTTTTGAATTTTATATCTATTGATTGTTTCTATTTGCACTGACCTGCATAAAATCAAGTCTAATTATGTCTATCCTTCGTTTTTAATTTCATTTTCCTTCTAAATCTTTTTAGATTAATATATAGTAGAGCCTATTGTGTATATAATTATAGTCAAAACATGGATTTGAACTCATTTTCTTTGCTCTTATAGACGATGAAGTGAAGGAAGCCTTGGAGTCTTCAGCATCTGACACTTTGAAGAGATGTATTTTCAGAGTGCTGCGCTTTTACAGCCTTGAATAATCGTGTCTCGTTAGTCCACGACAAAATGACGTTTTTAATGGCACCACTGGACCTTTTCACTAATTCAAATCATCTCCATTTTGAAATGATGGTCACTCTAACAGGCGACAGCGTTCTTCTGAAGCTGTTGTTCTAGGGATCCGGTTTCCACATTTAATGACGGCAGTGAGCATGTGACTCATCCAGAGATTCCTTACTCAATTAAAATTGGCAAGTTGAATTAGTTTGCTTGGGGTACAGAGGCCACAGTGTGCCTTGAGTGAGATTAACAAGCACAATAATGGTTATGACTCAAATGTTCCACAATATGTTCCACCCATTGTTGTGGGCTTATGAGGTCAGTAAATTATCTTTGGAAAAATTATTATTCAAAGAGGTTTTAAATGGAGAAATGAGAAATTATGATAATTTAGATAAGAGTGCTTGTGTTTGTTGATTGCCTTAAGCCTCTCTAACCCACCCTCTTACAACTGAATTTTTTATATATGCCTCTTTGTGCATGTGTGTGTGTGTGTGTGTGTGTGTGTGTGTGTGTTTGTCTCTGTATGTGTTTGTGTGTGTCCGTGCATGCCCCTAAGGAAGACCCTTGTCATTTGCATTAGGGTAGGTGTGCAGCTGCAAAGTCATGAATCTCAATAAGTCAGAAGACTGATTACCAGCAGACATCAAAATGGCTCTAGAGATTTTATTACAGGCCAATGGGGTTGGATAGATGGATGAGGTTGTGCGTTTGTGAGCCTCACAGTTTTGCAAATGCAGCTATGAAAGCTGGAATCCCCCATGAGACTATATATTTAAAGCAAATGGGTTTGGCAGGGATTCTTCAAACCCTGCAGCGTTTAGCTTGGTTCATTCCATGAGCGTAGAAGAAATAGAATCAAACAAAGGCATCAGCGAAGATTTGCTTCATATTTTATGCAAGCTGGATTCTGCCTAACAATAAACATTTTTCTTTTAGTTTAATCAGAAATGCGCCATGAGAAAACTCCATCTGCACTGGTGCAGGTGCAATGAACAGACAAGGTGCATATCAGCAAAAAGCAGCCAGGCAATGCTGCAGCACCTGAGATTGAATTCATTTTAATTACCCTGAAGAATAATGAGGAAATAATTTGTTTAATAATTGTACACAAGCTTAGATCACTGACAGTGTACATTTCAAATGTACACTGACTCTTATAGTCCTATCAAATGGTGCCGACAAAATGTTCTTTCTTTGCCCGTTATTTTAATTTGTGCTATTTCTGCTTCAGCCACTTAATTTCCAATCACTATCACTAGTTAAAGAAAACACAAGTCTCTTTCTTGATCAGTTCCAAATAGCCTAGAATCTGGAAACGCACGTTTACATTAAAGTAAAGTGTTTACGGTGTGACACCATAACAACCACAGATATCATAGTAACAAGGTCATACCTTCAGCTAATTTAAGCTCGATGTCTCTGTCATTTGTTTTTCGCGTGGGTGCATTTCTGCATGTTGACAAAGTGAGCGATTGAGATAGTCCGGGCATGTGCAGAGAAGGGATGAGGGAGTATGCATGGGAGAAGGAGGATGAAGATGGAGCTGCTAGGCAAGAGGAGAAGAGTAAAGCCAAAGAAGGGGTGAGGGAGGACATGCAGGTGGTTGGTGGGACAGAAGGAGGTGTGGGGGAGATGGAGACGGATGATCTGCTGTGGGGACCCCTGACAAGAAAAGCTGAAAGAAGAAGACGAAGAAGAAGGAGACGTTTCTGTGTGTTCTAGTATTTTAAGTTCACGTATTTTGGAATGATTCAAAGTTTTGCACTTCATCTCCTCTTATACACTTATTTTCTACCAAAACTGTCTCAACTCTTGATGAAGCTCTGTCTGTCCCCTGTGTAGTACAGTTGTTTGATTCAAGTGTTACTTAAACCCACTCAGTAGATCTCAAGGCTGCTGAGACAGTAGGTGCTGGTGACTCATGCAGAGAGGAGACAGTGTTTAAAAGATTTTGACAATAACAAATGTGACAAACTCCTTGCTGTTAAACTCCTATCATACATTATCATTATTATTATTGAGAGGAAATGGTGGGAAAAAAAAGCCTCGTATCATAGTTTTTTGTGAACTTTTTGTGAAGACATTATTTTTCATTATCTGCGGTTATTTTAGATGCCAGTTTGGAGGTTCCTTAATGAAATGCTTTTTATGCATCCGTGCAGCAACAGGCTAAACGAGTACATCTGTTTGGATTAAAGCAGCATATGAAGATGCAGAAGGTTAAATATCAATGAAAGCAAACCAACACATTTCCTTTCCTTTCCTTTCCTCTTAAAACATGTTAAACCAACATATTTTTTATCCGTGGAGGAAAAGCAGATTAGATTCACATCACAACTCAGCGGGCTTGAAGGTTATCGTCTCTGCACCTTTTGAAATGCAGATCACATGTTGCTCCCTCCACTTAGCAGACCCTTTTACCAATGAGTCTCTTTGAAGCACTGATGTCCCCAGTCACTCTGGTTTTGTGAGTCATTTTCGGTAATACTCGTTTACGACACAGGTCAGCGTGCAGATTATTATTGCAAATATGTGCCATCTTTTTTCCGAGTAGGCATAAGTTATACGTCCTAACAGTCTTAAGCTTTGGTAGCTAGAATCCAGAATAAACTTAACCATGCTACAGATTGCAAGGAGCTCTCCAACATAAAGCTGCATGAAGATCCATGAATGAAATAAATGTCAACTGTGCCAACGTCCTTTACTCACATATATCGTTATTATGTTATAAATGTTATTATTTTGGTGACTAAATGTCTGAAAGAGTCTGTTTTATTCCACCACTAATGACCAAGTCACCAGCTTTGCTTTAGCAGTCCTCGGTGTGAAGAGAAAAAAAAAACAACAAATGCTGTCGAAGGCCCATTAATCTCCAACAAAACTCAAAACTCAGCAAAAAGTAGTAAACAAAGCCACTAATTGGCTTCCAGCTCATTTTTAATCCCCCAAATATAAAAAAAAAAAATGATGTGGGGGATAGAATCATCAGTGTGTTCATCCATCTCTTAATCCGATCATCCATAATCATTTTTACTCTTCATAACAGCTTTACCAAACCAACTAGTTGTGTCTTTTGATATTTAGATTTTTCTACACATTTAATTTTTTTTTTTGGGGGGGGGGGGGGTTCCCTGAAAGAAGATTTTTAAGGTGACTCTCTTTTGTATGTCCAACATAAATACAAAACAATATCCTCTAATCTAGGCTCACCAAAAAAATGGATGATACGTCATATACTGATGCATTTGATGCTCCTTGTTCTGCTCCATTTGAAAGCTATAATTTGATATTATTATGAGGATTAATTTCCTCCTCATAGCCAAAAACTCCAACTAAGAAAGGACTGAATTTATCTAGCTCTGTAGATTCAAACCTTGTGTCCTTTGTGAGGAAAATGTGCAATGAAAAGGATATAATGAAGAACAGCCTGCAGGCTTGAGTTGCTAACTCCCCAAAACATGTGTCAGCAGTCTTAAAATTGATGAGTTTGCCTCGGTCACTGGGTTGCAGAATAAGCAGCGAGGAAGAAGCAACAGTGACAAGTAGTGAACATAAGAGCTTCTGTCTCCTCTCCTCTGTTCCCCTTTAAGCAGCTTAACTATTAATAATTGAGGGAGGAGGGCTGTGCGATGACAGATCTATCACGATGCTGCTTCTGCGCCTGCATGGATAGACGGATAATGAAAAACCCCTCTTTCGCACTCTCCAGCACAACGTGTTAAAAATGCGATCATGAATTTGTGTCCCTGCAGAAGTTGGCTCGTGCCAAATAAGACAGGATTTGTGAGAAAGGAACAGGCCTACACGATCTGAATGTGTCATTTGTGTGTGGATTTAGTTCAAATGAAAATTTTGTTTTTCACGCCGTTGTACCTTCCATGTGTCGTAGAGCTATTAAAAATGCATACCACAGTGCGTGAGGATCCATCAAAATAGTCCAATTCTACTTGCAGAATAATAAGTGTGTGTGCATTACTGCCCGTTTCCCTTAGGCTATCAAGATCCCTCATTTCTCTCCCTCGTTCTCTCTCTCACACACACACACACATACACAGAGTCATGTTTCCATCTCTTCACAGGATATTGCATTGACTTAGATTCATTTCCTGGAGCATTATCCCGACCATAACCATAACCACTTCTTGCCTAACCCTTTTTCCTAACCTCAACCCTCGTCATCAACCAAAATGTAATCATTTACATCAGGGAGACGTCACTCTTGTCCCCAAAGGGAAGGCAAGTCCCCACATTGAGACCGTGTAAACAAATGCATGTCCCCACAACACATATATATACACACACATGCATGCATTTTATTTGCTCTCCCTTGGGACTCAACTCCCCACCATTTAAACTGGTTATATAGCTGCTTGTTGACACATGAACGGTGTTCTTGGTAGGTGGACTTTCCCCGCTGAGCTGTCATCTAAAGCTGGGAAATAACTTTAGTTCACAAAATGAATGATTTTGTAGTTATCCTAAAACTTTCTCTGCTCTGCCACTTCACATTTGATGACAGACAGCGTGTCTGTGGCGACTGCTGCGTAACCGCTGAATAATAGAAAACTCAGTAGGAAGTTTTTAGTTAAAAATGAATGCGGCTCTGTTTCATGTCCTCCTCTCAAATTCAGGTAGCACCGTGTGCCTGCTGGTATGATTCTTGGTTGCGTAAGCAGGGAGTCACACTTTTCAAACCAAGGGGAAACTTGTACATTTTTGCCATACTGCAATGGAAGCTGTCATAAACTTCACTAACGAAGGAAGAAGCACAGCTTGTGTGAATCCGAGCTGCTTGGCCTCTCAGTGAATTTGTAATAAAGCCCTTTAGGCTTGATTAAAAGACACTCATCTTTATTTCTAGCTCTAATATCAAACGGAAGCTGCAACTTCAAGGGGATTCCATCAATTTTGCATATCCAAATTAACCCAATTATCAGAATACATGCAGGCATTGTGCATGTCTTACAACCAGGGATATGTTTTATATATACTGTATATATATATATATATATATATATATATATATATATATATATATATATACAGTATATATAAATATATATATATTCTTTTTTAAATTATATGTATCTGGTTAGGTTTAGGCACAAAAAGGAGGATTTCATGTTTTGGCTCAAATACCTTGGTTCGTCTGGTCTACAATATTAGCTTCTATCTCCACAGACATGCTGGTAAAACTCCTGACATCTCATTAATAAAAAAAAACCTTCTTCAGCCCTGACTCGTCATTAAAAAATGTTCAGTTGGCAGTCGGTGCATATGTGGAAAAAAAGTTGTGTGAAGCCTTTTGTGTCTCTAGAGGAAGCTGCTTGTTTTATTTATAAAGTGTTCAGACACTGTTTTGCATCACTGAAACTCAGAAAAATAATTACAGTACCCCAGATGACCGCCTGAAAATTACTTAGAATAAATTGATCAAAACAGATGGAGATCACAGAGGCTTAGGGAGAGTTACCAGTTGTGTAACAGGCAAATCGAGAACAGCCTGGGCACCTGGATATAAGTAAAGCTGTGCAAAACATAGTGGAGACGAGTTTTCCATGTCAGCTGCTCAGCCTCATAAGCTACAACATTTCCAATCTGCTCAGTATTTAAAGTTTGGTGAATATGAATTAGTATTATTATTATTATTATTATTATTATTATATGTATCATAAGCTCCAGTGCCCTTGTTGTATATTTACTCCATCCATCCATCCATCCATCCATCATTCCGTCCGTCTGGTGCTCAGCCCCTGGCAACCGCTGACCCCTCTCTGCCCTTAGACAAACACAGCTGCTGCCGTGTATCTGCAGACAGGACTCTTGGCTCCTGACAGATTTGATCAGCTCTAATTAAAATGCTGTCTCTCCTAACTCTACAGGTCCAGAGTGATTCTCAATTATCCCGGAGAGAACTAATAAAGATCCCTGGACTCCAAAAAACATGACACATGAAGATTTTGAATCAACAGGAAGTATTTCCCCCAGTAGCATCTGTAATCTTGCTATTGCACCACGTGTAGCTTCTTCATAAGCCTCTCTTACAGCTACTTGACAGCATCTTCTTTGGCTGAGTCGATTTCTTCGTCTTCGTCTTCTTCTGTGTTGTTATTATATATTATGTACAGAAAGAAAGGTTCCCTCAAGCGCCTCTCACTTTAAAAAAAAAAAAAAAGAAATCTCATCTGTTGAGTGTATTTTAGTCATGCCAGATTTCCATTTAAAATGATTTGGATTATTGACTGTATCTTATTATAGTATATAATATCTAATATATATATATGTATATAAAATTGTGAAAATATTACAATCACATTGTGTGCCGTAATAGTATTCCTCCTCAACTGTTCAAACAAGGCTCACCATTAAATTCTACCTGTTTCTCTAAAAAACAAATGTAGAATAAGGAACAATTATTTAAGTCAGGTCTGGTTGTTGTTCAACTATCAAAGGGTTTCACCCAGATTACAGAAATAAATTCACTCATTCACTTTCTTTCCAAGTGTAAAATGAAAAGATTTATACCACTTTAATGTATTGGTTAATTGTTGCATGCTGCATTAATGGAACGTTGCAAGAGTAGGAAATCCAGAATATATGAAGTTATTAGTTAAATGAACATTGATTTGTTGACAGTTCATTTCACCAGGTGGGAGGTATGGAGAGGCAAAGTCCCTCCTCTTCTCCTCCTATCAGAAAAAAATATGTATGGTTGTTGAGAATTCATTTTTAGATCCCGTTTGAATTGTTCCATGAATTACACAAATGTTTGTCAATTTAAAAGTTAACATTTCAAGTTAACAAAGTCACAGTTTGTCATAAAACTGTAATTATAGTGATTTATTATATGTTATATTATTGTTTCTAGTTTCTGCTCAGAGCCTAAACTGGCTGTTTCTTCCTGTTTCCATCCTTTGTGCTCATCTAAGCTAATTACCGCTAAGCTGTAGAATCATAGTTAGCTTAGTTGTAACGTAAGAGGATTTATTTTTGTTAATTTATGTTGTAGATTGTCTCATAGTTTAAGTAAAAGGTAGCTACATTTATATATATATATATGTGTGTGTGTGTGTATGTGTATGTTCTGTTCTTTTGTTTTAATCAGGAACTATATGTTAGGGTGCACTTTGCCCTTGCTGTCACATACGTTTTTATAGGCGTCATGATATAAAGGAGGGTGATGAGGTGTAGTTTTTGGCAGAGTTAACAAGCGCACTTCAAGTGTGACAGGAGCATTTCGGAAACAGCAGGTTCCAAAACAATTTCTTTGTAATCGAGAGAATTGCACCGAGCTTATTTCTCATCACTATTAGTCCTGACCTTCTGTTCCTCACTGTGTAGAGTTTGAGGTGCCATGATCCCGCTCTGATGAGGAAGAGGGGGGGAGAATAGGGGGAGTAAGAAGGAGGGATAATTAGAGATGGGAGATGGGGTTGAGGGAGGGGATGCTGCAGGTTGCCTGTTCAGACTTCAGCCCTTGATTGCAGCCCGTTTGCAGCCACTTACTTCCTGAGGACATGTGATTGGATGAACAGAAGGAGCTATTTTTGACTTGGCAGACTTCTTTCTTTATAATTCCTCCTGTGCTCCCGTCAACGACGTCATTGGTCTCCTTTGTCTCCTTGATTGGCCATTTTTCTGCATGCTCGTTCCCCCATGATACTGTTGACTGTGCATTGATCCATGGATAGAAATACAAATGATTTGATTAAATCACTATGGGAACCAGTAATCCTAAATCCTGTGAAATGATGCATGCCGATGTACCTGGAGAGCGAGCTTTCATCCCGCTCTTTGTTCCTCCTGTCCTCCTTTCTCGCTAACTTACATGTTTGAATTTTTTTTTTAAATCATCTGATGGGACTGACTCTCCTAAATGGGCACTCTTAATTGGCCGTGTGGGTTGTCATGAAGGGAAGTCGTGGTGTTTCCCGAAAGCAAGTAGCCGAGAAGGAGTGTTAATTGGAGATTCCTTCAGTGAATATCAAAGAGGATAAGGGGAAGACGAAGGGAGACCTCGCTCTCATTAAAAACACATCCTAGCCTTTCTCTGCTCACTGTACAAACACACCGTGTGATGGGCTTAAAGAATGCTGAGGAATGAATGCTGATAAGGTGTGGAATCAAAAGGGGATCAGTGCAGATAGTGATGGCTGAGAATGATCACCGAGGGTTGGATTGAAAAGGAAAGATGTCTTTGTCTTTGCATTGATGCTTCATGTGTGTGCACTACATCTGGGTTTTATGTGTTTTGGTATATCATTGCATTATTTGTCCATCTAGATTTTGTACTTGTGCATTTCTTTGTATTTGGCAGCAAGGTAATCTGTAGTGATGGAGGTATGGCTGCACAGGCTGAATAAAATATAGTAATACATTAAATAAAAGGTACATTTCATTGTGGAATCCTGATGTGCAATGACTGTGGCTCGGTGGTTCGTCGACTTGTTTTTCACCGCCTTCCTTCTTTTCCAATATGTCATCTGATTAAATTGCAGCCGGGCTGTGTTCACCTGAGGAAATGAGGATTGTGTGTCTGTTTGCGCGTACGTGAGCCCACGCGAGTGAGTGCGGATGTGTCGATTCGCAGTCACATTTTGTTTTTGCAGACAAACTTGCAAATGAGTTCTATTGTTAACCCCAAAGACAACAGTAGGGAAAAAAGATGTTATGCCTCTATGATTGATTGCGTCTGAATGTGTGTGTGTGTGTGTGTGTGTGTGTTTGTTTCCAATGCTTGTTTGTGTGCAGTAAATTTAACTCAGTCTCCACTCTCTTCATAGTTAACTCCCATGAATCCTGATTTCTCTGTCGGCTAATAAGATAACAGTCCTGTGCTCTGGTCTCAAGGGATCGACCAATCACATCCATGGAAATGGCCCAGGCCATAATCCACTTCCTCCTCGTTGTCTGAGGTTCACATTAAAGCTTGACTTTGATACATATAGTAGCTTCAATTTAGGACCCACTTCTGACAAAATCCCAAAAGGTATAATCATTTTTTTTAAAATCTGCTCTTAGCTGATGTTTTTCCAACATATTTGTATGTCAAGCAGGCAAATAGAGTCATTTATCCTAGAATACAGAGATATCCTGACTTTTAAATCTAGTGTCTAGATCTACAATATCATCAGGGTGTCGCCTCCTTAGTACAAAAGTCTGTTTGAGACCATGTGCGCTCAGAGCAGGTCATTGTCCAGAGAACTCACAGCAAGTGAGTAGGTGTGTTGATAACACTGCATGGAGTGTAGCTGCTTCATACTCTTCTTTGCCTGCCTGTATAGTGCTTTAGTTGATGCTGTGG
The DNA here is from genome assembly GCA_037577475.1 of Chaunax sp. Z400. Taxonomy (NCBI): domain Eukaryota; kingdom Metazoa; phylum Chordata; class Actinopteri; order Lophiiformes; family Chaunacidae; genus Chaunax; species Chaunax sp. Z400. Next base: position 9,902,489 of record CM075204.1, read on the forward strand.
ATTTGTGCGTCTACATGTAGTGTGTATATCAATGCAAAAGCAAAAACGGACATCATTACGGACTGAGAAGCCCTCCTCCTCCTCCTGCATGCCCTATATCCAGGAGACCATCCTCGGCTTAAGTGCTTGTTATAAAGGCTGGTTAGGATGCTGTCGTCTAGTTACCGTCCTCGTGCCTGAAATATTGTGTTTGCTCTGGCAGAAGAGGAATAAAAAGAGATATAATCACAGCACAACTTAGATTATCTTTTTTTTTTTTCATCCACACCTACTTAGATATAAATCTATATTTTTGATAACAGGCCGACTAGAATGTTTTTGACTGCTGCAGAGCATGTTGCGAAAATTGTCTCGCATTAAGTGTGAGGAGAGGCTTTCATAGTGAGATGTGGATCGAGGGGCGAACGTTAAAAAGTCTCTTTAGCGTGTCAGAACTGAAAGGAATAATGATGATGATGATGATGAAGTCTCAGACGTCTGACAGGAGGCCATCAACAGGAGGACTTAAGTGTGTGTGTGTTTATTAGAAGAGGCATCCTTTAGAGTCTGGTCTGCTTGTCAAACAGCAAATTTAGACATTCACTGGTCCAAAGTCCTCCCACACACAGCTGCTCCCACATCATCAGTGTGTGTGTGTGTGTGTGTGTGTGTGTGTGTGTGTGTGTGTGTGTGTGTGTGTGTGTGTGTGTGTGTGTGTGTGTGTGTGTGTGTGTGTGTGTGTGTGTGCATATGTGCAGCCTCATGCATCCTTGTTTATGGTATGTTTGTATGTGCTTGTGTTTGCACAGTGTCCCGCCTGGCTCAGTATGTGTTACCTGTGTGTTTCTCGTCTGTGTCTGTGTGTGTGTGTGTGTTCAGTTCAAGCTTGTTTATCTGATCTTTGGATACCATGTGTGTCTCCCTCTTCATCCCACAGCTTCATGCCTGTCCAGCCGCTCTCTCGTCCCATTAAGTCCTCTCCTCCCAAAGGATCTGCTTGTCTGTGTGTGTGTGTGTGTGTTGGAGATCTCAGTCTGGCTCTGTGTCTGAGCCAAGTGGAACTCCACAATGGCCAAAAACTGGCTTGTCAAATATATCCGTGTCATCACCAACTGAGATTCCCACCATCTGAAAAATAGCACAAGGCAGCTGCTGTGATACAGTATATGGATAGATAACTTTCTTTTCCAGACCTATTCCAGCATCAGAGGGAGGTCAGAGTAACACGATAACATGCCTGGAGGAAACAAGGCTCAGTGTGTTGTGTGAAGAAATGTCAGGAGGACAGGTGATTGATGTCAGGGAGGTGTGAATCTGCAGTAGGTCTTCCATTGTGAAGACAGAATGACTCATTAAGCCAAGTGCACTCCAAAACTGAAAATATATTGTGAAAACGGGAAGTGACAAAATGTCTCTGAACACATATTTTGCTGTTAAATAGAAATTAAACTGTTTTGGCATCAGTTAAATGAGAAGATTTAATATCGCTGTCATTTCTGCAGTTTAAGATACTGCAACCAGTTAGCTTAGGTTTGCACAAATACTGGAAATGGGGGTAAACAGCTACAGAAGCCTGGCTCTCTCCAAATGCAATTATCACATAAGCTAATTTACACATCATATTCTATTTATAGAGTCCTTGCAAACAGGGTGAAAACAACAAGTTATGGTTTTATGGGAGACTTGTGCTAAGCTTAGCTAAGCAGATTCTGGTGGTAGGATCATATTTAAAGAACACACTAAAGTGTAGTAGTGTAGTTCCCAAGTCATCATTTATTGATTTAATTTTTTTCTTATTCAAAGCAGAAAATGGAAATCGAATTTTTTCTTTTTTCTTTTTTACTGCTCCTTTTTTTGGGCCACGAAAAGGAAATATATCCATTTCTGAAACAAAAATCGAATGACCGAAAGATACACGGACCTGAACCACATGGGACAGACAGGCAGTATTGATGCTGTTGTGTATAATGTGACCATTGATTTATGGTGGACCGAATGTAACCAACCCCTCCACAGTGAAACCTCTCATCAAGTTCAGCTTCCATGTGGCAGAGCCAGCTTAAATCGTTAAAGATGTTTTAAAGCCATAAATCACAAAAGGCCTCATAGGTACTGTAAAGACATCAAGCCAGGAGGAACCCTTTGATGCAGCACCAATGTATGTGAGCCGTGTACGTCAGCCATACATCTGTAGCATCACAGGGTGTGTTTTTATGGTGGGTGTCTTATTGTGGAATTAAACTCTTTTATTGCCTTTCACAATAGAGTCATGATGAGTTTGAGTTTGAATTAATTTCTGCTGTGCCTCTGCTGGTGTCTCCAGATGGCCCGGTTATCTGGCGGATGCTGACCTACCCCCCGACTCGGCGAGCCCTCCTGGTGGGCTGTGGTCTTCAGATGTTCCAGCAGGTCTCAGGAATCAACACGGTCATGTGAGTGAAAGCCTCCACTATATAGCTTTACCTCAGTTGTCTGAATTATTCTGGCGGTTTGGCCGAGACAACGGCGCCAGCCACACAAAACCCAATTTTTGGATCCTTTATTTAAATTGATGTCCTTTATTTGTCATGTGCCCAGCAATGAAAGCAAAGTATCTCCCTCCAACAATGCTCATACAATATGTGCAAAGGAAAAATCACACAAATAAATAAGTAAGAGATGAGTTCAATATAGGAATAAAACAGACTATATACAAGATTTATATATTTAATCCTTCCTGGGTTGTAATTCCGTCACCTGAAACCTGAAGCAGCACACCCTCAGCAATGCAGAGCTGATTTCTATCAGAATACCTACTAATCAATACAGAACCATTAAATGCATATAATATATACTAAAATATTATGAAATGTATTTGCCTAACTGATAAGTTAGAGGCCCCTAAATGTGTAAAATCATTCAGGTTCGGGTTATTTAAAACATTGACGATACATGACACACATCAAACACAACAGCGATCTAGACGGATGTATTTGATTCAGCAGCACAGTATCAAATCACAATACATATCTATCCTATTTTATAACACACCATACACCGGGGACCAGTAGCCTCATCACATTACTGGCCACTTGCCAGTGAAGGGACGCACCCGCCTCTCCTCTTTCATTCGTTTTACCTCTCCATCCGGGGAGATTGTGTCATCTGTCTCCGTCTCACCTCCCCTTTGAGATGAACTATATTGCAGCCTCTGTAAACAATCTGTGGACGCGTGCTGTTGCTTAGCAACCGTCTGAGGTGAGAGCGATAGGATAAGCGTGCGGCCGTGTTTGTGTGTGTGTCTGCACGCAGGTGGGCATTAATGCCTTGTGTGACTTTGGGGTCTGTGCGTGCCTACTTGTGTGACGTGTTGACATCTGCATATGTTTGTCTCTTGAGATCCGATTGGACGGAATGATGAGGAGAGTGTCATGGTCCTGACAGGTCTTTCTGGTTTTATCGTGTTTTTTTATCATCTTTATGTACTTTGTTTACTTCCTGTGTTCCTGTGGTCCTCCCCTCAACACCTGCCCTGCATTAGTCTCATTAGCCCCTCCCTGTTCCTTTTGTTTTCCCCAGCCAATCATCTCCTTTCTTCTCCTCATTTCATTCACCTGAGCGTCTCTGCCCATCTCTCCACTTTCACCTCATCCCCTCGTCATTTTAGTTCATATTTAAATCCGGTTTTCGAATCAGTCTTTGAGTCGTCCTTCGCCTTCGCCTGCAGCTGTATCGAAGTTATTTTTATTTTCAATAAACAGCTTTTTAATCTCATCTCCTGGCTCTCTCCTGCATTCGACTCCACCTGCTACCTCTCTCTTGACAAGAGGAGGCCGGGAGCTGCGGTTAGCATAGGTGACACACTGGATCTGTCACAGATCTACTCTATTGTGTATTCATCTTCATCTCATGCAAACAGTCTGAACAGCAGAGGGGACAAACTAAATCCATCACAGCTCCCCATCAATCTATCTGTCTCTCTGGCTTGTCTCTTTTCCAATCTAGCCTTTGGAAAAACGTCTGTTAGTTTATCTAAACTATATCAGCAGTGGCAGAGCTTTGAAATGTGTCTCTGGACGACAAATTGAAATCTGATTGTCCTTTAATTTGGAAAAATACCTGCTGTGGCGTCATTTAGTGATTAATTACATCTTTCAAAAGGGACATTAAAGACGTCACCATGCCGATGATACATTTTTTGACCGATATCTTAGTTGTTTTCTACAGATGCATCAGTAATGTTTGAGTCTGCACACCTGCAAGGTGTTCACAGTTATGTTTGGACAAACAGATCTCCAGTCAGGTTGAAGGTGAGCAAAGACATGCTGAAAATTATATAAGGTCACCAAAGTCCTTGTAGCATAGAGCATGTTCAGAAATACCACTGAAAGTGTTGATACTTTTATCTTAAGCACAAATAATCAGAGAGTGAGGAGAACAAGCACAGCCTTTACATGCTAAAGTATTGGAGTTGTGTGATTATAAGTATCCAACATGTAAATAGCTTTAGCATCAACTTCCACTTCATAATTATGACAGAGAAACTCTGATTTTTCTGAAAGCTACGATATTTAGGGAATTTAATACAGGACTGAAAACGAAGCAAACATGGATGCCTCATGTCAAAGTGATTAAATCCAGACTTAGTTCTTTTTTTGTTTTTATTAATGTGCGCTATTTGCTTTAATGCTCACAGGACTAATTTTGCAGTCACACAACTGCCTTGAAAAGACCATTTTCCTAGCAGTCATATTTACATTAAATAGCAGGCAAACACAGGTCTGACTAGACAAGATTAGAATGGCACTCTGTAGAGCGCACACCTCTGCCAAGACCAAACAAACCAACACAGGTTTAGGTTTCCTGGCCCATGGCCAACCCCTGTACAAAGTTTCATGGAAATCGCTTTTTGCATATTCCTGCTAACAAATAAAGAAACAAACAGACACAAACCTTTGTGAAGGTGATTAATGAAATTAAATCACCTCCCTCCATGTGAGCAACAGTAAAAACACATAATTTTGTAGGATTTCATGCCATCCTGTTCGTATTAAATATCAAAGGCAAATTATGGTTCACACATCTTTATTCACCCTTTAGTCATACAGAAAAATACATTTTGTACAAATTATTGGTTTTTGTCTTAGTGTTTACAAGTCAAAAATGTGGATGGTGAGACAGAGAACAACAACAGTCACTACCGTGTGTGTCTACCTCCAGCATTTCATGCATGACAATGGTCTGGCATTGTCATGCATGAAGGTGATGCCTGATTGCTGTATCCTGGGAATGACATGTGGACCTAGGACCGTATCTCAGTAACGGATAGCTGTCAGTGTACCGTGGATGTGGACAAGGTCTGACCACCGTCCATTAGCAATGGCTCCCCACATCATGACATCACCACCAAACGGTCCACTTCCTGGATGTATGTTGCAGAATAGCGGTCCCCACGGCGATAATACACACGCCTACGACCATCAGCTCTGTGCAAGTTAAATCTGGACTTGTCACTAAATGTGATCTGCCTCCACTGTGCAATGAGCCATAACATCTCTAACATCTGTGCTACACGTGTCTGCCGAGTTCCAGCCATCAGCATCATCAGCATCCCAACTGCCTGGTCATGTAAGTTTTGCAGAAGCCGTGGCATCATCAGTTGTTTCAGTAGGACATTAATTAGACCCGGGATTTTATGGCCAAGTGTTTTCAGTCATACACAAAAAAATCTCACCAACACCATCGTTTACTCTGAAATGTATCAATCACTGTTATGGCTATGTTATGACTAAATGATGGTTATTCATGATTTAACATGTTTTGGTTTTGAGTACTTAAAAAAGTAATTTCTATTTAATGGTAAAACATGTTTGTTTTAACAGATTAGGGCAAGTGAAAGGTAAATATTTGATTCTTAAAAAAATGCGTTTTTAAAGTTGCTCCATATAGAAACACTGATTCCTGCCACCCTCATCTGTCCCATTGTTTCAGTGGTTCGGGACAGCTTCCTGTTTTTTTCCCATTATTGATGTCACTGATCCTTTGTGCTCCTTTCCTCTGCACACTTTGCCAGCATGTCTGTTTACCACCTGCCTATTAGCTAGTGAGATATAAAGGAGGTCTGGGGAGTCAGTAAATCAGCAGGGCTTAGAGACAAGCGCCGCTCTCTCTGTCCTCAGCTGCTTTCCCTGATTAAACCACCAAACTGGCACAGAGAGAGATGGAAAATGGCAGTGAGGGGAGCTGGCAGACTGGTGGAAAAAGAGGATAATGCTAATCAGACTGGAGAAACATGTATTGTATCTCCACTGTTCTCTAAGAGTCCACTTTCTCAAGGTGGGAACTCAACAGGAGCGGATTGATGGAGTTCACAGATTTACTTTGTCCAATTTGCTCACACTAAGAGTACATTTGGGAACATATTAACTTGAAATCCTCCCTTCAGTGAGCCTTGAAGTAAAAGTTCCGGCATTAAGTGAGACTTTCTGGTTGTCAGCAAGAGAAAAGGGGCTAAGAATGAGCATAAGTTGTAATCGAACAGCGAACTCAAATGATAGTATGGTTAGCCAACACATCTCCCACAGATCTGCCCTTTCAGATCTGACTCACTTACTGCCTTTGACAACTGTTTGCATATCTAAATCCCAGTTTTTCAAATACCACATGTAATTGGAAGGAGTCCTGTTATGTCACAGCAATATGTTCAGTTTATCATTGTTCAATCAAAACAGGAACGAATGGATTATATGAACTGACTACAGTGTTTAAGATGCTGATACACACACTCAAGACTTCCATATTTCTGTTTATTTCTATGTTTTACTCAAGGATTTTTGATTTTCTTGTTTCTTTTAGCTTGTTTATGATAAGTGTTGGCATAACACTCTATCTACACTCTTGCTATTGAAGCAGAATTTTTTTTTTAAAAATGTCATAAAATGTGTTGACTGAAATTTTAAATAAATATCAGTATCAAAGAAAATTGACCTCGGTCAAAAGTTCAGCCTCTTTCTGTTCCCCAACCTTCCCTGTTCTTAACATTTTTTTAATTGGGCGGCTCAGGTGCACAGAGGGAGAGGCGAGAGGCGGCAGAGACAAGCTGGCAGACTGTCAGAAACAGAAATGTGACAAAGCGTGATCGTGAGTGGTGTCGTGGAACCAGACCAAAACTGACGGGAGTGGTGTGAATTCAGAACGCGCTCATCAGTGCCAAACTAAGATCATCTGTTTCTTTCTTTTACTCACACTCTCCTAAAATATAGTTGATGACAACCGAGGTGTCGTACAGTATGTTGGTGTAGATTCTCACCCAAGAGGCTTCTTCCGTTCTGACTGACCGGTGGGGAGTTCCAGATATCGTTAGCGGTTTCCGCTGAGGTCGCTAACACCTCGACCGTCTTCGAAGTCACTCGTTTCTAGTTCTTCTGATGTCGCTGACACGTTGACAGTCATTAAAGTTACTCATATTGCCTCGCACTTTGGAAGGAACACCCTTCTATTGGTGCAGGAGTATGAGAAGATATCAAGGAAACTCGCGGACTACAGGAACCATCTCCGCTTCAACCTGAGATGCAGACAAACCAGACTCTTTCCCAACAGCCTACGACTTGGCTCTGCTGGTATACCAATGATGAAATACCTGCAGAAGCAACCCGATTGGCCCCGGGGCTTGGCGTCTACACCATATCTTAGATTTCTTTGTGTGACTATAGACATGTATGTACTGAAAGCTGCAGAATAATATGCTGCATGGTTTGTGAGTACATAAGCATGGTCACACATGTAACACTATTTTTTTTTACAGCAGATTGATTTGAACTCAAGTGTCAGCTCATATGTCACCACACACACACACACACACACACACACACACACACACACACACATACAAGCACAGATTTGGCCTGTCAGAGATTCCTGCGTGATGAGAGATGTGTTTGTCAATAATACATCACTCAGGAAGCAAAGACGTGTCAGGTGATATGTCTGGTCTGCTTGTCTCTCTGCACACATGACTTTGTGTCCCTGAATGCCTCACAGCCTGGCTTGTCTGTCAGAGGATGAAGGGATGGATATGTGTACTGATTACACAGATAGATGGTGATGCTCCAACTTCTTTCTTCTTCTTCTAGCCGCCTTCGTGTCTCTGTTGTTCAGTTATAATAGCAGAAAATTGAGAAACAGCAGTGGGTCAAATTAGATACATTAGTCATTGGATCATTTCGATTCAATTAGCCACATAATCTAGCATGTAAATGTCACTGCTGCCTAGTGGGGACTGCTCTGTGTGTGTGTGTGTGTGTATTTGTCTCTTGTCAGCGCTGGTCAGTGGGATGTGTTGACAAAGCGGTGGAGGAAATAAGATGGAGAGAGATGAACAGAGCTGGAGAGGGGAGGAAAGAGAGACAGATAAGCTGAGAAGGAGGAAGAGGGCAGAGGGAAAGATGACATTGAGGGTGATGAGGTGGAGGAAGGTGTGGAGGGCAATGACAGGCAGGTTAGATAGACTTGTAAAGGAAGACAGAAGAAGGTACAAGAAATATTGAGGAGGGAAGCTGTAGAAGAAAAACCCTGTAATCTTTCATTATTTGTGTCTGTTCTTTGGCACATTTTGTAAAGCTGTCCAGGTGAGGCAGTATCTGTTGCTTATAGTCATGGAAAATAGGAAAAAAAAAATTCGCAAAGACCTAGCAATGGCTCACCAGATGCAGAAACAGGAACAATTTATAAAAGATTCAAAAGATTAAAAAAAACCTTTGAAAAATGGCAAATACCATTTTTCAAATCCAATGATTAAAAGGCGTTTTATTTACTGCAGCCAACCTTTTCATTTTTTTGTACTTGTGAGGTGAGGCTGATGATTGTTTGAATCTCCATCGATTCTTGACACCTTACATGGCCATGTTTTTCTGAACCCAGTCGTACCAGAAGTGTTCAGAGTGTACTGGTCAAAATGGAGCAGTCACTGGTCCCAAAATAGCCCAAAGAAGAATAAGACACAAACGAAAACATAATGAAAGTTGACAGAAAAAGAAAAAAAACATTTTCCCTATAAACGTTGCATTTTGGGGCTTCTGCTCCATAGACCCCCATTCATTTTTAATTACCTCGCGAGCCTGTATATACCTGTAGGTTTTGAGAGTGAACTATCTCTATTCTAAGCTAAAGGTTATAATATTATATCATATTATATTATATTATAATATTGTGTTGTTGTATTGTTGTTGTTGTTAGAGGGCAGTTAGATGTTTTGTCTTTGACACAGCAGCTGGCCCTCACAGATGGTCCTGCAGACAAATGTCATGTTGGAAATGTCACGAAACACCAGTTCACATGGTCACTATGCTACATAGCAAGCCCGCAAGGAGCTGGCAGAGCCCAGTGTGAGTGTGTGTGTGTCTGTGTGTGTCTGTGAGACAAATGCCGAATATGTTTTTTAATGTCTTCCTGTGTGCGTTTGCATGTTGTCAAGCGTTCATAAGCAGCTTAATCATGCCAGCCTCCTCCACTGTCTCCAAGTCGCATCAAGATCCTCTTCATGAGAAACGTGTTAATTGTGCGTCTATTTAAACATTGAAATCACATCACGCTCACACATCTCTCACTTTTATCCACCAACCCATTTACTTAATACACAGCAGTAGAGTTTCTTCAATCATGTTGATTCTGTAGATGGAGTGGCATTTACATGACTTTAATGCAAATGGAAATAAATACAGACTTATAGGAAAGCCATGCAAAACACACAGAGCTCATAGAGCAATTACGAGACCGAATGACTCATTTAAGCGCTGCACTTACAAATAAGTCGTTCATTTATGATTTTGACAATGAAAAACCAATAAATGTCTCTTATTACCACCACTATGATAATTATGATGATGCAGACACGTCATGAATTTCTTACGCATAGCATTCTAGATGCTTTGTAGATGTAGTTACTACTAGCCAAGTAAATTACTGTCAATTACATCCAGGAGCACGCTCACTTTAATCAGTCACAATAACTACCTGCTCTTTGTTTTCTTTGTGTTGTGTTCTTTACTCTCTGCTGATTTTTTTTTTTTTTCATGCAACCAAATATAATTTTATTCAGTAAATAGTCGTCGAGAAATGAGGAAATGCTCTCTGAACAGCTTGCTAATAGTCCATAGGCTCATCTTGTTAGCTCACCAACAGGATAATTAGTTCAAATGGTTGATTCCAGAGATATTTGTACATCCTGTCTCACAGCAGTCGGAAAAGCCATCCCTCTTTTGTGGAGCAGTTTATACAGGAGGACTGAACAAAGAGGGAGCTAAGATGCAAACGCTTGCTTCATTTCTGACTGTGCTGCTCTCCATTTTCCCAAACGTTAGCGCTGTCCACACACTGCCATTTGTCAGCTGCACAGATCTGTGGGAATGTTGCCGCCGTTGTTATTGTTCAAATGGGAATGTTATACTTGTTATATACTTTTCCTTCATATTCACAGAACATCCATATTTGTTTTCTGTGTGTGATGAATGTAGATTTTAGTAACTCTTTGCTTCATCTAGCTGAGTTTGTGTTGAATGCAAACCAACAACAGGAAAGCTCTTTAAAGGAAAAGAAGGGAAAGGATGAGTCTGTGACTCAGACATGACTCAGGTGTAATGCTGAAGCAGCAGGGTTGCTTTGTTTGGTCTGATATTGTTTGTCATATATGGAAATACATATGTTTGTTCTTTTCACTCTCATTTCATTGCTACTCTTCTTTGTTACTTCTGCCAATGAGACATGGGAAAGGTTATGTGGTCGGCCATGTTTGTCCACAATGTGTCTCCAAAAGTTGTCTTACAGATTTTGATGAGATTTTGTGTAGCAGCAGGTCTTGGGCTAAGGAAGAGCAGATTGAATGGAGGCGGGGGGGTCACAGAGACATGACATGAAACTGAGATAAAGCAGATTCAGAGTCAGTGAAAAAGGAGTTCATGTATCTCTGAAAGGTAAGATGACAGATCTGAATCCACCGTTATGGAGAATCATATTATTGTTCATAACTCATAAACCACTGACGATAAACACATGATTCCAAAAGCTAGAAGGAGGTTTCCAAGGTGACCGAATTAGGTGGTATGACTTTATTGTATTTATTTCATTTTACTCGTTTATTTGACAGGGACGATACATGTAGACATTGCAGTGTATATATGGGACTATATATAAGACATACAGTATTTTAAAACTTTAAAGCACCTAATGCAATGTTCTAAACATGTAATACAACACGCCAGACATATAATGCAATATGGATACGAGTATAGAGGCAGATAGCTTAATTTGGTACGGGGGTGATTCGAGTGTGTGTGTCTGCAGTGCACCTCTTTGGGCATGCGTTGTTTCTCCAGAGCATCAGCGTGACACAGCTCTTTGTTTGTATGCATTCATTTGAAAAATAGGCCAGGTCCCATGAGAATCTCATCTTTCTCCATCGCTCCGTGTCTGGCTCTCTCTCTCTCTCTCTCTCTCTCTCTCTCTCTCTCTCTCTCTCTCTCTCTCTCTCTCTCTCTCTCTCTCTCTCTCTCTCTCTCTCTCTCTCCCTCTCTCTCCAGCCACATCGTCTCCTGTCTGTCAATTTGTCCCTGTTTTCACACCTGCAGCACATCCCTCCGTCTCTATAGTCTCCGAGCCTTACTTTCTTTTCCTCGCCTCTCGATCCTTTTCTCGCTTACTTCCTAATCCCTCACCGTCCCCTTAAGAACGCATTGAGGATTAAATGTCTCAGCGGGATTTGGAAAAGACTTGTCCATGTGTTTATCTTCATTCGACTTGACTGCTGTAATGGTGTGTTCGCAGGTCTCTCTAAAAAAAAAAAATGTTTTTAAATCAATCAGACGGCTGCAGCTGATTCCAGTCCCCATTAACACCAGGAAAGTGGATCATGTCAGTCCAGTTCTCAGATCCTTACACTGGCTTCCTGTCTGTCAAAGCATTTAAAAGACGGCTGCTGGTCTATAAAGCCCTATAATGCCCCTCTAATTCTGATCCAGACCCCTTAGGTCATCTGGGACAGGTCTGCTTTCTGTCAGTCAGAACTAAACATGGAGAAGCAGCGTTCAGTTTTTACGGCCCATATATCTGGATCTGCTACAACTCTCACTTTCATTAAATCAATCAATTACTCAGTTCTCACACTGCACTGCGACCTTAGCTTGTCTTAATGCCGTTGATATTTTTATATTTAATGAATTTTGCATTTCATTGTGCAGCACTTTGAGCTGCCTTATTGGTGAAACGTGCCACACACATAAACTTGTCTTGCCTTATTCAATGATCACTCCCTCAAACGAAAGCATCTGCTCATTCATTTGCTCCCACTCACTCACTGCTCGCTCCGTCTTCCTCTCTCACTTTTGCCTTACAGTAGATCCCCCCCCCGGCTCCGATTCCGCTGAATCCATACTATTAAGTTACACAATTAGATCAGAGCTCTGTCAATAAGTAGCACTCTGTTAGAGCGTTTCTTTTCTTCTAGATAAGGGAAGCCTTCCCTTTAGTTCTTATTCTCACCCTCACACTCCAGAACAGGTTTGTCATCCGTCATCAATAACTGCTCCAGCTGCTTCGTGACCTTCTCTGTCACAGTCAGGCGGCTTTGTTTGTTTCCCTGGAATACAAAGAGAGCCTTTGGGAGATTTTTTTTCAAGTCCTCATATCACTCATTGTGTTTGTTTTAACCTATAGATTACAAATAATGTTGTTTTAGATTTATTTCATGTTTGATTACCTAAAAAGATATACAAAATAATTCATGTGATCTAGTGTACCTTAGGCTACATTTAAGCTGCTGAAACTATTTGATCCATGATCAAGGTTAGAGGAAGTTTGATTAAAAATATCTTTGGCAGACCTACCTACAATGTATTTTACATTCATTCGATTAAATCCCCATCCAAAATTAGAACTTTTTTCTTTTCTTTCTTTTTTTTTTACAGATTTTAAAGAAAATCAGCCAGAAAATGCTAAATATTGTGCATTTGCAATTGGTGGCCACCAATTCTCCAGTCAGTCGCAGTGAAACCATTGCAGGAGAAGAACACGTGATGAGATAATGTAATAAAGAGCAGCAGTCAAACCTCATTATGGAAAATCATTGTAAAAATACGATGGAAACATCCGTTACAGGAAGGTTGCAGTCTCCTCACCGCTCCACACAGATCGGATGCTTTTGTCTGCTCCCGTTTTTCATCTTTTAAGTGAAAGATGGATCGACAATAAGGTCACAAGGTTTGTTTATGTAGGTCATGATTTCTTGGCTGAGTCTGTTTTCATTACTCTTTGTTGTAGCCACAAATATTTTTTGTAATACTGACTTTTTTTCAAATCTAAAGGATTTCACTGCTGCATGAAAAGCAACACCTCAAAGCTTTATTCTTTATTCTAATTTTGCAATGAAGGAAACTAATCACCACTAATTGTAGCCACCTAGCTCTCTGTTGTGACCTGACACTACAACTTATTCTCGCTGTACAACAGCCTCACTACCACCAGTTTCCCCTTTGATATATTTTTACTTGTCTGTAAAAAAAAACTAAAAAACTAAAAAAACAAAACTCAAACGTTGATGAAACATTTGAACAAATGACCTGCGCTCTTTTTGGAGTTAGAAGATTCAAATGACTCATGACACAAACGGCTGAAAACAGCCTCTCTCTAAAAGGTCACAAAAGCTCTGAGATACTTTGGTGGTAGTTTCCAGAAATGTTAAGTGTGTGGTTTCTTGGCTAATGGGCTAAAGAAAACCCACCATTGTTGTCCTTTAAGACCTTGTGTTGTGAACCCCGGAGAGATAACAGCCTCCAAGACGATCCAGTAATGCATCAGTAAATGTCAGCCATGAGTCAGTGCCATCTCTTCACCAGCCATCGCATGCAAGAGGGAGTCGAGTAAAAACATCTATAAACTCTAATCTATAAACACCAGTATATGACTGGAGTCTTTAGATGGACTTGAGTTATTAGATGTAAATTACTTGGCCTACCTGACAAGTCCACCCGTACTAAAAGTACCTGTGAAATGTGTCATTTTCTCTTCATCCATTTCCTCCCTACAGCTATCTCTCCTCCTCATTTCTTTTCCCCTTTCCCCCGCTGCCTCTCTCTCTCTCTCTCTCTCTCTCTTTCTCCCTGGCTGATGTCAGTGTCGTCTCTCTCCTTTTAACGTGCTGAATGAGAGCTGTGGAATTGAGGAGTGTTGGATCCATGTTTCCATTTTTAGACCGGGGTTGAGGCCAGATCACACCTTCTCTTGTTTGCTTTGCACCAGCACTTGGCGGGGTCTCTTACGTAAAACACAGTGGGTGTGTCTGTGTGTCTGTGTGTGTGTGTGTGTGTTTCATGTCTGTTGCTCTGTGTGTGTGTGTTTGTGTCTGTGTGTGCAACAAAGAGGGAAAAGGTTCCTCGTAATGGTTGCTCTTGTTTTGGGGTTATTTCATAGATAGAGTGTCAATAATAAATACTGTAACATTGGTTCTAATGGCCTTTGTGCAGCTTTAGGGAGATGTATGTACTTAATGGGTTACGACACAAAGTGCCGTTTGCTTGTTCACACAGAATTGGTTAGTGCAAAAGCTCCGTGAAGTCAAAATTGCACACCATTATGTTTGATGCGAAGTTAAAGACGAGGGAAACTTCTGCTTTCCAAGCTATCAAACTTGCAAGTTAACAAGCTTGTAACCTGTTAGCTCAGCTCGGCCTCTAACAGAACAATAAAGCCATGTTTCCGCTACGTGCTCGCGGCCCTACTTGAATTGACTCGACTCAGGTTTGTTAGCAGGTAATTCTCTTGAGGTCGTTTCCCATCAGATGATAGGACCGCCTCAGTGTAGCTGGTCTTCATAAGCCACTTTTAAACAGGCGCTGTGCAGGAAGGAAACAAAGTTAGCGGCCTGCATGTACCCATCATAATTATACAGGGAAATATGTCCATGAGACGACTGAGCAGCAGCACATCTTCATGCAATGATCTTTTAGTGTGTCTATTTGTCTCTCGACGCTGTGAGATGATGAGCAAGAATCACGCTCACAAGTCAAGCTGATGCTCTTTGTTGGTCTGCATTCAGACACAATGAATAAGCACAAGCAGAAATAAAATCACCTGTTTCTAAAATAACACCACTTTCCACGGGAGGGTTTACAAGGGTGCCCAGGGTGCATAATAGCAGTCATCAGAGGGGCTTTCCAAGTTTTTGAGAGGCTTTTTAAGATGCACGTCTTTGCACAGTGGTCAGAAAAACAACCACCTCGTTTCTGGAGGCTGGAGATGGAACCCCGCAGGCTTCACTGCTGACAACAGAAATGGTGATTTTTACTCCTGCTGCTGCTCCATAACCAACTCATCGCTTCTGTGTGTTTTTGAGTGTGTTTCCATGTGTGCGTCTTCATTCAGCACATGCATTTGCTGTGTGCAGATGACTAATAATAAGGTTGCAACTGTAATCACTAGGCAAATCTCGTGGTAGTGCAGAACAAGAACTTCATGCCATCTCCTTCTGGTCGGTCGGACCGGATACCACGGCAGAGGAGTTAAGAGTCACTAATCCCTCAAATGAACGTCTTTGTTTTGGAGCGATAACAGTTCTTTTGCAGACATGGAAAGCAGAATGCTGATTCTGCCTATAGAGACAGAGAGAGGCTGGCAATGCTGGGCACTCATTATTTTTACTTTTGACTATTACCCTTTCTTTGTTGTAATTGGGTTGCATTCTCTAAGGGATTTTAATGCTACATGTGTTTATATGCAGCTTGTGTGTATAAACGCACCTCTGCAGATGACAGCATGCAGTTTCCCACTTATTCAAGCACATCGTTTCCACAATGGCACCTCAAATAGAGCAGGTGTATGTGTTTATGCGTACTTGTCCATGCTTTTTCGCTTATATCAAATCATAACTGAAGTGAAAAACGGACAGAGTATAATGATACTTTATGAGAACAGACATGGAAAAGAGACGGGAAGAGCCATTGACAATGAGAGACTATTTATAGCTGATCGCCGACAGGATCCAGATGAGTGGGCTACAGTGTGGAGGCTGTGATTGGTGGATGAGTGGCTGGTTCTCTAGAGGAGAGGTTGTGGCTGGTTGTGGTTGTGATTTCTTTAAACTAAGTATCTCATATATTCATTTTTCAGGATATGTTTGGAGTCCTTTGTATTTTTACTGCAACTGTTTTTTTATATAGCAAGGATATATGTTTTATAAAGCACCTATGAGCCAGGCTCATACTTGCTGCCATATTGGACTTGTAATTTCTCTAGTGTGATGAAGTGTAATGATAATTTTTGTTAAATGCATTGTTATAACTGAGTGAAACATCGACCAAAACTACATAAATTAGAGCCAGGTTGTAGTAAATGAGAATCATCCAGACCGTTTTCCACTATTAGACAACAAACATTGTTGTATTATTGTGTCATGTCCACTTACTCATTCATTTCTTTCCCATCTTATGTGTCCTACAGGTACTACAGCGCCACCATCCTGCAGATGTCAGGAGTGCGGGATGACAGGCTGGCAATCTGGCTGGCTGGACTCACCACCCTCACTAACTTCCTGTTTACCCTGTTGGGCGTGTGGCTGGTGGAGAGAGTTGGGCGCAGGAAGCTCACCCTGGGGAGCATCATGGGTAAGTCGCACAAAATGTCCATGTCAGGTAGCCACGTCTAAATGGTCTTTTTTTTTATGTTATATGTGTAAATTTTCAACAGGTACATGTTTGAGTTTGAGTCTGCTGGCCATCGGTTTTCTGATGTCTGCTCAGCATAGTCCTCCTGTCACCTTCCACCCAACAGTCCCATCTATGGTCAACTCTACCTGCTCCAAATACCAGTGAGTACATACTTCTAGAGGTTGCTTTGGCTCCAGGCTACAGTGAACCCACTTCTGCTGGAAGACTGGCTCCTCCGCTCTATGGAACAATGACCCTTTTACATAAAAAGAAGTTTGCAATGTTTGTATATTCAACAGTTCAACATTCAGATGTCTTGTGAGGATTGAGCTGCATGCCTTTGGGATGTGTATTTAGATGCTTGTTAAGCAAGTGTGGAGGGATATAAAGAGCCCTCCAGCAGCTATGCACAAGGGTTGATATTAAGTGTCATTTTGCACATTATGTCTCATTATGCAGAGAGAATCATGGCGAGGCCACTTAGTGCGCTTCTGTTTGTAAAAGCGCCCAATATTTTGTCAGAAAATCAACCCAGAGTGCAGGAGTGTACACTTTGGATACCAAAAGCCTTCTTAAATTATATATGTTTTGAAATTACTGCAGGTTTTTGCACATATGCTAATAAAAATCTCTATATTTTAAATCCATCCGACTTGAGATTTGAGCTCTTTACCATCCACAAATATCAGTTCAGTATATTTATTACGTCTTGTTATTCAAGACGGCTTATGATGTGTGTCCTCTGACTGATTCATTAACAACCGGGGGGGAAAAAAATGTGTTGTCATGGAAACAATACAGTAGAGATGTTTCGTAGATATTGTTCATGTCTGTGTGATTTTTCTCCCAAACCTTCGGACTGAAATACTATTCACTTCATTGTCTACATTGCCAGCAAGAGACACAGAGAACCTGAGTGTTTCTAAGCCAGAGATCAGATCCCTCTATGTCCCAATTTACTCCCACTTAAACCGACACGAGATGAGACTCATGTGTAACGACTGTCTTTCATCATCACAGTAAACAGCGGCTAATGGACTCGCCGTCCAGCACCCGCACACTGAAACACCCGCCACCGTCTGTACACACAAACTCAAACATAGAGGTAATTTGAAGGGATGAGTGCTTTTACCACACTGCTGTGGCTTTTCACTGAGTTCGCTTTATGCTGGATGAGCCCACACATCCCCCCCATGGCTGACCGCCGCAGCATCATAAGAGCAGCAGAGCCACCACAGGCCTCTCACACTCACTGTGGATGGGATGTCCCACTCATGGATGGATGCTTAAGGTGTCTCCAGTGGGATATGACTGAAAGTCTCTTGTCTGGGAAATGACGCAAACTATTGGATGTTACCTTTGAAGGCCTGTCAGTATCATTTCAATTCACAGTGATATCGTTAGCCGATCAAATTTAGCATTTGTTTTACATTTTTAAACCTCTGATTCAGACAGATTTAGACGAAGACATGTGACTATCGATTTTGCAAGGTGAAATGTCAACTGCTGCTAGCAGATTTTACTAATTGATCCAGCTAGCCGATAATAGTGTGAGCTCCATGAGTTGAAAACGTGTCTTCCGCTGTTTTAAAATGACTTCTTTAAAACAATAAACCTGTTCAAGGCGACTGAAGTGTGCAACTGAGACATGCTAATGCTGTGCTAACATGTCAAGTAAAAAGCCATCACGACTTGATTCATATATGCTGCCCTAAATATGACATCATCAATAACCAGCTTCCGCACAATGGAAAACTGCTCCACTGTGTTTATTTGCAAATTTGTTTCCATCGTTTGTGTCATATGAAATGAACAGAGCAGACTAGTATGCGCACATCCAACAATAAACCAGAGCAGAGTGCAAAAAAGAAAGAGGTCTGCACACTGTTAAGCTCCCAGAAAAAATTTTTAAAGGCAGTAATCAGTTCAATCACCATCACCTGTTGCTAAACAGGCAGCAGGAAGAAACACCACAAGATGTCAGTCTTAAAGGAGCAGTGATATGTAAATGCAAAACACATTTCATCACATGTAGTCATTATTTAGGACAGAAATGCTGTGCAAAGACGCGCATCTTATAGAAGGCTGTAATAAAACGGCACGATAAAACTTTTATGCAGCAAGTACATGAGAACAATAATATACAATCTAATAAGAGGGCCGGTATGATGTCAAGAGAAGTCTGTTTAACAACAGGTGACAGTGATTGAACTGATTACTGCCTTTATCAGGAGAAGTTTGTTCTCTTTGACACAAGCCTGAAGAAGAGCGACCAGATCCAAACGTGGCTTTCGTTGTAAGAGAGATTAAAAATTATTTCTGGGAGCTCCACAGTGTGCAGACCTCTCTCTTCTGTGCAATGTGAAATTAACAGCCCATATTGTGTTCCTGATTAACTTTTAATTATGACTTTAATCAGTAAAAAATAGCACAGAGACAGAACAAAGACAACACTAAAAACTTCACTGGAGTAAAATTTTACACAATTAGCAGTTCATGCAATCCTGTTCAGCATTACAGCAGAAATCGTCCTCCTCATGTCAGCAGCGACTGGTTGGAATCTGTTGCTGGGGAGCAGCAGGCGGATATCTTAATATCCAATAGACGTGATCCACCAGGGCGTGGATGGTCTGTTCTGTTAGTGACCATTCGCCATCCCGGCGACTTGGACCGCCCTGCCTCTGACATGCCTGTCACGATCCCAGTCATGTTGCCCCGTATGTGGCATTCTTGCAGACGTCATTTTCTCCCCAACTCTTCATGTCTTTTTATAGTGGTGGGTTAGTTTAACAAGGGAGTGGCGATTCGGCATTAGTTGGATAAAGGCATAGTGGCTATTTCGCTAAAAGAAAAAATTGTGTTTTCAGACTCAAAGCTACTCAAAAAAATCTGTCAAACATGACCAATCCTCGTATGTTCAGAATTTAAATAAACCATCCCCTTTATATAGATGTACAACCAATTTTAAAATGTGGGGAAGGCTTTTCTCAAATTGGGCCAAATCCCTAGAAAAACACACTTTCATTCTCTTCCTTTCACAAAAAGGTGTAATTAGTCCGACGTCCACAGAATAGATTTTATGAAAGGTTTGACAAACTTTGCGCATCTCTTCTCATCGTTCCTTCGCTTCTCTCTGCTACTGATACATGTTGTTATTTTAGCCTAGCTGACCTTGGTGTGTAATTAGAGTAAGGTACCTTTTCACGCAGGCAGTCTGCAGGCTGTAAAAAAATAGACCTCTGTACAACAGTCCATGTACGTCCATCAGGACAACAAACCTGATGATACAGCACGGACAGCATGGTGTGCTCCTGTGAAAATCTCATTTGTCTGATAGGCCGTGCTTTAACCCCTCTTACATGTGGTCGACTGATCACACGATTGACTGTGGCTCGTGAATAGATGCACTTTTAATAAAGTCGTAACAGAGTGATAAGACAGGATAATTGTGTAATGATGATGAATAATTTTGAGGAATAACTTCCTGCCAAGTCTCAATTAGAGGCCTGATTATTTGGGATGGTGTGATGCATCTACTATAGTCCCATCATGTCATTAAATATAGGCAGACTTTTAAATATGTTTCAGTATTCTGCAGAAGGCAACACAAAGAAACACAGTCAATGACATTATGCCTAATGGCTGCTGTGTCTGCCGTTTGGCTTGCAGGCTGTGCGAGCCATGCATGCTCGACCCTGGATGCGGTTTCTGTTACCGTGAAAATGGCTCAGCGCTGCTCACCTCCTCCTGTGTGCCAGTCAATAAGGCCTCCACCGAGAAAGCAGCGTGGGGCAGGTGAGTCACAGGATGACGCACGAACATGTATGTATGTATGTGTGCTCCGGATGCAGGAGAAGGGGGCGACACCGCTGTGGAGGAACGCAGTATTAGAACACAACCATTTAATGTGAAATGACCCAGTTGAGTGATTCGCTAACTAATGAGTGTATCTTACTCTTCCAGATGCTCCAACTCCAGCTCGATGAGAGATCAGACCTACTGGGCCTATAACTACTGTCCAACCCCCTACTCCTGGCTGGTTTTACTGGGTCTGGTGCTCTACCTGGCTGCTTTCGCTCCAGGTAAGAGATCAAATCCTGTGTTAATTCTCTACCGGATACAGTGTCACTTTAATCCTACAGCCACACCAAGATGCTTTTCATAATGTTTGGCGATCTAAAATGTGTTTGCTATGTTCGATTTAACAATAAATATTGTGTTAGCCTGTTTGCAGCTCTGACGCTTGCAAGAAAAACATGGCAGAGTTTCCCCAAAGGCAGTTCTTAAGCCTCCTGTTTAACTCTTCATCCATCTCCTCATCTCTCTCTCTCTAGGGATGGGCCCCATGCCATGGACCATCAACTCAGAGATCTACCCTCTGTGGGCCAGGAGTACGGGTAACGCCTGCGCCGCTGGAGTCAACTGGACCTTCAACATCCTGGTGTCCCTCACCTTCCTCCACCTGGCTCAGTACTTCACCTACTATGGTCAGTTTTTTGGGATGCAGAATTGTGTTACCATTGACCATAAGACTACTGCTAGACAAAGTAGGGAACCTCTAACATGATCTTCTTCTGTGTTTCTTTGGGTAATTTTAATCAGACAGTTATTATTATCAGTCCTCATCCAATTCTCTCCATCCTTATTCAACCCCCTCTGCATATCTTGTGTGGCATGTCTTCTTTGGCTTACGTCAAGACCAGCGAGGAGGTGACAGCTGATTGATTCCCCAAGGTTGTTTTTTTTCTTTTTTGTTTGTTTTACGACCCTCATCTATACCCCCTCAGTCAACAGCAGGTTTCTCCCCAGACAGGAAGGAAGTGACCTTTGTTGTGAGCTGGCGATCAATCCATCTGGGGTGAGATACACCGGGTTAACGATCGATTTAAGTTCTCCATCCGGTTTATCAGAGTAATCCACCCATAATGGAAAGCATAATGAATGTTGTCATAGAAATGATAATGGTTTTAAACACGATGCGCACATGGTTATGGGTTCTAAATGTCATTCTGCTTTGACAAGGAGAAAATAAAGATGACAGCGGCCAAGAAATCTCATTAAACCACCATCGCTGTTTCTATATGAATGCTTGTTTCGAGATGGAATGCCATTCTGACAGGGACATGTTAGGGTAACTAGCAGCCTGCCAGCAGTATTTCACTTTGTGGGCATCCAGTATCAGCAGCCCAGTTTCTTTTCCTGTTGACGAAAGAGAGCAAACAAACGCATTTATAAAAAAAGTAGCATGGCTCTCCAAAGCCACGGCATCGTGTTCGTGTGTTTGTAGGCGTTCAGTGTTCTTTCGTTTCATCTCTCCAGGAGCGTTTTTCCTCTACTCCAGCCTGGCTTTGCTGGGTTTCTTCTTCGTCTACGGCTGCCTGCCCGAGACCAAAGCCCGGCGTCTGGAGGAGATCGAAGCGCTGTTCGAAAACCAGCTTTGTTCCTGCGGAGCCTCTGACTCAGACGAGGGACGGCAGGTCGAGTACATCCGAGTGAAAGGCTCAAACTACCATCTATCAGACAACGACGCATCCGACGTGGACTAGGCAGAGTCTGAGCGTCTGCAACCTCCCTCTGGGTGTTTCGTGGCTGGGTGTGTAATTTTTTTTTCTTTTTCTGTTCCTGAGCTGAGGAGCCACTGGTTGCCCTCACTATGAGATTAATAATCAGTTTAAAAAGGCCTTTTGCTTGTATCAGTAATGTGAGTGAGCTCACTCTCGATCCAGTCAATCAATCAGGAATCCAAAATTAAAGACAACGCTTTAGCGGTTGGCAGGATTACGTTTATTATTCTGGGTATTGAGGGCGAAGTGATGCCAAGTCTGGAGTAAAACCTGCTTAAGTGGATGCAGATTTCCCACCATGCACCACAAATATCTCAATGGGCTGGTTGCACAGCAGACCTTTTGACTTGTCACAGGCAGCATGCACAATAGCAGGGCCTCTTAAGTGGACTGCAGAAATCACATGTCCTACTATTAGTGGTGCAACGGACCACTAATAGTAGGACATGTGTGAGATACACACAGAGCAGTTGTGTATCCACCTTAATGGGATGTAGTTGATAGATTTTTGACCTTTAGTGGTGGAGACACAGGCAAGATGTTTGGCAACGCCATCAAAGAGGAAGTGGCATCCTACAAGGCAGCATTAAAATACTGTACCCTCATGTTGCCATGTTGGCAAGATGGTACCTCGCCATGACTGGCACTTCAGTTCCCAGTGAGAGGGTGCTCTCCACTGCAGGGGAAGAGTGACTACCGTCTCCCTAGACATGTTGACATTCTCATCTTTAAAAAAAAAAAAAAAAAAAAAATCGTAAATTATAAGCTCTGGTCTATTTTTGCTTTATTTCTTTTTTGTGTGCTATTTTTAAATAATATGCACAAATGTTATTTTTTCATTCAAAGAAAGAAGGCGTCATCATGCTCCATATTGCACCTCAATTTAACATTTGAGTTTTGAATTATTTATTATTTTAAGATTTTGTTCAAATTTAAGGCATCTTAATGTTGTTTTCTTTAAGACCATGGAGAAACTTCCTTGTTTTTTTTTTATACGTTCTTGTAATTATCTGTTTTTTTTTAATGTGCAGATCTGAACACAGATCCGACCCGCGACTCAAAAACTGTGATCCGATGCGAACCGTTAGTTTTGTGATCCTTTGCATCTTACCTGCTATGACATGTCAGAATGTCCGCTGTGCAACCAGTTCATTAAGAATAGCTAAAACATTGTCTTTTCAGTGTCTTCTTCACGGACATCAGGACACGAAACATGACTGTTGAACAAACACTGTATGTACAAAATATAAGGGACAACTTCTCTCATCAGGTCCACTGATGATAATGATAATGATGTACTTAACCTCAGTATCAGTAGACATCCCTAATATTTTGTACAGTTTCTGATGATTTATATATGATGGTATACATATAGTATGAAAATTACAACATGACTCAGCTTACAGCATTATGTCCGTTTCCACGGAGAACTTCAAAAGGTACATTAAGTGTGGGCTTGAAAACCAGGTTTAGGCGTCCACAAAACCTTCGTTGACATGACAGCAGTTGTAACTTATTGTTGACCTATAGTACCATTATGCCTTTTCTGTATATACATGTCTCAGTTAAATGTTGTTGCAGCTTGTAGCATAGCACACCTATGTCAGTTCCTCCTCAGATGACAGTCTTAGTTCGTGGTCGTTTGTGATATTTTCCATGAGAGGCAAATACCAGAGATGTGAAGCATGTCGTTCCAGGTTTAGAAAACTTGTATTGTCAGTCGGTGCCTAAACAAAACCACTCACCATTCAAGTAGCACTGAGAAGGAATATAAAGTTCATGGTTTATCTTTTATTCATTTAAGTAATATTTCTCATTCAGCAATGCAGCACATTTCTAAATACTTTAGCATTGCTTACCCAGCTCTGAAACCTGCAGTATTTAACATAATACTATGGAGAGTGCAGTCTCACACCATTCTGTCACCCTGTGTCAAACCTGCATACATCATGAACCATTGCTGATTGCTGTTGTTATATTGATGGATATTAATCGTGTAACGTCCAGCAAACAAAGTGGTGGACTTAAACCATGGTTTTATGATTGAGACTTCACTTCTTCTTCATTATATTTTTTACATATTAGTGCCTGTGTATTGTAAAGTTGCCCAATGGCAATTTTTTTCGTCCATTTCCTGATGTGGATGTATTATACCATGTTATGATAATTAGGTCGACGTAGCTCTTTTTATTTTTGTACATATTTGCATTTCACCTGTGATGGAATTTTATTTTTTTACTATATCTTCATGTATTTTGTATTATTATTATTATTATTATTATTGTATTTTTGTCTTCCTCCAAAGCCTTATGTACAAATGGCAGAGCATATCATTTATGTTTCTCGTGTCAGAAATCAAAAAAAGTAGGTTTTAGCGTCATTTGCCAATGTTGTTTTATTTTAATTGTAAAACTGTGTGAGGTTACACCTTGTTAAATACACATAAGTAAATCTGAGTAGCAAAAACTGCCTGACAGTAGACTACAGAGTAACTTTGTGTCACAAAACATAACAGCTAAATAAGGCATGTGCAACAGGTTTCTCTTAGTGGACCAATTCAAGTGAAGGACAGTCTTTTTGACACGTGGGTCCTATCCCATCATCAAATAATAACATGTAATACCTCATTTTAATAACCTTTTCAAATAAGAAGCTGTTCATCGATATAGTGGCATTTTAGTGACCCATCAAAGTTGAATGAAGTATTTGCATCTAGTATTGTGATATTTTGGTATTGTCTAGACGTCACATCTACATACAGATGACAGTGTAATCAATATAATTAGTAGCATATTACTCTTATAAATGATAAGACAGTAATAAGATTCCATGTAAACACCAACAGGAGGAAACCCTAGAACTGTCCTTTATGTATCCTTTTATAACATAAATGTGGATTTAAAGGATCATTTTCTGCCCAGTATTTACAAATCATTTTAGATTCATTTACTTTTCAAACAGCCATTAGTTTCCATTCAGCGTCACCTCACACAGACTTTAACTTTGCTTGAAATAAGTACACGATGATTGGGGGGGCGGGATTTGAAATAATGCTGCAAAACAAATGTGAAAAGTCCTGGTATGCTTTTGAAAATGATCAGCAACAACTGAAAGCATGTATGATTTGTAACTATGGGACAAATAAGGCAAAGTAATTCAACAGCCTACATGTTTTTTGAAAGCAGACTGATACAGCAATTAGAGGAAGATGATTTACTCCAGTCTGTTCTCCAGTGTGAATAGTAGTAATATTAAAGTTTGAACTTCCGTTCGCTAAAAAATTACTTGCAACCTTTCTCATCCAAAGGGAGGCTGCTGTAGATTTAGAGGCAGAGAGCAGCGTAGCTCATGAAGGTGTTGTTTTATGACTTAGATCTTCGTCTGATCCAGGATGAGTCGTCCTCAAACACACATGAACTCGTTTTGTACCGACAGTTTAAACACACAGAGATGAAGTTCCGTAACACAGACCGTGTGATGAAACGTGTGCTGACCAAATATTTAACGTGATTGTGTAAAGCTGCGCCTCATCATGTGGTGTTGAGCTGTTGACATCCTCTTGTGTTAACACTGTCCTCTGAAACAGTGGGGACATTTATTGTGTATTTGTGGTGATACTTTTTTTCTTTTTCAACGTGAACCGACTGTGTTTCTAAAGTTTATGAAGAAATAGAAAAATACTATTAAAAAGAGTGCTGTACATTTGATTGTTTGAGCTAAATGTTTTGCTAGAGTTTATATTCTATAAAAAAAATGAATATCTTCATGAAATCTTAACACTTGAACATGTATATGGAAAAGAAATAAACTTCTGAATCTGTGGAACAATGTGGGCTTTTATTTCACTGTCTCTTTCGTAACACTACGAACAGATGCTGCATATTTTATGTAGTTTATATGCTTAAAACAAACTATTAAATAATACTTTGAATTTTAAAAAAAACATGCACAGAACAGGCATGTTTTTTTTTTTCATGCAGCATTGATGAATCTGTCTTCCATCCATTCTTCCCTCCATACCATCCCTACTTCCTCTTCTGCTTGAGCAGGAGCAAAATGTCGGCTATTTCTTCAATTGTTTCCGCCTCCTCTGACAGTCTGCTAATTCTGGTGACAGATGCGTCCTCCTCCCTCACCTCATTGGACAGGTCGCTCGTCGGACGGCCACATCCTCGCTGCCCTCTCTCATCTCTGCCGTCTGTCATCAGAAATAAGAGCAGAAAACATCAGTGCTCAACTAAATGCCTGTATTCATTCTTGTCATTTCAGTGGAATCACTTTCCTATTATACCACTGACAGTCGTGCTCAGAGCATCTAGAAGTGGGTTTATGGGTCTTTGGAGGATCACTTTGCCATCAGTGTTGTTAGCAGTGAATTTGTTGATAATGCTGCTACCTGATACTGAAGCAGCCCTGGGTATCTTCTTGCCCCAGGTCATAAGCGTCACTCCGCTCCTGGCCTTGTTTAGGGAGGGTGTGAGTGTATTTGGCTCAGCAGCAGTAGCAGACTGCCTCCCTGTGGCTGGAGGCGGTACCGACACATCAATAGGCGGTAGGAACAAGTTGAACCCAGTGGCTATGGTTGCACCGTCTCCAACAAAGCTGCACTGGGTCGAGGCGTCACACTTCTCGTCCATGGGGACGTCTGCAGTTTGAGTTCCTGCATTATGAGTTTCGCTGGACGTCTTGTTACATTTACACGGCTCTGAGCTCTGCGTTTCAGCAGAATCCAGCTGAGCTGTGTGGCTTCTCGCTCGTTGGCTGTTACTTCTGATGAGGTTATCTGGGAATGCCGCATCCTCCATATCTTTCTGGTCGTCTCTCGAGTTCATTTTGTGCTTTAGGGGTGGGGTGAGACGCCGTGGCTGAGTTTGCCTTTGTTTTGGATTCCCCTGTGAGCCGAGGTTTGGGCTGAGGACGTCTGCACAACAGGCTTGGTCCATATATGAAGAGGCAGCCTGGACACTTGGCTGACGGCCCTCTTCTTCCTGCAATACAGACAGAAATGGGAAACACAACAATGATTGTGTTAGATATTAAATTTAGGGCAATCCGGTGTATTATAGGAAAAGCTATACAATTTGTCAGTGATAATTATCGCTGACAAGTGAGTATTTGTTAGTATCAACAAAGATGGTGTGTTATTTCCACTCTGAGTTTAATTCAACTTAATGGAATATGTGTGACAGAATTAGCAAACTCTACTGCTTTAACTTAACTCACATCATATGAGTCTGAACTGAGGTAACCTGCTCTACAAGAGTAATTTGGCGAACAGTCACAGCAATTCATGGGGCCGTTGTTGGGTTCAAGACATGCTGTGGAATAATAAAAAAATTTAAAAAAACACATCTATTCAATTCATTGTCTGTTCGCCAGCATTTACACAATACATGGGGAGCTTAACTGGAGATCCTTCAAACACTTACAAAAGTTCATGTCAGTGCAGTTGGAGAACTGTGAAAAAAAAAAAAACAGAATGAATGAGTCAGACTGAAACTGCTCCCATCTGCCACAACGTCCCCTCATATATATACCATCTATCAGGATAAATAAAATATCATAAGAAGCTCTGACAACCAGGTTACATTTTCCTGATCACTGGTTTAACACAGACTTTTACAGTTTGCTCTTTTCCACTGTGATTTCCATCTCAACCACTTGATGGCAGTAAAATGCTAAACTGGTCTTGGTGGCCTACCTCCTCTCCCACGCACTCTGAGTCAGGGACAGTTCTGACCGAAACGAAAGAAAATTCAGCATAAAAAATAGAGCATTTTACATATCAGCCAAGTGTTGGATTATATATTACTCATTAATACGTACTGTGGTGCTGAGGATTTGACTGCTCTCTCATCTTTGAGATAAATCTTTAATTTTCTTCTCCCAAAATGAGAAGCTGAAATCAAATGTGATGTTAACCTGAGAACAAAAAAAGTCACTTTTTGTGGTTGTGCAGACGTTTCTGGCAGCGTTCACCTTCTCGTTCACATTCTTCAGCACCGAAGCCCCGGAAAACATCCTCCTCAATCTGGTAGTCGGCTCCTGACGGGTTGAGAGTGAAGTCCAGCAACTCCTCCCTGTCCTCTGGTTGGTAGAAAGAGAAGGAGACCTCTTGCCTCGCATGGTCCCTGGCCACTGTGTCGCTGTGATAACACATATATAACGCACACAAAAATTGATCAGTTCATTCAAGAGTAGAAGATAATCGATCAAAATCCTGGTGCTGTTCTTACTCTGGTCCTGAACTTCCAAACAGGACACTGGCCGCTGTGGGTGTCTCCGGTTGGGAGAGGGGCAGGTTTGATCCACAGGACCAGGGTATACTGTCTGTCATACCTCTTGGCTGTGAGAAAGGCTGAAACTGGCAACATGTATTCAGATTGAATATTAGAGTTGCATCATAATTGGAAAAGGCGCTGTCATGTTTTACTGCTCAGACCTTCATGGGAGCTCATTGCTAGTTGGCCAGTGACCAGACTAGCCTAAACTATGACGACTGGTATGTCTGCTGGATCTAGTTAACTTAATGTTATTGTTTCCTAGATAATAGAAATGTCAGAAACTAACATGGATTGTTTTGTTGTATTAATCAGTGATTTACGAATGTCTCCTGAACAGATGACAAATAGATTCTCAGTCAGTAGCGCTGTTTGATTCTCGACCTGGGATCAAAACCAGTTGGCAAATTTGCACGTTTTGAATCACCGACAATATTGAAAACGTCATTTGACATGACAGTTTGCTCTCTACTTCACTTGCGGGGTGCATACGAAAAACAGGAACATTTAGAGTGGTAAAATGCAAAGTGGGATTCTAGTGGGCTGAATAGTTCAACACAAAATCTAGGATAACCTGTTTGACAACATAACATAAAGGCAAATGTAGGCTTAAGACAACAATACAAATTGTGCACTGTGGGTTCAGTGTGTGCTCTGTGCACGGTTCAGTGAATATTTTTGCAGCCATCTTTAACCTAAAGTCATTCTCACACTGTATTGTGGGCCACAATATAGCAGAAGGTCCAAGTAGACCTATGAAGCCACATGTGGAGTCAAATGTTCTCATGCTTATGTAATAAATACAGCTGTAATCTGTGAGGTGTTAACGTGAGATATCCCTCATAAAAAAAAAAAAAAATTATTCTTTTGTCTCTACTTCGGTCTGCTCCAGTCCAGGGTCCCAGGGTGGAGGGGAACACTGGGGATGTAGCCGTGCCTGCGTCTGACTTCTCTGCTGGAGATTCAGCTGCAGGGGGAACATGCCTGAGGAAAGCGGTTTGATTTGGCCTTAATTGACTGACTATATAAAAACACACTCATGCAGGATAACATTTTTGTCACCATTGTGTCGTGTAACTGAATGACGGACACTTTGTTCTATAAAATACTTTGCAACACCACCTTGTTCTGAGGGGGCTGGTGAGGTGGAGGAGAAGGGGCTGAGAGGGTCAGTTATGGGTGGCAGGTAGTCAGACGCACTGTTGTCTGAGAAAGCCGACTCCAGGACCGGTGACAGCTAAGGGACAGAGAGAAAGTGACTTTCAACCAGAGGGTAAGAAGAAAATATAAATGTTTTTTCTCCAAAAAAGTACAACACGAATAGCTGGAACAAGACAAACCTGCCGATACTTAAACCCTTGTGGAATAACATGCTTTCTCTTTCTTGTCTCTTGAACACTAGATATAATGGAAACAATGATGATTGAAAGGTGGTGCTTCATGAAAAGGGTATCAACAACTATACAGACGACGATATACAGTCGATTTTGTATTTAACACTTGCAGTTTGGAAATCGAATTGGCATAATTCTAACAAATTCAAATGTGATCAATATTCTGGTTGTGACTATGGGTGTCTTGACGCTCCAGCTCTACCTGCACTGAGGTTGGCTCTCAACAAGACACAGCTGTGATGGAGAGCAGGGACTCATGGGGAGGACCAAAGGCCCATATCTCTTTTGCTTACAGCCTCCTTTAGAGCTGCCAAGAACTGCCACTGTAGGAGGATCGGCTTTATTTTCTTTCTTAGCAGCAATCTGGTTGACAATGAATAAAGTCACCAGGTCCATACTACCAGAGGTAGAGCCCTGAGGGGATGCGGGCAGAGCAATTCCCAAGTTTTTCAATCGCTGTTGCATTTTTCTCTTTTCAAAGAATTCCTGTAGAAAAGGGCAACACCCATACATTTAACTAGACATATGCAAATATGACTATAGGTATCATTTGTCTTGTAAGGTCATGGAAATTTTATTAATTGTCTCACCCTCTGCCTTTTCGCATCATTCTTCACCACTAACCGGTTCCTGCAGCGAGGGTTGTTACAAAGTTATCGAGCTAAGCTAACGTTTATGCTAATGTTAATAGCAACACGTCAGCTATTATCCAAAACATTTTCCAGTCTCTTACCTTGAACCTCCGACCCAGTTCATTTTCAATAACTTCAAGCGAAGCAGTTCAAACTTCAGCGCAATTAGAGTGAAAACAACAACGATGAATTCAGAGTAGTAGTTTTTGCGAGGTATCGTTAGCTTTATAGCATTAACTAAAAATGATGCTTAAAATATGTAGAGGTGCGTGAGGAACAATGACTATCCTCACGCGCCACTCAGAAATGTTCACAAACTTGTGTAAATGTATTTTAAAAATTCGTGAAAAGCTGACATAGGTTAATATGGCTCCCAACAATACTTTTTTTTGTGGATACAAAATTACTTAGTGATATTTTTGCCAAAATGAAATATGAACGGTGACATAATTTACAGTCAGATTAATTTATTACGTCCATCGCGCGACCAATCATCTTTTGGTGGGGGCGCGACCAATGAAAAAAGCCACTGCAAATGCGTAGGGCGGAAGTAAATGTCGTCAAGTTAGCGGAAAGCGGAAGTATATGCACTAAAGTCAGGAAGTTAAGAGCAATCATTAAGAAAATAAAAGCACAAACTCAATGGCGCGGTTCCTACCATTGTAATGCAGCGTATGAGGATTTGACAAATGTAACAGGAAGTTTAATCAATGTGGTTTGTGCTGCTTGACACTGGTACAGAAAGGAGTAGGATGTAGCGGTACATGTATCGGTCTGGCGTCACATCAATACAACCATCCGAAGTCTTTCTCTCTCTTCGGTCGACGCGGTCAGTCTGGTTTGGGGGATGGGTGTTGGAGGTATTGCCAGCAGAAACGACTAACCTTAGGAAAATGTCCAACATCCTGGATGCGGCGTCCCAAGTGAAATGGGACCGCACTGCTGCGGCGAAGCGAGCCGTGTTTCTTGCAGTTGCTGCTTACAGTGTTAAAACACTGTACCCCATCATCTGCAAGCAGCTCAGCAAAAACAGAGAGCCCGGGAATAATCGACGGATTGCAAAGACGGCAAACGGTTCCTCTTGTTTGGTAAAAACACAAACAGAAGCTGCGGATGTTAAAAAGGCATCTCCGGGGGTGAATGCAGAATTTTTCAAGCAGATCCTGGAACTCGGTAAGATCCTATTCCCCAAGCTTGTGTCCAAAGAGCTCTGTTTGCTCTCCTTGCACTCAGTGGCTCTGATATCTAGGACGTTTTTGTCTATTTACGTTGCCAGCTTGGATGGTAAGATTGTCAAAACCATCGTGGAGAAAAAACCCAAACGCTTCATTATCCAGCTGATCAAATGGCTCCTCATTGCCATCCCGGCCACGTTCGTCAACAGCGCCATCCGGTACCTGGAGTGCAAACTGGCTCTGGCCTTCCGCACCCGGCTGGTGAACCATGCCTACCGGACCTACTTCACCGATCAGACCTACTACAAAGTCAGCAACATGGACGGGAGGCTCGCCAACCCGGACCAGTCTCTCACGGAGGATGTTATGATGTTTTCCCAGTCGGTGGCCCACCTCTATTCTAACCTCACCAAACCTATACTGGACGTGATGCTGACCGCTTACACGCTGATACACACCGCCAGATCCAGGGGAGCCAACGCCTCCGGACCGACCATGCTGGCCGGGTTGGTGGTCTTCGTCACGGCTAAGGTCCTGCGTGCCTGCTCGCCCAAATTTGGCAAGCTGGTGGCCGAGGAGGCTCACAGGAAAGGCTACCTGCGCTACGTGCACTCCAGGATCATAGCAAACGCAGAGGAAATAGCCTTCTACCGGGGACACAAGGTATGCAGGGCCGGGCATATGTAGAATATAGATTATTGTGGCACTATTATAGCTGATAAGTTGGTGGTGATCAATTTAAAACACAGCCACAAGAGATGTTCTTTATTCTCAGTTTATTTGGTGTCATAGCATGTGTACAGATTGATTATTGGTTATTATATGGTAGTGACTTCAGTGGTCACATCCCAAACAATGGTCCACCATAGAAGTGCAGGGATGGTTTGCTTATGTTCTGTAATATGCTGTCCTTTCCCAGGTGGAGATGCGTCAGCTGCAGAAGTGCTACCGGGCCCTGGCGGAGCAGATGAACCTGATCCTGTCCAAACGTCTCTGGTACATCATGATCGAGCAGTTCCTCATGAAGTATGTGTGGAGCAGCTGCGGGCTGGTCATGGTAGCTGTGCCGATCATCACAGCAACTGGTTTTGCTGACAATGGTAAGGAGGGAGGCGTCCAGACCTTTTCTCTTCAAAACCTCCTAGTTCTTACGCCATTATCACGGTTTCTCAGTGTTGTCACATCAACCTTTTTACCATTCTGTGGCACAAGCACATGCACATGAGGCCCATTAGCATTTCTATACAGCTACTGCTCACCCTACAAGTAGTGGCTGATTAGCATGTGTGAAACAATAGCTGCCTCCCACACAACCCTGATGACATTTCAGTCACATCAGAGGTAATGCCTTCAGTCCCTTTGTTTGCCTGCACTGCTACTGTGCTAATATTCCAGCGTCAATGTAAATACCTCAAAAACTAATTTCCATGGCATTGTAATGCCCACAGGTACAAGTGTGAGAATGTGTCATCACAGCAGAGTCACAGGCCTCGTTTAGTCAGATACAGGAAATGACAGGAAAGTCTGGAGCTCAGATTCCTCAGCCAGTTGATCTGCTGTCTCTCGTGTCTTTTGTCTTTGTCCTGCAGAAACAGCAGACGGACACACGCATGTGATGGTGAGCGAGAGGACGGAGGCTTTCACCACCGCCCGCAACCTCCTGGCCTCAGGGGCGGACGCCATCGAGAGGATCATGTGCTCCTACAAAGAGGTGAGGACGTGAGGCTTTGGCCGAGAGCTGCGGACGCCACAACGGCTCTGCCTTAAGTTAATCCAACATGAGTTTGCCATATCTCTGCTTCCGTCATTCCGTGCCTCATCATTTTACCCGTTTTCACGTCAAACTTTGAAGTAAAACCTTTCTGTTCTTGCAGGGGGGGATTCACACATATAGGCTACAAAATAATGTATCACCTATATTAAGATTAAGAGTCATTCACAAAAACCATCAACTCCTTTTGAAGGATCTTTGCTCCACCCCTCTCTATTGAGCCAAACAGCTATTACATCACCTCCACCTACTGACTTCTCAGATGTGAAGCCAGGCTTTTTAATTTGAATGTTCAGCTTTTCTCCCAAACCTTGAGTGGAAGCTATAAAAGCTATAAAGGACACTCCCCGTGTGTACTGATCTGGTAGCTGCACATTGAACTGCAGCTCCACCTCACTTCTAACAAAGTGTGCCATGTTTAATACCATGTCATGTGCTCTGAACTATCGCATTCTGAGTGAGTTTCAAGTTTATTATGAGAAGAGATCATTTTCCCTTATTTAAACATGGAACTGTCTCTTAGTCAGAGGCATTTATGGTCAAACGAAGCGGCATATTTCCCCCAAATTGTTAATCTAATATCCAAAGAAAATGATTTGTCAGGCTACAGTTTTAGATATTGTGAAGTGGCCGGGGTCATTTTACTGGCCTAGATTTGAAAGGATAAGATAAGATATCCCTTTATTAGTCCCACAGTGGGGACAAGTGGTCCAACAGATGGATGGATGAATGCACAGTCTCACTGAATGATTGACAGATGAATACTGCTCAGTACATCCATATCTCTCCACTTCCCTCCATGTGAAGCTGTCCATGCATGAACAGGAACCTATGAGGAATCACTGAATGTAAGGCCTTGTTCATTGAGGGCCGAATCCCTCATCTCTCATTGCAGTTTAATCCCCCCCTCCCAAAAAAAAAATAGCAAGACCCATTCATGCATTCTCTCTCTCTCAGGCTGCTTTTTGAGGTCCGTAAGAAGCTTTTTGGCTGCAGCGCATTTGTGGTGAAACTGCATCTGAGTACAGCTGGAATTACGACCTGCGGGTTTTACGACACGAAAGGTTGTGTCTCGTCTTCTTTTTTGGTGGGAATCACCGTTTCCCCCCTAGCGCTTCCCATTGAACCACTTGACTTAAATGGACATCCAGGGTCAGACACTGCGCTGCGAAGTTTTGGAAAACACGAGCCTCCTCCAACAAAATATTGACTGTCTGACTCTTTCACATCACGTCTACAGTGTTCTCAGATGTGCAAGCAGCAAGTTCCTGCATGCAAGGCCAAGAGATACAGCAGTGTCTGCAATTCAACAGCACATTCCTCTGGCAGTATGCTCTGCTCACGCCCACAAACACTCTGCCTATTTAATATGATAGTGCGTGTACTGTGTGTGTGTGTGTGTGTTGTGTCACATGGCCCCTATGACGAGTTCCAGCTCGTGCCAGTTTGTTACTCATCTTTCTTTCTTTTTCTCCCCTTTTATTCTTCAAAGGCCTGTTCTGTCTTCGTCAGTAATGGAACACTTCCTGTTGGTTTGAACTTCTCCATAAAATCCAACATTCAAGGAAGACATTCTGTACAATTCTCTCATCATTGTTACTGTTTGGGCACAAAACGTTTCTGAGAGATCGATCGATCGATCCTTTTTGGAAGGAAACAGGAGGCAACATTTTATACAATGTTGCAGGCATTTTTTTTTAAAAATCTGCTGCCACTTAGGTGTCACTGTAGGTCAGCCAGCAGTGAATTCTACTGTGTGTGTCCAGAGCTCCTTCTCTCAGGGCTTAGCCTTCCTGTGAGTAATCCTCCATCTGTTGATCTTTGAACCGTCACTTCTGCATCTCATTCTCACTTTTCCTCCCCCTCTCTGTCTGTCTCTCTCTCTCTCTCTCTCTCTTCTCTCTCTCTCTCTCTCTCTCTCTCTCTCTCTCTCTCTCTCTCTCTCTCTCTAGTAGCACATAATCAAATACTTTTTAGACAAATGCGGGAGGATAATATATAGTGGACCGATTGATAAGGGCTCATCTGATAAAAATGCACAGAAGTACAGACCTGTTGCAGCAGAATATAAAAATATACCGCCATTTTTTAAGAACGTCTGGATCTCTGAGACTCCATGTCCATGAAACGTTATAAAAGTAAATCACTGCCAAAGGTTGTTTGAACTTTTACAGTGGGGAATTATTCTCTTGAAGAATGAATAACTGAAAACCTTTATTTAACCAGGAAGTCTCATCGAGATTAAAACATGTCTTTTACAGGAGAGACCTGCAGCCAATCACACATATTAAAACACACAAAACATATATTTTTGGTCCACTCATTTTTATCACTTTATCCCATACTTGAACAACAGTCAAGTGAAGAAAAGCATAGAGGGCATAGAGAAAATACGGATCGTGATGGTTTGCATCAGTTTTACATCTCTATGAATGTCACTGGCAGCCAATTTATTCCACGTCCTTTTAATTTACCAGTTTTTTATGGTCTGAACTCATGAATTGTTTAGAAAAATAATGCAAAATGCAGTTAACAGAGTCACGAATATTGTCTGGCTTACCCTTTTTTTCCATCATCAGAAATAGCCGGTTTTCATTCATAGCATTTCAATTCTTTAATGATGCAAATTCACATTGAAAGTGGAGATCTGCAGGGTCCTATTTTAGAAAATTAATTCTGATTGATAAATTCATGTATATAATGGAGGTTATTTGCTGGATAATGATCTGCTGAGGGATCACGCTTTAAAGTCACAGATCCTCCTAAAATAAGCTGTTGAAGCTCTTTGAATAGCAACATTTCCTTCACCATCTTCACAGCCTGTCGTCCATTGTTGATGCACTTTTCTTTTCACTTGAGTGTATCTTTCTTCTTTGAGCTTGTCACTTATGTGATGAAGGCTCACATGATGCCTATCAATTCCCCGAATCGATGTCTGCTGTTTAATCTATAATCAAGCTGTGTCAACAGCCTGCATTGTCTCACAGCAGGGTGCAGCACTGAAGCCAAAGCAACAGGGTGGTTTTTCTCTTGTTTCTATCCTCATCTGTCCCGGAGTTTCATTACATTTTAATGCAAAACACCCTCCAGCTGTTTATAAAGATAGTTATTTTCATGCATTTTGTGCTTATCTTGTCTTTGCATCATTTAAAGCCACCCTAATTGTTTTGGGTCATCCTCTAACTTTAATCAAAAGTGATTTTCCTCATATTTTGCTGTTTTCTGTTTAGGTGTTTATCACAATTTATAGAGTTTTCCTTCAACTTATTCATTCACCCAGCCCTCGAAAACCATCACACATTATGTACAGCAGTTCCTCCCGGATGTGTGTGTGTGTGTGCGCACACACCCACTCTGAAAACAAACACAGAGGAAAACACAACTGACAGATCATACCTGATTTAGCAGTTTATAATTACACAGTCATTGGCAACTTTTATTTCATTTATTTAATTTCAACTATTTCAACCGTTATATTATTTATTATTATTATTTATTATTATATTGTATTGTATTATATTATGTTATGTTATGTTATATTGTAGTATATTATATTATATTATATTATATTATATTATATTATATTATATTATGTTATATTGTATTATATGATATCATATTATTATATTTATTATATTCTATTATTATATTTATTATAGAATGTTATATATTTGTGTCTATTTTGACCATTCATCCTTACAGCTATCTGCATCATACACATCTGTTTATCCCTGTCTTTTAGCTATTTAACTGTTTATCCATTACTTTTATCTACCTATTCTGTTTACTGTTACGTTTATTCACTACTTAAAGCTGGCTCTTGAGACTGTTTGCTTGCCATCTAGTTTCCACACGCTCTCAACAAGTAGTGTTCAGGTGTCACAGGTTGACTCAACAGGTGGATATATTATTTTTTTAATCACATTCCAATGATTATTTCTGTGGCCCCTGCACCAGCGAAGTTTTCCCTACATACAAGAGTCTGAAACATTGACTGTATAAAAATGAATGACATGACCCCTGGATGAGAATCACAGCTTTAACACACACATGATAGTGACCCGTATCAGAATCTGATCCTTTCTTAGGTCACTCCATCACTCCTCTGACTTTACCCAATATTGACCTTTGACCCCTGTGTGTTTGTTGGGACAGGTCACAGAGCTGGCGGGCTACACCGCCCGGGTCCACAACATGTTTGTGGTGTTTGAGGACGTCCAGAAGGGCGTTTACAAGCGCTCCACTCTATCAGCTACAGCAGCAGCAGAGAAGAAGAGCAAGCCTGGGATGCACATAGATGGACCGCTGGAGATAAAGGGTGGGCCTGTCCGACTGTATTTTTGTGTTATGTTACCACTTCCCTCGTCTGGAGCACGCTTGCGGTTTTGGTTGGTTAGCTCCAGAATTCAAAAAGCCGTGTTACATTTTTCCTGAGGTATCTCATAGTCTTCCTCACTTAATGACAAGCAAACAGCAGCACTTTGTTGAGGATAAAGTAAGAGTGTAAGTTACTTTACAGTACAGTTACATCTGAATAACATCCTTTTTATATATAAGAAATTATACAGTACAATTACATAATGATTTCAAATGAGCATATATTCACACGAACCCTTTTTGTCCATACAGGCCCTTTTTTTTTGTTCTTTAAATTGTATCGATTAAAGAAATCTAAGCAAAATAAATTCCTCGATCAGCATCATGATATTACAAGCAGTGTGAAGGTCAAAGGTCAGATTTATTGCATAAATATCTTTGTGTACAACCCCCAGAATGAATCTCTGGAGATCAGTCTTAAGCTAAAAGAGATATAAAGTGGTAAAGAGAGATTTTTTTTTAATCCCATGATTCCAGCTATGTAGGAATAATCCCATCCATGTCCATACTGATGCCTCAAGTCTAATCCTCAGTTTTGCTCTTATGCGCTGCCTTTCTTTTACCGATCCTCTTTCTCTCTCTTGTTCTTTCAGGAGACGTGATAGATGTGGAAAATGGCATCGTGTGTGAGAATGTCCCAATTATCACGCCAAATGGGGACGTAGTAGTGTCCTGTCTGAACTTTAAGGTGAGACCGCTCTGTTCTCTTTGGATTTTGTTGTGCTCTATAATCATGCTTCTACTGTGTAGCCCTCCTTTTCTAGTTCGAATGGACGAACATATGAAAAACCAGCATCACAGTGCTCCTCCATCAAGACTGCCTGTGGGGTTTTTTGTGTTTTTTTGAATAGTTTATATCATGTTATTTAGCAAAATTAAGGCCGTTAGCTTCTATAATGAGCAGTAGAGGATATGAGGGTTCATCAAACTACAGATCGATGCTGATAAAAGAGTAAAATATCACTTTATGAACATCTCAGATGTGACTCAGACACTATCGCCCCTTCTTTTTCACATATAATGATGCACTGTGCATCGTGCCTCCGTCTCTCCTGAAAGGCTGCCCCGTGGATAGAAATGCACTGTCCTCATTCTAATCTCTGCCGCACCGTGTAATTATTATTATCATAGTTGTAATTATTGCAAAAATTAAGAGGATCATTTTAGCTGGCTAACACGTTAGCCTGGATTACTCAAGCCACACTGTCTGCGTTCCCAGCTTTTGAATAATGGTTGAAGATTCAGCTCGCCTCCATAGACTCCACCATAATCTTAGTTACTGTAGGCGACTCTGTTGCTATGGTTGCCCCTCAGCTCTGCCAAGCCAGCCATCAATGATTGATGTAAAACACATGACAGCCAGTGCAACAAAGTCCACCATATTAAAAACCTCTGCTATTGCGATATTGCATTGCTGCTCTGTTACCGAGTTAGCTGCAGGTAAACTAGTGATCCGAGCTTCCAGCTGTCTCTAAGACTTCTTCCGTTTCAGAGACAGAGAGCACACACCTAAAACACAGTGTGTCCTGTGAAGAAGCAAAGATCTCTGAGGAACAATGGACTCTTCAGATCTCCTTTGTGTAACCTTACATAGTCATACTGTCGTCCAAACTGCTTCAAATCTCTCCTGGGGATAATGAATAATTCTCTCTCCGTTTCAGGTGGAAGAGAACATGCACCTATTGATCACGGGGCCTAACGGCTGTGGAAAGAGCTCTCTGTTCAGGATCCTCAGCGGCCTGTGGCCGGTCTACGGCGGCCGGCTGCACAAACCCTCTCCTCAGCACATGTTCTACATCCCTCAGAGGTACGCACTCCAACGCACACCGTCACACAACGTCACACAGCAGTGAGTAGTACTGAAACAACTGGAGGGTTTGATCATTGTGCAGGTGAACCCCGGCAGTAATCTAATCCATTGTAACAGGAGCTGTGTGTGTGAGTGTAGCTGTGTGTGTGTGTGCGTGTGTGCGTGTGTGTGTCTGTGTGTGTGTGTGTGTGTGTGTGTGTGTGTGTGTGTGTGTGTGTGTGTGTGTGTGTGTGTGTGTGTGTGTGTGTGTGTGTGGTGGCCAAAGAGAAACCAGAGCTCTGGCCACGGGTGAAATATTTACCACCCAGACAAGGCTTGAAATCATTACAGTAATGTCTGTGTCTCTCGGGATCACAGTCATTTGATAGCAAGTTTAACATCGTTAGGACAAAAGAGCATGGATACCAAAGTCAGCCATGTGTCCCCACTATCACACTCATCATTTGGTCCACTGACACCTCTCTGTTTATTTTCTAAAGGTAACTAGAATTATAATGTTTAAGTGTTAATGCTGATTTTCTAGGAATAAGAAGCACCTGTTATTTCATGGACCCGTAGACTGATAATAGGAGCAGAAACCTCTTTAAGGTGTATGTTTGAAACGTTTCCAGTCTATTTCCATACAAATATTCTTCTTTCTTTCACTTTTCACACAGTCCAGCAGTCATCTTTAATGCTCCTACTGTCTGTTTTTTTAATTGTGAAATTGACAAATCAGATAACAAACAAATAAACAAACAAAACACAAACAACTGAGACAAACATACAAACCTGTGTGCGATGTGTTCGGTGCGAGGAGTGCGAGGAGGGCCAGATGACATGGTATTAATAATAAACAGTGGTAAATGAGCACTGCTATAAATAAATAAATACGTGGTTTACTTCATGAAATGAGGGGTTAACAAAGAAACACTCAGTGGGTAAGGTGTGTGTGTGTGTTTGTGTGTGTTTCCCCAGGCCATACATGTCCATAGGTTCACTGCGAGACCAGGTGATCTACCCGGACTCCGTGGAGGACATGGCTGCCAGGGGCCTCAGCGACAAGGAGCTGGACGCCATCTTGGACATAGTCAACCTCAACCACATTGTCACCAGAGAAGGAGGTAGGATAGGAACAAGTGCAGTACACAAAGATGTAGAGATGCAAAAACAGCCACCGCCTTGGAAAAAAAATAAACCAAATGACCATCAACTTTACAAAGTAACTGGACAAAATAATTATCTACTGAACAAAAAAACAAAAACAAATAACCAACCATAACCTAGAATAAGATTAAATAATCATCAGACAGACACAATAACCATTAGAGAGACACAATAACCATTAGATTAGACACAATAACCATTAGATTAGACACAATAAATTGATAAAACTAGACTAAATAACTAATATGTAGACTAAGTAAATAAAATAACCATTAGATAACTAGAATACACTCGACAAAATAACCACCAGCTTCTACAACAAATCAAGTCAAATTGAATACTTAAGTATTAAATCATTGACGGTGTGAAGGATTTTATAGGCCTACAAATCTTTTAGAGGTAAAGGTTCCTAAAAATTTGATTTTCAAATCATTCAAACATCTGCAAGATTTGCACTGCAAATTGCAACTGCCTCTCAGTGCTTTTGGTTTTTCGGATCAAGCAGATTACGTATGTAAATCAACCAAATGCTTGATCCCGTGCACTCGGGTGTTCCTAGTATTACCTAAACCTGGCTCTGTGCCTTATTCTCCTTGCCAAATAAACAGGCCTATTGTTGTGAACCGACTGTTGTGCAAAGCTCAGAGCTGCAAGAGGGTTTCAATATATGAAAGGCTGCACTGTGAGACTGTTGAGACAGGTCCCGGATCATCACCCATAACGACAAAGGATTGTTAAGAAAATGTCTTTTATTTTCTCTCTGATGATTGTTGGTGAGAGCAGCTGCATAAAAACAGTCTGTTTATATTTTAATTATTCATCACTTTGCTTAAAATGTATATTTTATGTAACGTGTAGTTTATTTCAGAGTTTCCCCTTGTATGAAACAGGTCTTTGCACTTTTTTTTTTATGCTCTAACTTCTCTTCCGGACATCTCCACCCTGATAGGGATTAGACTGGACACACTTCTCTGTCAACACCTCTAATCCCAACATTTCACAGTCTTTCAATAACAACATGGTGCTTCTTAGAGTGTTCTTCATCTTGATTTGTTCTTCTGCGTTCAGGCTGGGACGCTGAGCTGGACTGGAAGGACGTGCTGTCAGGAGGCGAGAAGCAGAGGATGGGCATGGCTCGCATGTTCTACCACAAGTAAGGAGAGGCAGCATTGTGTTTGTCTGCTATCATACTGAGGCCAGTCTGCAGGTGACACAGGGGCGCTAACCGCTAACTTCACTTCTGGCATGAGCAGAAAGCCTTCATAGCCCTGCTCGTGGCTCAAGGGATGGCGCTGCTCAGTTAGTAGGTCCACTTCACCTCCTTGGTCCAGACTGAATCATCTTAAAAGCTACTTCATGGCACCGTTATCCGCTGGAAATTTCAGTTTGTCCAATGCTTGGTGTTTAGGACCTGCTAAGCTAATGACATTCCCATCAGTCTCAGCTGGGCTTGTGTTAGCGCTAATAAGCAATTAGGAAAACGATGGTGATGATGGTGAGAATGGGAAACATTACACCTGCTGAACATGTCCAATGCTAGCATTAGCATTTAGCTAAGAACAGGACTCCTAAAGGCCCGTTTACGTCGGTCAATGGATACGTCCGTCCATAAACGGTCTATCCGTCAACGCCCTAATACTTGCATACGCCCTCGACACGTCTGTCCGTGTTCCCAGCCCAACATCGCCCAAAAAAAAAGTCGGTAAAGTTTGGTTTATGGGTTTTGAAGTAATCCTGCAGACAATCAAACCGACCAACCCACGGAGACAGGTCAAAACACAGCCTCCTTGGCAGAAGCACTGTTTCAACGAACTAGTTTCACATGCTTCATCATGTGTCGAGTGTTATTGTTAGAATAAGTCTTATTCATTTCAAATAGTCACGTTAGGCACGTGTATCAGCAAACCAAGGTAATCGGCCAGCATAAATCAAAAAGCAAGAATAGGAACACTCACTGGAATCAAATTGGGGCAGCTGTAGCTCAGGGGGGATAGAGCGGTTGTCCCCTTATCAGATGGTTGGTGGCTCGATCCCCGCCCACTACAGTCTATACATGTCCCCGGGCGCCGTAAGAGCTGCCCACACCGCTCCTCAGGGATGGGTCGGATGCAGAAAACGAATTTCCCCACAGGTACAATTAAGTATAGCTTAGCTTATCTCATAAACTTGAGTTTGTTGGAGATGATCTTTACATAGGGACACAAAGATACAACAGATAAAACTAATGCTTTTATTGTCAGGTCATGGTTATGCTACAGTAGACCTGTTATGGCAGATCGGGTCCAGTTATCTGTTAGCCAACATTCCCTGTGTGAATGACAGACTTGTGTTCTGCTAACCTGCCTTGTAAACGTCTTTAGTTCTCGTAAAACACTTTGCGACTGGGACGTCCTCCCTGTAGATCACAAATCACTCTGAATAGGCTGGTATTTTAGCACTGTTCTACCCAAGTCCTAAATAATCGATTTCCTAAACAGATAATCTCATTAGTGACCCACTGGATAGATAACAGCTATGAAAACAATTTTTCCTTTTCATGCTTCAGGCCTAAATATGCTCTGTTGGATGAGTGTACCAGCGCTGTCAGCATTGACGTGGAAGGAAAGATTTTCCAGGCTGCTAAGGACGCCAGCATCTCTCTGCTCTCCATCACTCACAGACCCTCCCTGTGGTGAGACACAGTAAACTGTGTGGTCCGTTCAATAAATCGATGTATCGCTGGCTGCAGAAAATGTGGTTTTCTTACTTCCCCCTTCCACCTCCAGGAAGTACCACACCCACCTGCTGCAGTTCGACGGGGAGGGCGGCTGGCGCTTCGAGCAACTGGACACGGCGACGCGCCTCTCCCTCACCGAGGAGAAACAGCGGCTGGAGTCCCAGCTGGCCGGCATTCCCGAGATGCAGCATCGCCTCAACGAGCTCTGCAAAATCCTGGGAGACGACTCTGTCCTGAAAACAGCCAAGGAGTGAGAGCGAGAGCGAGGAGGAGGAGGAGGAGGAGGAGGAGCAGGAGGCCCCCGAGGGGAAAAGAGACAAGGGAGAAACACAGCAGAGGAAGTGGGGGGAGGAGGAGAGTGTGAGAGGCAGTGGAAAAAAAGGAAATCCTTAGGGGGGGGGGTTTGCTAGTATTATGTTCAGGCCTAGATTTTTTTATTTTGCTTGTTTAGATTTAAAGCAGGGTTTTTTTTTAATGCCAGCTGACATTTCATCCCTCCTTTTCTCCCTCTTTTTTTAAATCCGTCACTCGCCCTGCTCCCACCAGAGAAGTTTACACCCATCGACTGCGTAGATTTTAAATGTTCGCTTTTAGTGCACATCGCCTTCACGTCAGTTTGTCCGAGTTCAACGTGACAAAAGACGATGAATCCTCCATTTGTTTGTTTCGTAGCACTTTACTCTGCTCTCAGAGGGCTGTTTTGTGTTTGTTGAGGTAGCTCACAGTGAAATAAGGTGATAGTTGGACAGCCTTTAATATAGAACCACTAAATCATGTCCAAAGCAGTATTCCACGCCCACTAGACTGGGTTTTGCAGGTCATAATTTAGCAGTGGATTTTAATTTTTACTGAACTATAGTGACCTCTTCGTTTTGAGAGACTATTTACAATATGCCTTTGTTTGATTCTGTGTGTCTAGATGCAGTACAATCCCTTTCTTTATACCTCATCTTAGCCCTTTGTAGGTTCTTGCAGACTCTTGAACCACAGACGTTGGCTCAGTTGCAAAAAGAGCCAACCTGGGGTCTGTTATTAGTGCGAATAGTGAGGCGGGACTGACTCCCAAACGTTCTGAAAACACTACAGAAAAAGAAAAGACGAATCTGACCCTCATTGTCTGGTCTATCTGAGTTGTCACATGACAACAGGTAGCGACGTAGACTACGCACACACACACAGGACAGCTGTCGGAAGATCTCCCCTGTTGACACCAAATGCCCTTGTGTGTCAGAACCTGCTGGGACTAATCAGGCTCTGTGTGTCCTTTTTAAGTCCTTTTTTTAAGCAGAACATGATAAACAATGGTTAGTGGACAATGTGATAATACATGATGCTCGTTTCGTCAAA
This sequence comes from Chaunax sp. Z400, assembly GCA_037577475.1. Taxonomy (NCBI): domain Eukaryota; kingdom Metazoa; phylum Chordata; class Actinopteri; order Lophiiformes; family Chaunacidae; genus Chaunax; species Chaunax sp. Z400. Next base: position 9,947,348 of record CM075204.1, read on the forward strand.
GGGGAATCCAGATAAAGACACAAGAAATACTTCGCTCATAGCTTTTATTTCTCATCTTTCTAAAGTGGCAAATAATTTCATCTAACATTATGTTCTAATTTATGAGGCCTTATTGGGTTATACTATTACATAATATGGTTAGAAGTGAGGCATGTTCTTAGATCACAGATGTTGGAGCTGGTAGGGATTTTATTTATGGCTCAAGGACACTTCAGCTCGTCTGTTGCCTCTCGACTAATGACTGATATACATCTTATACAGGAATGAAATTAGTGAGACTGCTTTACCTCATTTAGCCTCCATGTCTGTTACCAGCAACTTATCTGAAGTTGTGATACTGTGAAAAGTAGTGATTTATCACATTGAGATCATTTTGTTCTTGTGCAAAATGTGTTCTCCTGCACGGGGTGTAAGATGTGGTGGTGGCTGCTTATCTTTTTGTGGTTCGGACCAGTGTGTGTGTGTGTGTGTGTGTGTGTTTGTGTGTGTTTATCCTGCGCTGTATAAAGAGTGAGACAAAAATAATTAGGTGGATTTTAGCCTCCCAGATGTGCTGAGGAAGCACAAGATGAGGATCATGGGTGGAGAAGTTATGGCTGTTCTTAACATTAATTCATAGTCTTTCAGATTTCCCCACAGGCACAAATTATTATATTTTTTTCATGCATTCAATTGGGCCTAAAACTCTGCAAGTAATGCAAACACCCAGAAACATTTTCATTCCTTTATTGTGTTGTGTCACACAGAAGATTCCTGTATTCACCCGTATCCAAACCAAACCAATTAAAAGTGCGGAAGCACTTTACAAACAGGAATATGGTGAAAACTGCATGTCATTGTAGGAATGGTCCAGCTGAAACAGGAGGATCAGCGGACGTCTGTCGGTGATTCTCACTCTGTGCTGTACGGTGTAATATCAGGCCATCTAATGCCTCTGCTTTGTTTAACGAACCGTCATGTCTGTGCTGCAGAGAAAGGACAATCAGTCACATCAGCAGCAGAATACAAACAAGTGCACTGCTCTATTTCTAACGACACATTGACTTGTTGTTCTGTGCAAAGAAATAAGAGAACAAGTAGTGGTTTTAGGTATACTAATGCGCCCGCGTTGTCTAATTTGTCATGGAAGTCATCATGTAAATTGCTGAGTGTGCTTGTCAAAGTTTAGCAACTCCCTCAGGCCTCGTTAGCTGGGCCTGCATCCAATACGTCTCAAAGTGCAACAGCTTTGCTCCATTACGAATTTTAAAACCTCCGCTTTTGGCTTTTAGTGTAAGACGGCGACCGTTTGGATGCAGCCCTGCCCTGCTCAGGATGACGGCTGCTCGCTTCCCAGAAGGATAAACCTTTATTTTTCCCTGAAGAAATGTGACCGCAGAAATTAATCAAACAATTGAAATGACAATGCGTCCCTTTTAAAAGGAGTAATAGGTGGGATGCTCTGTGATGGTTTTGTAATGTAATCTGGACTGCGCAAAAACGATGATGCTTTCATTCAGTACACGAGAGAGCGCGTGCAGGAGTTTCTAGCCTGTGCCATCAGTCAGACTCTGCTGACAGGAGGCCAGAGAGCTGCTGAATGACACAGAGTCTGGCAAGTGACACTGGAACATGAGGTCAGCTGAGGAGCAGACAGTGCCTGAAATTCATTGGCATGCCTTCAGCTTCAATAGTTCAAAAGTATTGATTTCTTTTTCAAAGGGTAATGAATGATACGGTGCCATTTTCCTAGTAGTGGGGGGTCATTTCTCCTTTGAAACAAGCTCTTAAAGCTAGCTGTATGCTAACATTACCGGACTAGCACCAAAGTCTTTGAACAGGAAAGTTAGCAGCTAGCTAGTGAATACAGGGAACATTTGACGCTAGCCAGCAGCTAATTAGCCTGATTCTTTCCTCAGGAGTTGGTGAACAGCAGAATGGCGAATAGAGTGAATATTGGATGCGCACAACAACAGTGGTAAAGGTGTGGTAATAATAGGCCATAGATTGCTAACAAATGAGCTAATAGAGGAATGTATTAATAGCTACTATTAGCTTGTTTCTGCGGCCCCATGCGGCCTAATGATTATTGCAGGTTTAACAGTAATTGTGCTATATTTCTTCTGCCACTTCATTAATTTATTTTTTCTGTGACTGAAATCCAGGCTAATTACATATTCCTCTTCTTTTATTACTCTCTTGTTCATATGGCACCTCTTCATTTCTTACCCCGTCAGTGGGCCCATTGAGATAGCTTACCTAGGCCTTTAGCGGCCTGCTAACCTGTATTATCCTGCCATATACTGTAATGGCATCCTTACTAACTAAACTTTGATACTGAAAGTTTTGAATTCTATCACCACTTTTGTAAGTAAGAGATTGAATGTATCCATAATGTATGAGTAAGCCTCTCTGAAGATTATGAAGACAATGAATACATGTGGTCAGCTCATCAACATCCGCCTTTTTGTTTGATAATTGATCATTTTATAATTGTGTTGATACTCAATGTAACATTGGTTTATTAGAGCCACGTTGTGGTTTTTAAATTTGCTCTAAGTGTGTGAACTGGGATAATGGGGAACTATTTGGAAGTAAGCTTGAATCATGTTATTTAAGTGGTCTCGGACAGTCAAATTGATATTTATGACGGAATCATCAATGACGGAATGATTGTGTGGACGTAAAGAAGGAATGGAGGTGTTATTCAGGTTTTTGAGATATTGATTAGACTGTCGGGGATCTCAGAAGCAATGTGCAATGATTCTCCCACAAAACCAGGGATTACTACAATTTATTGTACCTGCACAAATACTTAAAAAAGAGCTCCGTTTTCATTTACAACTCCAACATATAGAACTGTTTTATATTTTGAAATTGTGGAACAGTAGTCCAGATTTTGTTTATTGGCATCTCCTTGTGCATGTGTAGGAATCTGTATTCTTAAAACCATAGACTCAATAGAGGTACATCCGCAGAAAGGTCATCTGTTCAAACTCGTGCTAATGTCACTTTATGTTGAAAGATGAAGATGTATTTTCTTGTAAATAAAAAAATACAGCGCAACCTCAAATCATGGGCCATTGCATTTGTTCACCGCAACCTTTTTCTTGGATTTACACCATTTCAATTCTCAATGCTTTCAAATAATTGTTGAACTGCTTCGCTACAAGTTTTTGTTACACCTGTATTACTTAACATGAAGAAATGCCATGGTATTACTAAATAACTATCTATCTATCTTCCTACAAGTTTTGTTGAAGCTGGGAATAAAAATTTTAAAAAAATATTAATGCTCAAAATTTGCTTAACAGATAAGGTGGCTTTGCGAGTTTAAAAATGATAAAATATCAAGTGTTTAAAAAAATATGTTGGTGGTTTTGGTTTTGGAATGCAAAAAATAACATAGAACTTTGAAGAAACTTTGATCCGGTGCCTCAACAATTTTTCCTAGATTCTGTCTGATCCCATTCTGTACTTTCATTTAAGGCTGGATAGGAAGGCCCATCTATGTTTAAAATGTTTATTGGATTAAATAAGTGTCACAAATTAGAAAATTATAATTGGTCTATCTGCCAGTGACTAAACTGAAAAAAATTACCAGCCAAAATATTTTTCAACTTGCCATAGAACTACAAAACATGTCATTAAAAATAATGTAATCACTAATTATCCATAGACTGACCTTTTAAAGTTAACTAGCTATAATAATGAAAATTTCACTCGCTGTTGTAAGGAGGCTCAACTTTTATTTTGAAATATCAATTGATATTACATACACAAATGCTGGAGCTCATTGAATTGCTGTTGCTGTCATGAAAAATGCCACGGGCCCCACCTGGGCTAACCCTGTGGGATTTCTGTGGGTTTGCCCTGCCCACACTGCCTGCAGTAAACCCACACTTGTGTGATATTTTATGCTCAGAGTCACCCATGAAGATGCCTGAAACAGAATCTCTTAGAAACATTGCAAGTGGCTCCATTACAAGCACTAATAGCAATGGAGAAAGAGGACATCTGCTAATGATCTGCAAACTGTGAAGCTTAAGTAATCGTCCATGATTATTAGTCATGGTTTAGAGCTCAGTGGGCGCCTCTGGCTTAGGTGGTTAGAGCATTCTTCCACTTATCAGTAGGTCAGTGGTTCAATCCCCAGCCCCTGCACCAGGTGCCGTGAAGGCGGCCGACTGCTCCTCAGGGATGGATCAAATGCAGAGGACAAATTTCACTACATTGTACTGTGTATAATTGTATGTGACCAATAAAGCTGATTCTTCTATTCTTATTTTGAAGGATGTGTTTTCTGTTTCCTGAATTATTTTGGTAGTTATGTTCTCCATGTTGTGTTTTTTGCTTTACCTTCCTGTCAACCTCTCCTGTGATTTGTTTTAATCTTTAGTTTTTCCATCTCCCTCTGTGTCTTTGTATTTCCTGTCTCATGTCAGTTTATCTTTGTATCCTCCTTCTGTCTTCCCCTTTAATATTTTCCTCCAGTGTGTGATTGTCTGATCATCTCCTCCTGTGGTTGTCTCCTCCTCTCTGTGCCACCTGTTTGTCATTCCCTCCTTATCTCAGTGTATTTAGTCTGGGTGATTCCTTCTCTTAGTTACCAGTTTGTTGAGGATGTCTTCACACATTCCAGACATCTTTCCAGTGTTCCTCATGTTTTGTGTGCATTCTGGAAGTTTCCTTGTTTTGTTTTTTTAGTCCTGCCTCTGTTGGATTTTGCAGCTGCCTTTTGATTTGGATCTGTTGTTTTTGGATTACCTGTGTACCGATTACCTGCCTGTCTCTGGACTCTGAGCCTGTCTTCCCTCTTTTCTGTGTTTCTTTTTTCATCTTTACTAGTTTGTGGATTATTAAATCTCTGAAAAGCTCCCAGTGTCTCTGTCATATGTCTGCATTTGGGTCCTCACAATTCTGGCTGTGAACTCTTGACAATTATTGTCCACTGAAGGTAATTTATTAGAGCCATATTTACCTCCTAACATCACTGAATCAATAGAGCGTATCACTTTCACTCATCTACAATATGAGCCTGTGCTAGCTGTGTTTTACTGCTTGTGACTGTAAACTTTAATTAAAGGCTAAATTAGCAAACTTTGGAAACTACTAATCCAACATGGAGACATTTTGCCTCAGAAACCAGATATTTGATAACTTTTCAGCAGACTACTTTGATTGACCTCTATGCTCAAGTGAAAAACAATTGCTTGTGTCCTTTGACTAGAAAATGATCAGAAGAAATAAGATTAGTTTTAGGAATCAGACAGTTTAATGTTCTTCACCATTTATAAAGATTATTCCATTTTAGCTAGACAACAGGGACCAGCCTGATAAATGAAGTTGTCTGTAATTAAGGGACTAAACTGAATTTACCCAGTTGGTAACAGTTTCCTACAACAGTAAAAAAACAAGAAAAGGATTCTTTCAATTGATTTCTGGCTCCTGAATCACACACACACACACACACACACACACACACACACATATATATATATATATATATATATATATATATATATATATATATATATATATATATATATATATATATATATATATATATATAGATCTATATAGATATCTATATACAGATATAGATATATATCTATATCTATATATATATAGATATAGATATAAAGAGCTAGCTCTTAATCTGTTAGCTCAATGCTAACCCATAATGGGAATTAACATCATTAACTGGACAGTGACAGTGAAAACACTCAAACTCAAATGTGCAATGGGTTCAGAAAAACAGCCAACAACTTCAACATATATTTATAAAGAATTTATTTTGTCAAGATGTTATTTAAAAGTGTTTCTATTGTAAATTTGAATATAATTCATATTTATATATCTATACACCTGAGTAGGAGAAAATGTTCATAAATCAAGAGCCATGAGAGACAGTACAGTCTAACAATCAATCACTCTGACAAAACATTCAATACTGAATGAAATCAATAAAAATCCACAGGTATTAAAGGCAGGGTGGATTAACAGATAATTAGAATAGTTAAAATTATTTTAAAATATATTCTCTTCAAAACAACCAACCCAAGGTATGAGTGGATCTCAAGTCAAATCAATTTTATTTATACAGTATATAAATCAATAAATATACATATTATTTGATTTTATTTTAATTATTTTAATTTATACTTTGCAAGAGGAAAGTATAGTTTGAGTCCTATTTACAACTATATACATTTTATTTATTTATTATTTATTTTTTTATTTGTTAATTTAATATTTATTAATTGTATTTAATTTTCTTTTCTTTATACTTTCCAAGAGGAAAGTGTAGTTTGAGTCCTATTTACGACTATATACATTTTATTTATTTATTTATACATTTATTTAATATTTATTAATTCTATTTAATTTAATTTATACTTTCCAAGAGGAAAGTATAGTTCCAGTCCTATTTACAACTATATATATTTTATTTATTAAATTAATTTAATCTAATTTTTTAGACCCAACAATCCCCCATGAGCAAGCACTTGGCGACAATGGCGAGGAAAAACTGCCTTTTAACAGGCAGAAACTTCGAGCAGATCCAAGACTCATGGTGGGCGGCCCTCTGCTCTGACCGGTTGGGGTGAGAGAGAGAGAGAGAGAGAGAGAGAGAGAGAGCGAAAGAGAAAGATTGGGAGATAGATGGAGAAAGAGAGAGAGAGAGAGAGAGAGAGAGAGAGAGAAAGATTGGGAGACAGGTGGAGAGAGAGAGAGATAGGGAGGATAGGTGGAGAGAGAGAGAGAGAGAGAGATAGGGAGGATAGGTGGAGAGAGAGAGGGGGGGTGAGGGACAGTGACACCAACATGTACAACCACAATAACAATTATAGCTAAAAGAAAGATAAAAATTTGTAGTTAAATACCTACCACATAACTACAATGATAATAATAATATTAATAATGATGATGATAATAATAGTAATAGTAATAATAATAATGGTAATGGCAATAATAATAATATTATCCTCTGTAATGAGATCCCATCTGGTGGGATCTCATTAGAGAGGATAAGGAAGCAGAAGCCATGGAGGAGGCATCAGCTTGGGAGGAGACGGAGGAGCTTGGATTTTAGAGGAGACTTGTTTAAGTTGAAGCCCCAGCAGTGACTGGTTGAACTCATACAGACTCGCCCTGTTTGGAAGACAACAACAAACGGAAGTTACTTTACTGCATCAATAAATGCAACACTAAAGATGACTTACAACAGAGCCGGACCAATAAATAAATACTGCTGTACTTACAGAGGCTATACTGCCAGGCTGAGGTGTAGAACAGGGTTAGTGCTCCACATGGTGGATGGAGTAGGAGAAGGGATGGAGGTCCTCCAAGGCACTAAATTTAGAAGAAATACATGAGAAGACAATAACGTCCAAAAGTGAACCTTTCTCACAGAACCCAGAGGGAGAATAGCAAGACAATAAATGTTCCTCACCTGCTGGTTTGTGACTGCTAGACAGTCTCTGTTCTCAGCTCCTCCAGATACTCTGCCAAGCTGTCGACTCTGTCCATGCCTGGAACACCAGAATCCTCCACAGCCTGAAAAAATCAGAGATGAGATGAGCAACAAAGTTTGAGAAGTGGAGCTAAGTGCAGAGAGAGTGATTTCTAAGCACATGAATATGTTTTTACATACCCCAGACTCATCAGGAGATGATGAATCCACCTCTGAGGAGACACTAGGTTGTGTCAGGGAGGCAGCAGCCATGGAGGAGATGTTAGGCTGGGAGGTGGCAGCAGGCTGGGACAAAGGAACAGCAGGCTGGAAGGAAGCAGAGGACATGGATATGAATTTATGAGCAGCTCAGTGGAGGGTTTGGCTGTGGGATTAGTAAAAATAAAGCCTGACTGAATTTAAATGTATTTAAGATAAATTTGATATCAGATATCAATTTGACATACCAGTGTATTTTACAGGTGGCCTGAAGATTGGCACAGATGTCCGGCTAAACACCTTCAAGCTCCTAAGCACTAAATTTAGAGGAGAAACATGAGAAGACAATAACGTGCAAAAGTGAACCTTTCTCACAGAACCCAGAGGGAGAATAGCAAGACAATAAATGTTCCTCACCTGCTGGTTTGTGACTGCTAGACATTCTCTGTTCTCAGCTCCTCCAGATACTCTGCCAAGCTGTCGACTCTGTCCATGCCTGGAACACCAGAATCCTCCACAGCCTGAAAAAATCAGAGACGAGATGAGCAACAAAGTTTGAGAAGTGGAGCTAAGTGCAGAGAGAGTGATTTCTAAGCACATAAATATGTTTTTACATACCCCAGACTCATCAGGAGATGATGAATCCACCTCTGAGGAGACACTAGGTTGTGTCAGGGAGGCAGCAGCCATGGAGGAGATGTTAGGCTGGGAGAAGATGTTAGGCTGGGAGGTGGCAGCAGGCTGGGACAAAGGAACAGCAGGCTGGAAGGAAGCAGAGGACATGGATATGAATTTATGAGCAGCTCAGTCTAGGGTTTGCTTTGGCTGTGGGATTAGTAAAAATAAAGCCTAACTGAATTCAAGTTAAGAATTTAAGAACAGCCACAAAGCAAAGGTTTTATGGAGCCAGATATCAATTTGACTTACCAGTGTTTTTTCAGGTGGACTGAAGGTTGTCACAGATGTCCGGCCAAACACCTTCAAGCTCTTGGTGTTGACACTGTGGGACAATGTTGACAATCCACTTCTGGTCCTGTACAGGGATGGACCTGCTCATCTCACTCGGCAAACAGAAAGAAGTTGAAGCCCCAGCAGTGACTGGTTGAACTCATACAGGCTCGCCCTGTTTGGAAGACAACAACATACAAAAGTTACTTTACTGCATCAATAAATGCAACACTAAAGATGACTTACAACAGAGCCAGACCAATGAATAAATACTGCTGTACTTACAGAGGCTATACTGCCAGGCTGAGGTGTAGAACAGGGTTAGGGCTCCACATACAGGATGGAGTAGGAGAAGAGTTGGGGGTCGTCACAGAGACAATGGGGGGGTCCTCACAGAGGATGGAGCAGGCCTAGTGGTCCTCACAGAGAATAGGTGATGGGGGTAGGAGAAGGACTGGGGGTCCTCCTAGGCACTACATTGAGAAGAAATAAAATAAAATAGAAATAATAAGAAGACAATATCGTGCAAAAGTGACAGAAACCAGAGAGAAAATAACAAGACAATAAATGTTCCTTACCTGCTGGTCTGTGAGGATTTAGGGACTGAAGAAGATCTAGATCTGATCAAGCCAGTGCTGGATGATGAGATCAGCTGTCTTGGGTGTCCAGTGAACAGGATCTCTGGGCTGAGTCCTGAAGTGGACCTGATCAAGACCTGTCAGAAAGATGCAGTCGGCCTCAATGTAGCTGTTCAATTTGGTCAACAGCTCCTTCTGCTTTCTGTCCAGTCTTTGGCAAAAGTTGATGACTGGTACATAAAGCTCAGCGTTGGGAAATGTTTCCTCAGCCATGTTCAACAAATCGTCCAGCTGTCGGATCATGCTCTCAGTCGTTTGCCTTCGCAGACAGTTGTTGAGGCCTGCTGACAGCACCACTTTCTCCACGGACTTGTTTGGGGGAAGCCTTCTGAGCATCTCAGTCAGATGAAAAAATTGGGCCCCTGGATAGCTGTCTATCTGAATGTTTGCATCAGAAAATCCAGGGACCCGAGCGAGATTTGAATCCCCCAGGATAATGATGGGCTTCCTGGGGTGAAAGCTCCAATCTTCAAGCTTGTACTGAGTTCTCGGGTGGACTGTAGGTTCCCAGCTTGAAGGTCTAGTGGCTCGTCGCTGTACAAGCATGCAGGGATTTAAATGTCTGTATTTTATAATCTCACATAGTTAATCATTTATTGTGATGCATTGCTCTATAATATTAAATATTAATTGTTTTACATTTTTAGTTGTACAATCCTCAGGTTTAAAGGTGCCCTGATGTCACTTTAAACTAAACATTCTTACACTGATTATCGTATTGATCTGTGAACAGATATTTGAATGGGATTGTGCTCATTATGCTAATGTTGGTCTTGCTGAATTCATTGATTTAAAATAATTATTGGGATTTGTATTTACATTAACCTATTGAACTGATTTGATTAAGATCTTTTCAAATGCAAGAAATATATTGTAGCTTGTAATAATGCAGCTAATTGGAAAGGCCTTATTTATTTACTTATGTTTTTGCAGATATTTTGCCTTGATTCACTTGTAGTATTTTTTTGTTATGTCTAAACTTTTCAATACAGCCGGTAAATTTAGTTCTGTTTCTGTGTTTCATTGATTTTTACCCAACATTGCTGAACCTATACTAGCCCTAGCTACTTTATACTACATTATAATTAAATATATTTTCTTAATACATATACATACATGTATTATTATTCCATCATAAGTGCTACAGAGGCATTTAGTGTTACTTTTGTCATTCCATAAGATAAAACAGGTTACATAGTCTTCAGCTCACCACTACAGGCTTGAAAAGACTTGCTAATATGGTCAAATAATGGCTAGGCTAGCTGTTTCATTAGCTAGCAGCTAACAGCTTTTAGCCGTTTGCTCGTCCATCACTCCTTTGGTACATTAGTTTACAAAACACACATTAATTTTTTCCTGATTTTTTCTGAATATACTATATATACTAATATACTATATTTATAATATACTGATTAATATACTGAGTAGAAATATGCCAAATTACATATAAGTCTGAGTATAGAAACCACATTTAAACGACTTAATAAATCCCATATTTATTATAAATGAATTGAAAACGCCATAAATCACAAAACACTGTAATACACCGGTTAATCGGTAGCTTTAGGTAAGCATCACCGAAGTGACAAACAGCCGTAATCTTGCATGTACATTAAATTGGGACTAAAACATATATCCTGGTTCGAATATCTTACCTTGCCTCCACGTCTACCCATGTTGATCGATAAAGATGAGATCGTTGATAAGGTGGTTGATAAACTGGTTGATGAGATGTGTGATGAAATGTGATGAAATGTGTGATGAAATGTGATAAAATGTTGATCAGATGGTTGATTAGAAGGTTGGATGGATCAAAAAGTGAACGTAACAACACTGAATCAGAAGATATTACTCTTGCAGACACAAATGTTTCGCAGTTCAAAATTTCAATCGACCAGATGTAAGCGGTTAGACTCACAGGAAGGAGACGTTGTTTTTCAGACCCTTATATACACACGAGCGGAACGTCATGAGTTTCCGGAAACTCGCGCCGCCATTATTATTTTTTTCAGTGTAGAAATTTAGTTTTTTTTATTTTATTTATCAATTTATTTTATTTATGTATTTACCTGTCGCTGTTCGCATTTAGTATAAATGGGTATAAATTTAGAAATTTTATAAATTTAGTATAAACCGCATACATGGGTATTGTGCTCAGATCGTGCTAAAAATAAACACATACTAGCATCTTGCGTTTATTTATTTATTTATTTTGCTGTGGATTGCGGAAAGAAATACACCCATTCATTTACAACGCTGAGATTTTATTTTATTTAAGGAAACACCGTCTTGTTTGGATGGATTGTATTTGTTTACAGAGAGAGACCGATTGGTGGGTGAGCTAGCTTGACTCTTTACAAGGGAGAGAGAGGCCTGCTGCGCTGTCAGCTCATAACAGTGTCTTAATAAAGACAGTAGGCCGATATAAATATATGACTTCAGGGAAATATGAGGTGAATTCAGGTGTGTAGGGACATTAGGGGGCGATACAGTGATGCAGTGGTTTACACAGAGTGTTTTGGTGATCATTATAATGCTTGTTCATGAATAGGCCTTTAACTCCTGAGACATTTAGTGCAGGTCTAACCACTAAGTTTCCAATGAGCCAGCATGAACAATGGACAGCTGGTTTGGGTTTATAAATTATTTCTACAACAACAACAGAATATTGATTTTATGTCATATCCACATCATGTGAGTCATTAGCATCACATAATTCAAAATGTGAATGACAATGAAATTGTCTGGGGAGAGATGCTACGACTGCATTGTGTGCCTGAGAGGTGGTGGTTAGACCCCAGTCTTCTAGTTTGACCTTCCATTACTCTGTCAAACCACCTGTCCTCTCTGTCCAGGTGTTCGTTGTTGTTTTCAAAGGAGTGTCCCTTGTCCTTTAGATGGAGGTGGACCGCTGAGTCTTATTATTTTATAATAATAATGTGATAGTGTTTAGGCTATATAGCCCCCCCAGTGCAATTTCCCACCCCCTATAAAAGGCCTGATATGCCTTAACATGGATCATTGCTATTTAAACAACCCCACTATGTGTTCCTTGGCCGGTGGACCCTCTGCCCCTATTCTCTCCCAATCCTCTGTCCTTATTCCTTAATTGATGAAGACAACGACGAGTAGGGCTGTTGCGCATCCGTGTGTGTGTGTAATTGGTCCAGTGATGGATGGAGGATTGCAGTCTGCAGATCTGTCCGGGAACAGATGTATATAACAGGCAGCACAAGACAGTTAAAAATTCATCATGTCATCTTTATTTTACAGTCACAATTATCTTTTCTTTCCAGTGTCTTAAAACCATACAAAATAAATATACATTATGTTGCAAAATAGTTCCAGTGTCATGGATCAATAAAAAAAAAGGACATTTATCAACAGTTTGGATTACAGGAGAGTCAAACACTGGGGTTGCACAGTATGCATGGTACAACGGTATTACGTGAGTGGTAAACAAGTTGCCTTACGCTAGCTGCAAAATGCATTAAAGTTGGCTTCATTTTCACTTTGAACTCAGCAATCAAGACAGATTTTTGTACACAATGTTGAAAGATTCATAAATGTCAATATTTTAAAAACATGAAATCCATCCAGTTAGTCTTTAAAGTCTTAATATGACCCATACAATCAGTGTTGTACTGAAGATTTTCTTCAACTATCTAGGAATAAAACTGAGTTAAAAGTGAAGTGACTCCAACCCTAATTTACATTTACAGTATTTCATGACTTTGGTAAGAGGAGTGTGTTGCATGAGACATACAGGATGGACACTGGAAGTGAAGGCTTCAGGTTCATAGTGCTCAAACTGAAAGCTGAGTTTTATCCATTCCACATAATAAATGTTCATTCAGAGCGACTGTGCTGTGTGTGGAAAGAACAGGACATTCTAAGTCACTCAAACATAACAGTCTTGTATGCATTGTGTGTCTGTACAACAGAAAATGCTGTCAGACAGCGTGGTACACCAACAGAAAGCCCGCTACAGGCTAATAAAGTATGTCTGCGTAAGGTGTCGGTTCAGACCGAAGGCACAGAGTTGATCCTTCTCAGTCGATTTCAAACTATCTTCACATTTGGAAAGTGTTCCCAACTTAACACAGGCGTATCATATTTAGTTAACCTTGTCCTTTCTACGGCTGAAATACAAAATAGATCATTTCTTCTTCACCTTCAACAATATCTACACATTAATTACACACTGAATGCACTGCACTGAGAGACCGGGGAAGCCTTCCTTTGAGATAATAAAAATAAAGAAGTGTGCTTTGTGTGAGTGTCACTTTTCCAAAACTCAGCGAGAACACGCTGTGTTAGGTTTATGGGACTTGTAGTCCTTGAAATCCTCTTGGACTACAAATGTACCAGCATGTATTTAAGTCTGGGTTCACGCATAGTGATTATACATCTGCCTTTCTTAATATTTCCTTAATATGTTCCTCCAGTGTGTGATTGTCTGATCATCTCCTCCTGTGGTTGTCTCCTCCTCTCTGTGCCACCTGTTTCTCATTCCCTCCTTATCCCAGTGTATTTAGTCTGGGTGATTCCTTCTCTTGACAATTACTGTCCACTGAAGGTAATTTATTAGAACCATATTTACCTCCTAACATCACTGAATCAATAGAGCGTATCACTTTCACTCATCTACAATATGAGCCTGTGCTAGCTGTGTTTTACTGCTTGTGACTGTAAACTTTAATTAAAGGCTAAATTAGCGAACTTTGGAAACTACTAATCCAACATGGAGACATTTTGCCTCAGAAACCAGATATTTGATAACTTTTCAGCAGACTGCTTTGATTGACCTCTATGCTCAAGTGAAAAACAATTGCTTGTGTTCTTTGACTAGAAAATGATCAGAAGAAATAAGATTAGTTTTAGGAATCAGACAGTTTAATGTTCTTCACCATTTATAAAGATTATTCCATTTTAGCTAGACAACAGGGACCAGCCTGATAAATGAAGTTGTCTGTAATTAAGGGACTAAACTGAATTTACCCAGTTGGTAACAGTTTCCTACTAGAGTAAAAAACAAGAAAAGGATTCTTTCAATTGATTCTTGGCTCCTGAATCATTCACACACACACACACACACACACACTTTCATCTATATATATATATATATATATATATATATATATATATATATATATATATATATATATATAGATGAAAGCCAATGGAGGATATCCTCTATTCTCAAATTTTGATGTTTCGCCATGAAACTGAAAATTGTCATGACTTCATTGTCTAAGGTCCAATCAGTACAAAACTTCAAATGCTGGTTAAGGGTCCCGCTCTAAAGACATCCACATGATAAAATTTAGCTATAGTCATACTGCCACCTAGTGGCAACAGAAGATGACATATTTTACGTTTTGATACACTACTACTAGGCTGTTGAACATATTGGCTTCAAATTCAGTGAGAACAGCTATAACAAGTTGGTAATGCAGGATTCTGAAGCTTGTGTGTTTTCGTGCAAAGTTGTAGGCTTGGCTGTGCGGCAAATGTTGATGTTTCGCCATGAAGCAGGAGGTTGTCACGTGTTCAGAGAACTGATCAGTCCTCATCCCCTGATGTCTCCATCAAACATATTTAATAAAACACATGAATGTAATGTAACTTTAGATCCTAAAAAACAACCCAACAACAAACAGGACTTTTTTTTTCTATTTTCTATTTTTTTTATTTCAAGTCCAGAAGTTAAAAACAGAACATTTGTGTGGCTGGAGATTAGTTCAGTCCTACAGACCCAGATCAGGACCAGGTTAGTATTTGCTCTCGTATCTTCACGAAGACCAGATTCGGGTTTACACCTGAAAAGTGAGACCAGTTTGTTTGGCCAGACTTTTCTGGTGTCTCCAAATCTTGACGCTCAAACCGTTTTTTTTCACCGGTTTAGGCTGTCCATCCAGTTAAAGATACAAAGACTCTCTGTTCCTGTCTGCAGGTCTGGGCTCTAGAAAAATCTCCTGTACCACTTCTTCTTCTTCTTCTTCTTCTGGATCTGAGCCTCGAGCTCTACCAGCTGGGATGTCATGACCCTCTCCTTCTCCTCCCACTCCTGCTGATTGTTCAGCAGATCCTTTCTCAGGGCCTCTGTCTCCTGAAGGTGTAACGACCTGTCCTCCTCCCAGTGGACCCGATTGGTCTCCACCTGTTGTTCAGCCTCCTTCAGAACAGCTTTAAGGGTGTTGAACTCCTTTTTCTGCTCGTCGAGCTGAGCCACAGATGTGGACTTCTCCTCGTCAAGCTGGGTTGTCAAGGCGGTCTCCTTCTCCTCCCACTCCTGCTCCGTGTTGAACTCCTTTTTCTGCTCGTCGAGCTGAGCCACAGATGTGGATCTCTCCTCGTCAAGCTGGGTTGTCAAGGCGGTCTCCTTCTCCTCCCACTCCTGCTCCTTCTTCAGCAGAGTCTTCTTCAGAGCCTCTGTCTCCTGAAGGAGGGAAGATTTCTCCTCCTGCCGTCTGTCTGTCGTTGAACCTTATTTAGGAAAACCGACAGCATCTCCACCTCGATCTCAACGACGACTCCCCACAAGTGTACCTTGGGACAGCCTCACTGATTTTTCATCTGTTGTTGTCAGAGTTTGTCCTCTGTTCATGTCCGTGGTTTATAGTTGAGTCTTTAATTTGCCTAACGTGTCTGAACCAAACCTGGTTGTTTTATAGCATCCCGACATTCTAGGAAGGACATTATGACATCAAAACCTCTATTGGCTTTCATCTTGCTATGATGACATCTATGATGACATGATGTCATCAAAACCTCTATTGGCTTTCATCTTGCTATGATGACATCTATGATGACATCATATCATAACCTCTTTTGGCTATCCATACCTCTATTGGCTTTCATCTTGTTGTTGCTAGGATACCAGTTTGTACCTGTTGTGCAAACCACACAGTTTTTTGCGTTGAACGGTGTGGGCATGTCCAGCTGTCACATTTCGTCAAATTTTGATGTTTCGCCATGAAACTGAAAATTGTCATGACTTCATTGTCTAAGGTCCAATCAGTACAAAACTTCAAATGCTGGTTAAGGGTCCCGCTCTAAAGACATCCACATGATAAAATTTAGCTATAGTCATACTGCCACCTAGTGGCAACAGAAGATGACATATTTTACGTTTTGATACACTACTACTAGGCTGTTGAACATATTGGCTTCAAATTCAGTGAGAACAGCTATAACAAGTTGGTAATGCAGGATTCTGAAGCTTGTGTGTTTTCGTGCAAAGTTGTAGGCTTGGCTGTGCGGCAAATGTTGATGTTTCGCCATGAAGCAGGAGGTTGTCACGTGTTCAGAGAACTGATCAGTCCTCATCCCCTGATGTCTCCATCAAACATATTTAATAAAACACATGAATGTAATGTAACTTTAGATCCTAAAAAACAACCCAACAACAAACAGGACTTTTTTTTTCTATTTTCTATTTTTTTTTATTTCAAGGGCCTGACTTTTCTGGTGTCTCCAAATCTTGACGCTCAAACCGTTTTTTTCATCGGTTTAGGCTGTCCATCCAGTTAAAGATACAAAAACCAATGACTCTCTGTTCCTGACTGCAGGTCTGGGCTCTCATATATATATATATATATATATATATATATATATATATATATATATATATATATATATATATATATATATATATAGCTAGCTCTTAATCTGTTAGCTCAATGCTAACACATAATGGGAATTAACATCATTAACTGGACAGTGATAAGATAGTCTTATCAAACAATCCATTTTTACTTAACATATTTAACATGAAACATGAAAAACGACTCACCACAAGCATTTTCTATGCTCTGTGGAAAATTATAGTTAATAACAGTGATTGCTGACCAATAATTGCAACAAAGGATCAAAACACTCAAACTCAAATGTGCAATGGGTTCAGAAAAACAGCCAACAACTTCAACATATATTTATAAAGAATTTATTTTGTCAAGATGTTATTTAAAAGTGTTTCTATTGTAAATTTGAATATAATTCATATTTATATATCTATACACCTGAGTAGGAGAAAATGTTCATAAATCAAGAGCCATGAGAGACAGTACAGTCTAACAATCAATCACTCTGACAAAACATTCAATACTGAATGAAATCAATAAAAATCCACAGGTATTAAAGGCAGGGTGGATTAACAGATAATTAGAATAGTTAAAATTAATTTAAAATATATTCTCTTCAAAACAACCAACCCAAGGTACGAGTGGATCTCAAGTCAAATCAATTTTATTTATACAGTATATAAATCAATAAATATACATATTATTTGATTTGATTTTAATTATTTTAATTTATACTTTCCAAGAGGAAAGTACAGTTTGAGTCCTATTTACAACTATATACATTTTATTTATTTATTATTTATTTTTTTATTTATTAATTTAATATTTATTTATTTTATTTTATTTATACTTTCCAAGAGGAAAGTATAGTTCGAGTCCTATTAACAACTATATATATTTTATTTATTAATTTAATTTAATCTAATCTAAATTTTATTCTACTGAGACCCAACAGTCCCCCATAAGCAAGCACTTGGCGACAATGGCGAGGAAAAACTGCCTTTTAACAGGCAGAAACCTCGAGCAGATCCAAGACTCATGGTGGGCGGCCCTCTGCTCTGACCGGTTGGGGTGAGAGAGAGAGAGAGAGAGAGAGAGAGAGATAGGGAGGATAGGTGGAGAGAGAGAGAGAGAGATAGGGAGGATAGGTGGAGAGAGAGAGAGAGATAGGGAGGATAGGTGGAGAGAGAGAGGGGGGGTGAGGGACAGTGACACCAACATGTACAACCACAATAACAATAATAGCTAAAAGAAAGATAAAAATTTGTAGTTAAATACCTACCACATAACTACAATGATAATAATAATATTAATAATGATGATGATAATAATAGTAATAGTAATAATAATAATGGTAATGGCAATAATAATAATATTATCCTCTGTAATGAGATCCCATCTGGTGGGATCTCATTAGAGAGGATAAGGAAGCAGAAGCCATGGAGGAGGCATCAGCTTGGGAGGAGACGGAGGAGCTTGGATTTTAGAGGAGACTTGTTTAAGTTGAAGCCCCAGCAGTGACTGGTTGAACTCCTACAGACTCGCCCTGTTTGGAAGACAACAACAAACGGAAGTTACTTTACTGCATCAATAAATGCAACACTAAAGATGACTTACAACAGAGCCGGACCAATGAATAAATACTGCTGTACTTACAGAGGCTATACTGCCAGGCTGAGGTGTAGAACAGGGTTAGTGCTCCACATACAGGATGGAGTAGGAGAAGGGATGGAGGTCCTCCAAGGCACTAAATTTAGAAGAAATACATGAGAAGACAATAACGTGCAAAAGTGAACCTTTCTCACAGAACCCAGAGGGAGAATAGCAAGACAATAAATGTTCCTCACCTGCTGGTTTGTGACTGCTAGACAGTCTCTGTTCTCAGCTCCTCCAGATACTCTGCCGAGCTGTCGACTCTGTCCATGCCTGGAACACCAGAATCCTCCACAGCCTGAAAAAATCAGAGATGAGATGAGCAACAAAATTTGAGAAGTGGAGCTAAGTGCAGATAGAGTGATTTCTAAGCACATAAATATGTTTTTACATACCCCAGACTCATCAGGAGATGATGAATCCACCTCTGAGGAGACACTAGGTTGTGTCAGGGAGGCAGCAGCCATGGAGGAGATGTTAGGCTGGGAGAAGATGTTAGGCTGGGAGAAGATGTTAGGCTGGGAGGTGGCAGCAGGCTGGGACAAAGGAACAGCAGGCTGGAAGGAAGCAGAGGACATGGATATGAATTTATGAGCAGCTCAGTCTAAGGTTTGCTTTGGCTGTGGGATTAGTAAAAATAAAGCCTAACTGAATTCAAGTTAAGAATTTAAGAACAACCACAAAGCAAAGGTTTTATGGAGCCAGATATCAATTTGACTTACCAGTGTTTTTTCAGGTGGACTGAAGGTTGTCACAGATGTCCGGCCAAACACCTTCAAGCTCTTGGTGTTGACACTGTGGGACAATGTTGGCAATCCACTTCTGGTCCTGTACAGGGATGGACCTGCTCATCTCACTCGGCAAACAGAAAGAAGTTGAAGCCCCAGCAGTGACTGGTTGGACTCATACAGACTCGCCCTGTTTGGAAGACAACAACACACGAAAGTTACTTTACTGCATCAATAAATGCAACACTAAAGATGACTTACAACAGAGCCGGACCACTGAATAAATACTGCTGTACTTACAGAGGCTATACTGCCAGGCTGAGGTGTAGAACAGGGTTAGGGCTCCACATACAGGATGGAGTAGGAGAAGAGTTGGGGTTCGTCACAGAGACAATGGGGGGGTCCTCACAGAGGATGGAGCACGCCTAGTGGTCCTCACAGAGAATAGGTGATGGGGGTAGGAGAAGGACTGGGGGTCCTCCTAGGCACTAAATTGAGAAGAAATAAAATAAAATAGAAATAATAAGAAGACAATAACATGCAAAAGTGAACTTGTCTGACAGAAACCAGAGGGAAAATAAGACAATAAATGTTCCTTACCTGCTGGTCTGTGAGGATTTAGGGACTGAAGAAGATCTAGATCTGATCAAGCCAGTGCTGGATGATGAGATCAGCTGTCTTGGGTGTCCAGTGAACAGGATCTCTGGGCTGAGTCCTGAAGTGGACCTGATCAAGACCTGTCAGAAAGATGCAGTCGGCCTCAATGTAGCTGTTCAATTTGGTCAACTGCTCCTTCTGCTTTCTGTCCAGTCTTTGGCAAAAGTTGATGACTGGTACATAAAGCTCAGCGTTGGGAAATGTTTCCTCAGCCATGTTCAACAAATCGTCCAGCTGTCGGATCATGCTCTCAGTCGTTTGCCTTCGCAGACAGTTGTTGAGGCCTGCTGACAGCACCACTTTCTCCACAGACTTGTTTGGGGGAAGCCTTCTGAGCATCTCAGTCAGATGAAAAAATTGGGCCCCTGGATAGCTGTCTATCTGAATGTTTGCATCAGAAAATCCAGGGACCCGAGCGAGATTTGAATCCCCCAGGATAATGATGGGCTTCCTGGGGTGAAAGCTCCAATCTTCAAGCTTGTACTGAGTTCTCGGGTGGACTGTAGGTTCCCAGCTTGAAGGTCTAGTGGCTCGTCGCTGTACAAGCATGCAGGGATTTAAATGTCAGTATTTTATAATCTCACATAGTTAATCATTTATTGTGATGCATTGCTCTATAATATTAAATATTAATTGTTTTACATTTTTAGTTGTACAATCCTCAGGTTTAAAGGTGCCCTGATGTCACTTTAAACTAAACATTCTTACACTGATTATCGTATTGATCTGTGAACAGATATTTGAATGGGATTGTGCTCATTATGCTAATGTTGGTCTTGCTGAATTCATTGATTTAAAATAATTATTGGGATTTGTATTTACATTAACCTATTGAACTGATTTGATTAAGATCTTTTCAAATGCTAGAAATATATTGTAGCTTGTAATAATGCAGCTAATTGGAAAGGCCTTATTTATTTACTTATGTTTTTACAGATATTTTGCTCTGACTCAATTCTAGTATTTTTTTGTTATGTCTAAACTTTTCAATACAGCCGGTAAATTTAGTTCTGTTTCTGTGTTTCATTGATTTTCAACCAACTCTGTTGCTGAACCTATACTAGCCCTAGCTACTTTATACTACATTATAATTAAATATATTTTCTTAATACATATACATACATGTATTATTATTCCATCATAAGTGCTACAGAGGCATTTAGTGTTCCTTTTGTCATTCCATAAGATAAAACAGGTTACATAGTCTTCAGCTCACCACTACAGGCTTGAAAAGACTTGCTAATATGGTCAAATAATGGCTAGGCTAGCTGTTTCATTAGCTAGCAGCTAACAGCTTTTAGCCGTTTGCTCGTCCATCACTCCTTTGGTACATTAGTTTACAAAACTATTTAAAAATTCAATTTTTTCCTGATTTTTTCTAAATATACTATATATACTAATATACTATATACTATATTTATAATATACTGATTAATATACTGAGTAGAAATATGCCAAATTACATATAAGTCTGAGTATAGAAACCACATTTAAACGACTGAATAAATCCCATATTTATTATAAATGAATTGAAAACGCCATAAATCACAAAACACTGTAATACACCGGTTAATCGGTAGCTTTAGGTAACGCATCACCGAAGTGACAAACAGCCGTAATCTTGCATGTACGTTAAATTGGGACTAAAACATATATCCTGGTTTGAATATCTTACCTTGCCTCCACGTCTACCCATGTTGATCGATAAAGATGAGATCGTTGATAAGGTGGTTGATAAACTGGTTGATGAGATGTGTGATGAAATGTGATGAAATGTGTGATGAAATGTGATAAAATGTTGATCAGATGGTTGATTAGAAGGTTGGATGGATCAAAAAGTGAACGTAACAACACTGAATCAGAAGATATTACTCTTGCAGACACAAATGTTTCGCAGTTCAAAATTTCAATCGACCATATGTAAGCGGTTAGACTCACAGGAAGGAGACGTTGTTTTTCAGACCCTTATATACACACGAGCGGAACGTCATGAGTTTCCGGAAACTCGCGCCGCCATTTTTATTTTTCTCAGTGTAGAAATTTAGTTTTTTTATTTTATTTATCAATTTATTTTATTTATGTATTTACCTGTCGCTGTTCGCATTTAGTATAAATGGGTATAAATTTAGAAATTTTATAAATTTAGTATAAACCGCATACATGGGTATTGTGCTCAGATCGTGCTAAAAATAAACACATACCAGCATCTTGCGTTTATTTATTTATTTATTTTGCTGTGGATTGCGGAAAGAAATACATCCATTCATTTACAACGCTGAGATTTTATTATATTTAGGAAACACCGTCTTGTTTGGATGGATTGTATTTGTTTACAGAGAGAGACCGATTGGTGGGTGAGCTAGCTTGACTCTTTACAAGGGAGAGAGAGGCCTGCTGCGCTGTCAGCTCATAACAGTGTCTTAATAAAGACAGTAGGCCGATATAAATATATGACTTCAGGGAAATATGAGGTGAATTCAGGTGTGTTGGGACATTAGGGGGCGATACAGTGATGCAGTGGTTTACACTGAGTGTTTCAGTGATCATTATAATGCTTGTTCATGAATAGGCCTTTAACTCCTGAGACATTTAGTGCAGGTCTAACCACTAAGTTTCCAATGAGCCAGCATGAACAATGGACAGCTGGTTTGGGTTTATAAATTATTTCTACAACAACAACAGAATATTGATTTCATGTCATATCCACATCATGTGAGTCATTAGCATCACATAATTCAAAATGTGAATGACAATGAAATTGTCTGGGGAGAGATGCTACGACTGCATTGTGTGCCTGAGAGGTGGTGGTTAGACCCCAGTCTTCTAGTTTGACCTTCCATTACTCTGTCAAACCATCTGTCCTCTCTGTCCAGGTGTTCGTTGTTGTTTTCAAAGGAGTGTCCCTTGTCCTTTAGATGGAGGTGGACCGCTGAGTCTTATTATTTTATAATAATAATGTGATAGTGTTTAGGCTATATAGCCCCCCAGTGCAATTTCCCACCCCCTATAAAAGGCCTGATATGCCTTCACATGGATCATTGCTATTTAAACAACCCCACTGTGTGGTCCTTGGCCGGTGGACCCTCTGCCCCTATTCTCTCCCAATCCTCTGTCCTTATTCCTTAATTGATGAAGACAATGATGAGTAGGGCTGTTGCGCATCCGTGTGTGTGTGTAATTGGTCCAGTGATGGATGGAGGATTGCAGTCTGCAGATCTGTCCGGGAACAGATGTATATAACATGCAGCACAAGACAGTTAAAAATTCATCATGTCATCTTTATTTTACAGTCACAATTATCTTTTCTTTCCAGTGTCTTAAAACCATACAAAATAAATATACATTATGTTACAAAATAGTTCCAGTGTCATGGATCAATAAAAAAAGGACATTTATCAACAGTTTGGATTACAGGAGAGTCAAACACTGGGGTTGCACAGTATGCATGGTACAACGGTATTACGTGAGTGGTAAACAAGTTGCCTTATGCTAGCTGCAAAATGCATTAAAGTTGGCTTCATTTTCACTTTGAACTCAGCAATCAAGACAGATTTTTGTACACAATGTTGAAAGATTTATAAATGTCAATATTTTAAAAAGATGAAATCCATCCAGTTAGTCTTTAAAGTCTTAATATGACCCGTACAATCAGTGTTGTACTGAAGATTTTCTTCAACTATCTAGGAATAAAACTGAGTTAAAAGTGAAGTGACTCCAACCCTAATTTACATTTACAGTATTTCATGACTTTGGTAAGAGGAGTGTGTTGCATGAGACATACAGGATGGACACTGGAAGTGAAGGCTTCAGGTTCATAGTGCTCAAACTGAAAGCTGAGTTTTATCCATTCCACATAATAAATGTTCATTCAGAGCGACTGTGCTGTGTGTGGAAAGAACAGGACATTCTAAGTCACTCAAACATAACAGTCTTGTATGCATTGTGTGTCTGTACAACAGAAAATGCTGTCAGACAGCGTGGTACACCAACAGAAAGCCCGCTACAGGCTAATAAAGTATGTCTGCGTAAGGTGTCGGTTCAGACCGAAGGCACAGAGTTGATCCTTCTCAGTCGATTTCAAACGATCTTCACATTTGGAAAGTGTTCCCAACTTAACACAGGCGTATCATATTTAGTTAACCTTGTCCTTTCTACGGCTGAAATACAAAATAGATCATTTCTTCTTCACCTTCAACAATATCTACACATTAATTACACACTGAATGCACTGCACTGAGAGACCGGGGAAGCCTTCCTTTGAGAAAATAAAAATAAAGAAGTGTGCTTTGTGTGATGTCACTTTTCCAAAACTCAGCGAGAACACGCTGTTAGGTTTATGGGACTTGTAGTCCTTGAAATCCTCTTGGACTACAAATGTACCAGCATGTATTTAAGTCTGGGTTCATGCATAGTGATTATACATCTGCCTTTCTTAATATTTCCTTAATATGTTCCTCCAGTGTGTGATTGTCTGATCATCTCCTCCTGTGGTTGTCTCCTCCTCTCTGTGCCACCTGTTTGTCATTCCCTCCTTATCCCAGTGTATTTAGTCTGGGTGATTCCTTCTCTTGACAATTATTGTCCACTGAAGGTAATTTATTAGAGCCATATTTACCTCTTAACATCACTGAATCAATAGAGCGTTTCACTTTCACTCATCTACAATATGAGCCTGTGCTAGCTGTGTTTTACTGCTTGTGACTGTAAACTTTAATTAAAGGCTAAATTAGCGAACTTTGGAAACTACTAATCCAACATGGAGACATTTTGCCTCAGAAACCAGATATTTGATAACTTTTCAGCAGACTACTTTGATTGACCTCTATGCTCAAGTGAAAAACAATTGCTTGTGTCCTTTGACTAGAAAATGATCAGAAGAAATAAGATTAGTTTTAGGAATCAGACAGTTTAATGTTCTTCACCATTTATAAAGATTATTCCATTTTAGCTAGACAACAGGGACCAGCCTGATAAATGAAGTTGTCTGTAATTAAGGGACTAAACTGAATTTACCCAGTTGGTAACAGCTTCCTACAACAGTAAAAAAACAAGAAAAGGATTCTTTCAATTGATTCTTGGCTCCTGAATCACCTGTTGTGCAAACCACACAGTTTTTTGCGTTGAACGGTGTGGGCATGTCCAGCTGTCACATTTCGTCAAATTTTGATGTTTCGCCATGAAACTGAAAATTGTCATGACTTTATTGTCTAAGGTCCAATCAGTACAAAACTTCAAATGCTGGTTAAGGGTCCCGCTCTAAAGACATCCACATGATAAAATTTAGCTATAGTCATACTGTCACCTAGTGGCAACAGAAGATGACATATTTTACGTTTTGATACACTACTACTAGGCTGTTGAACATATTGGCTTCAAATTCAGTGAGAACAGCTATAACAAGTTGGTAATGCAGGATTCTGAAGCTTGTGTGTTTTCGTGCAAAGTTGTAGGCTTGGCTGTGCGGCAAATGTTGATGTTTCGCCATGAAGCAGGAGGTTGTCACGTGTTCAGAGAACTGATCAGTCCTCATCCCCTGATGTCTCCATCAAACATATTTAATAAAACACATGAATGTAATGTAACTTTAGATCCTAAAAAACAACCCAACAACAAACAGGACTTTTTTTTCTATTTTCTATTTTTTTTATTTCAAGTCCAGAAGTTAAAAGCAGAACATTTGTGTGGCTGGAGATTAGTTCAGTCCTACAGACCCAGATCAGGACCAGGTTAGTATTTGCTCTCGTATCTTCACGAAGACCAGATTCGGGTTTACACCTGAAAAGTGAGACCAGTTTGTTTGGCCTGACTTTTCTGGTGTCTCCAAATCTTGACGCTCAAACCGTTTTTTTTCACCGGCTTAGGCTGTCCATCCAGTTAAAGATACAAAGACTCTCTGTTCCTGACTGCAGGTCTGGGCTCTAGAAAAATCTCCTGTACCACTTCTTCTTCTTCTGGATCTGGGCCTCGAGCTCTACCAGCTGGGATGTCATGACCCTCTCCTTCTCCTCCCACTCCTGCTGATTGTTCAGCAGATCCTTTCTCAGGGCCTCTGTCTCCTGAAGGTGTAACGACCTGTCCTCCTCCCAGTGGACCCGATTGGTCTCCACCTGTTGTTCAGCCTCCTTCAGAGCAGCTGTAAGGGTGTTGAACTCCTTTTTCTGCTCGTCGAGCTGAGCCACAGATGTAGACTTCTCCTCGTCAAGCTGGGTTGTCAAGGCGGTCTCCTTCTCCTCCCACTCCTGCTCCGTGTT
Organism: Chaunax sp. Z400; assembly: GCA_037577475.1. Lineage (NCBI taxonomy): Eukaryota > Metazoa > Chordata > Actinopteri > Lophiiformes > Chaunacidae > Chaunax > Chaunax sp. Z400. Next base: position 9,973,463 of record CM075204.1, read on the forward strand.
GAACTCCTTTTTCTGCTCGTCGAGCTGAGCCACAGATGTGGATCTCTCCTCGTCAAGCTGGGTTGTCAAGGCGGTCTCCTTCTCCTCCCACTCCTGCTCCTTCTTCAGCAGAGTCTTCTTCAGAGCCTCTGTCTCCTGAAGGAGGGAAGATTTCTCCTCCTGCCGTCTGTCTGTCGTTGAACCTTATTTAGGAAAACCGACAGCATCTCCACCTCGATCTCAACGACGACTCCCCACAAGTGTACCTTGGGACAGCCTCACTGATTTTTCATCTGTTGTTGTCAGAGTTTGTCCTCTGTTCATGTCCGTGGTTTATAGTTGAGTCTTTAATTTGCCTAACGTGTCTGAACCAAACCTGGTTGTTTTATAGCATCCCGACATTCTAGGAAGGACATTATGACATCAAAACCTCTATTGGCTTTCATCTTGCTATGATGACATCTATGATGACATGATGTCATCAAAACCTCTATTGGCTTTCATCTTGCTATGATGACATCTATGATGACACCTCTTTTGGCTATCCATACCTCTATTGGCTTTCATCTTGTTGTTGCTAGGATACCAGTTTGTACCTGTTGTGCAAACCACACAGTTTTTTGCGTTGAACGGTGTGGGCATGTCCAGCTGTCACATTTCGTCAAATTTTGATGTTTCGCCATGAAACTGAAAATTGTCATGACTTCATTGTCTAAGGTCCAATCAGTACAAAACTTCAAATGCTGGTTAAGGGTCCCGCTCTAAAGACATCCACATGATAAAATTTAGCTATAGTCATACTGCCACCTAGTGGCAACAGAAGATGACATATTTTACGTTTTGATACACTACTACTAGGCTGTTGAACATATTGGCTTCAAATTCAGTGAGAACAGCTATAACAAGTTGGTAATGCAGGATTCTGAAGCTTGTGTGTTTTCGTGCAAAGTTGTAGGCTTGGCTGTGCGGCAAATGTTGATGTTTCGCCATGAAGCAGGAGGTTGTCACGTGTTCAGAGAACTGATCAGTCCTCATCCCCTGATGTCTCCATCAAAAATATTTAATAAAACACATGAATGTAATGTAACTTTAGATCCTAAAAAACAACCCAACAACAAACAGGACTTTTTTTTTCTATTTTCTATTTTTTTATTTCAAGTCCAGAAGTTAAAAACAGAACATTTGTGTGGCTGGAGGTTAGTTCAGTCCTACAGACCCAGATCAGGACCAGGTTAGTATTTGCTCTCGTATCTTCATGAAGACCAGATTCGGGTTTACACCTGAAAAGTGAGACCAGTTTGTTTGGCCTGACTTTTCTCGTGTCTCCAAATCTTGACGCTCAAACCGTTTTTTTTCACCGGTTTAGGCTGTCCATCCAGTTAAAGATACAAAAACCAATGACTCTCTGTTCCTGACTGCAGGTCATAAATATATATATATATATATATATATATATTATGTGTTAGCATTGAGGTAACAGATTAAGAGCTAGCTATTTTTATATATATATATATAAATATAAATAGCTAGCTCTTAATCTGTTAGCTCAATGCTAACACATAATGGGAATTAATATCATTAACTGGACAGTGATAAGATAGTCTTATCAAACAATCCATTTTTACTTAACATATTTAACATGAAACATGTAAAAAGACTCACCACAAGCATTTTCTATGCTCTGTGGAAAATTATAGTTAATAACTAATTATAATAATAATAGTGATTGCTGACCAATAATTGCAACAAAGGATCAAAACACTCAAACTCCAATGTGCAATGGGTTCAGAAAAACAGCCAACAACTTCAACATATATTTATAAAGAATTTATTTTGTCAAGATGTTATTTAAGTGTTTCTATTGTAAATTTGAATATAATTCATATTTATATATCTATACACCTGAGTAGGAGAAAATGTTCATAAATCAAGAGCCATGAGAGACAGTACAGTCTAACAATCAATCACTCTGACAAAACATTCAATACTGAATGAAATCAATAAAAATCCACAGGTATTAAAGGCAGGGTGGATTAACAGATAATTAGAATAGTTAAAATTAATTTAAAATATATTCTCTTCAAAACAACCAACCCAAGGTACGAGTGGATCCGAAGTCAAATCAATTTTATTTATACAGTATATAAATCAATAAATATACATATTATTTTATTTTATTTTAATTATTTTAATTTATACTTTCCAAGAGGAAAGTATAGTTTGAGTCCTATTTACAACTATATACATTTTATTTATTTATTATTTATTTTTTTATTTATTAATTTAATATTTATTTATTTTATTTTATTTTATTTATACTTTCCAAGAGGAAAGTATAGTTCGAGTCCTATTTACAACTATATATTTTATTTATTTATTTAATTATTAATTTTATATTTGTTTATTTTATTTTATTTTATTTTATTTATACTTTCCAAGAGGAAAGTATAGTTCCGGTCCTATTTACAATTATATATATCTTATTTATTAATTTAATATAATTTAATAAATTTAATTTAATCTTTATTCCACTGAAACCCAACAATCCCCCATGAGCAAGCACTTGGCGACAATGGCGAGGAAAAACTGCCTTTTAACAGACAGAAACCTCGAGCAGATCCAAGACTCATGGTGGGCGGCCCTCTGCTCTGACCGGTTGGGGTGAGAGAGAGAGAGAGAGAGAGAGAGAGAGAGAGAGAGAGAGAGAGAGAGAGATAGGGAGGATAGGTGGAGAGAGAGAGAGAGGGAGGATAGGTGGAGAGAGATAGGGAGGATAGGTGGAGAGAAAGAGAGAGAGAGAGAGAGAGATAGGGAGGATAGGTGGAGAGAGAGAGAGAGAGAGAGAGAGATAGGGAGGATAGGTGGAGAGAGAGAGGGGGGAGTGAGGGACAGTGACACCAACATGTACAACCACAATAACAATAATAGCTAAAAGAAAGATAAAAATTTGTAGTTAAATACCTACCACATAACTACAATGATAATAATAATATTAATAATGATGATAATAATAATAGTAATAGTAATAATAATAATGGTAATGGCAATAATAATAATATTATCCTCTCTAATGAGATCCCATCTGGTGGGATCTCATTAGAGAGGATAAGGAAGCAGAAGCCATGGAGGAGGCATCAGCTTGGGAGGAGACGGAGGAGCTTGGATTTTAGAGGAGACTTGTTTAAGTTGAAGCCCCAGCAGTGACTGGTTGAACTCCTACAGACTCGCCCTGTTTGGAAGACAACAACAAACGGAAGTTACTTTACTGCATCAATAAATGCAACACTAAAGATGACTTACAACAGAGCCGGACCAATGAATAAATACTGCTGTACTTACAGAGGCTATACTGCCAGGCTGAGGTGTAGAACAGGGTTAGTGCTCCACATGGTGGATGGAGTAGGAGAAGGGATGGAGGTCCTCCAAGGCACTAAATTTAGAAGAAATACATGAGAAGACAATAACGTGCAAAAGTGAACCTTTCTCACAGAACCCAGAGGGAGAATAGCAAGACAATAAATGTTCCTCACCTGCTGGTTTGTGACTGCTAGACAGTCTCTGTTCTCAGCTCCTCCAGATACTCTGCCGAGCTGTCGACTCTGTCCATGCCTGGAACACCAGAATCCTCCACAGCCTGAAAAAATCAGAGATGAGATGAGCAACAAAATTTGAGAAGTGGAGCTAAGTGCAGATAGAGTGATTTCTAAGCACATAAATATGTTTTTACATACCCCAGACTCATCAGGAGATGATGAATCCACCTCTGAGGAGACACTAGGTTGTGTCAGGGAGGCAGCAGCCATGGAGGAGATGTTAGGCTGGGAGAAGATGTTAGGCTGGGAGAAGATGTTAGGCTGGGAGGTGGCAGCAGGCTGGGACAAAGGAACAGCAGGCTGGAAGGAAGCAGAGGACATGGATATGAATTTATGAGCAGCTCAGTCTAAGGTTTGCTTTGGCTGTGGGATTAGTAAAAATAAAGCCTAACTGAATTCAAGTTAAGAATTTAAGAACAGCCACAAAGCAAAGGTTTTATGGAGCCAGATATCAATTTGACTTACCAGTGTTTTTTCAGGTGGACTGAAGGTTGTCACAGATGTCCGGCCAAACACCTTCAAGCTCTTGGTGTTGACACTGTGGGACAATGTTGACAATCCACTTCTGGTCCTGTACAGGGATGGACCTGCTCATCTCACTCGGCAAACAGAAAGAAGTTGAAGCCCCAGCAGTGACTGGTTGAACTCATACAGGCTCGCCCTGTTTGGAAGACAACAACATACAAAAGTTACTTTACTGTATCAGTAAATGCAACACTAAAGATGACTTACAACAGAGCCGGACCACTGAATAAATAATGCTGTACTTACAGAGGCTATACTGCCAGGCTGAGGTGTAGAACAGGGTTAGGGCTCCACATGGTGGATGGAGTAGGAGAAGAGTTGGGGGTCGTCACAGAGACAATGGGGGGGGTCCTCACAGAGGATGGAGCAGGCCTAGTGGTCCTCACAGAGAATAGGTGATGGGGGTAGGAGAAGGACTGGGGGTCCTCCTAGGCACTAAATTGAGAAGAAATAAAATAAAATAGTAATAATAAGAAGACAATATCGTGCGAAAGTGAACTTGTCTGACAGAAACCAGAGGGAAAATAACAAGACAATAAATGTTCCTTACCTGCTGGTCTGTGAGGATTTAGGGACTGAAGAAGATCTAGATCTGATCAAGCCAGTGCTGGATGATGAGATCAGCTGTCTTGGGTGTCCAGTGAACAGGATCTCTGGGCTGAGTCCTGAAGTGGATCTGATCAAGACCTGTCAGAAAGATGCAGTCGGCCTCAATGTAGCTGTTCAATTTGGTCAACTGCTCCTTCTGCTTTCTGTCCAGTCTTTGGCAAAAGTTGATGACTGGTACATAAAGCTCAGCGTTGGGAAATGTTTCCTCAGCCATGTTCAACAAATCGTCCAGCTGTCGGATCATGCTCTCAGTCGTTTGCCTTCGCAGACAGTTGTTGAGGCCTGCTGACAGCACCACTTTCTCCACAGACTTGTTTGGGGGAAGCCTTCTGAGCATCTCAGTCAGATGAAAAAATTGGGCCCCTGGATAGCTGTCTATCTGAATGTTTGCATCAGAAAATCCAGGGACCCGAGCGAGATTTGAATAATGATGGGCTTCCTGGGGTGAAAGCTCCAATCTTCAAGCTTGTACTGAGTTCTCAGGTGGACTGTAGGTTCCCAGCTTGAAGGTCTAGTGGCTCGTCGCTGTACAAGCATGCAGCGATTTAAATGTCTGTATTTTATAATCTCACATAGTTAATCATTTATTGTGATGCATTGCTCTATAATATTAAATATTAATTGTGTTACATTTTTTGTTGTACAATCCTCAGGTTTAAAGGTGCCCTGATGTCACTTTAAACTAAACATTCTTACACTGATTATCGTATTGATCTGTGAACAGATATTTGAATGGGATTGTGCTCATTATGCTAATGTTGGTCTTGCTGAATTCATTGATTTAAAATAATTATTGGGATTTGTATTTACATCAACCTATTGAACTGATTTGATTAAGATCTTTTCAAATGCAAGAAATATATTGTAGCTTGTAATAATGCAGCTAATTGGAAAGGCCTTATTTATTTACTTATGTTTTTGCAGATATTTTGCCTTGATTCACTTGTAGTATTTTTTTGTTATGTCTAAACTTTTCAATACAGCCGGTAAATTTAGTTCTGTGTCTGTGTTTCATTGATTTCCACCCAACTCCGTTGCTGAACCTATACTAGATATACTATATTTATAATATACTGATTAATATACTGAATAGAAATATGCCAAATTACATATAAGTCTGAGTATAGAAACCACATTTAAACGACTGAATAAATCCCATATTTATCATAAATTAATTGAAAACGCCATAAATCACAAAACACTGTAATACACCGGTTAATCGGTAGCTTTAGGTAACGCATGACCGAAGTGACAAACAGCCGTAATCTTGCATGTACGTTAAATTGGGACTAAAACATATATCCTGGTTTGAATATCTTACCTTGCCTCCACGTCTACCCATGTTGATCGATAAAGATGAGATCGTTGATAAGATGGTTGATAAACTGGTTGATGAGATGTGTGATGAAATGTGTGATGAAATGTGATAAAATGTTGATCAAATGGTTGATTAGAAGGTTCGATGGATCAAAAAGTGAACGTAACAACACTGAATCAGAAGATATTACTCTTGCAGACACAAATGTTTCGCAGTTCAAAATTTCAATCGGTCAGATGTAAGCGGTTAGACTCACAGGAAGGAGACGTTGTTTTTCAGACCCTTATATACACACGAGCGGAACGTCATGAGTTTCCGGAAACTCGCGCCGCCATTTTTATTTTTCTCAGTGTAGAAATTTAGTTTTTTTATTTTATTTATCAATTTATTTTATTTATGTATTTACCTGTCGCTGTTCGCATTTAGTATAAATGGGTATAAATTTAGAAATTTAGTATAAACCGCATACATGGGTATTTTGCTCAGATCGTGCTAAAAATAAACACATACTAGCATCTTGCGTTTATTTATTTATTTATTTTACTGTGGATTGCGGAAAGAAATACATCCATTCATTTACAACGCTGAGATTTTATTTTATTTAAGGAAACACCGTCTTGTTTGGATGGATTGTATTTGTTTACAGAGAGAGACCGATTGGTGGGTGAGCTAGCTTGACTCTTTACAAGGGAGAGAGAGGCCTGCTGCGCTGTCAGCTCATAACAGTGTCTTAATAAAGACAGTAGGCCGATATAAATATATGACTTCAGGGAAATATGAGGTGAATTCAGGTGTGTTGGGACATTAGGGGGCGGTACAGTGATGCAGTGGTTTACACTGAGTGTTTCGGTGATCATTATAATGCTTGTTCATGAATAGGCCTTTAACTCCTGAGACATTTAGTGCAGGTCTAACCACTAAGTTTCCAATGAGCCAGCATGAACAATGGACAGCTGGTTTGGGTTTATAAATTATTTCTACAACAACAACAGAATATTGATTTCATGTCATATCCACATCATGTGAGTCATTAGCATCACATAATTCAAAATGTGAATGACAATGAAATTGTCTGGGGAGAGATGCTACGACTGCATTGTGTGCCTGAGAGGTGGTGGTTAGACCCCAGTCTTCTAGTTTGACCTTCCATTACTCTGTCAAACCATCTGTCCTCTCTGTCCAGGTGTTCGTTGTTGTTTTCAAAGGAGTGTCCCTTGTCCTTTAGATGGAGGTGGACCGCTGAGTCTTATTATTTTATAATAATAATGTGATAGTGTTTAGGCTATATAGCCCCCCAGTGCAATTTCCCACCCCCTATAAAAGGCCTGATATGCCTTCACATGGATCATTGCTATTTAACCAACCCCACTGTGTGGTCCTTGGCCGATGGACCCTCTGCCCCTATTCTCTCCCAATCCTCTGTCCTTATTCCTTAATTGATGAAGACAATGATGAGTAGGGCTGTTGCGCATCCGTGTGTGTGTGTAATTGGTCCAGTGATGGATGGAGGATTGCAGTCTGCAGATCTGTCCGGGAACAGATGTATATAACAGGCAGCACAAGACAGTTAAAAATTCATCATGTCATCTTTATTTTACAGTCACAATTATCTTTTCTTTCCAGTGTCTTAAAACCATACAAAATAAATATACATTATGTTACAAAATAGTTCCAGTGTCATGGATCAATAAAAAAAGGACATTTATCAACAGTTTGGATTACAGGAGAGTCAAACACTGGGGTTGCACAGTATGCATGGTACAACGGTATTACGTGAGTGGTAAACAAGTTGCCTTATGCTAGCTGCAAAATGCATTAAAGTTGGCTTCATTTTCACTTTGAACTCAGCAATCAAGACAGATTTTTGTACACAATGTTGAAAGATTTATAAATGTCAATATAATAAAAACATGAAATCCATCCAGTTAGTCTTTAAAGTCTTAATATGACCCATACAATCAGTGTTGTACTGAAGATTTTCTTCAACTATCTAGGAATAAAACTGAGTTAAAAGTGAAGTGACTCCAACCCTAATTTACATTTACAGTATTTCATGACTTTGGTAAGAGGAGTGTGTTGCATGAGACATACAGGATGGACACTGGAAGTGAAGGCTTCAGGTTCATAGTGCTCAAACTGAAAGCTGAGTTTTATCCATTCCACATAATAAATGTTCATTCAGAGCGACTGTGCTGTGTGTGGAAAGAACAGGACATTCTAAGTCACTCAAACATAACAGTCTTGTATGCATTGTGTGTCTGTACAACAGAAAATGCTATCAGACAGTGTGGTACACCAACAGAAAGCCCGCTACAGGCTAATAAAGTATGTCTGCGTAAGGTGTCGGTTCAGACCGAAGGCACAGAGTTGATCCTTCTCAGTCGATTTCAAACTATCTTCACATTTGGAAAGTGTTCCCAACTTAACACAGGCGTATCATATTTAGTTAACCTTGTCCTTTCTACAGCTGACATACAAAATAGATCATTTCTTCTTCACCTTCAACAATATCTACACATTAATTACACACTGAATGCACTGCACTGAGAGACCGGGGAAGCCTTCCTTTGAGATAATAAAAATAAAGAAGAGTGCTTTGTGTGAGTGTCACTTTTCCAAAACTCAGTGAGAACGCGCTGTTAGGTTTATGGGACTTGTAGTCCTTGAAATCCTCTTGGACTACAAATGTACCAGCATGTATTTAAGTCTGGGTTCACGCATAGTGATTATACATCTGCCTTTCTTAATATTTCCTTAATATGTTCCTCCAGTGTGTGATTGTCTGATCATCTCCTCCTGTGGTTGTCTCCTCCTCTCTGTGCCACCTGTTTGTCATTCCCTCCTTATCCCAGTGTATTTAGTCTGGGTGATTCCTTCTCTTGACAATTATTGTCCACTGACGGTAATTTATTAGAGCCATATTTACCTCCTAACATCACTGAATCAATAGAGCGTTTCACTTTCACTCATCTACAATATGAGCCTGTGCTAGCTGTGTTTTACTGCTTGTGACTGTAAACTTTAATTAAAGGCTAAATTAGCGAACTACTAATCCAACATGGAGACATTTTGCCTCAGAAACCAGATATTTGATAACTTTTCAGCAGACTACTTTGATTGACCTCTATGCTCAAGTGAAAAACACTTGCTTGTGTCATTTGACTAGAAAATGATCAGAAGAAATAAGATTAGTTTTAGGAATCAGACAGTTTAATGTTCTTCACCATTTATAAAGATTATTCCATTTTAGCTAGACAACAGGGACCAGCCTGATAAATGAAGTTGTCTGTAATTAAGGGACTAAACTGAATTTACCCAGTTGGTAACCGTTTCCTACTACAGTAAAAAACAAGAAAAGGATTCTTTCAATTGATTTCTGGCTCCTGAATCACACACACACACACACACACACACACATATATATATATATATATATATATATATATATATAAATATATATATATATAGATGAAAGCCAATGGAGGATATCCTGTATTCTCAAATTTTGATGTTTCGCCATGAAACTGAAAATTGTCATGACTTTATTGTCTAAGGTCCAATCAGTACAAAACTTCAAATGCTGGTTAAGGGTCCCGCTCTAAAGACATCCACATGATAAAATTTAGCTATAGTCATACTGTCACCTAGTGGCAACAGAAGATGACATATTTTACGTTTTGATACACTACTACTAGGCTGTTGAACATATTGGCTTCAAATTCAGTGAGAACAGCTATAACAAGTTGGTAATGCAGGATTCTGAAGCTTGTGTGTTTTCGTGCAAAGTTGTAGGCTTGGCTGTGCGGCAAATGTTGATGTTTCGCCATGAAGCAGGAGGTTGTCACGTGTTCAGAGAACTGATCAGTCCTCATCCCCTGATGTCTCCATTAAACATATTTAATAAAACACATGAATGTAATGTAACTTTAGATCCTAAAAAACAACCCAACAACAAACAGGACTTTTTTTTTCTATTTTCTATTTTTTTTTATTTCAAGTCCAGAAGTTAAAAACAGAACATTTGTGTGGCTGGAGGTTAGTTCAGTCCTACAGACCCAGATCAGGACCAGGTTAGTATTTGCTCTCGTATCTTCACGAAGACCAGATTCGAGTTTACACCTGAAAAGTGAGACCAGTTTGTTTGGCCTGACTTTTCTGGTGTCTCCAAATCTTGACGCTCAAACCGTTTTTTTTCACCGGTTTAGGCTGTCCATCCAGTTAAAGATACAAAGACTCTCTGTTCCTGACTGCAGGTCTGGGCTCTAGAAAAATCTCCTGTACCACTTCTTCTTCTTCTTCTTCTTCTGGATCTGAGCCTCGAGCTCTACCAGCTGGGATGTCATGACCCTCTCCTTCTCCTCCCACTCCTGCTGATTGTTCAGCAGATCCTTTCTCAGGGCCTCTGTCTCCTGAAGGTGTAACGACCTGTCCTCCTCCCAGTGGACCCGATTGGTCTCCACCTGTTGTTCAGCCTCCTTCAGAGCAGCTGTAAGGGTGTTGAGCTCCTTTTTCTGCTCGTCGAGCTGAGCCACAGATGTGGATTTCTCCTCGTCAAGCTGGGTTGTCAAGGCGGTCTCCTTCTCCTCCCACTCCTGCTCCGTGTAGAACTCCTTTTCTGCTCGTCGAGCTGAGCCACAGATGTGGATCTCTCCTCGTCAAGCTGGGTTGTCAAGGCGGTCTCCTTCTCCTCCCACTCCTGCTCCTTCTTCAGCAGAGTCTTCTTCAGAGCCTCTGTCTCCTGAAGGAGGGAAGATTTCTCCTCCTGCCGTCTGTCTGTCGTTGAACCTTATTTAGGAAAACCGACAGCATCTCCACCTCGATCTCAACGACGACTCCCCACAAGTGTACCTTGGGACAGCCTCACTGATTTTTCATCTGTTGTTGTCAGAGTTTGTCCTCTGTTCATGTCCGTGGTTTATAGTTGAGTCTTTAATTTGCCTAACGTGTCTGAACCAAACCTGGTTGTTTTATAGCATCCCGACATTCTAGGAAGGACATTATGACATCAAAACCTCTATTGGCTTTCATCTTGCTATGATGACATCTATGATGACATCTATGATGACATGATGTCATCAAAACCTCTATTGGCTTTCATCTTGCTATGATGACATCTATGATGACATCATATCATAACCTCTTTTGGCTATCCATACCTCTATTGGCTTTCATCTTGTTGTTGCTAGGATACCAGTTTGTACCTGTTGTGCAAACCACACAGTTTTTTGCGTTGAACGGTGTGGGGATGTCCAGCTGTCACATTTCGTCAAATTTTGATGTTTCGCCATGAAACTGAAAATTGTCATGACTTCATTGTCTAAGGTCCAATCAGTACAAAACTTCAAATGCTGGTTAAGGGTCCCGCTCTAAAGACATCCACATGATAAAATTTAGCTATAGTCATACTGCCACCTAGTGGCAACAGAAGATGACATATTTTACGTTTTGATACACTACTACTAGGCTGTTGAACATATTGGCTTCAAATTCAGTGAGAACAGCTATAACAAGTTGGTAATGCAGGATTCTGAAGCTTGTGTGTTTTCGTGCAAAGTTGTAGGCTTGGCTGTGCGGCAAATGTTGATGTTTCGCCATGAAGCAGGAGGTTGTCACGTGTTCAGAGAACTGATCAGTCCTCATCCCCTGATGTCTCCATCAAACATATTTAATAAAACACATGAATGTAATGTAACTTTAGATCCTAAAAAACAACCCAACAACAAACAGGACTTTTTTTTCTATTTTCTATTTTTTTTATTTCAAGTCCAGAAGTTAAAAGCAGAACATTTGTGTGGCTGGAGATTAGTTCAGTCCTACAGACCCAGATCAGGACCAGGCTAGTATTTGCTCTCGTATCTTCACGAAGACCAGATTCGAGTTTACACCTGAAAAGTGAGACCAGTTTGTTTGGCCTGACTTTTCTGGTGTCTCCAAATCTTGACGCTCAAACCGTTTTTTTTCACCGGTTTAGGCTGTCCATCCAGTTAAAGATACAAAAACCAATGACTCTCTGTTCCTGACTGCAGGTCTGGGCTCTAGAAAAATCCCCTGTACCACTTCTTCTTCTTCTTCTTCTTCTGGATCTGAGCCTCGAGCTCTACCAGCTGGGATGTCATGACCCTCTCCTTCTCCTCCCACTCCTGCTGATTGTTCAGCAGATCCTTTCTCAGGGCCTCTGTCTCCTGAAGGTGTAACGACCTGTCCTCCTCCCAGTGGACCCGATTGGTCTCCACCTGTTGTTCAGCCTCCTTCAGAGCAGCTGTAAGGGTGTTGAACTCCTTTTTCTGCTCGTCGAGCTGAGCCACAGATGTGAATTTCTCCTCATCAAGCTGGGTTGTCAAGGCGGTCTCCTTCTCCTCCCACTCCTGCTCCGTGTTGAACTCCTTTTCTGCTCGTCGAGCTGAGCCACAGATGTGGATCTCTCCTCGTCAAGCTGGGTTGTCAAGGCGGTCTCCTTCTCCTCCCACTCCTGCTCCTTCTTCAGCAGAGTCTTCTTCAGAGCCTCTGTCTCCTGAAGGAGGGAAGATTTCTCCTCCTGCCGTCTGTCTGTCGTTGAACCTTATTTAGGAAAACCGACAGCATCTCCACCTCGATCTCAACGACGACTCCCCACAAGTGTACCTTGGGACAGCCTCACTGATTTTTCATCTGTTGTTGTCAGAGTTTGTCCTCTGTTCATGTCCGTGGTTTATAGTTGAGTCTTTAATTTGCCTAACGTGTCTGAACCAAACCTGGTTGTTTTATAGCATCCCGACATTCTAGGAAGGACATTATGACATCAAAACCTCTATTGGCTTTCATCTTGCTATGATGACATCTATGATGACATGATGTCATCAAAACCTCTATTGGCTTTCATCTTGCAACAACAAGATGAAACCCAATAGACGTATGGATAGCCAATAGAGGTTATGATGACAACAAAACCTCTATTGGCTTTCATCTTGTTGTTGCTAGGATACCAGTTTGTACCTGTTGTGCAAACCACACAGTTTTTTGCGTTGAACGGTGTGGGCATGTCCAGCTGTCACATTTCGTCAAATTTTGATGTTTCGCCATGAAACTGAAAATTGTCATGACTTCATTGTCTAAGGTCCAATCAGTACAAAACTTCAAATGCTGGTTAAGGGTCCCGCTCTAAAGACATCCACATGATAAAATTTTGCTATAGTCATACTGCCACCTAGTGGCAACAGAAGATGACATATTTTACGTTTTGATACACTACTACTAGGCTGTTGAACATATTGGCTTCAAATTCAGTGAGAACAGCTATAACAAGTTGGTAATGCAGGATTCTGAAGCTTGTGTGTTTTCGTGCAAAGTTGTAGGCTTGGCTGTGCGGCAATGTTGATGTTTCGCCATGAAGCAGGAGGTTGTCACGTGTTCAGAGAACTGATCAGTCCTCATCCCCTGATGTCTCCATCAAACATATTTAATAAAACACATGAATGTAATGTAACTTTAGATCCTAAAAAACAACCCAACAACAAACAGGACTTTTTTTTTCTATTTTCTATTTTTTTATTTCAAGTCCAGAAGTTAAAAACAGAACATTTGTGTGGCTGGAGGTTAGTTCAGTCCTACAGACCCAGATCAGGACCAGGTTAGTATTTGCTCTCGTATCTTCAGGAAGACCAGATTCGGGTTTACACCTGAAAAGTGAGACCAGTTTGTTTGGCCTGACTTTTCTGGTGTCTCCAAATCTTGACGCTCAAACCGTTTTTTTTCACCGGTTTAGGCTGTCCATCCAGTTAAAGATACAAAAACCAATGACTCTCTGTTCCTGACTGCAGGTCTGGGCTCATATAATATATATATATATATATATAATATATATATACATATATATATAATATATAATATATATATAAATAGCTAGCTCTTAATCTGTTAGCTCAATGCTAACACATAATGGGAATTAACATCATTAACTGGACAGTGATAAGATAGTCTTATCAAACAATCCATTTTTACTTAACATATTTAACATGAAACATGTAAAACGACTCACCACAAGCATTTTCTATGCTCTGTGGAAAATTATAGTTAATAACTAATTATAATAATAATAGTGATTGCTGACCAATAATTGCAACAAAGGATCAAAACACTCAAACTCAAATGTGCAATGGGTTCAGAAAAACAGCCAACAACTTCAACATATATTTATAAAGAATTTATTTTGTCAAGATGTTATTTAAGTGTTTCTATTGTAAATTTGAATATAATTCATATTTATATATCTATACACCTGAGTAGGAGAAAATGTTCATAAATCAAGAGCCATGAGAGACAGTACAGTCTAACAATCAATCACTCTGACAAAACATTCAATACTGAATGAAATCAATAAAAATCCACAGGTATTAAAGGCAGGGTGGGTTAACAGATAATTAGAATAGTTAAAATTAATTTAAAATATATTCTCTTCAAAACAACCAACCCAAGGTACGAGTGGATCTCAAGTCAAATCAATTTTATTTATACAGTATATAAATCAATAAATATACATATTATTTTATTTTATTTTAATTATTTTAATTTATACTTTCCAAGAGGAAAGTATAGTTTGAGTCCTATTTACAACTATATACATTTTATTTATTTATTATTTATTTTTTTATTTATTAATTTAATATTTATTTATTTTATTTTATTTTATTTATACTTTCCAAGAGGAAAGTATAGTTCGAGTCCTATTTACAACTATATATTTTATTTATTTATTTAATTATTAATTTTATATTTGTTTATTTTATTTTATTTTATTTTATTTATACTTTCCAAGAGGAAAGTATAGTTCCGGTCCTATTTACAATTATATATATCTTATTTATTAATTTAATATAATTTAATAAATTTAATTTAATCTTTATTCCACTGAAACCCAACAATCCCCCATGAGCAAGCACTTGGCGACAATGGCGAGGAAAAACTGCCTTTTAACAGGCAGAAACTTCGAGCAGATCCAAGACTCATGGTGGGCGGCCCTCTGCTCTGACCGGTTGGGGTGAGAGAGAGAGAGAGAGAGAGAGAGAGAGAGAGAGAAATAGGGAGGATAGGTGGAGAGAGAGAGAGAGAGATAGGGAGGATAGGTGGAGAGAGAGAGAGAGATAGGGAGGATAGGTGGAGAGAGAGAGAGAGAGAGAGAGAGATAGGGAGGATAGGTGGAGAGAGAGAGAGAGATAGGGAGGATAGGTGGAGAGAGAGAGAGAGAGAGAGAGAGATAGGGAGGATAGGTGGAGAGAGAGAGAGAGAGAGAGAGAGAGAGAGATAGGGAGGATAGGTGGAGAGAGAGAGAGAGATAGGGAGGATAGGTGGAGAGAGAGAGAGAGAGAGAGAGAGATAGGGAGGATAGGTGGAGAGAGAGAGAGAGAGAGAGAGAGAGAGAGAGATAGGGAGGATAGGTGGAGAGAGAGAGGGGGGAGTGAGGGACAGTGACACCAACATGTACAACCACAATAACAATAATAGCTAAAAGAAAGATAAAAATTTGTAGTTAAATACCTACCACATAACTACAATGATAATAATAATATTAATAATGATGATGATAACAATAGTAAGTAATAATAATAATGGTAATGGCAATAATAATAATATTATCCTCTCTAATGAGATCCCATCTGGTGGGATCTCATTAGAGAGGATAAGGAAGCAGAAGCCATGGAGGAGGCATCAGCTTGGGAGGAGACGGAGGAGCTTGGATTTTAGAGGAGACTTGTTTAAGTTGAAGCCCCAGCAGTGACTGGTTGAACTCCTACAGACTCGCCCTGTTTGGAAGACAACAACAAACGGAAGTTACTTTACTGCATCAATAAATGCAACACTAAAGATGACTTACAACAGAGCCGGACCAATGAATAAATACTGCTGTACTTACAGAGGCTATACTGCCAGGCTGAGGTGTAGAACAGGGTTAGTGCTCCACATGGTGGATGGAGTAGGAGAAGGGATGGAGGTCCTCCAAGGCACTAAATTTAGAAGAAATACATGAGAAGACAATAACGTGCAAAAGTGAACCTTTCTCACAGAACCCAGAGGGAGAATAGCAAGACAATAAATGTTCCTCACCTGCTGGTTTGTGACTGCTAGACAGTCTCTGTTCTCAGCTCCTCCAGATACTCTGCCAAGCTGTCGACTCTGTCCATGCCTGGAACACCAGAATCCTCCACAGCCTGAAAAAATCAGAGATGAGATGAGCAACAAAGTTTGAGAAGTGGAGCTAAGTGCAGAGAGAGTGATTTCTAAGCACATAATTATGTTTTTACATACCCCAGACTCATCAGGAGATGATGAATCCACCTCTGAGGAGACAATAGGTTGTGTCAGGGAGGCAGCAGCCACGGAGGAGATGTTAGGCTGGGAGGTGGCAGCAGGCTGGGACAAAGAAACAGCAGGCTGGAAGGAAGCAGAGCACATGGATATCAATTTATGAGCAGCTCAGTGTTTGCTTTGGCTATGGGATTAGTAAAAATAAAGCCTTGATGAATTTAAATGTATTTAAGATAAATTTGATATCAGATATCAATTTGACATACCAGTGTATTTTACAGGTGGCCTGAAGATTGTCACAGATGTCCGGCTAAACACCTTCAAGCTCCTAAGCACTAAATTTAGAGGAGATACATGAGAAGACAATAATGTGCAAAAGTGAACCTTTCTCACAGAACCCAGAGAGAGAATAGCAAGACAATAAATGTTCCTCACCTGGTGGTTTGTGACTGCTAGACAGTCTCTGTTCTCAGCTCCTCCAGATACTCTGCCAAGCTGTCGACTCTGTCCGTGCCTGGAACACCAGAATCCTCCACAGCCTGAAAAAATCAGAGATGAGATGAGCAACAAAGTTTGAGAAGTGGAGCTAAGTGCAGATAGAGTGATTTCTAAGCACATAAATATGTTTTTACATACCCCAGACTCATCAGGAGATGATGAATCCACCTCTGAGGAGACACTAGATCTCATGGTCTCATGGTGGCAGCAGCCATAGAGGAGATAGCAGGCTGGGAGAAGATGTTAGGCTGGGAGAAGATGTTAGGCTGGGAGAAGATGTTAGGCTGGGACAGCAGTCTGGGACAAAGGAACAGCAGGCTGGAAGGAAGCAGAGGACAAGGATATCAATTTATGAGCAGCTCAGTCTAAGGTTTGCTTTGGCTGTGGGATTAGTAAAAATAAAGCCTAACTGAATTCAAGTTAAGAATTTAAGAACAGCCACAAAGCAGAGGTTTTATGGAGCCAGATATCAATTTGACTTACCAGTGTATTTTTCAGGTGGACTGAAGGTTGTCACAGATGTCCGGCCAAACACCTTCAAGCTCTTGGTGTTGACACTGTGGGACAATGTTGGCAATCCACTTCTGGTCCTGTACAGGGATGGACCTGCTCATCTCACTCGGCAAACAGAAAGAAGTTGAAGCCCCAGCAGTGACTGTTGAACTCATACAGGCTCGCCCTGTTTGGAAGACAACAACATACAAAAGTTACTTTACTGCATCAATAAATGCAACACTAAAGATGACTTACAACAGAGCCAGACCAATAAATAAATACTGCTGTACTTACAGAGGCTATACTGCCAGGCTGAGGTGTAGAACAGGGTTAGGGCTCCACATACAGGATGGAGTAGGAGAAGAGTTGGGGGTCGTCACAGAGACAATGGGGGGGTCCTCACAGAGGATGGAGCAGGCCTAGTGGTCCTCACAGAGAATAGGTGATGGGGGTAGGAGAAGGACTGGGGGTCCTCCTAGGCACTACATTGAGAAGAAATAAAATAAAATAGAAATAATAAGAAGACAATATCGTGCAAAAGTGAACTTGTCTGACAGCAACCAGAGGGAAAATAACAAGACAATAAATGTTCCTTACCTGCTGGTCTGTGAGGATTTAGGGACTGAAGAAGATCTAGATCTGATCAAGCCAGTGCTGGATGATGAGATCAGCTGTCTTGGGTGTCCAGTGAACAGGATCTCTGGGCTGAGTCCTGAAGTGGACCTGATCAAGACCTGTCAGAAAGATGCAGTCGGCCTCAATGTAGCTGTTCAATTTGGTCAACTGCTCCTTCTGCTTTCTGTCCAGTCTTTGGCAAAAGTTGATGACTGGTACATAAAGCTCAGCGTTGGGAAATGTTTCCTCAGCCATGTTCAACAAATCGTCCAGCTGTCGGATCATGCTCTCAGTCGTTTGCCTTCGCAGACAGTTGTTGAGGCCTGCTGACAGCACCACTTTCTCCACAGACTTGTTTGGGGGAAGCCTTCTGAGCATCTCAGTCAGATGAAAAAATTGGGCCCCTGGATAGCTGTCTATCTGAATGTTTGCATCAGAAAATCCAGGGACCCGAGCGAGATTTGAATCCCCCAGGATAATGATGGGCTTCCTGGGGTGAAAGCTCCAATCTTCAAGCTTGTACTGAGTTCTCGGGTGGACTGTAGGTTCCCAGCTTGAAGGTCTAGTGGCTCGTCGCTGTACAAGCATGCAGGGATTTAAATGTCAGTATTTTATAATCTCACATAGTTAATCATTTATTGTGATGCATTGCTCTATAATATTAAATATTAATTGTTTTACATTTTTAGTTGTACAATCCTCAGGTTTAAAGGTGCCCTAATGTCACTTTAAACTAAACATTCTTACACTGATTATCGTATTGATCTGTGAACAGATATTTGAATGGGATTGTGCTCATTATGCTAATGTTGGTCTTGCTGAATTCATTGATTTAAAATAATTATTGGGATTTGTATTTACATTAACCTATTGAACTGATTTGATTAAGATCTTTTCAAATGCTAGAAATATATTGTAGCTTGTAATAATGCAGCTAATTGGAAAGGCCTTATTTATTTACTTATGTTTTTGCAGATATTTTGCCTTGATTCACTTCTAGTATTTTTTTGTTATGTCTAAACTTTTCAATACAGCCGGTAAATTTAGTTCTGTTTCTGTGTTTCATTGATTTTTACCCAACATTGCTGAACCTATACTAGCCCTAGCTACTTTATACTACATTATAATTAAATATATTTTCTTAATACATATACATACATGTATTATTATTCCATCATAAGTGCTACAGAGGCATTTAGTGTTCCTTTTGTCATTCCATAAGATAAAACAGGTTACATAGTCTTCAGCTCACCACTACAGGCTTGAAAAGACTTGCTAATATGGTCAAATAATGGCTAGGCTAGCTGTTTCATTAGCTAGCAGCTAACACCTTTTAGCCGTTTGCTCGTCCATCACTCCTTTGGTACATTAGTTTACAAAACACACATTAATTTTTTCCTGATTTTTTCTGAATATACTATATATACTAATATACTATATTTATAATATACTGAATAATATACTGAGTAGAAATATGCCAAATTACATATAAGTCTGAGTATAGAAACCACATTTAAACGACTGAATAAATCCCATATTTATTATAAATGAATTGAAAACGCCATAAATCACAAAACACTGTAATACACCGGTTAATCGGTAGCTTTAGGTAACGCATGACCGAAGTGACAAACAGCCCTAACCTTGCATGTACTTAAATTGGGACTAAAACATATATCCTGGTTCGAATATCTTACCTTGCCTCCACGTCTACCCATGTTGATCGATAAAGATGAGATCGTTGATAAGGTGGTTGATAAACTGGTTGATGAGATGTGTGATTAAATGTGATGAAATGTGTGATGAAATGTGATAAAATGTTGATCAGATGGTTGATTAGAAGGTTGGATGGATCAAAAAGTGAACGTAACAACACTGAATCAGAAGATATTACTCTTGCAGACACAAATGTTTCGCAGTTCAAAATTTCAATCGGTCAGATGTAAGCGGTTAGACTCACAGGAAGGAGACGTTGTTTTTCAGACCCTTATATACACACGAGCGGAACGTCATGAGTTTCCGGAAACTCGCGCCGCCATTTTCATTTTTCTCAGTGTAGAAATTTAGTTTTTTTTATTTTATTTATCAATTTATTTTATTTATGTATTTACCTGTCGCTGTTCGCATTTAGTATAAATGGGTATAAATTTAGAAATTTCAGAAATTTAGTATAAACTGCATACATGGGTATTTTGCTCAGATCGTGCTAAAAATAAACATATACTAGCATCTTGCGTTTATTTATTTATTTATTTTGCTGTGGATTGCGGAAAGAAATACATCCATTCATTTACAACGCTGAGATTTTATTTTATTTAAGGAAACACCGTCTTGTTTGGATGGATTGTATTTGTTTACAGAGAGAGACCGATTGGTGGGTGAGCTAGCTTGACTCTTTACAAGGGAGAGAGAGGCCTGCTGCGCTGTCAGCTCATAACAGTGTCTTAATAAAGACAGTAGGCCGATATAAATATATGACTTCAGGGAAATATGAGGTGAATTCAGGTGTGTTGGGACATTAGGGGGCGGTACAGTGATGCAGTGGTTTAAAAAAACAGTATATTGATTTCATGTCATATCCACATCATGTGAGTCACTAGCATCACATGATTCAAAATGTGAATGACAATGAAATTGTAATGTAACAGCAACACATGTTTTAAATGACTTACATGTTTTGTAGAGTGACCAAACACTGTATTTTTCCGAGTCAGCTTCTGGTTGCATATGCTGCAGCCTGGCTCTCCTGATTACATTAGCGAATTAATATGAAGGCCGGTAGCAGGCATTCTCTCCAACCATCCATTCGCCGCTGACCACCTCCACCTCTCCACAACGTGGAAAAAAGCTCAGCTCATTTTACTGTAGTGAAGAAAATTTAAGACATTGTTAATCAGAATGATCGTTTTTTTAAAATAACAAATGCTCTCAGAGCTTTTCATGTGTATGTGAGAGGAAATTCTGAATAAGCCAGCTTCATACTACACACTTCTGGGCAGGCAGGTGCCTATTCAATTCACTCCAGCGGCGCAATGATAGTAGCTGACCACTAGATGGCAGCATGGCTAAGTAGCCATACACCTTGCATACACCTTCATTCATCTTATCTTTAAATACTGCAGTATTAGTTGGGGTGATTTTATTGGTTGTCCATCAACCCTCAGATGTGAAGTTGGCCAGTGGAGTCTGACTGGGACTTCACAAGACTTTTTGGTGGGATAGGCTCCAGCCCCACAGGAAGTGATTACTGAAAATGAATAAATAGAATATTAATGATAATAAAGAATTATTAAAGACAGAATTATGATGTGATACGACATTATTATTATTATTATTATTATTATTATTATTATTATTAGTTGCGGTCGGGTTGTCCCATGTCTGGATTGGTCCAGCTCAGTGGGAGGAGTCTGCTGACGTAACTGATCTGGAGACTGCACGTTGAGTGATCCCTGCTCCCTCATACAAACACAGCGAGCTCTGCCCGAGAGGGAGAGCAGCAGGGACGATGCCTCTGGATAGCTGATCACCGCCGGTTCCTCCGTCTGTGGTTAAAACAAATGAATCAGATGTCCAGCAGCTGATCCATCAAATGGCTCTATCGACCTCCAAGCGGCCGAGGAGGAGGAGGTGAGGGCGTCGGCGGTGGGAGCCCGACATAAAGGCGCTTTACTGGGAGGTGTAGGGAGGGAGGGGGCTCGCTTCTCTACTAAGAGGATTAAGAAAAGGGGAAAGTAGCTATTTTTAAGACTGTTCGGATTCCCCTCCGGAGGAACCATGAGCAGCGGGCCGGATGAGAGCTCGGTGCGCGTCGCCCTGAGGTAAGGATGAACACCCTCCTCTACAAAGATGCTCCTGTGTCACACCTGCTCCAAGCATGAGCATGTTATTCCTGCTTTTATTCATCCTTCATTGCCCATCCTTTCAGCTCACCTATATTACAAACAGCCTCTCCAATCTACCAGTGTCTCTCTAGTGGATATGCACTTATTCTTGTATCCTCACATAATGCCCCTCTTTCTCTAAATGCTTTTATTTTGAAGCCATTTTGCAGCATGCACGCTCTCTCCTCCATACACATGCCACTAGCTGCAAATATAGACTATTACATGAGCTTCTTTTGTTAATACCTGCAGTGCATGTACATGCTGCGTAGTGGATTTATGAATGGAGATCTGAGCTCTGAGGGATTAGGTACAGCCTGTAACTCATCCCTAACAGCGTGTCTGTCTCCTGAACAACACTGAGGTTGACACAATGCTTTTGGTCACCACTGGTGTAAATGTTGATTGCGTTTCATCCATTTGTTTTCTTTCCTGCCACATTGTTCATTTCTTCTGTATTGTGTGTGTTGTATCATCCTGATCTGACCTTTGTCCTGTTGGCCAATCCCTTTGTCACCTAGACGGCAGACAAGCCAAGACAGTCACTGTCTGGTCACCGTTTAAATCAGAGTGTGTGTGTGTGTGTGTGTGTGTGTGGAGCAGTAAGACTGACCTTTAAAGATGTCCAGACAATAAGATGCATATCAAATCAATGCAGATATAACAGTAGAGTGACATTACAGGTGCCTTTCTGTGTGTGTGTGAATCTGAAACGTCATGTGAACTGGATCTGGGATGGGACAAAAGCTACTTCTTCTCAGGTTTCTCTTCCCTTTCTCCATTGCCTGTTATTGTGCATTCAGACTTTGACCCAGAGCTCTGTTTACTGAGTTAACTCAGTCTCGCTCCTTCATAGATCATAAATAGTCTGTTAATGTAACATCATGTACTTTCTTTTTCATTCATTCATATTGAAATGACATTTTTCTCGCCTCCCCTGGTTAAAATATAGGCATAAAGTTGCTTCCTCAGACGTTTTAACTCACAAATGAACACAACTTCTCATAGATTCACAGAAACCGTTGATAATAACACAAATCAGGCTACAAGAAAGGTGTGTGTTTGTGTCTTTGGGTGTAAACTACCTGCTGTTGTGTCTTCTTAGAAAGCTCGGGCTTCATTAATTATTTGGAGAGCTCTGTCCTCTTGTTTGCTAGTTGGGTTTCCACCTTTAGTCCTATTCTTAGTCAGGTCAGTTAACTATTCATTGGCGTATTCCTTCAGTCAGTCGTATGTCTTTCTTTTATTCATTCATTCATTTAACAAGAGCTTTTGAACTTATCCGTAATTGTGTGTGAACTAACACACTCTCAGTCAGCAGACCTGTTAGAGGCACAATGTATGTAAAGACTGTGTTCCTCCATAATGACAGGATTGGGTTAGAGTTGTATAAATGGAGGAATTGTTTACTTTTATACAGTTGAAATGACAATGGCAGTGGAAAAGATCAGTCCGTGCGTAGACTCAGCAGTAAAGACCTTCCTCTGAGGTCACCTGTAGCACTTGAAAATACTAATCTGTCTCACCCACACAGAAAAACACCCTCATACAAGGTCAGTGGATCCACTTCCTGTTACTGAAACTACCCTGACCTTAACTCCAAGCTCGCACAGCTCCTTCTTCTTCCTGTTTCACTCTCTTTTTCTGTCCCGAATACAAATTCAGGTCTGCTTCATTTGCATGGATGGAAACGCAGCAGGTTCATTTGAAGTTACGGATTATTATCTTGACTCTGCTGTTCAACTCTTCACTCAGGTTTTTTAAGTGTTGTTGGCTGGTTTCACGGCCCACAACTTTAATTCTTTGCTTCACTCTCACACCGGTCGGAAAAGTACAACTGGTAAGTTCACCCCAGGGTGAGCTGCCCAGCACCAAACGACAGAGTAACGCCACGTTTCCACTGTGTGGTACCAGTTTGACTCGACACGACTCGACTCGGCATGGTGTATCTGGTACTTTTCTGCAGGTCTTTTTCCATTACGGGATGACACCTCGTGGTCTTCAACGCGACACACGCCTCTCCTCTGCCTCCCGTGATCCTCTCATCAGCTGTTTAAGACAGGAACGTCTGCACCTCCTCATTACTACACACTGGAACATTTAGCGGCTAAAGGGCCAGATATTTCCCTCAGGAATTCATGGACACCAAAAAAAAAAAAGGACTAAAATGAGACTAATTATCGGATTTGAATTTAACAGGTAGCTCAAAACATGACCGCAGACTAATGCTAGTCGTGGTTTGTGTCTGCAGAAATGTGTTAATGTTATAGCAACTTCAAAAGGTTAGTCTGCTGTCTTCAGAAAATCATGGATCACTCCTATCCGTCTTTCTGTCAGTGAGCCGCACGTCTTACGTTTACAGTAGAAACAACACGGACATGGGTTCAAACATTTGGAACATACAGTATTAAGCAACCATTACATTTACTGTAATAACAAAGCAGTCATGTGAGCGCCTCCTTATTATGGTGGTGGACACACCCTACCATGCTTTAATGTTACGAAATAAATAACGATGCTGTAGCGAAGATGTTTGCGTTATGATTAAGTGAAAGTTTAATTGATTTAATCCCTGGAAGTCAGAGATTAAAAACAGTGACGGTAAACCCGCAGCTTCGTGTTTTCATCTCCATCAATCACCACGGCAACATTCTAATTATTTTGGTGCTTAAAGGTTGTGGTGAACCTGAACTTTCTAGCGTCTGAAAGGCTTTCGACTGTCAGACTCTCCCCAGGATGTAATGGTTTACTTAGGTGTGTGTGTGTGTGTGTGTTTGCAGTAATCAGCCAGCCGGTTGTCAGCCTGTACCTGTCTCAGCCTGCGAGGCTAATGTTGTCTGTTAGCAAGTTCTTAATCCTCGATCCCGACAGGTCCAGAGTGATGACACACTTCTTTATCATCTCTTTTTTCGGGGTCCGAGGCAGAACAACAACAAAACTGTCTGGAGTCTGAACAGAGAGAAGTTCTTTCTTTTCTTGTTGTCATTTTGATTTATTATTGGAAAGATGATGTAACTTAGAAGTGTATTTTTCCCTCAGAAGTGTACTTATCACTTGATGGATCCTCTGTAACGTTCAGTAAACCTTAGATCCATGTGCCGCCCCTGGTTTTTGAAGCTTTTCACGCCTGACAGCAGACAGATGAGCCACTTTAGTTTCACATTGTTGGATGATTCAGCAAACACACCGATGGTTAGTGTTTTCTGGGTTATCCTGTATCAATGTGTGTGCGTTTCAAAATCCTTATGTAACATTCTATCTGTGTGTGTGTGTGTGTGTGTGTGTGTTTATCTTATTCTAAGTGTAAAATCATTATTAGAAGTTAACGGTTTGTCCAAGGAGTAAGTGGTGGTACAAACATTGTCTCAAGGAGCCAATCCAGTGACGTGTATGTCGATATCCTTGAAGAGCAGCTTTAATTATTCAGCATGTGTTGCCAGAATAAGCTGACTCAGCTTTCATACTGTTGAATTTAGCTTTTCCTCTTTGATTAGATGAGTTAGATTGAAAATTTAAAAAAAAACAATAACCTTTTTTTCATCAACCTTTAGTGCCTTCAGTGCCTTCAGTGCTTTCAATGTAAAGCACCTCAGGTTTATATCCTTATGATTTCAAAAAACGATTATATGCTTGAGAATGTTACTAAATGCAAAATGTGTCGCAAAATTTACTGGGAAATGCAAAATGGACCCCCAACAACTTCACTCCCTATAATATCCTTACTCCTATTGGCTCCTCTCAAGTGTCTGTCAGACACACATCCCGCCCTCTTGACCTTTGAGGGTTTGGTTTGAGGGCGACGGCTGTGCGCCTGCTGCCAAATACTGCAAAAGCATTATGTGAGCTCATATGTGTGTGTGTGTGTGTGTGCATGAATAAACCCGTGTCCATCCAGGCATATTCCTGATGAATATTCATGAACAAACTCAAATGAACTGAGACACAAAAGCAGAACGAGCTGCAAGCCATCTGCCGGCTGCTGTCATGTGATAGTGTAGTTACTGGGATATTCAGTAACCTCTGTCTATCGAGTACAGGCAAAGATCAATTTAGTATACATTTTTTAATTCATGAAAAATTTAAATTCTAGTGTAGCTGTATGTTAAGACACACTTTCCCCACTTTCCTGTAATTTATTTATTGAAGCATGTCGTTTTGCAATGTTAGCTGGAGATGGTTAAGTGATCAGCCATGTTTGTTTGCTGTTCTGTTTGTTTGTTTGTCTGCAGGTCATCCCAGAAAGTTAGATTTGGTTTCATTTTCATGGGCCAAGGAAGACTTTATTAAAATCTTGAGATGTATCTGGGTACGAATGCAGTTTCTCGATCACTTTTTTTCAACACTGCGAGATCATGAAAAGTGTTAATAATCCAAAGAAAATCAAAATTACTCCGGCATGGACAACTCATGATGTACTGGGTCACAGTACGGCAACAGAGACACGGCACTGCTGCCAATATGTAGCTGAGATAATGCAAATTATCAGAGTCAGAAGAGGCCACATGATTCCAAATGCTAGGAGCAGATTTACAGGGTCAAGGAATGAGGAGATTTTATTTCATTTGGAATGAGGCCGACCCACGTCATCATGGCAATATCACCATAGTGTTATGGGTGTAATGATACAACAATTGATGAGCTTCTCAGTGATACAAAATGGAATGTGCCTTATTGTGCACAGTCAAGAGCATGCTCATTTCTTTCTGAGGTCAAACAGAAGTTGCTGGAAGGGGTCTAATGTGAGAAAACTTACCTTGCCCCATGTGTGCTGTGATAGGACCAAGCTGTCCTTTTAAAGAAGGGACAATTACATTATCCTGGTGTCAGTGCTAGAGGTGTGTGTGTGTGTGTGTGTGTGTGTGTGTGTGTGTGTGTGTGTGTGTGTGTGTGTGTGTGTGTGTGTGTGTGTGTGTGTGTGTGTGTGTGTGTGTGTGTGTGTGTGTGTGTGTTATCCTTAAACACTTAGGCTCTGGCTGCCAGTCAGACTGACAGCCAGCATCCTCTGCTACCCTCTCCCTCCCTCCTGCCCCGTCACCTTTGACCCAGGAAGCAGTCAGAGCCGTGACCCAGTTAAAATTTCCCTGTGCAGCTTGTTTTAGCTGCCGCCATGGTAACCATGGCTTCCTTTCAAGGCTTGTCGGGTGTTCGGTGATGTTCCTGTGAATTGAGGCGTCAGCCATCTATAGAAAGAGAGATGGGGGGGGGCTGAAACACTGACTCAGCAGTGTTCTCTCGGTCATTTTCCTCTTTCCCACTATGTCTTTCCTTCCCACTATCTTCAACCCTTTTCCATTTTTTTCCTGCTGACATTCCAATATGTCCTCTGTGACATCACCACCTAGTTGTTTTCACACTGAGAGAATAGACAGATTCAAGGTCTTTGTCTTATCATTTGATCGCATTGAAAGTTTTCTCCCAACCGCAAAATATCAAGGATGCATCCCAGTTAGAAAATGATGGGAAATCCCTCTAAGAGCGATTCATATTAAACATATGAAACAAAGGAAATGATATCAAACTGAGGAAAGCAAGAAAAATCGTGACATTCAAGATGCTAAATGTTTGTTTTTTTACTTGGAAACTGACTGAACTGATTACCAGGATAGTCATGTAATCATTTTCTGTCAATCAACTTATGGTTTCAACACAAAACAACTTCTTCTTTTTTTTATTGAATTATAGTCATCAGAAGCAAAATTGCATTATGTGTAATCCACAACATTTGATGTGTACAGCTTTTCCATGCAAAGCAACAAATTTACAGCATAGCAGCATAATTATTACAGTCCTCTGCTTTTGACCCATATTTGACGCTAAAATGATTTAAGATGGAAGTCATGAATTTAGCAGTGGATCAGAGTAGTGCAATTCACCTATTAGATATAGTGTTAACTATATATTTATTTTTAATCTTTTACAGAATCACATCCTGAATATATGAACCTCTGGCTCAGCTGTTTTGAGCCCCTTACAGGTCAAATGCTTTTTAAAAAGCTTGCTGCTCACAGAACCTTCACTGAACTGAGTGACGCAGTGAATTGGCTTTTGATGTCAAGACCAGCTGCCAGATAACAGACAGACACAGAGCTGCTAAGTAGTGGTGAGTTAAAGCAGCAGTCGCTCACTGTGGCCCGACCCGTTTCAATTCAACATCTGTCTTTTCTTATTTCCATCCCTCCATCATTTGTGAGCGTCTCCATTCGCTCTCTTGCTCTGGGCGGCCGTTAGACCGCGGCCAACACATTATACGAGCTGGAATACACACAAAGACAAACAGACACTGACATGCGCACCTGCCGCATCTCTTCTGTGTGTTTTTAAGTAACTTCCTTTTTACCCGTTGTTGTCCATGGAGTTATATAAGAAGTCGTGATGATGGACATGAGGGTGCTCTTCAGGCAGCCGAACCATAATGTCTCCCACAGTCAGTCCAGAAGAATGGAAGCTTTTTATTTACACAGAGGCCTTTGACTGGAAGAAGAATTGAAGCTCTAATAGCTATAGCTGTTGTGTGTGTGTGTGTGTGTGTGTGTGTGTGTGTGTGTGTGTGTGTGTGTGTGTGTGTGTGTGTGTGTGTGTGTGTGTGTGTGTGTGTGCGCGCGTGCGCTCCTGAAATCCGAGTGTTTGCCGTTCTCATGTGACAGTAACGTGAGCTGCAGAGTTCGTGGGTCCTGACCAGCTACTATAAAATTAGCACTAAAACAAGAGTGTGTGTACCTGCATAAGTGTGTGTGTGTGTGTGTGTGTGTGTGTGTGTGTATGTACCTGTGTGTGTGTGTGTGTGTTGCAGTGGGGTCCTTCATCGTTAGGGCACCTCAGAGGATGGCAGTCCACCCACATCTTCATCAAAGCACATTCTTCAGCCGCTTAGCGTCACTTGTCATTGAAGTTTTCCATTCAGATCACCTACTGCACTCTCAGAAGAATAATATAGAGCACAGCTTGTTGTTCTCTCTTCTTTTTTTTTGACTCTCTCTCTTCTGTTAGACCCTGAAATGTAATTATACTCCTTCATTTTGGCTTTTAAGCTAAATTATGTCAGAGAATTGGGCGAGAGCAGGTACAGGATACGTGATGTAAATCAGGATTTGAAAGCATGAAGGCTGTTGTTAGTTATTACTGCCACGCTTACAACCACATCATAATCGTATGAATAATTCCTGCATCTCTAATGTCAGTGACCTGTTGCTGACTCTGACTCCACAAAACAAGTTGCAGGCAAGTTTTGAAAGAATCTCCGCCTCAAATCCTTGTTAGGTCTTGATCAACGATCCCATCCATCATACGGTGTTTTTCTGCTTCATACTTAATGCTTCCAGCTAGTGCAAGATCCAAAAATATTTCACCGTGCATGATGAGGTCATGAGGGGATGAGTCAGTGTTCTGGTAGCAGTGTCTGAGAGTCTTGTTGTCTCCTGCCCTGTGGGCTCAGATGTTCCTTACTGTCTGTGTCGGCTGTATGGTGTCTGAAGGAAAGGCAGAACCAAAAGATGACATTAATGAGGATTAGATTTGGTACGTAGGCATGAAATATCAGGCTTTGTTGTTGCTGTTTGAGTCAGTGATGATGCGGCGCGATCAGCTGCATCTCGAGGGACTGATCCGATTGGCCGATTGTCAGGTGGACTCGCGTCAGGATGTGATTCGATTGGCTGCGTTTCAGGCAGGATGAGGTCATCAGCATGGATGGACTGACTCATCTGCTTTTTTTATTTACCAGCATCGTGTCTGTTTCCTCTCATTCTCACATCATTCATTAGGTCAGCATAGAAAGCATGATCACAGTTATTTTGATCGATAGATGATGATTATTTCGATGATCTATTTAAACGTCATGCATTTATTGAACTTGTCTTCTTATAAGTGGGTTTCCTTGAACTCTCCGTGACTGTGGCTTAGATGGTAAGAGCGGTCATCCACTTATCAGTAGGTCGGTGGTTCGATCCCCAAGTCTACAAGTCAAAGTATCCTTGAGCAAAGATACTGAACCTCAATTTGCTCCCCGGGCGCCGTAAAGGCAGCCCACTGCTCCTCAGGGATGGGTCAAATGCAGAGAAAGAATTTCCCCCCGGAGACAATAAAGTATAGCTTAAAAAACAATTTAACAGAAAAGCAAGTAAAGTCATATTGTTGCATTTCAGCAAAATGGAGGTTTAACCAGGTGCAGACACAGACCAGAGATGCAGATCAATGATTTAATAACAAAAAAATCTAATACCTACAGACAAACTGTGTCCATTAGGATGTAACAAAAACTCTTTCCACAAGGGGAAACACACAGACTAAGCACACAGGGAGAGGAGACAGGATTGGGAACAGGTGAAAATAATTAACAATCCAAATGAAGGCAAAACAGACAAAGACAGGAAGTGTAAAGCAAAAGAAACACAACATGGAGAACATAACTATCAAAATAAAACAGGAAGCAGAAAACACAAAACCTTCAAAACTCAAAACCATGACACATATAATTAGATTCATATAGAATAACAACACCGTCTCATTTATAATAAATATGAATGTATAATGTCATTTTTACTGAAATATAACCCTCCCCTCCAAGCACTGGAGAAAGACAGTCAACCAATCGACCCAAAATGGTGACTAATAAAAAAAAAAATTGTTTCCTATTAGTTCAAAGTATAAGAGTTGATTGGACACATGGGAAGCGGAGTGCAGCTCAGGGATTTAATAAGGATAAATCTCAACACAGGCTAAAAACAAATCCAATATACAGGTAGTTCAAATGTCCAAGCAATAAATCCTAATCAAGAAAACAGAGGAAAATCCAAATTGCAGGCCAAAAATGCGTAAACTACAACTAATAATCATAAGGCTGCAAACTTATACGGTAAACACGAGGAGAGCACAAGAAGCTCAGGAGGACAAATCCAGGAAATCAACTCTTTGGGATTTCCAAGATGGAATGAAAGCTGTAAAATCAAGGTGAGGGCGGATGATGTCATAGGTTTAAGCAGTGCCTGTGTGTGCAGGAAGAGTTCTGACTGCTTCTCAGGCCATCGCTGTAATCACAGTAATGAGGCTGAGAGCAGGAGCCTAACTGGATTTGTCACATGGGGAGAGGCTCACAAAGCCCCCCCCCCCGTGTGTGTGTGTGTGTGTGTGTGTGTGCGTGCACCTGTGAATGGGGATTTTTCATTTTTGATATAAGGTAATAATAATTAGTTTCTTGACACTTTAAATCATAGTTTTTACTTTAACATTTCACTTCAATCTACAAGACAAATATTTAACATACAAGAGGAACAGTATTCTACATAATAAGCATAACTAGCTAACTAATTCTTGAACTGCTCCCCAGTACAGTTCCATTATATACACAAGAGCTTGAAAGTGTCGAGGCGTGCTTTCTACAGTGAGAGTGTGTGTGTTTGTGCACATTTTGGAAATGGTGGAGTTAAATTTCCTGGACAAACAGCCCGTGAGGAGCCAGCGTGTGTCACTCTAGAAGGTGGATTAGCCCTGCGAGTCTCCACCGTGCTGCAGGGCAGCCCTCATTCACCCAGGAGAAAAGAGTGTTTTGGGTTGAACCGCAGAGTGCAGCCCGTAATCACGGCTAGAGTCGGTCACGCTAATAACACGCCAGCAGGATGTGTCTCTCACCTAACTTACACTTCGCCTCTTTACAGCTAGCAGAGATGTGTTATGAACTGCTGAACCTTTGAATGCACACTGTACACATTCATCCATTGTGCCACAGTGGTCAAACACCATTAACATAAATAAGACATGCTTTATATTTGAATTCTGTTACACACCATCAGATCTAATTATGGATTGAATAAGCTGTGTGGTGGCGGTAATTTAGCGGGTTTTAAACCAAGTTGCTTCCGTTAATTTCAGTGCACTAAATAATATATCTAGAGTGCAATCATGCAGTGCAAGGCTGGTGTGCAGTGCCACATTCTGCAATGCCAAAGCAGCTAAACTAGCTCGTCCTTTATGGAGCAAGGCAAAAAGTGCAAATCAGATTTATTAGCAGCTAAAGCGTGTCTGAGATTTGCATGTCTAGATTGTTTATTTGTTCATTTTAGCGTTTTATAGCCATGACCACAAACTCTCTATGACCTAAAACCAAGTGTTTTAGGCTAGTAAAGGCTAGATTGAACCATAGCTTTGAGGAATAGTTCAATTTATTGAGAAATGCCTATTCAGCCTATTATGATTCTGCGTGGAAATAACAGTACAGGAGTCCATTGATCTATACTTGAACCTTGGACCTCATTATAAGGACATTACTAAGTTGCTTGCAAGCCGTCGCCATTATATTGTCTCCAAACGACATTTAAAACGAGAGTTGCGCATGGGATAGTTTCCTGTACACACCAGAAACTTATATGTCACTTTAGGGGCTCCGTACAGACCTGTGTCAAATGTCATTAGATTTTTTTATCATATTCAGTCATTGTTTTTTTAGTAAAGTTTCAGTGGACTAAAAGTCTGGGCATTTTTATTCAAAGAAAAAAGTATTCCAGTCTAATTTTTGTCAATGAAAAGTGTTTTCTCAGACATCAGGTAAACATTTCACTAATCTCGTCTATTCAAAATCAATATTTCTGGTCATTTCAGAGCCGCCTCCTCCTCCTATGATTGTGTATGTATAGTTTTACCTCATGGCACCATGTAAAGTGCGTCACAAGCCCAGTGCTACCCCTGGAGGCTTGTTGGGAGCATGATCTGGGCATGTTGGAAAATCATATCCCATCATTACGCAGACAGATAGACGGCCTTTATGTCCTCTGTCTCTCTCTCTAACGTTCATTTTCCTCTTTATGACTCCTCTCTGTATGGAGGACACTGGGGATGTCGTAGAGTCACACAAAACAACCACTGCATCACATTCTAGAGATGAACACAATCAGAGAGACTGGACATTTCTTCTAAATGGGGCTACAGTCATTATACAGGCTTGTTCTCTTCTTCTATAGACGGAGCAACCGCTGACTTATAGATCATTATACTTTGATACTTCCTAAAGTCCATATTTGGTTACAGTTGTAATTTACTGACATGAACAATAACCCAGTGACTTTCTGACGTCTCCGTTAGCAGCAGTGAGTGCCTTCATTGTTACACAGGATTACAGTAATGGCTCTCTGTCAGGTTTGGAGACTCCTGTAATAATCCCTAATCATCCTATCATCACGCTGATTGACATCAGTCTCACCCAGAACAGCATCTATTATGTGCAGTTTAACGAGCACTGTTTTCTTAAAGCTGCGTTATTTAATAAGGTTGTATTAACAAAGGGTCTGTGTGTCATGACAAACCCAGGGGAATTGATTTTATTCATATAACCCAAAATCACACATCAGGATGTCTTTACAGTCTGTAGTCTTTCCGTCTGTCCTTGGAGCCTCCTTTCAAGAGAGGAAAACTCCTAAAAAAAACAACTTTTAACTGCGAAAAAACATTGAAGAAACTTCAGGAAGAGCCACAGAGGAGGTGTTAGAGCCATAATAAGAGCTTTTCATATGGATTATAAAAGATATTTTGAGTTAGATCATCATATTAACATGAACAGTGCCAACATTCGCTGTACTGTTCATTCTGTAATTGTTAATGGTTAAATATTAGAGTTAATGTTACATCACATATTGATTTTGGAGATTTATTCTTACCTGATGAATGTTTGGGATGTAACTGATGCTCTGATACCGTGTCGATAGGTAGCCTCTAAATAGACAATAACAAATGTTTGTTGGAGGGTTTAAAACAGAGAGCTGCAGTTTCCTGACCAAATTGCACATCATTGATCTTATTTTTTATTAATATCTGCTTAAGGAGAACAAAATAAGTTCATGTTTAGAATGGCGTCCTATTGTCTGATGTAAGCAGGGACGTTATTTCACACGGTGCCTCCCCCCAGGAGCCCTGTGTTCTCTGTTATACTGAGACGTAATGCTCGACGTGAAGGGCTGAGCCCATTTACAATCTATTAAAGTCCTCAGGAGCACCTTGAAATCTACTCTTACAGGAACAGGAAGCTCACGAAGTGAAGCTAATATTGGCGTAAATATGATCGAATCTTCTGGTTTTAGCTAAGATGCTAGCTGCATCCTTCTGAAACGTATGAAGGTGCATCGTCGACGCATGCTGACATTAATAATGGAATTGTCAGTTTCTTGTATGCACTGTGGTAAATGGGCATTTCTTTTGACCATAACACAAAGCTGCCTTAATAATGCCGTGCAGGTGTAGAGTTACTGCTGGCGGGAGTTTCTGCTCAAGCCTCGATTCATTGCTCCCTCACTGGCTCTGTTGTCTTTTCTCATCAGGGATGTAATCCCAGACAGAGTCGCCTCAATAGCTGACACACACTGACACACACACACACACACATTTGCCTAAAGACACTGTCTGACTGTCCTTTTAGACCATCCAGAAGTTCTATAGACTCTTGCTGTGATGAATGTGAATCTAAATGCAGGCACACACAAAATCTGTCCGCTGCATGCTGAATACAGACGGCATGCAAAGGGCCTCTTCCTCACACACACACACACTCAAACAAACAATAGCAGGCATTTATAATGACCCTGCTGTGAGATTCTCAGGTGTCTTGGTCATTATTTTTCTTTTGCATAATCCTGATTTATCTGGGTTCAGTCCAGACTGTAGCCGAAAGGTATCCCAGCATATTTCACTGCTCCGCAGTGTGTATAAATATTTCCTTCAGCTGCCTCCAATATTTCCAGTTCCTCCTCAGGTGGACAGTGAGTTCAGTGATGAGTGACAGCGGTGCATGATGGGAGGAAATGATGCAATAACCGTGTGTTTACTTGAGCTAAAGTAAACTTATTCCTTAATGAAATCCAGGGTGGGACTGTTTACCCAGAGCGCTCTCTCTCACTCTCTCTCTCTCTCTCTCTCTCCTCTGAACAGTTAGGCCTCTGTGCTGTGTGATGCCTGCTGCAGAGTGTGCTGGGACTGCATGGTCCTTCATACAAACACACACACACACACACACACACACACACACAACGACGAGGCAACTCTGACTAAATTAGCATGGAATATCATCGATGAAAAAATATGAGACTGAAATGTAGTTTAGAAAAATAGAAATTCTACCAAAAAATGTCTTTATTTTCATCCACAAAAAAGAGGAGCAGAGTGGTCTGGTTGTTATGAACCCCTGGTAAAGTTTATCTTTATCCCAAAAGGATGACCAACGTACAAGGAGAGTCGGGGGTTAGCCAAAAAGGAAATCCATAAATGTATTCAACAAAACATGAGTGATGATTAAAGGGGACACTGGTGAGCTTTGGCGGAGGTATGGCCTTTACTGAGTGCCATTGTAGTTTAGGCAGGAATTCATCATGCCACTAAATGCATTGCATGCCCTGCATAAGATGTTTAATACTGTGTTTGCCAGGTTCATGGTTGGCAGCTAGAAGTCTCACCGTCTTTGTCTCTTTCTGTCGACCAGGATTCGTCCTCAGCTGGCCAAAGAGAAGATCGAGGGTTGTCACATCTGTACCTTTGTGATGCCCGGGGAGCCACAGGTGGTCCTGGGCAAGGACAAGGCCTTTACCTACGACCACGTCTTCGACATAGACACCCAGCAGGAAACCATTTACAACCACTGCACGGAGAGACTTATTGAGGGCTGCTTTGAGGGCTACAATGCTACCATCTTTGCATATGGACAGGTTGGTTAACAGGCATCTCAGCACCATTTCATGGCACACAGACACATTGATATTCGCTGACATTGCCATTTTGCTCAAGGGGAGATTTATTGCAGCATGTGATATGAATCTGGTTTAATTTAATATCGTTAGGCGAGTCATACAGGAGCGAACAGGCCTCAGCTGCTGCACAATCGGGTGTCGTCACGCTATCAGCTGACGTGTCCCAACCTGTTCTCACCACCACCGCTTCATATTGGCTCGGATAGATTAGCCTAGAGAGGCAGAGATAGAAAGGAGGTTCATCAGCCAATCAAAGGAGAGTGTAAGCAGAATGCATCACCTCATACCAGAGGAGGAAACTAAACTCTAAAGTCAAAAAATACAGCAGATAGCAGATGGCAGATAGCAGATGAAACACTAACCTGCTGGCTGCAGGTTCAGCTTCAACAAACAGATATTACATCATGCATATTATGCATAATAATGCATATTTATTTTTAATAGTTTTAAATATTACATATTTAAACAATGTATTTGTTGGTCTTTTAATGCAGAAGTTAATAAATGTGGAGAGTTGGAGGGAAATGCACAGCAGTTTGCAGTGAATCTACTACCTGCATAGTTGTCTGTTGAAGTATTTTGTTGTTCCCTTCAAATGAATGGACAAATGTCACATTAAATGACACAAACATGATCCATTTTGCACAAGGCAAAGTCCAGATGAGATGACAGCTTTGCTAATTCAACACATTTCAGATTAAATGACGTTCTGGTCAAAAATATTACACAAGTTACACAAAAATGTGTAACTCCTGCTTTGAGAATACCTTTTTATTCTCATTTCCATGTCGTTCTCTTCAGGATATACCAACAGTTTTCTCACCTAAGAATAAAAACTATATATTTTTTATTAGTATCATTCAACTTTTCATTCTCACAGTTTCCTCTCTTACTTTCTAAACCCCTCTGTTCATTATTCTATCCTCACATTGTTGCTGCAGTCGTTGTGTTCTTGTCAAAGAGCCTTTTCACAGTGTGCGTTGGAGCCCACACATGCATACAGTGTATGTAAATGTGCGAATGGTAACCACAGGTGTGGTCATCACACACACACACACACACACACACACACACACACACACACACACACGGACGTACACACACTCCTGTCAGGGTCTTTTTCAGGGAGAGTCACGACGCGTAATTGAGCTCAACGTTGCATTCCTCTTTTGTCACCATGGGAACTACCGCATGCCCTTTAACCCCCCTTCTTATTCTCCGAGCTGCATCCCAACCTCTTAGACCCAGACAGCGTTTCACGGTTGGATGATACCGCTAACAAAACCTCACGTATATGATCACAACTTAAAATAAACACTTTAAATCACACCAGGAACACAAAGAATGAGATTTTTATTCCCATTTCCTGATGTAACTTATGACTTTGTCTTCTCCCCCCCCCCCCCCCCCCCCCCCCCCTTAACGTCCAGACGGGTTCAGGGAAGACGTATACTATGGGAACCGGCTTCGATGTCAACATCGGAGAGGACGAGCTGGGTATCATTCCCCGGGCCGTCAACCACCTGTTCAGAGGGATCGAAGCGCGTAGACAGGCTGCCACCGAGCAGGGCAGGCCTGTTCCTGAGTTCAAGATCAATGCACAGTTCCTGGAGGTACAGAAACACACACACACACACACACACACACACACACACACACACACACACACACACACACACACACAGAGGCAGACAAAAAATGTGAGGTTTCACAGCATTTATACCCAGGTATGTGTGTTTTCTTTTCAAACGAAGGCGCATTTATCAGCAGTCAGTCTAAAACATCCAGTCCCCCGAAGGTCCATTAGTTAGATGTAGCATGAGCATGCGGACAGGAAGAGGTCAGAGGTCAGCGGGGGTGTTCCAGATGACCCTACAGCCATTAAACTGTCATTAGTCTGTCTCTGTGTTCAGCTCCTGGATTTATTTTTAACAGCTGGCGAGGAAGCAGCTGAGAGAAAAAAAAAGCAGTAATAATGACTATTTATGCAGTGATGTGTCCTCTCTCCTGTTTTTTCATTGATTTCACTCTCACAGTTGTACAACGAGGAGGTGCTGGACTTGTTCGACTCCACGCGGGACATCGAGGCCAGGAAGCAGAGATCCAACATCAAAATCCACGAGGATGCAAACGGAGGCATCTACACCGTCGGGGTCACCACCCGCACCGTCACCTCTGCTGCTGAGGTCAGCTGTAACACCCTGAGACTAAGCAGTTCTCTGACACACAAACCACATCTTTGTCCAGCATTTTAAGGGCATTTACGTAGCAGTGAGCCATGTCACAAGCAACCTTTCTTATTATAAGACCCTTATTATAAGAATTGTTGTTGCATATTTTAATTCAGTACTAATTAGATTATTCTGAAATGCAAAATATTTGTTTAATCTAAACCACCTCTGGAATATTTAAAGAACGGTTCACCTAAAAATGAAAAGTCAGTCATTATCTACTCACCTCCATGCCGGTGGAAAGTCAGGAGAAGTTTCTTAGTCCAGCACACATTTCTGGAGCTTCACATGTAAATGAATGATGCAACAGTCTCCTGAACAACTGAAGACAATGGCAACTTGTTTTAAAATGTAAAGAAAGAAGAAAAGAAAAGAATCCCAGAGATCTCAAATTGATCTGAAAGATGTTATTTATAGCATGTTTTTTTTAAAGCTGAAATCTTCACTGTAGCCTCTAAGCTAAAAGCATTAGCGATGCACCCCGTCTGAGGATGGTGCATACATCTCAGACAGGGTGCATGCTAATGAAGATTTCACCTTTAAAAAGGGGTAAAATAGCGTCTTTTCACATCAGTGTGGGATCTTCTGGAGATCAGATTGGATTCGGTCAGACAACCTGAGAGTCATTCATCACATTTTAAAACAAGTCCCCGTCTGCTTCAGTTGTTCAAGAGAATGTTGCAATGCTCCAGAAATGTTTTTAGACTAAGAAACTGACTTTCTATCTGCATGGCAGGGAGTAGAAAACAAGTTAATGTTCATTTTTGAGCGGAATGTATCTTTAAAGGGTCAGTTCACCATAATTAAAATGAACAATAGTATTTTCCTCCCATCTTCTTGTGCTTTCTATCCATACTGATGCAGGACTTTATTTTCATGTTTGAGACATATTATGTTAAGATATTATGTTAACATATATAAAATATCATAAAAAAAGAACTACAGTTATGAATTTCAACAGTAAGGACTCAGAAAACGTTTCCCCACCTGACCATAAGTGTGGATTATGGAGATTGATGTTGGGACACTGTTCAAGTTTTATGAGGAAAATAGAAAAATATGCTACTTTTTGTTGCCAAATACTCCTAATCAAAATGAGATTTATTGCCATTTAACACTGGTTTATCAAACATAACATATTTTGTTGTCTTTTATTCCTCCCTCCTTCTCTCCTCCACCTCTCCTCCAACAGATGATCCAGTGTCTGAAAATGGGTGCTCTGTCTCGCACCACCGCCAGCACCCAGATGAACGTCCAGAGTTCCCGCTCCCACGCCATCTTCACCATCCACCTGTGCCAAATTCGAGTGTGCTCCCCCGACAACGACGTATGTGCTTCCTCACAGCACCGGGTCTCTGCTGCCCCATAACTGCTGAGTGTGTTCCCTCATATTCATCCTCCACGCTTTCTCTTCCAGGATAATGTCACAGACAACCGTTTAGCCAACAACTCAGAGATGAATGAGTTTGAGACGCTGACGGCCAAGTTCCACTTTGTGGATCTCGCTGGTTCTGAGAGACTGAAGAGAACTGGAGCGACAGGAGACCGAGCTAAAGAGGGCATCTCCATCAACTGTGGGCTGGTGAGGAAGCTCAGAGCATGTCTGATTGTGTGGTGGACGTCATAAATCACACAGTGCTGTGCAGTCACAGGTTATAGTCGTGTAATTAACCCCAATCCTAACCCAATAACTACTGCAAGATGTTGCATTAATTGATTGGGGTGAGGATGCAAAGCAGTAAATCTTCATTTCATTCACCAGTGACACGTTTCAACATTAAACCATGGAGCAGCAGTGCTGCCAGGCGGCCAGAATATGAACTGCATCCTCACTTTTTGTTCCACTAACACAAGTGACATTATTTATAGCTTCACTCATGTACAAATGGATAGTAAGTCCTGAAATTGTTTATCCTCAGCTTGCTTTGGGAAACGTCATCAGTGCGCTGGGAGACAGGAGTAAGCGCTCCACTCATGTGCCTTACAGAGACTCCAAACTGACCCGGTTGTTACAGGACTCACTCGGTGGCAACAGGTTTGTGTGGATGACTCGTATTAAAATATATTATATAAAACAGATGTTTGTCAATGCATCACAAACCAAGTATTCTATAGTGACTGAGCTGCAGCCAGAAGTCTGAGGGTTTCATTCAGTGGAGTGTTATGGTAATGCAGCTTTGAATATTAAATATACCTCACTAGACTGAAATGCTTACCTAAACCCTTAAGGTTTAATTCTATATTCTATTAAGTTATATTCACTTTCATTTCATATTGTCAGTATGAAATCCCTAACTTGGCAAAAGTCGTACAAACAGATTACATTTCATCTTTTTTTTTAATCTGCACATTGCACATGTGCACAAACAGCACATTCACTCCTTTGATGAACCTTTTTGGGGTTTTTTGCATTCTGCAGTCAAACAATGATGATCGCCTGCATCAGCCCGTCGGACCGAGACTTCATGGAGACCTTGAACACCCTGAAGTACGCCAACAGAGCCCGAAACATTAAGAACAAGGTGGTGGTGAACCAGGACAGAGCCAGCCAGCAGATCAGCGCCCTGAGGACAGATATAGCGAGACTGCAGATGGAGCTGATGGAGTACAAGACGGTAAGGAGGCAGAGGGGAAGGAGGGAGGGAGGGAGGCTGGTACGTGGAGCGAGAGGAAAAATAGAGGAGATATAAATGACTGCAGAAGATTTGAGCGGGAAAGTATTCCGTTGCATTAATCAGCCTGTCCGATCCTCAGGGGAAGCGTATGGTGGGTGAAGATGGCATGGAGGGCATCAATGACTTGGTCCATGAGAACTCCATGCTGCAGACGGAGAACAACAACCTGAGGGTGAGAGTGAAGGCCATGCAGGAGACCATCGACGCCCAGAGAGCCAGACTCACACAGATCCTCAGTGACCAGGCCAACCAGGCCGTGGCTAGAGCAGGTGGGAACTGGGAGACGACTGACTGGTTACTGTTTTTAATAATGCAGTCGGGGACCATATTGTTGGATATTGGATATGGATTTTTTTTTAAAGAAAAATCACACACATACAGCGTTTTCATGCTTATTTTATTTATTGTTTATTGCTTATTGCAACCAGATACTTTTTTTAATTAGAATGTTTTGTCTGTATTTTTCGTGTTGTTTGAATGTTGGTCTAAAGTAAATATTTTGTTTACCCTATTAAGAAAAAATCTACAGCCATGCTGGCTGCTCCGATTCAGCAGTGCTTTTAAGCCATGCTAACATGCTACTGTTTAGCAGGTGTGATTGCATGGTTGACCGTTTCACTTTAGCGTGTTAGCACTGCTCCCCCCACCGCTCCTGACAAGTCAACAAGAGCGTTGTATTAAACCTGACTCTGCCCGTAGGTGAAGGCAGTGAAGAGATCGGGAACATGATTCAGAATTACATCAAAGAAATCGAGGAGCTCAGGTATGAACTGCCCATATTCTTTATTCTGAATTCATCTTCACACACACATACTGCAACCAGTGAGGAATATGTCAGTAGTTATGCACAGAGATGATAATTATAAAAGCAAAGACAGAAGGAATTCAAACCTGAAATGATTGGAGTCTCATTGAAATGTGTAAAAAACTTAATCCCTCTTTAAAACGTGTTCATGTGTGATTGTTTGTGACACTTTCCTCATCTCAGAGCTAAACTTCTTGAAAGCGAGGCTGTGAGTGAGAATCTCAGGAAGAGCCTGTCCCGGGCCTCCACGCGCTCCTCGCTGTACGGCGGCCCCGCCTCCTTCTCCACCGCCCTCCTCGCTCCTGAGAAGGAGGCCAGCGACGTCATCGAGTTGGCCAAGAGAGACCTGCAGAAGCTGAAGAAGAAGGAGAAGAAGAAGAGGAGGAGGTACGGTGTGTTTTTTTTTTTCCTGGCATGTTGTAGCACACTGATCATTTATCCTTTCATTGTGACTGTTTGTATGTTGTGTCCGTTGCTCTTTGCACATTGACACAGTTGTGAAAAAAATCACTACAAGCATATAAGACAATTGTCAGGGGTGATTTATTTCCATCATGGTCCCTGATGCTCCATCTGTCTATCCTCATTTCAACAAGATGAGGACAGCTGCTCAATGTCCAGAGTGGCAGACCTACATCTGCAGTGTGCAGCATAGCAACACATCCATATACAGATACATATGGCAACTAGGAGGGCACTCAGTCAGCGCTTACCTCTACCAAGAGCCAACAGTCCCTTTTAATTCATTAAATCCTAATTCCAACACTATCTCTTAAATATCTCTTTAAATATCTCTTTAAATATCTCGTTAAAGGAAATAAAAGATTGACTAAGTTTCAGACAAACAAACAAGCAAACAACTAAAAGATGCTGGTGAAAACATAATCTTCAAGTTAGAGGTAATAAAAACCCAATAATAATAAAATATCCATATCTTTTAATAAGTAATGAAAGACTATGCTTTTAGTGTAATCTGATTTTTTTTTATAGCTTCCTCTCTTTTACCATTTAATTAAAAGCT
Source organism: Chaunax sp. Z400 (assembly GCA_037577475.1). Taxonomy (NCBI): domain Eukaryota; kingdom Metazoa; phylum Chordata; class Actinopteri; order Lophiiformes; family Chaunacidae; genus Chaunax; species Chaunax sp. Z400. The sequence goes on from CM075204.1 coordinate 10,015,707, forward strand.
TGTGAGTTATTATTCTAGCTTCTTAGTACACTATAGACGATACCTCATTTGATCTGACACGCTCTGTCCTCAGTTAGGAGCCACTAGAGATGAAGGAATTGAGGACTGCCAACCTGACTCCCATAATAATCCAGTCCTGGCACTATTCTCAGCAGTTTGCCCTTTAACGCTACTTTTTTGCGCGCAGCAACCTTTATAAATGAGGCCCCAGGTCTTTTATTTCCATAGCTTGTCAACCAGTATTTTCTTTATTCTGTCATTTTCTTTTTATGTTGTATGAGTCATCTTCATATATGACTATATACACTTGTGAGAGCCAGCTTTTGCATATCAGGAATGAGAAAATTTAATTTGCGATCTGGTATTTAGGCAACATCTGGTCTCTGCTTTCATATTTTGAAAACATGTTCTGTGTGAGTCTCCGCTCTTACCTGCTCTTTCTTGCTGCTCTGCCACTCTCTGTCTTTCTAACATTCCCTCACTCTGCCTCCTCCTCACCTCACCGTCCTCACCTCCCTCTCTCTCGGAAGACTAAGGCGACATGAAGAGAATCACCACCAACACACACCAGTTGAACACGCCAGGTTTGCAACATCCCACCCAGGATTGGATCAAATCTGAAATTGGTTCAATTACCAGGGGTGCAAATCATGACTTTTTTTGTGCTCGGATTGAAATGCACCAAGTAATTGACAAGATTTCAGTTTGTTTTTGATCTGGGTCCAAAACTAAATCTCCCTTTCTCCTTTTCCAAAGTAACTAAACTCTAACTTCTTCTGCACCTACAGTACAGGTGGTTTACACTCCTGGAGGGAAGCAGACATTTAACCAGCTCTTACCTCCTTCCACTTAACCCCTTTGTTGGGTCTCTTTTTTCCTCTTCACTGCACACGCAAAGATGTTGATCTGATTTCACCATGACTAATGTTTTACTCTTAAAAAAGAAACTCGAGAAAATGTCTTATTTGATTTTTTTTTTAAAAAGCATGCTTGACGTTGAAAAAAAAAATCAACTTTGTAGAGTTTGGTCAACAAATCTTAGTAGTGTGTGGCAACCCCTCTTAGAATAAATCAGCTTGTAATGTGGAGTGGATGGTAACACGCGGTAATCCTGATCTAGTTAGTGATTCTTTCCCAGTGTCATCACTACTGCTGCCTCCTCATGCAATCACAGTGAAATCATCCATTAATCACTGATTCCACATCTGATCCTGATCCGATCATTTTTGCATGCACGTCTTACCCAACCCGACTGACTGACCTACGAGAACTGGCTGACAGTCTTTTCCTCTTTCAGTGTGAATAAAGAGGAAGTGCCAGACAACGAGCAGGAGCGAGTCAACGATGAGGCGGAGGTGGTAGGTGGAGAATCACTGTTAGATTGCTCTTTAAATAGAACTGTCACACAATTCTTAGTGTGTATTTGTCTGATCCTCGTGCACCAGGAGGGCAGCGACCACGAAGAGGGCGAGGATGCAGACGGAGAGGAGGAGGACTTCGACATGGCAGGAGACGAGACGTCCGACGACTCGGACTCTGAGGAACTGGAGGAGAAAGGTACAATTAGCTGTGGCGAGACGAGCCATGAAGCCACAGTTGGTAATAAAATGGGAGTGGGCGTCGGGATCTGATGATGCATTTTGCGTGGCAGAGAACGTCCAGGCCGATCTGGCCAACATCACCTGCGAGATCGCCATCAAGCAGAAGCTGATCGACGAGCTGGAGAACAGCCAGCGGCGTCTGCACACGCTCAAACAGCAGTACGAACAGAAGCTGACGATGCTGCAGAACAAGATAAAGGACACCCAGCTGGAGAGGGACAGGGTGCTGCACAATATGGGTAAGAGACTTGACTTCACTGACGCGCCTCTGAAACAGATGGGAGAATATAGGGCTACGCTTTCAGCGTTTTGTTACGCGTCTCCAGGCTCGGTGGAGTCGGGTACGGGGGAGAAGGCCAAGAGGATCAAAGCGGAGTACGAGAAGAAGCTGAGCTCCATGAACAAAGAGATGCAGAAGCTCCAGTCGGCTCAGAAGGAGCACGCTCGCCTGCTGAAGAGCCAGTCGCAGTACGAGAAGCAGCTCAAGAAGCTCCAGCTGGATGTGACTGAGATGAAGAAAACCAAGGTCAAGGGATGGGTGGTGTTTTTTTTTGTTGTTTTTTTTCTTTCTTCTCATTCACACTCATCTTATTTCGGTGCTGATTTTTCTCCTGCTGCGTTGTGATCTATCCACCAGGTGGCGCTGATGCGTCAGATGAAGGAGCAGCAGGAGAGGAACCGAGCCGCGGAGTGCAGGAGGAACAGGGAGATCGCATCTCTGAAGAAAGACCAGCGTAGAGCAGAGGTACTGGAAACATTCACACAGAGCCCATTTTGACATATTTATCATTATAGCACTTTAATTTGGTTTATCTTATTCATTTATTTTGTTTTATTTGATATTTTACCCTCTAGAATGCTCTCAAAGTTATGTAAATTCGACAACGTTCTGACCTTTCCTTAAAAACAGAATATGCTTGTTTGTTTACAACTTTATTTATGATCTTCATTTCTTCCTCCAGCACCAGCTGAAGCAGATGGAGGCCCAGAAGAGACAACAGGAGCTCATTCTTCGCAGGAAGAATGAAGAGGTCAGACACACATAAGGGGAGAGTATGGACATTATCGCACGGTGCGCACCTGCTTTTGTTTCGCTCTAATATGATAAATCGCTCCCTCCTGTGTGAACTGGATCAGGTGACGGCTCTTAGGCGGCAGGTGAGGCCTGCGTCTGGGAAGGTGAGCAGGAAGGTGAGCTTCCCCGAGCCTCTCCAGGAGACGTCACACAGGGCCACCCCGGGGAGGATGCATACCTCTGGAGCCTCCCCAAGCAATGGAGCCAGGTGCAGCAATCTGTGCTTGTGTCCGTTTGTCAAGGTGTGTTATACATAGATGACTGCGTGCTTTAATAATTCTACTATGGCCTTGTGCTTCTACTCAGGAGTTCCCCAGTGCGGATGGGAAGGGTCTACTTCAGCAGGTCAGCCAGGGCCAAGTGGCAGTCGCTGGAGAGACGCGTCACGGACATCATCATGCAAAGGATGACCATCTCTAACATGGAGTCGGATATGAACAGGCTGCTGAAGGTGACAACCTTAAGTTAAAAATCGATGCCGTTCATGTCGGTTTGCGTGTGTTGTCCTTCTTTTCCCTCCTGCATCCTCTCAATTTCCTCTCCCGAAACTCTGCTGCCACCTCAGCAACGGGAGGAGCTCACCAGGAGGAGGGAGCGAGTGTCCAGGAAGAGGGAAAAGATGGCGACTGAGGGCGTGGACGCCGACCGCTCCCTGGCCTCCCTGAGCGAGGAGCTGGAGTCTCTCGGCGCCAACATCGACTACATCAACGACAGCATCGCCGACTGTCAGGCCAACATCATGCAAATGGAAGAAGCCAAGGTGACGTGTTTTATTTGGAGTTATAAGGGTTAATAAATGAAGATAAATAAAGGATTATTACGCTGGATTATTATTAATTATGCCAATGTTTCAGTTTATAAAAAGTACCCCATTCTTTGTGGTACACAGGGATGTGTCTCACCTCCTCATTAGCTAGTTTCTGCCTGTATTGGACTGTAGCCCTCATGGAATAAGGAAATAATTGCAAAGTTCAGCCCCACTGACAGCTCCACGGACCCTTCTTCGAGTTTTAATTAGAAACGTAGGCATCAGGGGCTCATTAGTCAGAATAACAGTGGCTCAAAAAAACATCCCTGGCAGTGCAGACCATTAATGCAACCAAACAAGAAGCTCAAACTGGAGGTCATAAATGAAATTCTTCTCATGTTTTTGCTCTGTGTGGCCTCACAGGCTCATGTTGTATGTTGAGTTATTACACAGTTATAGGAAGAGTGAAATATGATGCAATTTAACTGTGTCAGAATCTACTTATAATCCTGTGGCTGCTGTCGCTGGTGCTAAACATGCATCAGTAATATGATGAATGCCTGTGTGGACAGTCCCTGATGCTCCATGTTGGTTCACTCACATAACAACAAGAGAAATAGGATCAGATCCCTAACTAATAGCTAGCTTCAAGCTAATGATTTACTTAAGTATGGGTTGCACCTTTAAAGCTTAACTAGATAACTAGTAAAGAGTTTAGTAATGGGTAAATTGGTTCCTAATGCTGCTGCCCAATCAAAAACAATGCTCGGTGTAAACAGGAAGTACCATCAATAGCTGTAGTAGGTATAAAAAAATAAATTGCAGCTTTACTGTCGGAGATGAAACAATATGTTGAACCTAACTAACTCTCCGTATTTATATATATTCTTTGTATTTTATGCTTAATTTGAATGATTATTCTGTAATTTATTTTCAGCCTCATTTTAGCTTATTTTTATTGTCATTATGAATGTTTTTATGATTTATAACATTTACTATTATTATCAAGTTCAATTTGTATTCCTGATTTTATTTCCTCTGTCTTTTTCAGCACCTTATGCATCTAAATATTTTTTTGTAAAGCAATTTGAGCTGCATTTCTTATATGAAAGGTCATCATTATTATTATTATTATTATTATTATTATTATTATTATTATTTCATACATGACTCCAAATGCTAGGAGCAGGTTTCCATGGTCAAGGATTTAGGTGGTTTTACTTTCTTTGGCATCGGGCAGATCTGAGTAAAGCAGCATCATCATACAGTCACACACCTCTGATAAACAATCATTACAGCATTATTTTCTGACAAAGGCTGGAAACTATTGTCTGATTGTTCAAGTTTTAGTGAGAGGCATTGTTGGAGGTATTTGCACCGTGAGTTCTTTCTAGTTTATAGATGTAGTTAGGTCGTCTGCATACATGGAGATATATCGGAGTCAGAATTTGGTCATTTTAAAAGGTAAAGTATGTATTAAAAGTCATTTTAATTACATGTCCTGCCCTAAGCATCGACCATATCCCCTCATTTTACTCTTCAATCATAATGAGTCTATATTAGCAGGCTGAGGTAAGCTTTGTCAGTCTGCTCCGTTCACTAGAAAACACCTGGCAGATACTGGATGTAAATATTTAAATCATCTCTGCTGGTTTGGAGCTTTAGAGCTGAAACCAGGCCTTCTGTCCCACCCTGTGTTCATGCTAAGATAAGCTCACTGGTGGCTGCAGGTGGTAGCCTCATACTACAGACAGATATAAGAGGAATATAAATCATCTGACCCCACATAACACTCCTGAATGTGTTGTTATTCTGGGCTACAGGAGGAAGGAGACACAGTGGATGTTGGCGCAGTGATCAGTTCCTGTAATTTATCAGAGGCCCGCTTCCTTCTGGACCATTTCATGACACTGGCCATCAATAAGGTACCCACTGTCCTCGCTGACTTAATGTTATTTTGTAGTGTATCTTTGCTTTCATGCACCGACAACAGTGAGATCTTTTTTCCTCTTCTTTTCATTATTATTATCATTTATTATACATTTATTGGTATTTCCCACACCATGTTAACCCAAGGTAGATCAATTACAAGATAACATGAAGAACTCCTAGTTTTTATTATTTCTTAACACCCATGTAGTTGTAAATAAATGGACTGTATGAATTTGATGGTATTGTTTTTGTGGCAGCTTGTACACGTTTTGTCCGCTCGTCGTCACCTTTATTACGTAGCCATGGCTCCTTTATTAGAAGATTGAATTCAGTGGGACGGCAAATGGAGCAACTCGATTCGATTAAGTTTAAATTAGATTAGACAAGATTAGATTTGATGAAACCTAATTGGTCCAGTGAGGAAACGCGTTCAACCCATTAGCAAAGAACAAATGAAGAAGTGGAATTAATTGCAACAACACAGACAAATAAAAAGCAGAGACAGAGAGCAAAAACACAATGATCTGCTGGGTGGATGTTGTCAGGGTCTGCAGGCGTCGCAGAAGGATTCCCAGCTGAAGGTGATGGAGGGCAGGTTGAAGCAGACGGAGATCAACAGCGCCACCCAGAACCAGCTGCTGTTCCATATGCTGAAGGAGAAAGCCGAGATCAACCCGGAGCTGGACGCTCTGCTGGGCAGCGCCCTGCAAGGTGGGAAACACCAACAGGTGCATGCTGGTCGGAGCATCTCAAGCACAATCACCTCATTTTAATCATCATTTCTGTCATCATGTGGCTACAGTTTATCATGCATGCCTCAGTGGTCTTTGCACTGATGGATGTATTCATCCAAAGAGAAAAGATGTCCACTGAAACAAAAAGCAGGCCTGTAAAATAAACAGTAGCCCCTTTCTCATGTTTGGGTTTGATTCGATTGTTTTGTTTGTGTTTGTTGTGTCGGTGTGAACTCAGAGTTAGGTTACCTGTCGCCAGGTGAGTATGGGATGCATAGAGATGTGGCTGTGTTGGAGAGAGTGTGGTACATGTGCACTACAAGATTTCCACAAAATTTAACCCCATTTAAAGGTAGATGTGGAATTTAACTAAGAGATCAAAAGTAAAATTAGTGTTGAGACAAGAATCTCATAATTATTTAGCCGATCCTTGTTCTATTTTCTTTTTGTGCCTCAGGACTCTAGACAAGATGTAGCTAATGTGAATTTATGACCTTTACATACTGAGCAACTTTAAAAATGCATATTTTTAAGAACCCAATATTTTCCTTTCACTTCCCCTAATCTACTGAAACAAACATGTGATGCATATTAATGACTTTTTTAAGGACTCAAAACCCAAACATGTTCAATCATGAATAAGCATCATTTAGTCATAACATAGAAATAACAGTCATTGGTGCATTTCAGAGTAAACGATGATGTTGGTGAGATTTTTTTGTGCATGATTGAAAAGACCTGACCAAGGCAATAACAATAATTTGCCTTTGATATTTAATATGAACAGAATGGCATGAAAGCCTACAAAATGATGTGTTTTTGCCGTTGCTCCGTATATATCTTCATAATAAACAAATGAAATCGCGGAAATCTTGAAAAATCTTGTCGTGTGCATCAGCTCTCAGTCGTCCTTTTAAAAGACTAACCGGTAGACGTAACTCTCCACGACATGCACGATGTGATAAGTTACCCCACCTGCTACCAAGTCGTCACTAAAGCTAAACGTGCGGCAGCAGAATCCAAAGCTGAAGTGTCGTTTTTCAGCAGTTTGTATCTCTGCATTTCTGTGTTTGTATCCTCCTGTCCCTTCATCCTTTACCCAGGACAAATCATCCAGCGCTGTAGCTTCCAGTCACCTTCACTAATGACACCTGAGTGTCCCCCTTTATCTGAAACTAAACCTGGTGACCCCTGACTTTGTTACGAACTGCTGAAGCCCTAACTGTTGTGCGACAGTGTGATAACAGATATACGCAAATTAAGTGAGTCCTATTCTTCATTACGTTCATTATTGTATATTTGTTACTGAACAGAGAATGGAGATGACAGCAGCAGTGATGAGTCCACCCCCAGTCCAGCCACGGAGGGCAGGTAAATAAACAAATACATCTTTTGACATTTTTTCCACTTTGAAAACTTTTATCTTTTGTTTTTATGTAGTTTGATTGTTTGTTTGTTTTTTACAATGAATAGGTCTGTTTCATATCATAATGTGGAGAGCTCCATATAGAGCGGTCACTTCCAGTGTCTTGGTATAGAGGGTATCTACGTGATGTCACAGTAGGCAGAAGACTCCAATAGTATAGAGAACTTCTGGGTATGTAGAGGGCGCTAGCGAGGTAGTCCAAAATGAATGGAGTTCTATGGAGCAGAAGCCCGAAATTAAGTGCTAGAATACTAAACTAAGCAGGTAAACATGCTACATGTTATACCTGCTTAACATGAATATGTTAACATGTGTTTGGTGTGACTCACTGAAAATCTTTGACTCTGTTTCAGCACACTAGCATCAGATCTAATGAAGTTATGTGGTGAATCCAGACCCAGAAGTAAGGTACTGTACTCTACATCTGATATTATGATACAATAAGAGCCACGTACTCTGTATTTAAAATATTGTAGTAACAGTAAAAAGCAAAAACAAATGTTTTTATGTATGTTTTATGTCTTTTTATACTGAACTACAACTTTTGCACGATAGTTAAACCTTTTATAGACCTTGGAATAATAACTAGCTGGTGCATTGAATTAGGATTTAGCTGTATATTGAGCCAAACTGGTCTGGTTCCTCAGGCTCGAAGGCGAACCGCCACCCAGATGGAGCTGCTATACGCCAGCAGTGGGGATCTATCCTGTGAATCCCCGACTGGAGACTTCCCCGCCCCTCTGCAGCCCCTCTCAGAGCATCTGGAAGGGCCAGGAGACATGCAGGGTTACACGCTTGGTCAAACCCCTGACCGCGAGCAAACTGTCTCCCCATCTGCACTGTCTCCCAGGCCGGCCAGCGTGTAAGTATTAGAGGCAATATTCCTGTTTCTACAATGTTGAATATTGACCTGCATCTCTTTTACTCTCTGTAGATCTGGATCCAGGTCACCTACGGGGACTGAGAGGAGGCAGCTGGAGCGCTCGCCCCTCAGCCGGAGGAGGGCGCAAGAGAGAGGATCCACGGCGACACACATCCCAGCACCCACGCACACACCTGTGCTTAGCACAGCGGAGGCTAAAACTAAAGCCAGCGACTACAGATCACTGTAAGTTGTCAAGGCCATCAATGATGATGCGTCACGTTTTGCTTCAAATTGAAAATGTCCTTTCAGCTGAAAGACAGTCAGAGATTAGGACGTGATTTTAAATGTGCAGGTGCAACACAACTCAAAGCAAGCTTTTGAAAACCACATTTTAAATGACAAACACGTCAGCTGTCATCTGATGTAATTAAAATGTATTTTATTATTAATTGTGCGTATTGACCTTCTTCTAATCTTATTCTAAGGATTTATTTTTCATGTTTTTTTGTTCAGGTTGGAGGAGTCCCCTGTATTTGAAGGCCACAGGTAATCTTATCCTATCCTATCTCTTCATTTATCATCTGTCTACTGTTTGAATTTGGTCACTTCTTTCAAAATACAATTTTAACCCTTCGAGATCCACATTAAGGCTTTTCCGATTTTGCATACCTTTGTGTTTTGCCTGATAAAGTTGTAATCTTTTACAGTATCATCAAGTACTACACATTCTGCTTCAGCACTAACTATATATTTCACTCAGTCAACACTTCTATACACTATTATAGAGGATATTAGACCATAAAACAAAGAAACAAAAAAAAAACCGCACCTTGTATGTTTCCTTATTTTATTGATAAAAGCACTGTAAACCATAATAACGAATGAAAATGTCAACACAGAAAGTTGCACACGTGTTTGAGTTAAGCTAGAGGTGTTTTGAAGTTTCTAGCTTTAACTGTTTATGAGTAATATCCATTATTATGGGCAGTGTCTTGTATTTGGGCTTAAGTCAGAATTCAGAGAATTAAGACAGAATTCAGAGAATTAAGTCAGAATTCTGAGAATTAAGTCAGAATTCTGAGATTATATTCAGAATATAGTTTACGAGGGGAAAAAAAGAGTCTTTTCTCTAACTCAAACCATCCCAGAGTTATGAAACGCTAAAGACAAGGTGATATTTGGAAGCGTATATGATCCTGTCGTCCTCATAGAGTTAAACTTTTATAATGTGCATTGTAGAGGTGTGATCAACCCTGTGACGGCCCTTAAGAACAACCGTGGGGCCAAACTTCAGTGTGTCTGTGTAGCCGAGGGCCACACCAAACCTGTTCTCTGCGTTGACGCCACAGATGATCTGCTCTTCACAGGATCCAAAGGTAAAAACACTCAAGTGTTTTCATATTGCTGATTTGATTTTCATTTTTTTACGATTTGCTTCATGTGCTTGTTTTCAGACCGGACATGTAAAGTGTGGAACTTGGTGACGGGTCAGGAGATCATGTCTCTAGCAGATCATCCCAGCAGTGTTGTCTCAGTCAGGTACGAGTACACAGCAATAGTACAAGTTAAAAAGCGGCATAATAGTAGTATTATGTTGTAGTATATGAGGATCCTTTGGTTGTTCTTCTGGTTGTATTTTAGGTACACCTCTAGTCTCGTCTTCACTGTTTCCACTGCTTACATCAAAGTCTGGGACATTCGAGACTCTGCCAAATGTATCCGCACTCTCACGTAAGTAACGCGGTCGTCCTCCAGCGTCTTTGCAGCTTAACATTGTCCAATGCTTGCAAGTGAGGACTTTGTTTTTTGGTGGATGTCAGGTCATCAGGCCAGGTGGGTTCAGGAGGGGTCTGCTCCTCTGTCAGGAGTTTATCCATCCCACCAGGAGAGAGTCAGATCAACCAGATCGCTCTCAACCCTTCCGGCTCGTTCCTCTATGCTGCTGCCGGCAATGCTGTCCGCATGTGGGACCTCCGCAAGTAAGTTCTAATGCAGATTAGAGTTTTAGGGTGCTTTCCCACCTACCTTGATTGGTCCGGACTTTTGGACTTTTCAGTTTGATCCGGACCAAAATTGCAGGTGTGAAACCAACTGGACCAAGGTCTGGATCAAAGACTCGGTCTTTGGTCCGACAAAAATAGGTGGTATCCGTCTGGATCGAACTGAACCATGGTTCGGTTCGTTTACAGTGTGAATTCACTTTTTTGGATGGTTCGGCCTTTCGGACCAATAACAGGAAGTTACAGCAGGCTGTAAAAGATGATGTATTTAATCGTGATATGGTCCCATGAAGAAAGAAATGAAAAGTCAATGGGGAAAAAGCACATAAAACCCTGAAATGCTTCATTTCTTTTCTGCGAGGACAAGAGAGAGAGGGGATACGAGAGGACGAGAGATCGATGACACCTGAATATAAAAAAACTGCAGCAGCAGTATGTAAAGGTGCGCAACGCCATCAATAAAAGTGGTGCGTTTACAAATGAGAGGGACATTTTATCTTTTTATGATCACCTGAACCGAATTCTGGACAATCAATCATCAAGTATAGGAAGATGCAGCCCACGTAGATGATGGCGACAGGATGTAGGTATGTCATGAAAAGCTCTTTAGAAAATCGCAATGTGAAACCAAAACTAAGCGTATCAAATGAATACAATGTGACAAAAACCCGAACCTTGGTTCGGACCTTGATCCAGGTGTGAAAGTGCCCTTAGTTGTTAGAACAGAAATTATCTCTGTTCCTTTTTTTTCCACCAGGTTTGCGTCCACGGGGAAGCTGACCGGACATTTGGGGCCTGTCATGTGCCTCACTGTTGACAAATTATGCAACGCACAGGATCTTGTCCTCACTGGCTCCAAAGACCATCATATTAAAGTAGGACACACACACACACACACACACACACACACACACACACACACACACACACACACACACACACACACACACACACACACACACACACACACACACACACACACAGAGCGACACAAGTGTAATTATATTCCCATTTTAGTGTGCATCCAATAAACTACACGTTTGTTTCCTCAGATGTTTGAGGTGGCTGAAGGCTCTCAGGGCAGCATCAGCTCCAACCACACGTTTGATCCCGCTCATCAGGATGGTGTGGAGTCTCTGGCCGTGCATGGAGATGTTTTCTACAGCGGCTCCAGAGACTACTGCATCAAGAAGTGGGACCTGACCAGCAAACAGCTGAGACAGGTGTGCAGCATGTCGTATATTCAGGAGCCAGATGCTTTTTTTTTTTTGTGTTTGTTTTGTTCGGCCTGTCATACAGAATAAACTCTTGCTGTTGTGTCTTCCAGCAGTCTGCCAGTGCCCATACAGACTGGGTCAGTGCTCTGGGCATGGTACCAGGCTCCCCGGTGCTGCTCAGCGGATGCAGAGGAGGGCTGTTGCGCCTCTGGCACGCCGACTCACTTGCACCCCTCGGCGAGGTCCAAGGACACGACGGTCCCATCAACGGCCTGGCCACCAACAGCAGCCATCTGTTCACTGCCTCAGAGTCAGTCCCAGAACATGCTCCTTTGAATTCCTATGCCTTTTCTCATTATTTTAAAGTCTACAGTGATGCAGTCTTGTTAAATACTCCAGTATGAGTATTATGAACATTTTCCTCTTGTCTTATTTTTGGCAGTGACCGCACAGTTAAGATTTGGGAAGCCCAAGGATCTCTGGAGGAAGGAGTCCACTGACATCTGCTTTCTCATAATCACCAAACAGACCTGAAGCTGAGCAGCGTCTTTACTGGCCTTGACCCAATCCACCTGAATCGTTTGTGAGGCAGCTACACACATGACTTGTGTTGGATGGGAGCCCTGAAAGTGTGGATCCCCACCTGAAAATGATGGGGATCCGTTTCAGGGAAGTCTAATGAGAAGCTGAGTGTCCTTTATTTAATGTAAGTCGAGATGGATCACAACGCTGAGCTCCACGGACAACAGAACAGCTGCAATGGACAGCATCTGTCGTCACGGCAACATAAATCAGTCAAATCACACTAAGAATTTGGATTCGTGTCAATAGATCCAGGTGTCTCTCCTGTGCTTTCTACCTACATGGATACCTTCTATGCATAGAGTGAATTTTGCCTGCAGCTGTTTTTTTTGTTTGTTTTTTTAGTGTGTGTGTGTGTGTGTGTGTGTGTGTGTGTGTGTGTGTGTGTGTGTGTGTGTGTGTGTGTGTGTGTGTGTGTGTGTGAGTGTGTGTTCTCTGTAACCAAAGGACCAAAAAAAACCAACAACTACTGAAACTGCAAAGGTCTCCTTCTCCAGCTGTTACTGCCAAACCCTTTAGCATCTTGATGCATCGTAGAGAGGCGTCCAGATAGATCATACTGTCCTCCTTTGACTCTCAACTTCCAGTTTCTGTATCTCCCCTAGTGTTTTAGTCAATATTACAACATTATTCCTACACAATGAGGTTCAAGCAGTGAAAGAGATTAAAACACAGTAAACAACATGTTTTCTTTTGTGTAATGATTAATTGTTATAATTGACTGATCTTTAATTAGATATACGATTTACAGATATCTCAAGCACATCAAATCATGTTTCACAGACAGCTAGCTGTTAGCAGGTGTAGTTAAACTGGGGTTACTTTTATTTCCTCTGTTATGATCTGATTTAGTTACTCCTTTATTTGTGGTATCAAAAGCCCAGCTGCTACAACTTAACATGCAGACAAGAGCTAAAACAAATGGGTGAATTAGTTTCCACCTGCTAGCCTGAACTAGCTCGCCAGTCTGGTTTTTTTTAATCACCAACTAAACTAAACTAAAAAATGCTCCATCCAACGCAAGTTTCCTGCAAAGCAATGTTTTGTAGACTAAGAAACACGCCTGATTCTCTATCGGCATAAGATAATGACTGAATTTGAATTTTTTTGGGTTTATGTTTTTAATGCTTTTAATAGATCTATCAATGATGTGCTGTCAGCACAGAGAACAGCTGGGCTTCTGCTTTCACTATTTCCTGGATCACATATTGACAGTTTCCAAGCGTTTGTAGCCTGAAGGGCTGAATTAGTCTCCTCCACTTTTACTTTCCTGTCAGCGCCTTCTCTGACCTGCATCTCTCAAACATTTTCCCACTTCCTGGATCTTGATTCTTCCAATGAAAAGGTTACCCTCTGAGCATTTCATTTTTGGAGCTGCCCACCACCTCTAAAACTGAAGTACGGCTCTGGCAGCCAGAGCTTTTAGGGAACGTTTGCCTGGATTGTACAGCTGCATAGATAGAAATCATTTATGTGTATGGAAACAAGCACCTTTTAATTCCTCAGTCATGGAGTATATGACCTGCGAGAGCATCTGTTCCTGAACCGTGTCTGTGTGTGTGTTTTTCAATCCAAACGTCATGATAAGCTCTCATTTTGTTCTGTATGCACATTACTGCACACATGCTGCAGTTTACCACATCAAACTCCATCCAGTCTTTTACACACGTGTCTAAAATGCTACTGTTTATTTATTTATTGGTTGAATTTGTCTTGTCTTCCTTATCAGTCAGAGATTTTGAAGTCATTCCCATGTAATGCCTCTGATATCATAGCACCATAGAGGATTTGACTGCACAGAATATATGGGATGGATTCTCTATGATCAGAGGTTTATTATCAGTGCCTGTACTAAATCCTAAACTGTGAGCAGTGACTGTAAAATCACTATCTGATAAATGTTTTATCAGGAACTCCTGAATCATGAGTGTCCTTTAAATGTATCGATATACACACTTGCTGCTGATTTGGATACTGGAGGTAGACATTATTAGCGATGCTAAAGTCAATGGGAATAAAAATAATTGCACTGAAAAATCGAAATATCTGCAAGATTAAATCCGCTTTTCCTGATTCTCACATATTTTAATACAGGGGACTGGAATAGATAAAGTCACAGAAACTGACTTGCACAAAAAAGAAATAATGTGAGCTATAATTATTCCCAACTGATAATAAATCAGACCCTTAATTATCCTTCTAATTATATCTTTTTCTAAATTTGGATGTAAATGTTCTGGTGTGTAAATACAACCCATTTTCTTCCTGCTGATTTTCTTGTGTAAACTTTCAAGTGATTGAAATATCAGATGCAGTGTTAAAATAAATTTTAAAATGAAAAATGGTTTCCCTCGTGTATTTTTCTTCTTCTTTCCGATCATGTATTAATGCATTACGGCCACATGGTGGTAGTACTGTATAATGACAGATGGGGAACAGGATGAGTTATAGAAGTGGATTTGTGTGGCAACTTCCTGGAACTGTGTTTCTATGGCAAAAATTTAAATAGGTAGTCTGATCATAATAAATTATAAATAAAAGACTCTGCAGGCAATTTGTTTAACATTTTCTAGTTTTACTTTTGTGTTTGGGGCTCCGTGGTCACCTCCAAATACTTTTTTTTTTTAATTAAGAAGAGAATAAAGAAGTAACTCAAGAAAGATCGTCCCAACAACGCCTCACGACTGATGCATTACATATAACCTCCCAAGAAGTCTCACTAAATCATCAGTTATCTGCAGCTGGTTTAATGCCCTCTTTAATTATAACTTTAGGCAGTAATATTGTATTATATGATTTACTCCAGCGCAGCTGACACAGACAGAGATGGAGAGAGGTGAAAAAGGGATAAGAAACTCCCCCTGAAGACACAAATTAATGCGAACAGTGATGGAAGGATCAATATTTAATGTTCAGCTGTACTGAGAGCAGCGGAGTGTTAATTGGCCTCGCAGGAGTGGAGCCTCGACTCGAGACTGCCTTCTTACACCCTGATGTGTGCCGAATGGAACTTTATGTCCTTTCTCTCCTGTTCATTTCATTTTTCGAGAAGTGGAAATCATTCTGCCTCGTCCTTACTGTATGCACAAACTGTTTATTATTCTAATATTACAGGATAGAGGATCACGTCAGCTGCATACTGTTCTAGTTTGCAGATGGAGGTTTCATGTTTAAAGCTGAAAAACTCCAGCCGCTAAATCAGAATCATCTTTTAAATCACCGTTGAAGACTTTCTTTTAAAATCTTTTACGATTTTATATTTCTATTAACTTTTTAGATTGTTGTTTTTATTTTTTATCCTCAACTTTTATTTGCAGTTTTGATAATCCATGAGTTTTATTCCTTTTTTATTCCTTATGCCGGCGTGTCTTAATCATACATTACTGTCTTCTTTTAAATCTTTGTGTTTGTGGTAAAGCAGTTTGTTATGTGGGTTTTGATACATGCTACACAAATAAACTTTATTATAAAGAATAGTTTGACATTTTGGGAAAACAGGCTTGCTTACTAGATACCACTCTCACGTCTGTACACTAAAGACGAAGCTAGTAAGCTTAGCAAAAAAAAATAGAAATTACGAGAATTAAGCTATCCTGGTTCTTTCCAAAAAATCCCTCAAAAGACACAAATTAGACCAAGAACACCATTTCAATCAGGAGAATCATATTTAAAAAGACAGCAGCAAGATGATTGGCTAATAGTGAAGGTGTGTCGCAGTGCTAATGGATAGATGTGAGCAGCTGATGGGAACGGCTGATACCACAATTGACTGCTCCAGGCTATGAAAGCAGGCAGGCCTGAGAGGTGTGACTAACAGAATGATGTGAGAAATAAACTGGTTTAGTCTTCCTCATTGAACTCTCACTGAAGAGCTTCATTTGATACCATTTTCTTGCAGGGTTAACCATCTGCTTTTAGATGTGATAGATATAGATATTACAGAAAGTGTATGCAACCAATGATCAAAGTAGACATGCATTCTTTCAGTGTGTAAAAATAAATTTGTTCATTTTTTTCCCCTGGGGATCCCCTGATAACTGCTCCAACATGTTGAGTCTCGGTGGTGTAATTACAAGCAGAGATGTATCAGCTGTAGGCATTAAAACTTAAACATATGAGGTTTTGAACAATATAGCTTCAAACAGCTATAAGCTATGTAAAGATATAGTGGTATGGTAGTGTAGCAAGTGGAAAGAGTATAGTTTTTCTTCTCGACGTCCAGAAGCTGATGACATTCACAAGCCATTTAAAAGACGTCTCAGTCGGCAGAAACACCAGATGCCCCCGTGTTCTCCTCCCTGGACCACATGGCTACCACAAATATATATTAAAAAAAATCAGATTAATAAGACGATGAATGTCATTAAGTCCAACATAAATCACATTGTCAACATTACTGTCCATGCTGGCGTTTGTCAACAAGACGAGCTACCATAGCCTTCACCCTGTAGGTTGACATTATTTGACCTGTTTGCTTTGTCATCTCACAATTATGTGGTTGCTGCCGCTGGCTGACAGATTACAACATCATCGAGGATGTTTACTAGCCCTCGCCGTTAGGGTCAGTGAAATGGATCGGACTGTCCATTTGTAGTGACTCTGACATTGCCAGGCAACCAGCAGAGTCACTGGCCTGGCCAAGCTGGTCTAATCAGACTGATCTTAATCTTATCTCTTCTATTTCATCCTACCATCTTGATTCATTAATTTATCTTTCTATACATTGTTGATATTTTTTTTTTTTTTTGTACTGAATGTTTGATTTTTTTTTGTTTTTTAAAATTATTTTTCTAAGGCGCCCATAAATAAAATGTATTATTATTATTATTAAGATCATTAACTCCCAGCAATAGATGCACATTCACAAAAGAAAAAAAAAAACGATAAAACTTATCTCAGAATTATGAATTCATATCTTATAATTACTGGAAAATATCTTGTCTATAGGGTTAGCTTAGTGTAGCTAGCATATTCTAGCACCCCTGGACTCTAATCTAACATAAAACATGAGAGTGGTATCAATCTTCTCATGTAAATAAGTGAATTTAACAAAATATTCAACCATCACTTTAACATTATTTCTAACATCGACTCTAATATGTGCTTGTTACAGTTCACACGATTATGAATATCACCAGAAACTCTTCTCTCTTTTTGTGACATAGGGTCACTTGACAATAAGAAAAGTCAACTACAGCATGAATTTGTATGATTGCCTATCAAATGATCAACTCCTGGTCTTTGTCACTTTTACTAATGACGGGTTAATGAGTCACAGAAATCTCAACGGGGAAATCGTTTCTTGGAAAAGAACACGGCGTGTTCTCCTAAAATAGGTTTCATACGTGATCACCCACCTCTGCCCTTCCTCCCAGCTCCACAGGATGTTGACCGTCTGCAACAATTGAGTGATACTCATATTTCTGGCACGCCATTGCACAAGTCAGATGATCAGATTTCACGAGAAATCAACGACTTCTCACGCAGAGACTGAGGCCTGAGGGGGCCGAGAGTTCCACTTTTAGTTTAACTGTAGCATAATCTATGATGAGTATAGGGTAATATATCCTCTTCTAATCTGCTCAGTGAATACATTGATCGGCGATGTTTGCTGGCCCCACCGGATGCTCCTGATTCACAGCTCAATCCGTCTGATTAATGTGATTTGTACAGGTGCAGGTGTTTTGTATTTACTGAGGGATTAAAGTCAATACAGGCTAATTTCTATGTTAAATTGAATTGGATGAGATTCATCCCTTTGTGTGTGTGTGTGTGTGTGTGTGTGTGTGTGTCTGTGTGTGGCTCTCTTCAGTATTTGTACCAAGAAATGACATAACAATAGTGAAATAGAGAACAATGATGTGCTCCATGCTTTGGATGATACCTTCAGTTCCATTTCTCAGCCATTTGAGAAGTTTACTGTGTATTTTTCTTCTTCTTTTTTTTCTTCTTTTTTTTTTAACCTTTGGATGAAATCCTGAAATAAATATGGGCATCATTACCTGCAAGAATCTTTTGTTTTATGACATTCAGCTCTCTGCATCAACCTGTCGTATGGAGAAAAAAAAACCCAAAAAATTCCCACATCATTTGCATTTCATTAGTTCGACAGCCGTATGGAAATAATGGCAGGATTTGCGGGAGAAGATGTGGCTGAGATAGAAGCAGAAACAAGGAAAGAGGGAAAAGATAAGGTGTGGGGAAAACAGGCAGAGACTGCCAAGTGGTAGTTAAGGCCGTTTATCTGAGCAGCAATGAGGCTCAGGAGGACAGGGTCAATATTCACCACCCCGGCTCTCCTATCTATGAGCCTCCTGAATCCACCAGCTAAAAATACCAGCGCTGCTGCTTTATGACCAGAGCTGATGAGCCGTGATACTGCTGCTCGCTCTCCTAATGCGGTTACAGAAATCAACCTTGTCCCCTCTAGGCGGATCTCAGTTATTATCAAGCAAAACAGACTGGGAAGATGAGCGTTTTTAATAAGTTGTCGAAAGCATTTTAGCATGAAATTAGAGGCTAGGGCCTTTTGAATATATGACATCTGTGTTTTATTTAGTGAATCAGCTCGAGTTTTCTCGTCTCAACCTAAAGAGTAGCATAAAGATGTGGAGGGGAGGTCATCGGTGGGTGCTATTATTATAGATGGTGAGCACCAAGGAGGAGATCTGAGGAGTGATAGAAAGAGAGATACAGCTGATAATGGCCGTCATGGTAACGGGTCAAGAGGGAGCTCTTGCATACATTTACAGAAGGAATCTCTAAGAGTTCAAGTTAGTATCAAGTGGGTGGCAAGTGACTATTCAGCACTGAGAGCTCACCCTGTGGAGAGGCGAGTGAATGAGAACATTAGACATCAAAAGTACCTGGGACTGAAACACACAAAATAAATTTTAAAAATAGAGCTGAACGAGAATAATAGATGCACTTTTCTTTTCTTTTTTCCTTATAGGCTACCTTACTGTTAAATATACTGTTCCAAATCAGGTCTGGCCCATTTTTTTAAAAGGTCAGTCTCATCACTAGATCTGGGATACATCTGTAACTAATCTGGCAGGGATTTTTAGCCATGATCACAGATCTAAGCAATGCCTGGATTGAATAAAGGTGCTGATACGTACATATATATATATATATATATACTCATGACATATGCATATATATACATATATATACTCATGACATATGCATATATCTATATAGATATATGCATATGTCATGAGTCCTAATCAAGCATCTGCCCATAGCTGGTCCAGGTTATTTCTATGCCCTCCACAGCAACTGTTTTAAATGACTTTCAGTCCAAATGGTTTAAACTGCAAAAGAGAAAGTTAATTTCCCCACACCTTATTTCATCAGTCAACTGTGGTGTCAAATGCAGAATGAACGTCTGACCTCAGCTTTAGAAATGGAAATTACAGCATTTACAATTCTATGACAACGGGTAAAGCTCTGCTGACAATGATCATGTGACGTGATAAAAAGCTCCCAAATAGCTACAGAATGGACCTTATGGTGAGTTTTGTTTTTTCACCCTCATCTAAAACATATGTTTTGAAACACAGATGGTAGTTATGTGCCTGGAGAGCCTGGATCTATACTTCAAATGGTTTCAAAATGGCCTTGAATGGTCTTTGATTGACACACGATGCACTGGTTCTAAAAATAAAAAGATACTATAACAAGTACAACAACAGCAGCACTTTCTAATATCAGTAGCATATAAGTGGGGTATAATTTTGAGACACAGTACACATGTAAACAAGGGGTGGAGCCTGGGTGCTGCCACCAGGGGATGCTGCAAAGAAAGGTGACCCAGTGGTGCGACTGTCGGGTGGTGATGGTGTGATATTTGCTCACATAAATGGCATTCATAAATTGCATCACATTTTCAAAAAAATGCCCTGAGAGCTCTCACCACCATGCTTCATGTCCAGCCCAAGGCGTGTCAGTCCATTTCTGTAAGATGGCTATATTTAGAGTTATTTACTGGTAACACACTGAGTAATTCTCAGATGCGTCATTTAAAATACCCATGACTCTTATCACGTAAACATAATGCTTAGACACACACACACAAACACACACACACGCCTATGCTGCATGGTCTGTATCTTTCGGTAATTTGTCATTTCAGTTTTTGATTTTTCATTTTACAATACAAAAATCTAAATTTAAATGCAAGGCGTTTTCCTTTTCATTGGTAACAGGTGATAGTGTCATGAAAGGGGAGTCCCTGAAAGGCTCAGTCATTCACAAGAAAAGATGTGGAGTGGTTCACCAATGAAAATCTGTGTGGGCAAATAGTCCAACAGTTTAAAAACAACGTTTCTCAACATGTAATTAGAAGAAATTTGAGGATTTCACCATCTGCAGACAATTTTGCTGGCAAAAGATTCAGAGAATCTAGAGAAATCTCTGCACGTTAGGGACAAGGACAAAAACAAACATTGACTGCCTGTGGACTTCGATCCCTTCGGGCAGCACTGCATTGAAAACTGACATGATTCTGTGAAGCGTTTTACTACATGGGCTCAGGAATGTGTTAAGACTCTATCATGCAAAGTGCAAGCTATATAGCAACAACATCCAGAACCGTGGTTGACTTCTTTGGGTCCAAGCGTCAGTCCATCCCAGATGTCTTGTCCTCTGGGCTAAAGAGGAAAAGAACCATCCAGATTGCTACTAACTCAAAGTTCAAAAGCCAGCATCTGTGACGGTATGGGTGTGTGTTCGTGCCCATGGCATGGGTAACTTGCAGATCTGTGAAGGCACCATTGATGCTGAAAGGTACATACAGGTTTAAGAACAACATATGCTGCCATCCAGACGAAGTCCCTGATTATTCCAGCAAGACAAAGAAGCCACAGTCTGAGCACCTTACAACAGCGTGGCTTCAGAGTAAAAGAGTCCAGGTACTCTGCAGCCCAGACCTGTCCCCCATTGAAAATGTGCTGTGCATTATGAAGCACCAAATACGACAAATGGAGGATTCGGGCCTGTTGAGCAACTGAAGCCGTATATCAAGCAAGAATGGGACAGAATTCACTTTACATCCTCAGCCATTAGTGTCCTCTCTTCCCAAACACTTACTGAGTGTCGTTGAAAGAAATGGTGATGTAACAGAAAGGTAAGCATGAACCTGTCCCAACTCTTCTGAAACATGTTACAGGCATCAAATTCAGACTGTACAGTATAATTATATAAAAAAAGCTATTAAATTAATCAGTTTTTGAACATTAAATATTGCCTTTGTATTGTATTTTATTGCATTTAGGTTCAAAAAGATTTGCAAATCATTTTATTTTGTTTTTATTGACATTTTACTGTCATTATTTAATATTAATATCTCAACTTTTTTGGAATTGAGGTTGTACTTGCATGCATACACACACACACACCTAAAGGAGCACTGTCTCTGCTGTTTATTCTGATGCGACACATGCTTTCTGACAATCTCCTCAAGCACATACACCTAGAGCAAAACAGACCGACATACTGTATGCCTCTTTTGGAAACACACACACACACACACTCATACACAAAATGTCCCCATAATGTAACTCTCCTCCTTATCCCTTCACATTCATCATGTCATTGTATTCTCTGCCAGTGGAGGGTCTCCCTTTCAGTTAATCAAATCAGATGCTTATCCCCGTGTCATGCAGAGAGAGAGAGAGAGAGAGAGAAGAGGGAGAGAGAATAAATACAGAGACTTATTTGTGTTTCCACACAAAAACTAACAGGGATAATACTAATAATCTCCTCACAGACCAGTGACACCAGAAAAGTGTACAGCAGAGGAGCTGAATGTGCTGCGCCACATACCGAACATCCAGACACACCATGACTGGAATGACTGGATTACCAATTAAGGGACAAAATGGGAGGAGACAGAAAATCTTGTAGTAATGGTGTGTTTACAAGGAAGTAATGGTGTGTTTATAGTGAACGTCACCACAGGGTCATTTGAGTTCATTTGCATCGTGGGGAAAGAACCCACGAATATTCCTCAAATATTCTCCTCTGGCAACAATACTAACAAACCAACGAAGAAGAGGAAGAAAGGGGCCAATATTGTTTCTTTAATATTTCCGCCATTTCCTTGCATGATCAACCATGACTGAAGTAAACACAATTTTTGCTGCCTTGTATTTGTTGTGGAAGTCACAGATACGCCGCTGTGTTCTCACCATTATCTATACAAAGTTGTACTGTACAACTACAGCTCCAGGTGTCCACATGCAACAATGTATCTGAAGAAGAAGCAGCTTTATTGATCACATATAATTAATTATGCATTTGATCCCTGTGGAGCAGTGGGCAGCCCTTACGGCGCCGGGGGAACAAATTAGGGTTCAGAATCTTGCTCAAGGATACTTCGACATGTAGGCTGCAGGGGCTGGGGATTGAACCACCGACTTTCTAATAAGTGGATGACCACCCACCAATGCAATCTGCATCAACGTCCTGCTGACGTTCGCACGTCTGACGTCTGGAGAATCTCAAAGCTGACACAAACTTCTCGCATGAGTTGACATTTTTCGAGTTTTGTGTCTTCACCTGGCAAAATTTGTGTCTACTTGCAGCTTTGCATTGACTTTGCACAAAGTCTTGCTCGTGAAAAATTCACGCCACGTTCAGTGTGAGCATGCCATGAGATCTTAAAGGTGCTCTTCACTAGGTATGAGGGAAATACATGAGAGGAGCAAAAAAAACCAAAATGGTCAAAATCAAAATTACCAGGGGACAAACTTTTGGCCAGGGGCCCTTTAAAAAGTGAATCCGGCCATGCAAGAAGGAGTGTTTCATGCCAGAAACCTGCAAAGAATTAAACTGAACTGATGTGAATGAGAGTATTGAGGGAAGGGGAAATGGGTGTGTGCCTACACACACACACACAGACACACACCCCAAAGACTTTTCATGACATTCCTTCTATTTTCTTGATGATTGTATCATTGTCACTGCTTCCATGCCAGTGAATCGGAGGCACTGAATTATAAATGTACTGAACTCAACTCAACTGAAAGGAATTGGAAGAGTGAGAGGCAGCCAGAAAGAGGGGCAGGAGATGACATAGGGGCATGAAGAAAAGGAGTGAAGAGAGAAGAGAGAAATACACATAGCTACACAGAGGAGGAGAAAGAGAGAAGTGACATCACATTTCCCAGCATCTCTCTCTCTCTCTCTCTCTCTCTCTGGCACCTTTGCTCCACTTCTCTCCGAGGAGGCGCACGCTCGGTTTCTCGTTGTCCTCTTTTCGTCGTTCATAAAAAAAAGGGGGCTGGACCACAGAAACGTGGAAAAGAAAACCCTCTCCTGACAGGATGAATAACAGTTTCAGGAACATGGCGTCGATAGGAGATTTCGACCCGCTCAACGCGTCTATTCCGGCCACCAAAGTTGAAATCACAGTGTCCTGCAGGTAGGGGAATGTGTCTGTTTAACCTGGTTGTAGTCTGACAGGGTGAGGGGGGAAAAAAACGCTGCCATGAAAGCAGCTGGAAGTCACCTGTAGCCGAGCTTAACTCTGTACAAGTTTCTGTTTACATCCAGTGTGTAGAATTTGAGAGTACAGCGCCGATAACTGCGTTGAGAAATGTCACATTACGCCCATTTGTGGCGAGTAGTAGTGTCACTGTTGTCTACCTGTGCGATTGAAGGAACGCTAGCTAATTTAAAGCTGTACAATGTCCATTCGTCACTTTTACTCCACTTCAGCTGTGAAAACGAGCGATATTAACGACTTCATAATAACACAGGACTATTCCAGTAAAGTTGTATGAATAGCTATGGGATTGTGCCACTGTAATATCAGCACTGTAGCATTAAAAAACCCCGTAAAGTCCTCTCAAACTCACTTAGCCTGCTGTTTGACGTTATCGGGTTAGCATGTTTACAGCAGGACATTTATGTGATTTATGGCTCTTAAAAACACAATGTCAGACATACAGCCACACTTTAAGACCATATATAAGTACACCATAGTGACACCATAGGAAATAGAATCAATACAATAAGGTTTTAAATGATTATTTGATATCAAAACACTGTTGTGTGTGTATTGCGTACGTTGTAAAGCGCAGGAGGGCACGCGGAAATGCGCACGAGCGTGCTGATGATTTCGAACTGTATTTGTGTTGTTTCCTGTCATGTCAGCTGACAGTCTTGTTGCTGCTTTGCCACTTGTCAACAGAGAGGCTTATTTTTTTTAAATCATAACGCATACAAGGCTTTAAAATCATTACACACAGTTATGGATGGTAGGTGCATCTTTCCTGACGTGATGGGAACAGACACAGAAGGCAGGGGACAAGGCTGGGGTGTATTTAACCCTCTTTGAAAGAGGGCTTTATCCCTCATTCAAGAGGGATTTTCCTCCCCTGCATACGAGCAGGGTGAGAGATGCAGAGAATGTGGTTTATTTTCCCCCCAGACTGACCCACAGTAGGCTACAATACAGTATGTCTCACAGATCAGCTACAAGCTCTCATTAGCCTCCTGTAAAGGGAATCCTGTTAAATTTGCCACCCCATTAAATGGTCATAAATAGCACATAAAGGTAAAAGGAACATTTAATACAGGTACTAAGTCTTTGGA
Source organism: Chaunax sp. Z400 (assembly GCA_037577475.1). Classification (NCBI taxonomy): domain Eukaryota; kingdom Metazoa; phylum Chordata; class Actinopteri; order Lophiiformes; family Chaunacidae; genus Chaunax; species Chaunax sp. Z400. The sequence continues at coordinate 10,040,490 of CM075204.1, forward strand.
TAAAGAGCTCTGTCATTGTAAAACAGGTTTCTGTTTATTAGTGATCACATCAGCAGTCCTATCTCTACAGATCTTAACATAAAATATGTTGCTGGAGTGAGCAGTAGGATTCAGTGAGCCGAAGTTTCTCTGTATTGACACAAGACTCATAGGAGACTTGTACAGTTTGCCGATATGTGTGATGATATGTAAATCTGTCTGGGCTCCACTGATCAAATGTTGAATGGAAATCCCCTTGTAAGGAGTGGAAATTTTCTGGATCTGGAAAAACGTGTTCCTTTTCAGGGCTTGGACAAATAGTCAAATGAAATTGAAACTGAAAACAACTTTGCACTTCTACGTCTTTGCAGGGAACAGTTTGGCAGTGTTCCCCTCTTTTGTGGGTGCATTGTTGTGCTTTTTCTTTTCCATAGTTTTTTTTTTCTCTCCCTCAAACATGTTGTCCCAAACACTGCCGGTCAGAGTGTGAAGAAATTCTGAAGAATTTGAAGAATTTTGGTGTTGTGTTGCCTAATCCTCACAAAAAATTCACAAAAAGTGAAATCCATTTGCGATATTCTACAGTTCCATTTCCAGTTGCTGCTTTAGTAAGAGTATATAACCTACCTGACTGACATAAGTGAATCTTAGTAGACCAAGGAAGAACCAATCAGGAATTTCTACTCTTTTGAACATCGCAAGATAGGGCTTTTTTGACCATTTTTCTTAGTTACACATAAACTTCTTGATATATTACCACGAACCTGGGTGTTAAGGTTGGCCATGTGCCAAGAAAGAAAGAAATCAATTTAAAGTGGATCCGGATAAAGGGGTTCATCCATGCAATTTCTTTTCTTCACTTCTTTAAACGTTGCGAGATGGGGGCTTTTCCCAGCATTTTTATCCATCACTTTTTAACTAATTAAAAGATTAATATCAAACTTTCTAGAAGAGTGGAGCATGTAAGGAGCCATTTGATTTGGGAGTATATCCAAGGGGAGAACCCTGAGGCCAGCCGTTTTGATGAAGCACATGCCTTGTTGGAATTTGGATTAGGGTTTAATTTAATTAAAAGGGACTGGGCCATGGTTAAGATATACAATCCACTGAGTGCCCTTCTAATTTATGTGTAGAAATGAGATTGATTGCCTCAATGCTGTTGGTTGTCAAACAGAGAAATTTACGTCTTCATGTGATGTTAAGGCTACATTACTACACGTCAAGGAGCTGACAGAACCAGTTCCCTGCCCCGCCTGAGTCCCTCGGTTACTGCAGTTACTGTATTTCCAGAAGATTTCAGTACCATCTCCTTAGTAACAGAGAGACCATGTCATCTTGCAGCACAATATATGAACATGTTTGGCAGGCTTTGCTAATGTCTGAGTCACCCAGCTGCCCAGCCCCCAGGGGTGTGTGTGTTTTGGTGGCTGTCCTCCCACCTCTCAACCTGAGGTAGAGTGGAAATGCCATGGTTATGGCCAGGTGTGTGTGCATGTGTATGTGTGTGTGTGTGTGCAGTTACATTGTGTGATCCTGTAAGCACGCACGCTGCGTGTTTCTATGTGTGTTTTGTGCGTGTTTCATTGCTTTTGTAAATGTTCACAATAGGAGGTGTGTACTATCACCATGGTTTCTACTTTGATGAAAGTTTCCCTGTATGTGTGTGGGGAAGGTGTCAGAGTGAGAAATTTCACTGAGGAGACAGAGACTTAATGGAGAGCAATATGAACGAGTTGTCACTTAATCAGATAATTTGGTTACAGTATGGTGGCAGCGATTTTCTCTGGCATTCAAACCCGGGACGAGAAAGACAACAAGGTTTCCGTTTTAACAGGCCATTAAGTTGAGTGTATTTTATGGAAATGAGTGCAAATATCTGCAATGAAGATAAGTTAATTTGCCTTGTTTCCAATGCAAATCAGCATTCTTGAAACACTCGAGGCTTATTAAAACTAAGCCATAATGATGGAAAGAGAGAGGAGAAAACAATACAAGAAAAAGAGAGTTGCAGTGTAATTCAGATATTACTCAGATGCTATATGGCTTTGATCAGACTCAGCAGGGATATGGATACATTTGGCTGATCAATGGCAGAGCCTGAGGTATCAGCTAGGATCAATACGCTAGCAGCTCTGCCCTACTGCGTAGTATAAAGCACACCTGCATAAAAGTATGTTCACACATACTGCATAGTTCTACATATATGAATGACTGTACTAACCATTCATAGCCCACACTCACAGTTACCGAAGAATAAATTGCTCCCTGATGCACTTAACCGTTACCAGGGGACTCTGCTGTGAATGGCCTTGAGCTCAAATATTCCATAATAGTCATCGATCAGGTGAGCACACGCTGTTTTTTCATGCTCAAACACACACACACACACACACGTGCAGGTACGCACAAAAGAAAATCTGCCCATGTTTCAAATGAGTGACATGCTCTGACCATAGTTGAATGAAGTTTGTTTGTAGAGTATGTCTCAAGTAAAAATGTATTCTTTAGTGTAGTGATGTGTCGTGAATTAGCACACGTTGTGTACCGTTGAGCACAGATGTCGGCTGATGCCCTCGTGTTTTTTTTAGATACCTGTAGATGCAGGTGCTGTAATTTAACCTGTGTTTTTGTTGATATGTGTATTATGTCTCTCTGTGTGTGTATATCAGGGTATCATACAGTTTTGTGCCTGTAGCATCAAATGGTAGCATCAGCATCAAACGCCTGGTCAGATTTAGGATCTGGTGCACTTTTCTTATTCATTGAAATTATAAGTAAAATATATTTTTCTATCAAATTTGGAGAGCTTGTTCATGAAAGGATTTTTGTACAGCTGCTTTAAAAGGTTGTAGAAAAACATGTTTGTCAAAATTCCAATGTTCTTGAAGGCAACGCATTGACAAGATTTTTAGATTTTAATCAGTACTAGCGCTCAGGTATTTTATCAGTCTTTACCTTACACTCCCTGAGTTTGTTCTTTATCCTGCCTTTGGGATTGTTGATGAGTGTCCTCCTTAGCACTTTTGTTCCATGTGTGCGCCCCTCTTTGTTTGCCAGTTCATGTTTGTACCTTCTGTCTAACCAGCCATTACTTGTGTTTCTGGATTGTTCGGATTGTTTCTCTGATCTTGCCTGTTTTTTGGACTTTGGATTTTTGCCTGTTCCTTGTTAATATTGTTTGCCTGTCTTGGTCTCCTCTGGTCTGACCCTTGTTTGTATCCATCAATCACCACTGAATCACTCCTGAATTTTGCTCTTAGATGGTTTATTACAGAAAGTGTGTGAAACAAGAGCAGAATAGTCATACATTCTGTCATTGCGTTACTTATGGAGGTAATTGTAGTGAAGATTATTCCCCTTTTTGTTGGGACCCCCTACTCCCACAAGGACCCCTAGCGTCCAGTAAATCCTTTTTCTACCAGCAAGATAGCAAAGAAGTAAACAACAACAAAGAAGCTTATGGCCCAGAGGAATGACCCTGAGAAAAGCTACTGTCTTTTGAGTAGAATCAAAACAATGTTTTTCCCCAAATGTCTTCCAGACTGCTCAACACATCTTTCCTGTCTGTCTTGGACTCGCTCTCTTTTCCGTCTCTCTCTCCTTCTTGCCATGCATCCCTGCGCTGTCAAGCAAAGATCCCAAATGTTGACAGTAAGAACTACCTCCTCTTCTGTTTACGTTCTCTCCACTGTCAGAGGGTGGGAAGAATTATAAAAAAGTGTCTCTTCCTTGTATCCATTGTTGCCACAACGTATGGGTTGCGATGTAATTGAAAAAACAGAGCAACGGGTGCTTTTATTTATGGTTAGGGCTAGCTTTGTCCTGCATATGTGTGTTCTTCCACCGTGAAGGTGAATGTCATGTCATGTTTAGAATTTAAAAAAAGTTCAAAACAATAGGTCAGTAAGTCTTAATTATTGCCATTAAGTCTACGTCTATACAAATTGTTCCCGCCTGATTTCAGTAACGGCTTGTTAAAAAAAAGGCCAAATTTGAAAATGAGGTCATATTTGTGCAGGCGTGAAGGTTGAGACATGCAAATGCTGTGATTCTGATGGATTCACTCTAATAATGTGCCATCATATCAACTTCAAGCCACAAGTAGTCCTGCAGCTTTTGGTATAGCCATGCCAGATATGAGTCAAAATACCCATTACATACAGTAATCCTAGTTTAGGCTAATCTCTTGACACAAATCGTACTTGTTGCCATCTCACAAGTTAATGTTTTTCTTCATTGATCATGTAGATCGTGTAGAGTTCTTTGAGGTTGATGTCCACGAGATACTCAAGGACAAAGTCTGTAGTCTGCTGTGGCCTAATATCAAAAGAGATGGTCCACACCGATCTTGAGTCATGTGTCTATTATTCAGGTGCTGCCCCGGGAACTCTGCAGAGAGCAGGGAGAGCATACAGCCTAGTGCTGGAATCAGTTGGCAGTACGCAGACATGGTAATCATATGCTTGTCATGCCGTTCAAGAGGTTACTCATGTCCTTTCTCCAGGTGGAAAACCTGGCCTTTGTCTAATTTCTAATGGGCTCATTTGGCAGCATGGATTTCACTGTTCTTCTGTTGGCAGGTACATACTGATGGTTTGAAACCGGAGAAAGACTCCCATTGGGCAGAATGACATCTTGTTCCTCTATTCCTTTAAAAGGCCTGCTGTTGCCCATCAGCTGGTGTTATATTAATGCTGAACGCAGCGTGACCACAAGCACATGAAGAAGCCTTTTAGATTGGTTTAACATTTGCATATGATTTCACGCTTCCAGCTGCATTTGTACTTACAAATCCAAATCGATATGCCTTATTTATAATTCACATCATTGAAACAAACAAAAAAAAAATCACTGGCTTTTAAACTGACTGGCTTCATTACTGAAGGTAACATTATGACACAGTAGCAAAATATTGGAAGGAAGGAGTCTACTTAAATCTGACATTACGTCACTTCTCTGGCCTTACTAATTTCTACCAAGACAATGGTTTGTCTCTGTTACACATTCAGTGCATTACCAGTAAGGGCTTTGCGTGTTTGTATCAGATCAGATCATGTAATGTTGGTCTTTCAGTGGCATTGGTATGTGTAAGTATTTGTTTAATACAAACACTCCATGAGTGACTTCATGACTTATTTATGAGTTGCCACATGTTCCACATTTTTTGCAGTATTTCTAAATAGCTGCATTTGCCAAAGGATTTTTGGATGACAATCTCACCTCCTTTAAATGTGACTATTTCGCCACAAATCACAAGAATTCTGTGATTCCCACAGAACTGTAGTCCTTCGGTCTTGCAAAACCCTCTGAAGCAGTGTGTAAGCTAAAGAAAGCTGGAAAGTGCACTTTTCGTTTAAATAGGACCGTACAAAGGCAGAAAAACGTATTGATTTTTCCATTGACTGGTATGCATCTTAGTCTCCACATTGACTTTGAAGCAAAGTTCAGGTCTTTGTTGTTGAAGACGTTTGAGAGAGCTCAAATAACCACAAATAAATGATAGAGGATTTCCAATAAATAAACAGTTATTTAGCTGAATCAACAAGGGAAGCGTACAGGGAGGACACTTGAGCATATTGCTCCACAGCCAGGAAAATGAACAGAAAGTAGGCCACTGAAATCCAGGTTGTGTAAGGCCAGATCTTACAAAACAGATATGGTTTTTGGACAACTGAGACAAAAGGAAAGGAAAAGCTTGTCAGTTCAGATTTTAGTTGGAATCTAGGCTATTATGTCGTAATGAATACATTCTTATTCATCTTGAAAAATAAATCCGCTGAAAGAAATTATAATTTGTTTTAAACTTAAGTGTTTCCATGTAGTGTAGTGTTTCACAGAATTTATATTATTTATTATGATTGACTGCATGAGGCACAAAAGGAGCCAGCTGAGGTTGAGAAGCTTTGGGCGACTGATCAGAATGCCTCCTTGTTGCTCGTTGTTGCCCATCATTGTCCTTTGGAGCTTTCCTGCTCATGCCCAACTTGCAGGATTCCCAGGGGTGGACTCAGAACATAGTTATTATTTATATATTGTCTGATCTGAGATTTGAGAAAGCGTTGCTGAGGTGATGTCCTGAATATTTTGTCTCTCCTGCCCATTGTCTTGTAAAGCAACCACAGGATGCAGCCTCTTATTTTGCTCTGAGCATTAGGGCTGAACCACTAACCCCCACAACCCCGGCCTTTAATGTTTGGACCACTATCTATTTTCAGGTGGCTCACTCCCACTCTGTCTATGGGAAGTGATTGGTTGACCTTTCTGGCCCCATAGAGCTCACATAATAGTTGTCTTATTGAAGACAACACTGACAACCATCGCTTTGAAAGGAAGACAGGGTTGCATACTGTGCACCGGTTCAATGCCAGCAAAAAGCACAAAAGGATGTGTGCGCAGTGATGATGGCCGCTAACTTTTACTGTCTGTTTACCTGTGTTTCCGAACAGCAGGCAGAGCAAATGATTTTGGATGGAAACACAGTGGTGCTGGCAATCAGTGAGACAATCAATACTGAAGAAACCCTTTCTGAGCTGCTATGAATTGAATCCGTCTTGTCTCTGTCTTTCACTAACTGCTTCTGACTGAGGCAGGGTGTGTTTTTGGCTGCTATCACAGTGTGTCTATGTGCATCTTTGAGTTTTTATGTGGGTGATAGAGGCAGTCGTATTCTGTAATCAGGTTTGGGCTTTTTCTTGTCCAGTCAGGAGAGATTTATCCACTTGGAGGAAATTACTGCATTCAAAGGGAATTGTTATCGATCCCCTTCCGACTGTTATTCTCTCTCTCCAGGTGGGTTTCTACATAAGTCACCAGATGGTATGTGCACTTTGCCACAATATCTGTGTCTCTGTGTGTTTTTAATTGCACCATACACTGCACACATTTGGAGAGGTGAAAACACACAAACCACACACTGACGCAATGCCTCCGCTCCACACAATCAAGCTGTATGGCTGTGGTAAGAAAATGGATTGATAACGATCTGATGGAGAAGCAGAATGAGAGGCGAGCCATCGGCAAAGATCAAGTGCTACACACACACACACACACACACACACACACACACACACACACACACACACACACACACAAACCTGCTGTGTACCACTCTACTACTACAAGGAAAAGTATTAAGTGGAGAAGTACACGTTGACCTTACTCTCAAGGTTAGACAACAGTGGTGTTATTTTAAAATGCAGGTGATAAAGCATGGACTGAAGGACACATACACACATACACACACACACACACACACACACACACACACACACACACACACACACACACACACACACACACACACACTTATTACAATAACACTAATAATAATAACAATAATAATAATAACAATAATAATAACAATAATAATAATAATAATGGGAACCTGTGGTAAAAGAAAGCACAAAGACTCAGAGGAAGAAGTCAAGTTATTCATTGTTTGGGCACATTTTGTCTTCATTGAAGATGGCGGCAAACAAAAAGAAGTCAAATGCAAACAATTCAGAAAAACCAGGTAACGCCCCCAATTTGTTTAATCACCCGTAATATAATCAAACTGCCGAGTATGAAGAGCTCATGGCTCAAAAAAAGAGAGAACTACAAGCTCCTAAGTGCTTCTGTAGTGCAGCTGTCACTAACAGAATCATTTACAAATGTCACACAGTATGCAAAGGCTTTGTGAAGACGGACAGAAATAACAGATGACATTGTATATTACACTGTGAAGGATATGGCTCCCATAGCTACTGTGGAACAAAGCAGGTTCAAACGTATCCTTAAAACCCTCGACAAAAAGCTGCTCCGTTGCAAAAAATACTTTCCCCAAACTGCGGCGCCCAAACTGTAAAACACACGTCGTAAGAAGGTAGCTGCCTAGTTGAGCTGATTTAAAATCAGAAAGACATGAACATAAAACACGCTGTATATGCACACATTCAAAAGCACGTGGACAGTCATGCACGCACACACATTCTCAGATATCTGTGCCGCTGTGCCTTCCATCAGTCAGAGCTCTAATGACATTTTCATCAAGTTTGACACACAAATGCGATCACGTTTAAACCTCTTGACATTTTATTTTCACTTTCATGTAGATTGCCTCTCAGCGGACATAAAGCCATAATAAAACAAAACAAATTCTAATTCTAATTCTGCCAGCCCTATTATATATTTTTACATTTTGCATGCGTATTTGCATATTGAGATAGAAATGGGACATATCTATTTTCCTCTACTGTTTCACAAAAGCAAGGCACTGCTCACCAAGGTCTCAGATTGACATTGTAACACAGATTTGAGACTATTTGACCAGAAAGATGCCATACAGTAAATCACCTTCACAGCCCTATTTACTGCCAGAGACAGACAGAGGCAGAGGGGACAGAGAAACTGGCTGGCCTAATGAAGTCATCTCCATCCCAGTCACATAGCACAGAGGCTGTTCGAATTCCTCTAGCGATGCTGCCTCCTGGTCTGTCTGTCCCCCCCCCCCCCCCCTCATGTAGAAGCCCCTGGCCTCAGCCGGGGACATCGTCCCTTTATTTCTGTAACATGTACAAACACACACACACACACACACTCAGCATCCTGTTGACAACATTGCATGAGAAGTATACCTCCAAATACCTTCCTTCCTTATTCCATGGTAGCTCTGAGCAGCCTCATCGAAACAGAACACATGCTTACACACTCACACTGTCTGCCAGTCTGCTCCTCAAATATCCAGACAGATCACAAACCACCCTCACTTATGTACACCTCACATAAACAGGAACTGTTTTCACACATGCACAGTTAAGTTTAAGAATACTGCATGACAGTGCATTAAATTAAAAAAAACCAAGTAATATATTTCTGCTATTATTTCACTTTCTGCTCTGTGTATAATGTAGCTTAGACATTTGTCTGTATGGAGCAGTTAGATTCCCACAAAGGCCAGTGACGTGTTAATGAATGAACCTATAGGTGAGTTAGACTAAACTGCACTGAAAGCAGTGACTGAGGTAATTAAGGTAAAATGCCACGAGCACAGCACGTGTTGCCGTGCGTCGTCCATGACTGATGTGTATTTTGCTGCAGATGTCTGTGTGTAAATGGGTATTAGTGTAGTATTTTTCAGCGTGTGTGTGTGTGTGTGTGTTGAGATGTTCTCTTGGCTCTCCCAGCCCTTGTCAAGAAGAATTAGGGCAGCCCTCTTAGAGAAGCAGAAAAAGAATACAAGCTGCTGAAGCCCCCTTTAGTGTGTGCGTGTGTGAGAGAGAGAGAGAGATTGTGCAAACATGCTTTTTCTTCATGCTCTTCAACAAATGGTCATCCCTAGCAAAGCGGATGGATCAGTAAACGTGTAAAAGATGGCGATGAGAAAGAACACAAAAGAGAAAAAGAGGAGATGCAGGTACCTGTAGCTCTGTGCTCAGCGACCTGTCGAGAACATCTGAGCATGCCCAGTTGTCTCCTCTCGCTCCACGTTTCCAAGATCATTCCTGGTCCGTTGCTAAGGACATCCACTCAAAGAAGACTCGTGCAGTGATTGATGTGACACTGAGAAGGAAAGGCCAAGAGCAAAGGACCTTTATTTGTAAATGCACACAATACAGTGTAGATCTTTGTTAAAGAAAAGCAGCATTTTAACATCCTAACTGGAAAAACACTTGATCTGAACCCAGAGTGTGTAAAATGGTACCTGAAAGGACTTCAAGACCATTTTTCTATACTTTAAAAGATATCATCTTGACATCTAAGTGATTACAGGAAAACATCGCAGCATTTTCCTTTCTCGCCCCGTCACTCGTCCTGTAGTAGTCTATGATTTGGTCCTTACAGACTCTGCATAATGTACGAGGTGTGTTAGACCTGCCTAACAAGCACTTAAAGCTCCATTAAACAGTATTTTTGGCATTAACATTTAATGAGAGGACTCCCGGTGAGGTGAAAGGGTTGCTTGTACCGCCTGACCCCTTCAGCATCATCGCTGCACTCTGCAGCTTTTAGCTTCTGTCTGCTCATTGTGGTTTCGTGGATTGACAGGTCTGTACCTGAGAGAGGAGAAAATGAGTTTCTCAGAATTGCCTGTTCTTTGTCTCCTGAGAAATGATTAACCTTTGGGAGCCATTTAGATAAAAAAAAAATGTTAAGATCGTTGATCGCTCATAACTAGTACCTGAATAGTAAAGAGGAGTAGCAGGAGACGAAAGAGAAAGTGAAACAAACTGGAAGGTAGAGGAATTGAGGAGAGGTCTCTGGTTTAGTAATGAGTTGGTGTTTGCTCTGTATTCTCCCTGTGCTGCGAGGCTCAGATTAGACCTATAAGGCTATAGGTTATAGAGATATGTTGTGAATCACTTCAATAAGGTCCAAGTCACACTGTTCAGGTTTAAAGACAACTATTGGAATATAGTCTCCAGCAACGTCATGCTTCCTGAAATAAAACAAAAGACGACACTTTCTGACCCAAAAAGGCTCAGAACTTTTACGATAGCAATAACATAAACCGTTCATTATGACCACCGCAGTGTAAAATGGCATTAGGTGGAATCTTGATGCTGTAGCTTGTCAGGATTGTAAACGTAACCAACGTCCTGCTTCCAAACAGGGACCAGACATCCATGTACTGAAGAATTCCAGTAAATTGTAGAAGGAATTGTAAGAGTAAAATTGCATCTTTCTCAGGGTTTCGTTCTTTCTTCTTTCTTCTTTCTTTTGCTGGTGTTTACAGTCACACATAGACTCTAATTTCAGATTTGTCACCACAGCAAAAAATAGCCTCTTTGCTTTCCACCCAACATTGTCTGTGTGTGGGTTCTTTATCTTGTTAAACCAGTGTATTTATCCAAGATCTTCTTAGATCTGGAAAACTGAACCTACAGTACACATATCATGAAGCACTACCTCCTGGACAGCCTGTATTCACTTGTCTGTGTGTGTGTATGTGTGACGTGGTGGACATCCGGGTTAGCTGAACTGGAAAATCATCAGACCATACACAGGTTGCTCTCTGCCTGTATCTACATGTGTGTAACCGTATCTAGTTCAGTGAGATGGTGTAGTCTCCACAGAGCTAATTCAGGTCACGGTCAAACTGAGAGAGAGAGAGAGACACACACAGATGGAAAGAGAGGGAGAGTGAGGTGAGACAGAAGAAGTCGCACAGAAGACAGAACAAGAATTAATGCTATGGGCTCTTGCTGAGAAAAAACCCTTTTCCTCTGAGAAAAGGAAATAAGAGGAGACAGGACAACAGACGAGAGGACTGGTGTAATAATATAGAAGAGTAATGTTATAAGAAATGGGCAGAGAATAATTGAAGCTGTATGAAAAGTTCACATCAGTACAGAAGAGGTTTGAGGAAGCAGAGGTGACGCAGAAGAAATGCGATGAAAAGAGCACCGCACATATCGAGCTTGAGTGCAGAAACCTCAGGCTAAGAGACAGCTGGAGGAGGAGCAGCTGAATGCCAGACAAATACCACCGGAGAAAGATTCATATCTGTGTCACAAAATATATCTGATGAGATGAAAAACCGTCGGTTGATGGCACAGAATCTACTGAGCTACACCGCGTCACCGTGTCGACGGAAACATGCATCTACACATCTACTTTAGAGGCTCGCGTTTGTGACAGGGCTGCATGTAAACAAGAATAATGTCCTCATTTCACTTTCACATTGGTTAGCTTCGCTAACAGGTTAGATTCACCTCTTCTGCACTGCTATTAGGAAAGAAAATAGCTCCCACTAGAAACCGCCGTGTTTACAAGAATGCCTGCAGATTATCTCGAATAACTAGGTCATGATTTCTGCAAAGAGACATTGCTGCTGAGGTTTTCATGGTGGTTTGAACACCACAAGCCAAGTGTCATCCAGTTGCATTATATTTGGGAGAAGGCAGACATTTCTACAGAGAGTATGTCCAAAACACAACTCATGACCTAAACAATCCAGTTGGATAAATAGTTCTATAACAACAATAATAACACTTGGACATTTTATTTATATTGAGGTGCTGTGGACGATAAAATACTCAAGTAAGGTACATGTATCTCAAAATTGCTCTTAAGCACAGCAATTAAATGTACTGTAAGTAAATGCTTGTGTGCATAACTAATCAGAAGTGACTGAATATGAATAAAAGTCATTAACCCCATGAAACCCCAGGAACAAAGAAGTCGTAGTCTAACCTTATTTAAGGACAACGTCCAGAGCAACCATAATACAGAGTAAATCAAAAACATATTCACAAAGAAGATGTTTCATCATGTGCCCTTTGAATTTTATTGACAGCCGGAGAGCTACTGAGGAAAAACCCTGAAACGATGACAAGAAAATAAATTGCATGTTGACAATGGATATGAAAGGACGGCGCTTTCGCTCATCAAATGAGATCTTTGGCAGGCTTTCCTATGAAATAATGACAAATCTTATCAGCAGCGGCACTGGAGGCCACCTCAAATAATACATCTAGATCTCTCGACCTACCATAACGTCTGTGATACAGCAGAAGAAGAAAAAAAAAGTCTCAAAAGTCCCTTTCTTAGATGCACTGCTATCCTGAGATTGTCTGGACATTACCAGGATGAGCTTTATGTTAGGCCCAGACATTTACCTGGCTTAAGCCTCCCCAATATAAAGAGACACAGCCAGTGAGTGGGCTTGTTGATGACGATGATGCTGCATGCAGTGTAGCGGCTTTGTACTCTTCTTTGCTTGCCTGTAGTGTATATTGCCTCCCTGCTCTTTGTTTTATTGCGGATGCCTTCAAATGCAAGTAGCAGTATTTCATGTAGTATTGATAATAAGGTAAAATAAGGTGTTTCACAGTAGGGGAAACACTGAGATTAGTCCTCCTCTCCTGCACGTTCTACTTAGGTGCCCCCCCCCCTCCCTTTTAGATGAGAACACCTGGGACAGAAGACGATGTTCTGCTGTGGGCTCCATGTGTAAAAAGGCCAACTGAGTTCATATGTGAAAAGGGATAAAAACAAACACACAAATGTTACTCTTGCTGCTCTCAGACATTTTGGATGGCTATGTACACTGTCTGCTTCTCCCCTCCTCAACAACTCTTTCACCCGACACCTTTCTTTCTGAAAACGAATTTTTCTTTCCCCTTCTACTTATTAATTTTCTTTCCCTGCTCCCCTCTTCTCTCGACATCTACAGTTTGCTTAAACCCCAATTGATTTCTGGGGCGAATTCGTGACATAGTATTTATATAGAGTGCATTCATGAATTTTTTTATTTTTTTTTTAAAAAGAGAGAAAAGGAGAGAGAAATGGGAAATGGAGAGTCGGAATAGATAGGAGAGGAGAGACGATATGAGAGGAACAGAGGAGAGGTAAAGCCACAGTGGATTGGAGAGGGGAAACTAAGGAAAGAGGTGGAAAGGTGAGTGCCACAAATACCACAGCACTGATGGCAACCCTTTGCTTGTCAAATCAGGTGGAAAAACAACACACAACTGTCAGTCAAGTCAAGTGGCCCCAAATGACTGTCAGTAGTCGCCATGGTTACCATCCCCGCACTGCCATAATCGCGTCCCCATCGAGCAAATGCACAGAGGTGTGTCTCCAGCTGTGTGTGTGTGTTTCCTTCCTCTTGGTGTCAGATGTCAGATGATTGACAGGCACCACATTCATGGCCAGGATGGTAAACTGTAGTGGTACTGGCTACTGGTTCTGGCTGAGAATTTAGATGTTGGTGCAAAGTTGATTAGAAACTGTATATAAAAAATTATTCCCTTTGCCAGATGTGGAGGGTTAAATTAAAATCGGGCAACATAGGCAACATCTTGAGAATGTAGAGGTGGGCAATCTTTTTTTTCTTTTTTTTTTTAACTCAACTTTTAAATACCATGTAGACTGAAAGCAGAGTTCTGGAACCAGTCCCAATTTGGAAAAGTTCTCGATGCCCAAACCAAGAGACCAGTGTTCATGTCCTGTGTGAAACCACAACTCAACGTAGGCCTATTTGAACTTACGTCCATAATTTAATGTAGGTGACATATTTAACATGCCTACAGTCACCTAAATCTGTCTGTGACTGTATCCATCTACCATGAACCATATCTAATCCTTTCACATCACAAACCCATGTGGAACATGAATGTGCTAATGCTTCTAGGTAAAAGGTACAGCCGTTGTTTATGCCTCGAACGTCGTAATCCTCTAATGGGGGGGTGCTTTGCGTCATACACGGCCTCTGTTCTTGATCACTAATTGCCTTAAAAGCTGTATATGTGAAAGCTTGAAGTGGATGCTGCCATGTGAGGTGTTTACGGCGGAGGGATGGTGTGTAACCACCTGCAGGCTGCATGGTGTGTTTATTCCTGCTACATTCCCATGAATCCAGCACTTTTCAAGCTGTACTTTTATCATCACATAAAGAAATGGTTTAAATCAGAATAATCATCCCAGTCAAGGTAACTTAACTAAAAATGATGTACGTAAGTTTGAATTTTTTTTTGTTTTTGTTTGTTTTTTTTGGAGTGGGCTTAAAATAGAGGTGGTAAGATACCGGAAGAGAGAATCGGAAAAGCTATTCAACTAAGCGTTGAAACGGCAAGTGCATTAGAGAGAGAGAAGATGCATTGAGAAGCGTTATATTGTGTGAATGAATATCCGTGCCCTCGACATGCAGCAGAGCGAGAGCCAGCAGGAATGCCATAGGCAGTGTTTTGTGAGGAAGGATGTGAGAGCGAGAGAGCCTGAATTCATCTCTCGCTTTGCCATCAAATGCTTGTCCTCATGACCAGTTGATTGATACATTTGTTTTCCAATAAGAGATCTATTGTATATTATCAGATTTTATTATATTTCTTTTGGACCGAAAAGGTCTAAAACCAAATGATGCATCACGAGTACGCAATTAGGAAACCCTCAGCTGAAATTACCAACACTATATTAGTGTGGTACCTTCATATCTGCAGACCTCCCTCTGACTCATGTGGCAGCTTTTGGCTTTCCACTGCCTGCCTCTGGATGAAAAGGGTGAAGGGGGTAGAAAGAGAGAAAGAGCCATGACTCATTCACATTATTCTCTGAAGTGGAAATCCTGAAAATGTGTTCCCCCCCCCCCCCCCCCCCCCCCCCCCCCACACACACACACACACACACACACACACAAACACACACACACACACACACACACAGGGGGAGCCCAGGAGCCCATTTGGAGTGCCACCATGTGTGATGTGCCTTGAGCAGAAGTCAGTCATAGAGCGTGGTTCCTCAAATTCTCTCTCAGCTGTACCCCCAACTCAAGAGTGCAAAGAAGCCAAATAGTGCCCCCATTATTGCAGGAGTGTATTTTAACATGTAGGTGTATATATATGTCCAGATTTACTCATAGTGGTGTTAGAGATGGTGAAAGATGGTGTGTCATTCCATTCATCTCCTCCCCCTCCGTTTGGACAACAGATGGACTAAAAACGCTTCTTTTTGGCATCACGGGAATTCTCACAGTCTAAGAGAGACCTAAGTCTGTTAACGAGCAGGAAGGACCGAGTGGATACAACAGGTGTTCCTTTGTTTTGAGAGCAAACATAAGATTGTGAGAAAATGTCATGGGTCATTTTAGGTCATTTTGACAAGGTCACAGTAGAGCAAAAGTGAGCAAGACAGAGATGACTGAAAGTAAGCTGACATTAATAGAAGATACAGTTCGGGAGGCTGTTAATTGAAAACCAAGCTTGCAGTCTGGATAGTTTCCAGCCTGTGATGGTTTCAGAGCTTTGTCTGAAAGCCTTTTAAAGTCTCCAAAGATGACTGGAATCATTAAACACATTTTGATGCCTTTTCAGCAACCAGGAAACATCAGGACTCATTATATAGATAAAAGGAAGTGGAAGTGGATGGAGAGTATAGTTTAATTCTTATAGAGGCCTTTACATGTTAATGATTTAAACTTCTCTCTAAAACCATTAGGTGCCATCATCACCACCACCATAATTCATGTAATTATTCACACATCAGAATTAATGACAGTCTCATTACATTTTTTTCCCATAAATTTTTCCTCTTTTTGAGGAACATAGATTCTTCTCAGTTGTAATTTAGTGTCCAAATTGGCTGAAACTCAGAGGTTTGCTGAGACAGATGACTGCACATTTTATCACGAGCCAAGAAAGTGAACTGTCTTTTAAAAAACAATCTCATTAATTTTCTAAAAAGTAGTTTAAAGTAAATGTTGCTCAGGAGAAAAAAAAGTCTATTTTGTTGGCGACTGTTTTTAGATGTTGGACGATGTATTTTGGATTGGCTGAAAATTCACTACAGTGCCCAGGCATTACCAGGGATGTTGTTTAGCGACTTATATCAACCCTGCCATCTAATTTATAAACACTAGTAGTGCACAAGCCTCAATATCTTGACTAATGCTGTGGTAAATCCAGTATTTGTGATAGTTTGTGCATTTCCACAGCTCGGTTAAGAGTTTCACAAGGATAGTGTAGACAGAGCGTGATTGTAGTGTGCAGAGTCATGGCCAACAGAGTACATAAATAGTTTGTTAAATGCATTCACTGTCACATTTGGAAGACAGTTGTTGTTCCTCCTCACCAATGGAATTGTGTTTCTAACTACTTTATCCTTTGTGTCTCCTCAGAAACCTGCTGGACATGGACACCTTCTCCAAATCAGACCCAAGTAAGATCCACCACCTCTCTGTTTGTCCATCACTAGTGGCGAATAATTTATATATCTATATACTATAGAAACACACACACACACACACACACACATATAGGTGTGTAATAAAAGATGTAATAACAAGTAAAGGCCACATGCCAATCAGAGAGTAAATACCTCCACCAGCACCATTCTGTTATTGTTTTTCTAATAATTAGAATGAATTATGAAAATAGAAATAGTAAGATAATAAGATAAAATAGTTGTGGTAGCACCTGGGCCTACTTTATTTTTGTTACTTTATAAATTTGTATTTCAGCCTCCTGGATACAGATCCTCACTAAATTATACATAATCATAAATATTAGTCGACTTTCTGTCTTGCTGCGTTAAAAGAACAGAAAAAAAAAACAACAAACCGTGGATCCACATCTGGATCTGACTGGTCGTTGGCCGTAGGCCCATCCTTCCACCAAGTTTCAGAAAACTGTGTTCATAACTTTTGGAGAGATCTTACGCAAACAGACAGAGAAGCAAACAAACAAACTCTGTTGGTGGAGGTAACAAGTAGAAAATAAGGTGAAGAAATTGAGTGTAAGGAAGTGAGAAATCAATTATGGACAGAAGAAAGGGCTTTTCTTTTGCCGCATGTAGCTGTGAGTCACTTCTCATGGGTGTAGGTGTTTTATTTTCTCTAAATGTGTGAGCTTGTCGGGGGGGGGGCAGGTCTGACTAATCCATGAGGCGAACTAAGAAGCTTTTCCATATAGATTCACAGAATGGCTGGCAAATAATAAATAATTAATGCCGTTAATATATCATAATAATACCGTCAGTGGCAGGGTGGTAAATTAAAGACTACACAAAACAGGCTTCATACTTCCATACCTTCCTCTAGTGGTATCATGGGTATCATGTCATCGTGCAAGTGTGTGTGTGTGTGTGTGTGTGTGTGTGTGCGTGTGCGTGTTACAGAATGTGGGTAAGATGAAATCAAGGGTGAAATTCATGCTTTAATAAATCAAAATAAAATCATTGTTATGAAAGAAGATATATGCCATCTGTAGGTGTGTGTGTGTGAATGTGGGGTTATAATATCAGGATGACTTTAGGTGCTCTATCATACACAGACACACACCCACACAACCACGCACTGTCTCTGACTGCAAAAAAGAAGAAAAAAAAAGCATGTCACTACATTTACGGTAGCAGGGATTAAAATGACTGGAGGCGCTGATGATGATGGCCGTGATGAACACGGTGATGAGGATGACAGTGAATAACGTGATGATGATGATGGAGAGGTGGAGGAGGAGGAGGAAAGGAGCTCAGGCTTTACCCGTACATTTGGCGTGCTCTTGTGCTGAGTAGCACTTGATTATGCTGAGCGCAGCGACTTCGGCCCCCTGATATGAAGCAGCCTGACAGGGCTGAAGAAACCAAGGGGGTACAGGAAAAAAGCAGGAATTGAGACATACCTTGGATCTGTTACTTACTGGTAAAAAAAAAACAACCTTTAAAATGTAAAGAGCAGTGATTCAAGAGAAAAACAAGGCTCTCTGGTAGATGTGGCTAAAAGACATGAAGTCCTTCAATACATCAGAATCCAACATTTTCTTTTATATTATTGTCTTCCTAAATATCACACATCTGTTTCACACCCCAAATAAATATCTTGTGTGTGTGTGTGTGTGTGTGTGTGTGTGTGTGTGTGTGTGTGTGTGTGTGTGTGTGTGTGTGTGTGTGTGTGTGTGTGTGTGTGTGCGCGTGCACATTGTATTCTTACATCTTTTCTCTTAATGTATGTAAAAAAAAAGAACATCAAAGGCTTCCAGAAATGAATTTTTATGATGAGTGAACTCAGTAATTTGCCTTTTAGTAAATTGTCTTGTTTCAGGAAATTGCATCTTTCACCATCTGATGGAGAGAGTATAAAATATACGTTTGCGAGTCGTGAATAAAACTATGCTTTGATGTAGTTTTGTTTTCTTTCCCTCATCCATGTCTTATTTTGTATTAGTCACATTACGGTGGATCCTATACTGTAAACACTGTGACATTTGAGTTTTTCTTTATTCTCACCCATCCTTTTCCTATCCACCGGTTAAAAATCCTATTGTGCAGCGGTCAGGTAGCATATGTAGTGATGAGAGAGCTCTGGGGAGCCATAAGTGATATTAGCATGGGTTTTAGCATTTGATAGTTTAACGATCTTTAACGTTGTTACCTCTGTGCTTCACAGTTTGTGTTCTCTACACACAAGGCATGGGCAACAAGGAGTGGAGAGAGGTGAGTGTGCATGACAAAAAAAAAAATACACTGGTTACGAATAGCCATCTGGAGACCATCACATAGAGATACATGGAGGAGAAGAGATGGAGATGAGGAGAGAAGGGGGTGTTTACACCTCTCATTCCGTGCATGTCAAGTCGACCTCTTTGACCGTTTAAGCAACTGAATAACTTTAATGGTATTTCTGATTCGGGTTATTGAAAAGTCAGCACTGTCAGAACAAATGAACAAATCGGCCTCTATGCTCTATGACTGCTGGACTAAGTTTGTTAACTGTTGGAGGGAAACTGGTGCCTTGGGTTTTCTAAAAGTGATGCCTTCTACCTTGACAGGACCTGAACTCATCGATCACTCTCACTGAGCTAGCTTGTAGTTCTGTGTGTCTGTGCACAGTGGTGCTTTGAGCGAACATCACCATGCTATTATTCTCATAAGGGCATTAATGGTATTTTCTGTGTTAGCTCAGTGACCCCAGTAATTTTATTTATCTCATTAGCAAAATTACAACCAAAGGATTTGCTCATAGAAAAAAATAATCAAAAGTGTATTATGGAAGGCTTATGAGCTATAAATCTAATTAGTATATATAATTATATATATCTAACATTATAATCAAGTCTAATCATTAACTAATTGAACAATAAACATTTTATGACTTACAGACAAAATCAGAACTTACAGCTGTGTGCATGTGTTTACGCACGCATGACTGCACTGCAATCACCTGTGTTTCGCCGTATTAAATATTCATGAATGTAAATGAGGGGGCGAATCTCGCAGCCCCAATCAGTTGCAGTCATTCAGTTGCAGTTGTGAGTAGCCCATCATCTGCATGCATTATTAAAAGGTTAAGTTAAATGCCAAACAGGGGGCTTGCTTGACCCCCATTGACTTGATACTTCAGCTGCTTTGCATTGATTAGTCTGAAGCTGTAGGCTGATGGATCTCCTGAGGGGGAAAAAAAAAAAAAACTACTGGTAATTAATTACTCCCATCAGTCATTGCAACTTCACAAAATGCTTGTAAATGCTGTCATTTGAATAAGATCAACATTTTTAGCTCCGGTGAGCAGCAGAAATATCAGAACGATAGATAAAGTTCTCACGTCATCATTGACATCTTCATAAATAATGTGGATCGGGGTCATATTCGTCTCCTGGTTCAACATTTATAAAAGCAGAAATACATTGAAGAAAACTGGTGCAATTCATCCAGTATTCTGATCTGTCTTTTATCTTCTTTCTTGCTGTCTAGTTTGGCAGAACTGAGGTGATTGACAACACGCTAAACCCAGACTTTGTGCGGAAATTCATTTTGGACTACTTCTTTGAGGAGCGACAGAACCTCCGATTCGACTTGTAAGTAATGTCTACATCTGTGTTAATGGTGTGATGATAATAATAGTATATTATGGTATGATAAAATATTCAGAGAGTAACAAGTTGTTCTTCTGGCACCAGACATTGTTAAGGTCAAAAACATTTGAGGCTCTGGAGTTAATCTTTGATTCGCTAAATGTTAGAAGCCTCTCCTCAAAAGGTTAAGTAGATTACACAATGTGTGCACCACTTGATTAAAAGTCAATCATGCCATCTAATATTATCTCATTAAAAACAATTACCAGAACAAAGGCTTAATTTGATACAAATTGATGTGAAATTCTTTATTTAGCGTTTTAATGTAGATTTGAAAGTTGTTTTCATTTAAATAGGACAGCCTCATTTGTATATAAGTAGGTATTGGTCCAGCATTATTTTCAGTGCTGATATCTCTCTGATCATCCTCCATATTAGCCTCAAAATAAAGGAATGCAATTTCAGTGGTGAGCTGGAAGGACATTTGGGCATTTTTTTGGGCACCGGTATCACTAAATCAGAGAGTCCATGACTTTGAAAAGCTTAGCCTGCTCTCTGTATTTGTTCTAAGGCCATAAAAAGACTAGCTTTATATACTTGTGAGTGCTTACATGATGGTGTGTCGTAAGTTCTGTGACGGCAGGTCTTAAAATTTAATAAGTTGTCATACTGCCTGTTGGTGAGATGATTCTCTTCCTCAATTTGTTCTCATATTACATTACTAAGGAGATTTCAGGGGGCTTTATTTTATTAGAGGAGACTAATTGTGTTATAATCCATGAACCAGGGAGCCATGCCAAAAGAGACGCTGGGATTTGAAAGTTAGACTCTGAAGAGGAGTTAGTGTTTCTACATGTCATGTTGGAGGTGGAGAAAAGAGGGCAAGTATGGACGTTTTGAGGCATATACAGTATATATATAATACTTTATTAATATTAGATAATTCCTATGACTGTCATACTGTGATACTCATGAAACTTTGACTTGGCCTGTGTGATTCATATATGTCAAAGTCATGGATGCCCTTATGAACATATCAATATTTGACTTCATGAGATAATGTCAAGTTGACCCTAATCATATTGTCATGTATAGCATTGCTGTAATACTGTGAGTCCCGCTCCTGATAGGCGCCCTGCCACCAATGATGTTTGAAGAGTGGTAGAAACCTTTGACATTCAGACATATACGCTATGCACTTATAATAATAATATATAATGACTTTATTTATATAGCACTTTTCAGAAACAAGTTACAAAGTGCTTCACAGTAAAAACAAGTTAAGAGAAAAGGCCGTGCGATACAAGGGAGTCTTAGGAAGTGATTTAAAAGAGGTCACTGAGTTTGCCTGAGATCCTCTGGCAGAGAGTTCCAGCAAAAAAAACAACCTTTTGCTGTACTCTAATATAATTGAATATGTAACAGATATATGTTTATAAGGCAAGCTACGTCTCTGAATAAGTAACACTTTGTCCTCTGTGGCAAGTGCACAGAGTCATTAAGCTGTCAGCTCTGCCGAGCAACAATAGCTGGCAGATGTCCGCTATGGAAAACTTTGCCTTATCAGGACATGAAGACGGTTCCAGCCACCCAGTGAATTTCCACCAGTGTGACGTGAAACTCTCACCAGATACTGTAATAAAGCCTAACAGGGAGATATTGGTGGAAAGGACTGTGAGAGGAGTATCTTAACTAGGATCGTTCATTCTAAAACAATAGAGACCACGTATTTGTCCCTTGTCTTTGGTTGCTCTGCAAACCAACTCAGCTTTTGTTACCATTGGTAATGAAGTCTCTTTTTTGAGTCACTGCTCACAGGTGTGTGTTTGTCATCTTTATGTGGCACAACAAAACCACCACACAAGGCAGAGACAAAATAGTTAATGTATGTGGGTGAAGGTTTGTCTATATTTGTGCCCAGGGTTTTCTGTGTCCCTGTGTTTTCCACAGCTGCATTAGCAGTGGTGCTGGACTAATTGCAAACTGTAAAGCACTGAAAATTATGCGTATCCAAACTGAAATTAATGCATCATAATGAGGTCGTCACGACACCAGATTTTTGAAGAAATATAAAGTAAAGATACTGGATGCCACCTCTGATACTGTGGCAAAAAAGAGAAAAGAAAAAAAATCCAAACCAAACAAAACAGTATTTTTGTAAATTATCAGCTTCCTCTGTCACTACACATCGTCATATTGCCATCACACAGGAAACGTGTCACAGGGCCTCACGGACACTCCAGGACAAAGTCGAAACTGGTGAATGTGTGTGTGTCGTGTAGGCATTCCCACTTATGGTGTGTGGCCATGGTGACATTGACGTGTGCTCGTGTGTGATGAGTTTGTGGCCATGTGTCCGGTTTAGAGACGGTAACCATAACAACCAGGGTTTCGGGGGATGGTGGCTATGATATAGGAATGGACAGATTTCCTTCAGGGGAAAGAGAAGCATTTAACCTTTCATATCTACTCAGCTTTCTCCTCTTGTGCACAGCAGCATGACTACTCATAAACGGACTGGTATAAAGCACATTAATTTGAATGTACATGTAAAAACCATGCAGGACCTTTAGTTGAGACATTTGGCTGCATGGTAGCAATAAATATATGGGCGTTCTTGCTGTCTCTTGAGTGGTTTTCTCATTTGGAAGTGAGCATCACTGGCTTTTTATGGGTTGTTGCTAGTATTATTCAGTTTGTCCAACACAAAAACCTGCATGTGCTTTGTCTGTGAATTGTGTTTACATGTGTTTTTTTTTTTTTTGCAAGTGTATGCAAGGACCTAGCTCGCTGCTCATCTTATGTCTAATAGCCACGGATAGCTGGTGCTGCCGGGCTGCAGAGGGTAACGTAGTCTGAGATGACAGCAGATGAAAGAATGTTTCCTCCCTCAGGCCCATGTAGATGTGATGTGTGTGAAATAGTAGCAGAGTTGAGGTTAATAAAATACTACAGTTGTAGCATGTTGCCTGAATATGAATTATGATACTGTTGTAATTCCACAACTTATGGTACTATTACTGCCAGTGCTGCTATCATCAATCATTTTCAGCGGGGAAACAATATAAAAACATTCTTAATTTGACTTAAAACTTAGTTTTACCTGAATCCGTCTGAGCACCTTCTGAATGGATGAAACAGGCCATCGCCACGTCAAAATTTCTCCCTGGTCGATGACCAAATACCTGCAGAAATAATGACATTCCCATCAATTTGCCAAATGGCAAAATATTAGCATGCCAACATGCTAAAAAAAGATGGTAGCATGATCAAACTATCAAGCAAGTTAGCATGCCAATCCGAGTATTTGACTGCTGCACATCCTCACAAAGCCATGTTAGTGAGCTGTCTTTGAGGGGGTCTTTTAAAGGGGGTTTAAATGTCTTAATTTTTTTTTTTTTAATGAGGCAGTCCTTTTGTTCCAGTTACATGATAGACACTATGCGTGCTGAAAAAGTCATGATAAGACATCCTGTGATTATATTGAATCATTTCAAATTTCATTCCACACACACACACACACACAGACACACACATGCACATGCAGGGATGTAAATTTGTCCTGAACACTCATGTAAACGAACCAAATTGCTCCTCACATCTCCCCGAAAATATTACCCTGCAAAGGGCAATCCACTTATACTGGTGGGTGAAATGACCTGAGCTGTGAAATGTCCTCAGATTGCTGAGTGAACGGCTCGTCTGATTGCTCTCCATTCTTTGGAGTAGCCTTTCCTCTGGAGAGGCCATTTCTGGACATTTTTTTGTATTCCTGCAAATATTGCACGTACGAAAGAGAGCTGAAGGTGGAATGAAAAGTTTCAAATGATTGATAAAATAATAACATGATAGCCCACTGAAGCTCACACTAATGAGCAGAGATGGATACGTACAGGAACCTTTACTCACTAGCACAGTATTTCTTAGTTTCTCCTTGCTTATTTCTCACAAGAAAAAAATAAGCACACTCTTGCAATCTTATGTATGACTGCCAATTAGACCATTTAGTGTCATTTTAATGGAGGATTCCTTTGAACCTGTGATGCCTTGAAGTGAAATATCCTCGGTGAAATCCCTGGTGACAAACTGTTTGGCCCCCCGACGCTGATTTACTCGGTCTGTAATCCCTGTCGTGTTCCCAGCTGAGCTCCTGTCACCCTCCATCACCTCCTAATACACTGACTCTCACTCTAGTTTGCTTCTTCTCTATAGGTACGATGTTGACTCGAAGAGTGCCAACCTCTCAAAACACGTAAGTACCAAAACTTGTCTTGGTTATGTGTGTTTTTGTGTGCACATGAATGCAGGTATGTTTGCAGTTATTTTATTTTTTTTGTCCCTGCACACTTTTGCTGATTTCATTCTGTGGGTGTACGCGAGTGCCTCTGTGATGCTGTCCTTGTTATTATTAGCCTCATTTCTGCCACATAACAGTAATCTGGCCATTGCAATGAGTGTGTTTATCATCCACTGTAATAGCTCTCCCCTGAATGGACTGTAGTCAATTTAGAAATTAAATAAACACGGATTTCCCCCGTCTGCCCTGCTTCTTTTTTTTTTGTTGCATTAATAGCAGTGATTAGCATGACGGTAATTAGGAACAACAATGTGATAACTTGGTCTTTGGCTGCAAACAATAATAGCTGTGTCCTGGCTACTGCGGTTCAAACAGTCTAAGGCTGCTTGTACCGTCCAAAGGTTTTCCTTTGTCATGTTCACAGTGTTTGGCCAGAAATTTAAGCCTGTTTTTCATACATTACGCTTATTTTTGATGATTGAGTCAAGACAGAGGGTCAGTCAGTCAGCCACTAATCTTGTTTGTTGAATTGAATAGAAAAGCATCCGGTGACTTCAGGTGCAAATACATCTGTATTTATTAAAAACATCACCAATCAACCATTTTTATGTGTTCACACTTTAGGAAATGTATTTAAACACTTCTTTATTGAGAGATGCCACTTTTATATCTATATGGAACTACCACCGACAGACAGTCAGCATAGATAAGCATCTTAGCAAGAGAAGAAACAGGGAAAACGGCTGTCAAAAAACAAAAAAACAAAATCCGCCTACCAGCATCTCTGAAGCTCCCACAATTTCTTGACTTGGACAAGTTTCCGGGCAAGAACCCAGGAAGCTAATGACCTGGTTCATAACTTGTAGCTTTTGCACATTAGCTTTCCAACCCACTCAACAATACATGTAACTAAGTGAGCTTTAGAGGTGCTGGTAAGCAGAGTTTGTTACCTTCAGACACTAATCTTTAGGCTAAACTGTGTTAGCTGCATGGCTGTTGGTGGTAGCATCAAACCGTACAGATGTGAGAGGTATCGGTCTGCTTATCTAACTTTCATCCAGGACTCCAATCAGTGTATATGTCTAACTTTTGCATTTTGAGTTGGCACTGTTGTTGGTGCAGCCATAAGGGAAATGACTGTCTAACCTGACAGCTTCTTTTTTTTTTCCATTCACTGAGCTGCACAGTTTCGTTGTATTTTGAAGGTCTGTGTCTGTATCTTCTTTGCACACACCTGTTTTCAGGAAATCAGTTTTTCAGTGACATCTAAGACATGTTTGGATAGGCCTTTATTGAAATACCTCCTGAAATGAGCTGCAAATAGCCAGTGTTGCTTTGCTCTCAACCAGCACTGTCTGGCCTTTGGGTCCTATCACTGTTTGCTCTTCAGTATCCTGCCCAACCGGTATACCCACATGTCACACAACACAGACACACACACGCAATCCAGGGTGTCACATGACACCCTGCTGTCATTTGTGTCATAAACAAGTCACAACACTGGGAATTATTGCAAAACAAACAAAAGCAGATGGGAAATTTTGTGAGTTGTGGCCTTAAAGACCAGTATGTTATATTTGAGGACGCTTTCTTTGTAGTTTACAGAATTGAACATCATTTGCAACGATAGAACAACAGTAAGGCATGTTTTGTGTCCTGGGGCGATAATAATGCTACGATGCTAACGTTCATCTGCTGTCCAAGGAATAAACGACTGCTACTTCAGACTTACAAAACAATATGTAATCTGGAAAAATTAAAAATGGTCTGCTTCAGACCATCAAAGGCATGTTTCCCCTATTTTCCCATTATGCGACTGTTATTAACTATACTCTGCCAACAGTTGTCCTGAAATTGGGTAAAATTAAATGTATTTTTCTCTGAGAAATTTTCATAGTGCCGTTTCATGTCCGCGGGGGGACAATTATAATCAGGACTATCGTTACTTTATAGACTATAGAGGCTATAATTCAGGACCCATGCAGAGGCACAAGACAAAAGCATGTATTTTCTGCACCTTCATAAGGTCCCATGTTGTCGAAATGGATGGAGAATATCGGAGAGATGGTTTTATTTAGCCTTTATGCTCATTTTAAGGCAAATTGCTGTGCAGCCATCATTATGTGGCATCAGACAGAATGGTACTGTACAATACAGAAGGGAACATTATAGTAAGTACAGTCACATTGATTTCAATGCAGGACTATCTGATGAGGTTTCATGTTTTGACCCTTAACTACAAACCACATATACTTTACATTACCGCTTGAAGCATGCCGTATATCTTTTAATTAATTAGTCACCCTCTAGTGAAAAGATTTTACGATGGCATCCTCTCACCTTTTCTTTTAATTTCATTGCCATAGTCCTTGTTCTCTCACTTTCTCTCCATCTTGATTTTTCAATTTCCCATTTCCTTCCCTCAATCTCAGTCTTTCCTCCTCCCATCTCACTTTCTTATAATCAATAATCTCATACGAGAAGAGACGGGCATGTTGCTGGGGTGGAGGGTGGGGGTGGGGGTGGAGGGGGTTTAGAGAGCCAATCCATTAGATGGTGTTTTCCCATAGGATCTGTAGCCTGCAGGCACACCTGGGAACCATGTGAGAGCGAGGACCGTAAAGAGAGTGGGGAAGAAACACGCTGTCTTTTATGTGAGATCACACTAATATTTATTCTTTCTCTCTCTATAATCAGCCTGACCTTGATTTTGAATGTTGAATTCAGACGTGCATTGAAAATCAAATGGGTTTAAAGGCTCATTTGAGTTTTCTGAAACACATGTAAGTGGCAGACTTTCTGCTCTGAGCTCCTAAATATAGTCCGTCCTTTATAATGTCACCTTTTGTGAGGGGTTTGCAAGTTGTAAATAATGCCCTCAATGATCCTCTTGTTTCTGTATGGTAAATATAAAGGTACGTTAGCAGCTTATAACTCATTAACGTTGACACAAAGACTGGAAAAAAGGGGGCAAACAGCCAGCCTCGCTGCGTCCGAAAGTAACACAATCCACCTTCCAGCTCAGTTAGATGTAAACATCAATACCGCTTAAATGTCTGTCCGTTGAATATGAGCCATGTTAGCTTAACTTAGCATAAAGACTGGAAGCAGATAGTGTTGTTGTTGCCTCTTACCACACAAACCTCTAAAGCACACCAATAACAACTGGCTTATCTTGTTTGTTTAATCTAAACAAACGTGTTTCAGGGAAAAGGCTGTAGGAGGTCACTTAGCCTTGTCATTTGTCTACGTTTTATGTGGATAAAACAAGCCAGACATTGTGTTAATTAGTGAGCTTTAAAGGTGCTGGTAGGCCTTTGGCCAGGGACAAGCTAGCTGTTTCCCCTATTTCCATTCTTGGTAAGATAGTACTGTGAAGCAGCTGGTGGCGTTAGTTTCATTTTTAAAGTACAGAATCAATCTTCTCATTTAACTCTAAAGCAAAGCACATAAAGAGAGTTTCTGAACATTTCTTTTTCTTCCTGAAAGCGATGTTTAACAACTTGTAAAGCCTTTGTAAACATCGACACGTCAGAGAGTACTTGTCGAAATACTAAATCAGCATTATCCAAATTGCAGGTATCATTGTGGATGTTCAGTTTTTCCTTAAACTTCATTTTTGCTAAAACATGGCCATACAAAAAAAAATGCAGTAAGTTGACGCTACATAGCTGAGGTTTAGCTTATCCATGAGCATGTAATCTGGTGTCCCTCTATGAATGATCTCAGTTTGTCATCGATGCTGCAGTGTTGTGGAAAGAAAAAGACTTACTCATAAATCCAGGTCGACACATGGCTAACATTTCTGAGGGAAGATTTTTTTTTTCCCCCTATGCTACAATTGATCTGAGAATTCAGCATAAAAATAGTGATATGTTAAAGAGTTGAGAGCAGAGTTGAGTCATGCATGAAAAGAAGTAACTCCCGTTGAGCTCCCACTATATTCTAATGTAATATCTCTGTCTCCATCTGTTCACACTCTCCCTGAACTCCTCCTCCACTCTAGATCTCAGCCTTATCCATCAAACTGATGATATTCCTGGAACATTTTAATGGAGCCCATACAATATGTTTTTCATATTAAATCCTTTTTTAGCTCACGCTGTTATGTATTTACCCATTAGCTGCGCACAGCCAATTCTCCAATGGACATCAAGCTGGCGTTGCTAGGTGACTTGTGACTTTACTGCACAGCCTGTACATCATAGACAGTGGAAAATATCATAAAAACCACAAGCAAATATCGTTTTAGCGCACATAACGGCCAAAACAGATTAGCTTATGGCAAACTAATGTCACTGTATGCATGACGAGATAAATGAGCCAACATTCTGACATGAAGCGAGGAAGATGCAGAATAACAGAAGGGGCTAATCAATGGAGCAAAGAGAACCCATTATGTTAGTGGTGCTTGGAGCTGCTTCTGTCAGATATTAGGGACCGTGTCCAATGATGACAAAGAGTCTCAGCAGTGTGCCTCTGGTGAAAGAGCGCCTGTTTCTGGAATAGCTTTCATACAATTAGAGAAGAGAGATCACTCATGGTTTTTGTGTTAGAGTAGTTGTGTTCCATACTTGGCTTGTTTTTTGAACGCTTATTTCTTACACTGAGTCGGCTGATTGCTGTTATTTCATGATGGCAGACAACATGTATTAATTCCACATTGTCACGCGAATACATTTATTTTCCAGGACTAATACACACAGATGGGTTTTTTTTTCTGTATATAGTCTTTTCTGCATCTCTCTGTGTATCTGCCAGTAAGTTTGATGATGTGGTCGAGATTTAATTTGAACAGAAAGGTGGCTCGGGAGCAGAGTGGGGCAGGTGTGAGGGCTACTGGGAGGACGGCTTAATCTACTTGCCAATGTGGAACGTGGAGGCATTTGGTGTAGTAGAGAAGAGTTTTTCTCTGTAGGAAGCAAACATTCGGCTTATTTGGGTTTTTGTTGCTGTGAGTAATGTTACGGCATTTTATTTACGTTGATTACATTTTATGTGTATTTGAGAACAGAGAAAGAGATGTGTTTTTTTTTTTTTAAAGCTTCTACTCTCTCTCTTACTCTGCAGGATTTTCTGGGCCAGGCCTACTGTACTCTCGGAGAGGTGGTTGGATCTTTGGGCAGTCGATTAGAAAAAACTCTCGGGTGAGTAAGTGTGCCCATGACTGGGAATTTGTCAATATGTCAGTAATTATTCCACCAATGTTGTATTGATGGTCACAGTAAATGAAATCAAATGTCGGAGCTGTCAAGAATGTTTTCCTTTCAGAGTAAACCATTCATCACTTTATTCGCTAACAAAGTAAAGTGTTCAACAAAGAACATTCATACGAGTGGAGGCATTAAAATGGTCAGTTCATTTTCTACTGGCTCTGAAACTATACAGAGAAACATTTTCTATAGTTTCTTTACAGTTGTTGATGTAAACAGAAACAGGTTTATCTCTGTTGGGATCATTGGTTTATGCTTATGTGCATTCCTTCTCCATAGGATTACATAATGTTCTAATGATTTCACTTGTTTTTGGCCCTTCTTTTGCCACCCTTAAAGATTAGAATATGTGGCTCAGGTTAAAAAAAAAATAACCACAGCGTTTCCATTTAAATGTCGATCATAAAATGTGCTCAATCAAAAGAATTTTCGTCATCGCTGCAGCGGCATCTGCGTTTGTCTGTTCGACGAGCTCCACCTCTAGTTAAATCCTGCTTTTACATAAAGGATGTGACACTTCCTCAACCACTGGTGCGAACATGCTTTAGTTATATAACAGGTTAGTTACATGATAGTTTTATCATGGTTATCATTAAAGATTTTAAAGATCCTGTTCCTTTTTTTCCCTCCTATTTTCTTTTCAAACCAGAGATGTAGAGATGATTCCACGATAAAGATAAAGTATAAAAGAATAGGAATAAGAAGGATAGTGAAATACAGATTATTGTGATACCGTCATGCTGTGTTCTGGGACAGTAATCATACCGTGAAAATCTCATACTGTTGCAGCTTTTTACTGTGTTTTACCATTGATGCTTGTGAGCATGTTTTTGTTTCACAATTTCCAAGGCTGTTCTCTGTACCTCTGTGACGGCTTCATCTTTTATGAGGACTCTCTGCCACTTGTGCCTGAAAAATGGTCACTGAGGAAAATGGCTCTCTCACACAAACACCATTTTTTGTTGGTAGCTGCTGCAATTTTGTGTGAATGGTGAGAAGTAGTTTAAGTGATTTGCCATTTTCTACAAAAGCTCAAATATATATAATTAAAATTCATTACATAAACGGGTTAAAATAGCCCTATTTAAATGAATACTTACACTCAATGAGAGTTGCCAGCCAACTCAAGCAAGTCATTACACCCAGTCAAGAAATAGTTGGAACACATTTCACCCTGAAATTACAATCAGTCATTTTAACACTAAACAAAGACTCAACAAAAGAAGACATAACATGTTAATTCTTAGCTTTATTTACTTGTATTTACTTATTTATATATATATATAAATAATCCAATAGAAAAAGATAGAAGTTGGTTTAAAGAAGGACACAGTAGTTCTGATTAGGTGAAGTTTGCATTAATCCTCCTCCTCTCCTCCTCCTGTTGTTTCCACCTGAATAACAATGGACTTGCTAACAACCAGCATGAAAGCCACTATATCCATGGGCAAAACACTGAAATCCCTGTAAGATAACTAAGCCAGCGTTGTAGTTCAGTAGATGAAAATCTCTATAAATGTAAGATGTGTCAGGCTTAGAGGTTTAGAGCTGAGATATGTGTAGATTTAACTCCATAAGGCAGAATACCTGCTGCCTGTTGATTGGAGTGCCCTGAGCATGACGGAGGGTGCATTTCAACTTCTGTGTGGAAACTAAGGTACAAAACAGTGCATATGTTCACTTCTAATACACATACACTAACACTCCCACACACTCAATATATTCAGTGCATTGTTACACATACAAGCACAGAGGTTTGTCATATTGATCAGGCTTGTTTTGACAGCCTGTCCTCTGCAGTGACACAGTAACAGTATAGGTTTTATCGCCATATTTTCTCTTTGTATACATGCGTTTCTTTACATGAACGTCCATGAGGGTGTGAGCCTAATTATAGTTTTACATGAACTTGTTGTTGTTGTTGTTGTCGTTCAAGTCGCCAGTGTTCTCTCGTGTGTACATTAAGTTATTTGACGCACAAGTGAATTAAACCAACTGCATAAAAGGAGCACATATTAAGTTAATTGTGCCGTTGTATTTCCAATCAGACATTAATACATCTATTTTTATGACAGTGAATTACAAGAGCCCAATTCATTCTTTACGCTTACTGCGACAGACACTAACATTGAGTTTCGTCTTTAATTTATCATTGCTGATGTGCTGGATGTCACTTTACTAACATCAACACAAAACCCTTCTAATTGTGCAAACTGAGTGTGAAATTCAGGGTTTTAAATATTCTACTGATTCTTATTTTTAAATGTTAAACACGAGCATTTAAAATATTGTTATTTAAATACTTTGATCAAGAGCAGCTGCAAAATATTTCATCAGGAGCCCCAATCTGGACTCACCGGCATCTAATTTTACATCTCTTTTGGGCTCTGGGTTGGTCTCTCTCTGATAGCTGAGGCCCACTTGGCTTCTCTTCATTACAATTGTGTCTTTTTTAATCCAATTTGCTTGTTCATTTGAAACCTTAATGAGCACTGAGATCTAAACGGGGCGGTGGTTGGGGAGATAACTATCATCCCTTCAGTGAACATTGTCAACAACCTGGTACTCTGGCTGTGTGTGTGTGTGTCCTCTTCATTTCAAAGCAACACCGTCTTCCACTTGAACAGCAATCGTCATGTTGATTGCAGTGGCAGGTTTCCCACTCAGAGGGAAAGAGAAGGAGAGAGAGCTGCTATCTGTCCATGTACAGTATGTGTATGTGCGCCAAGGACCGCTCTAAAGTGCAAAATGGTGTTTTCTACCCTGGAGGGCCACTCTAGAAAGCCCCTCTCTCCTCTTCACTGTTCATCACAGTCACATAAACACGCAGACGTTATACACATACTTTTGGTGACGGTGACTCTAACTGCAAATCTCCCACTGCTCCTTCAAGCCACTGTCGTTGTTTTCTGAGGAGGTTTTTCAGATTTTTAAAGTTTAAGGCCACACATTTTTTACAAATAATTTAATCTCGAACATATAACAGTTAACAGTTTGAGATTTAATGCCACTAAATATAGAACATGTTGCTTTTCTGTCTTGAGTCCACTGTTACAATGTTCCCTGAACTTAACAGGATTGAGTAAATAAAGAAATCAACATTACTGATGATGCTAAGCTTGATGGTCTGTACCGTCCAAGTCCTGTGTGCTAGATAAAGCTAAATCTTGGATGACTATATTCTTCTTGAACTCGACCCATTCTTAGGATTATTCACTCTTTTCTTTTCTCAGGTCTGGACAGAGGCGGTTTTTGACATTCCTGTCTGAATTTTTCAAAATTAAAATGTTCCCGCAAAAAGCTAAACTAAATTAATTATTTAGTTTTTAGACATCTGAAGGGTTTTAACAGTGGAACACAATTCACTGCCCAAACATTTGATTATTGGATTTTGATTTATTTATGGAGATACAAATCTCTTCTTTAATTTATAATTTGATTTTGAGAGGTGTTTACAAAACAGAGTTTTCCAAAAGAGGTTTATTTTCTTTTTCAGCCTCTTGAACCTAGATCCCATCAGCATTTCTCTTAAATGTTCCCTTGAATGACCGTTAACATTGTTCAGTATGTGTGGATATTCTGTACTTCAGTGCAGCGCTGCAGAGAAGCTCTGTTCCACATGGACAGCAGTGAATAGTGAAACCCCGCTGCGCAGGAAGGTTCCTGTGTTCATACGCCACAAGGCCTTTCTTTGTGGAGTATAAAGGGTTTCCCCATGTTTGCTCCCCGTGGCTCTCTTCTGTTCTGATCTACACTAAAACACGTATTGGGCCAGGGGGCTATTACTCTGTGCCATTTTCACCAGAGTAAGTCTGCAGGCACTATGCTGTGGCAGATCACTTCAAGGTACCCTGCATCAAATGTAGAGTCTTCCTGAAAACCATCTATAAAACGTAACTTTTATAGAAAAATCAATCATCTTCCACATGATGTTACGTTATATTACAATTAGTGGCGTAAAATTTTGTGTGAATAGTTGCAGAAATTAGAAGCGCTGTGCTTTCGTAGTTAAGGAAGATACAGGCTGTGTAAGTAAAATATAAGACTTCTGCACAGTCAGGTGCTGATGACACTCATTTTTCATATATTGCGCCATGTTTCAAAAAATACATTCAGGTAAAAAAAAAAAATAAAAAAAAAAATCAAGATTGACATGGTTATAATAAATTCATATATTCCACAAGTCTCATTTTTATGGATGCTGTTTTCAGGATGGGTGGTTCAATGTATAAGTAGACATGCTGTCAACTTTTATTAGTCGTGATACTAAGGTCGTGGTGTCTATGTATTTGTGTGTGTGTGTGTGTTCGACTTTGTCAGACACGCACCTGCAGCCTGACACAACAGGGGGGGATCTTTAACAATTTTAATGAGTGCTAATTACAGTTAATTACATTGTTCAATCAAATGCCAGTGGGCACTCAGGTCTGTGTGTCTACATGTGTATGTATGTGACAGAAAAAGACTGAGAACAACGTGAAGCATAAAATGACAAGTATTGTATGTTGTGATGAATGACTCCTGGCTGACCAGCAGTAATGTGTCACACGTGTGTCACATGTCTGTATGACTCTCAGTCCTGCTGGTCCGTCCCTATTTTACCTTATGTTACATTTGACTTCATTTTATCCATCCATCCATCCATCCATCCATCCATCCATCCAGCCATCCATCCATCCATCCAGCCATTATCTTCTGTTTATTCTGGCTTGGGTTGGATTGGCAGCTGGCGAAGCAGGGTGCTCCAGCTGTCCCTGTCCCCAGCAACACATTCCATTCATCCTGGTGGATCCCGAGACGTTCCCAGGCCATTTGAGATATATACTCCCTCAATCGAGTTCTGGGTCTATCCTGGGGGTCTCCTCCCAGTTGGACATGTTTGGAAAAGCCCCAAAGGGACCCTGTAGGCATCCTAATCAGATGCCCAAGTCACCTCGACCGGCTCCTTTCGATGCAAAGGAGCAGTGGCTCTACTCCCAGCTCCTTCCCTATGTCGGAGTTCCTCACCCTATCTGTAAGGCTGAGCTCAGCATTCTACGAGGGAAAGTCACTCACTGTCCATTTTCCCATTACTCGCGAACAAGACCCAAAGACACTGAAACATCTTTGTTTAAGGCAGTAACTCACTCTAATGCCAGATGCCTCACACACAGCTGCAAACTGTTCCAGTGCATGCTGGGAATCACGGACTGATAAAGCCAACAGAACGACATCATCAGCAAAGAGTAGAGTATAATTCAGAAAATTAAGTGTCCGTATTAGAAGTTAATCCATTCTCTAAGTGTGAAGCCAGTAGTGAATTTTGTTTTGATGCTATTTCAGTTGTTCGACTCCGTAATTGGAAAGTTACATTTTTTTACAAAAAAATAAAAGCTTTGAGTAAGCTTGTTTTATTATGACGGTCTAAATCAGTCCGCACAAAGACACTAGATGTTTTGTTCTACATCATCACTGGATATGTCACCCATTGAGGATCTTAATAAGGCTCTTAATCGACAGCATGCTCCAATTCCTGCTAATATACAGCAACTTTGAATCATTGAAGAGGAGCGGACCAACATTCCTTCCCCAATCCATAGTCCAGTCCCTCTTTTCCCCTCTCCATTCTAATTTTTCTCTTTTCTCCTCATCTTTCCATCTGTATCCATATCCTACTCGCCACCCTCTTTTTTTAGACCAATCCTCAGTGTCCATTTTAAGTGTGGAGCGTCAGAGAGAGGCAAGAATTATGGAAGAGTTAAATGGGCCACAACTTTAGATATAAGTTACCTAAGAAGGCACACACACACACACACACTCACACACAAGGCTGATAGATTTGAATACTAGCTTGATTGTAAGGATTTGTAAAGGGAGGACAAAGAAACTATCTGCCTCTACTGTTGCGTGGATTTGATGTCAGTGTTCCTTTTGTGACAGAGAATTATGGAGGGGAAAAAACTGTGTGATTGTGAATGTGTGGGTGTCGGGGCATGACCAGGAACAGATTGATTCTCATGCTTTTATAATTATAATTGATATCTCATTCAGGTATTCTTCCTTCATCTGTGATATGATGAAAATGACGTGTGTGTTTGTCGGCGTGAGCCCCTGCTTGTGCATATACGTGTGTGTTCCATCCCAGAAGTGGCCCAGACTTAATTACCCCTCTCTCACCAGACGCTGATTGCAAATCCACGTGTCTTGATTAAAGGATTCCTCACATACGCAGTTACAGACGTGCAGAGGAGATATTCCTGAGGCACTTTTCAACTTTGGAGTGCTTTTCCATGTCATGAATAAACTAAAACGAGGAAAGCAATTTACCCGAGAGTAGGAATGAATTTGTGTTTATAAAATGTTCAGATGTTTCAAACACTCATTAAGTTCACTCACTTCACTGTCATTTCTAAACATATAAATATAACAGTTGAAGCCTCAATTTTCTCTTCTTCCACATCTCCAATGCTGTTTCCTCACTTATATTCTAACTAAAACACGCACAGCACAATATGTTGTCATTACTTATGTAGTGTCATCATTTTTCTTTTCCAAGGTAGAACATCTCATTTACCAGAGAGAGTTTAGAAATACACATGAATTACATTTCATCGTTTAGAAAGCAACATCGTGCAGTAGGATTTTTAAAAAAAAAAATTTTTAGGATCTAAGCTTTGAGCCGGTCCTTACTTTTACATATCTGCATGTGTATGCATGCATTCGAATGCAAGGCAAAACTGCGAGATACATTATTCATCCAGAAACCACACAGTTCTGTCAGTAACCACCCACGTATCATTTTATAGCAGATCTCAGCCAGAATAATGACCGCGGCTCTCTGAAAAATAGGAGTGAGAGAAGGCATCTGAGGAAATAACGAGCGGAAGAATTCCAGTCGATATCCTACTGTGGAGGTCCCAGCTCAGCAGAGTTGTCATGCCAACGCAGATTCTGGGCGCTTGTCTGGAGTGTGTGTGTGTGTGTGTGTGTGTAACTATTTCTCCCTTCATAATGTTCAAGTGAGATGGTATGATTGAGACTGATTAGATGAGAAACAACAGGAAAAAGAAACTGAGGGAGTTTTACTTTATAGTGGTCCTAAAAAGTTGTACTTGAGTTATTCTATGGAAGCAGTGGTGATACAAGTCTACTGAAATATGGTCCTTTTTTACATACCTAAAACATGGTTAACAGAAATAACTAACTTCTATATTTGATGAATCCACAACAAGTAGAACTACATGTATTTTTTTTAATTATTTTTCTATATTGCATTAAACATTTCACGTTGTTTTTGTTGTTATTGGTGTTACCAATAATGTAAACAGCATTAAATGTTGATAAAAATATTTTGATCTGTTGGCACTGCGACCCAAGCCCAAAAATTTAAATGCAGAATAGATGATAATAAGTATTTTTTTATTTACATATTACTTAAATAAATTACACGTTTTAACAATGTTCTATTTTTAATGTATTTTTTATCTATTTATTATTAGATATTACTCATTTATATTTTAATTTTGAAAGTGTATTTGATTTGCACCACTGTTTATTTGTCAAACTAACAACAAAAAGAATCAAAAAGAGTAAGCATGGGAGCGATGGATGGATCTTATCAGAGGTGCCCTTTGGATAGGCAAACCTGCAGACATACTAAAATCATTACTGTCAGGGCAACATAATGGTAGACCATAAACAAACACTGATGTGTTTCAGCATCAAGCTTTCTTCATGTGTTTTTACTCCCTGAGTTTGTTTTAAGGTGTAACATTTGACAATAAAGGCTTTGTTACCGCTTAAAAGAGAAAACAGTTGAAGAATATTCAAACATTATTATTATATATACATACTGTATATATTATATATTAACCAATCACCAATCATCACCAGTAAACCAACAGAATATTGCTAGTAACAAACCTCTATAATGTCACATCTAGGCCGAGTAACACCAGTGACACAATATAACGCCACTGACTACACACATCTGTCCACTGCCAGTATAATCTTTGGATTGGTGTGACACCAGTGACTTTAACATCAGTGAAAATTTGGAGAGAAAAAAAAAACTGCATCATTTGAAATGAGTAACTAAAAAAAAGCTTCACATAAAATTCATGATTTTTGTAAATAATCTGCAGGTAAACTTTCAAAGAGGTATTTTTATACTATCAAAATACTGTGACTTTAATGTCATAGGTTGTTGGTGAGGAAAAATTACATTTTGAAGCATGCATTTCATATAGTTTTTATTTTGAGGGTGTCGAGACCAAGTTTACTTATTTAAAAAAGAAGTATTCAGATCCTAGTGCAAGTAAAAGTAACCATATACCAGTCTTACATTTGAAATATTACCATTTTAATTACTTAGATAAATATGACCTTTTTAGTTATGTATTGATATGTACTTAACTAATTATCACATACTTATTATGTGAATATTTACCAATTCATTGATGAATAAGTAGCATTTTTACTTATTGGAATAATATGTGCAAGTAGAAAACCTATATGTAGTGTATGTTATATTTTATAGGCTGGTCACATTTTATATTTAAAATCCTTGTCTGCAAAGTAAGTCAGTCAGTCTTCCTCTGAATATATTTTGTCATTAACGCAACTATTGCATAGAAATCCTCTGACCCAGCCTCCCTGTGCTGCCTGGAAATAAAAGGAAACAAGTGAAGTGATTGAAAAAAGAGAAATGGTCACCTCTCTCTGAAGGTGCTGTATTAACTGTTCTTTCCATCCTCTGATTTCGGATAAAAGGGTATGCTGTTAAAAGTAAAAAAAATAAAATAAAATAAAAAACGTTATAAAAGCCTCACAGTACTGAAATGCAAAGCATTCATTCCAGGATCTATTTCATTTTGAGTCTACAATTTCCCCCCAGTTCGTTGGGCAAGAGTAAAAGGAGGCTTAAATTACATTCATGCAGAGGTTCCTGACCCCAATTCTGGGCTCTCTAAATGACTGCCTGAATCGATTTCTGCCAGGTGGGTCTGTCAGA
This sequence comes from Chaunax sp. Z400, assembly GCA_037577475.1. Taxonomy (NCBI): domain Eukaryota; kingdom Metazoa; phylum Chordata; class Actinopteri; order Lophiiformes; family Chaunacidae; genus Chaunax; species Chaunax sp. Z400. Next base: position 10,079,238 of record CM075204.1, read on the forward strand.
GTGGAGCTCATCAGACAACAGGCGCCTTTGTCAGATTGCAAGACCTCTCAAACGTTATGTCAAATTATGTTATCCTGCTCTTCTTCCCAGACACGGATAGCTTCCTTTAACTACTTATTCTGGGCTGAGGATTGAAATCGCACTAGATACTGTACATCACTGTCTCTGTATGCATGTGATGTACTGAGACGTATAGAATACATGTTTAACCACATAGAACTGCACAGGAGAGGAGGCAATGAAACAATTTCAAAGTTTTTTTCCTTTTTCTCAGGGTAAATTTCATTACTGTGTTGTTATGATGCAGACCCAAATGAATAAATGGTCATTTTTACTGACCCTGTCACATGTAGACAAGACAGGTACATAAAATAATCAACATTTTTAAATTATAAAGTTATAAAATCTCAAAAACTGATAAATAATTGTATATTTACAATCGATGAAAGGACTATAAGAAAGAAGAAGCAAAAGAAATGCAAAAGATGAAAAGAATTAACAGCCAACTCTGCAGTACCCCTCAGCTATATGTTGATGTCGATTCCCATTCATCCAGATCGTATTCAGATTCAACCCTCAAGGATTACCCCTTAGCTCCACAGACCATTTAGCGTCTGTTAGGTCGTTGCTTGATTTTACATGCCAGAAATGTACCGTTTTCATTCTCAAAGCTGTAATTAACAACAACACGCTGCTTTTTTCAGTGAAAAAGGACTGATAAATTCACTGCATGCTCAGATCAAACAGCAGACGGAGTTACTGATGAACACGCTGGAGTATTCAGCTGCTAAAGAGACAGATACTCCCTCAAGGAGCTGGACTAAAAAGAGACTCAGTATTTGAATTACATTTGGATGTTGCCAGAATACTACAGCTCCACCTAAGTGCGGCAAAATAAATTGATAATGTTGCACTGTGCCTGCTCAATGTGTAAAATAGCTGCTATTTGCTACACACTTTTGCTAACACGTTAGCCATATCAGCTTTATTAGATCATCCATATTGTGTTTATAGCCAAAACATAAATGCAGGTTTATTAGTTGCATTTTTAGAAGCTTGCATCCATGTGATTTCGTCTGGACGACACAAACGTGTGAGCTGGACTGTGTAAAAAGGAGAGGAACGTCAGAAGCTAAACAGTCTCCTCTTGTCTACATCATAATGGACTAAAGGAAACGTTTGCCGTTTTTAGACGGTGAAATGAGTCCAGTGTAAGTGTCTGGGTGTGTGATGAAAGTGTGTGATGGCGTCGAGTTCACCTTGCAAGACTGTGCGGATAATTCAGAGAAAGTGCTGACATAGGCACCGACACGCCCGTTCAAAACATATCCCCACCCTCACCGCAGCTGCAGCGACCCACTTAGAGACGCACACCCCTATAAACAAATCACTTTTAAAGTGTACTTACATCACACATGTTCCCTTACCAACAGGAGAAGGGTCCCCGCATACACAAACATACACACCTCATGTTCAACAGTTCTTGGAAATGTGTTGAGGCAGTGTGAAGTTGTGTAACTTTCCATGAGGTCTGTTCCTGATCAGAGTCCAAGTGGGGCGTGTTCAGTAATATTTCCATTACCAGGCTTCATGTCCATAGAAGCATAGAGAAATGTCTTCTGAAGCCACATTCTGAAGGAAATTAAGGATGCTATACTTACTACTTACTGCTTCCACAGTTGAGTCACAAATACAACTGAATACATTGATAAATATGTTATCCAATCACAGCTCACCTCACCAGTTAAACTGCCTCATCGGTTTACCATCTTGGATCGTTACAGCGTTTTTTTTTTATACCTAAATAAAAATAAATGAAATAGGTAATGCAAAATAGATGATGCAAATGATGTTAAATCCCCCCAGGGTAGGTCGCACACCTGAACATAATACTATAACATCACACCCGTTCCGGCAGTCATGGAACCTAAGGATCCCTTCTCTGTAGAAGCCTGTGTCTTGGACCTACAGAAAGTGCTCCACAGTAGCGATAATGTCATCATCCCTGTTAAAATGGTGACCACTGAGCTGCTCCTTCATCGTGGAGAAGAGGTGGTAGTCCGAGGGCGCCGCATCCTCTTGTGTTGCCACCATTTACTCGTGGAAACGGCGGCAACACTAGAGGATTAGCGCTCGTGACAGAGGTATTGGATGGCTGCACAAAGATCGACATTGTCCATTTTCTCAGACGGTACTGACTTGCAATTTTCAATTACCTGAGACAGGAACTTTTAACTTCAAAGTCCGCATATGACTCAAAGTGTTGGACTGCATGTGCATGGACTGAGAGCTGTATGGCTCATCTCCTTGTACATTAAGCCATAGACTTATTAATCACCCGTCTTAGTACTCCCAGTTTGGAAATATGAGAAGTCTTTGGATTATTCCTTAATCTCAGCTTTAACTTTGGCCTTGACTGGTAGAGATGTAGAAGGAAAGCTACACATAAGGTAAACAATGTGGTCACACAAATACACTGTCCATGTGATCTGTTAACCCTTTACTATGTTGTGTTCTCCATACAGAGGCATCCAAGGGAAGAAATGTGGGACCATCATTGTGAATGCCGAGGAGCTGAACAACTGCAGGGTGAGGATGGATGTAGACCCCCTGAAAAGTTTAATTTTTTGTTTTCTCCTCTCTGCATTTATTTTCTCCTCTGTCTATGAATCTCTCTGTCACACTTGAACCTGTGTTTGAATTTTGAGTGTTTATAGATTTTATAATTTAAAATAGCATGTGGAGCCAAGGCCCCTTTGACCTTTGTTTGAATATTTCATTAAACTTTAGAGAACAACAAAATCCCTGCCAAAATACTTAAAAAAGCACCTGAAAGCAGCTTTGGAGTCTTCCAATTTGCACATTACGATATTATACCTAGAAATAAATAAAATAAATGGCCTCTATAGAGTGAACTCCAGAGCCCGTGCACTCACAAAAAAGTAAAAGTTGAATCACAAATACAATCGAATACATCAGTAGAAAAATAATGCTATATATTAAGCTGCTATAGTTATTTCCTGCAGACCTGCAGATGTCATCAGAATATCCATTTCCCCAAATGTGTTTTATCTCTGATTGGAAATGTGTACCTGCAATGCATAAGGCAAACCCTCATGAGGTTATTCCATTCCTGTAGATTTTCTGTGAGTATATCAAAAAGTGAATTTGTGAGAAGGTTTTTCCTCCCTTAACTGTTCTGTCTCTGCTCATTAGGAATCAGTGATGATGCAGTTCTGCGGGAACAAGTTGGACAAAAAGGATTTCTTCGGAAAGTCCGACCCATTCCTCGTCTTCTACAGGAGCAACGAGGACGGCACGTGAGTTCCACCCGCCCTCCCCTTTGCCTTCACTCACCCTCCGTCTTTCCCTCTCCTCTCTCATGCTCTCTTTTAGTCCTGCTGTGCATTCAGAGGAAATTGGCTTCATTGATTTGCCTCAGATCAAAAGCCATGCTTCCTATTTAAGCATATGTGTGAATTACATGTGGAAGTGCTGTGTGCAGGATGTGCGTAGAAGCAGGAGGCATTGAACAAGTGCTGTGCTGTGGTATGTTCACATCGACTTTGTATATACATATAGATGTGTGTGTGTGTTCAATCCAGCTCCATGGCCACCATTGTTTTTCCCTACCCTGCAGTGTGTGAGATAAGATAAGATGTGCTCTGAGGGTGAAAGATACCAGGTCCCCATGCTAGCCAAGACAATAATCAAATTAGCACTTTGTAGTTTGCTGTTTGTGTCCATGTGTGCATGTTTGTGCATGCATGTTTTAGGTAGTAACACATGCAACTAACTTCCTCTCCTCTTAAACGCCATTCCCTTTTCTGTTTTTCTCACCACAAACCATTCTTCTCCCTTCTCATTGTGCCTCTCTGCAGGTTTACCATCTGCCACAAGACAGAGGTGGTGAAGAATACATTGAACCCGGTGTGGCAGGCCTTTAAGATCCCTGTCCGGGCTCTTTGCAATGGTGACTACGACAGGTTAGTGTAATTCCTTTAGTACATACTAGATGTTATGGCAATTTGAATATTAAAAAAAAAAAAGCCCAGATGACCCTCTGAACTCAAGACTCATGTCATTAATTTCTGTAAAATACAGAAAATGTCAAGCAAGGCATTATGGTCAATTCTCGGTCTTGCACAGTGTTAACACTAGATAACACAAGAGGTTTGTTTCTTTGGTGCACGACAAGATGATATATAAATGTCAGTCAAGCACAGAAACTCACGCTCCACGCAAACGTCACTTATTCTTTTCAAGTCATCAAAAATTACATTATAAGTATGAGAGGTCCTAAACCGCAGGAACAGCTTATACTCATTCATCTTTACGTCTTTGTCTTGGTCATGTCTGTTTAGGCTGGCTGGGATATGAACAATAAGCCTCTCCTCTTCCTGAGTAATTATTCATTCATTATTCGTTGGTTCTTGGAAGTGTTCATTTAGTTTGAATTGTATGCAGAATGCGTTGACCTGCAGTGCTCTTAAGGTCTGTAGGTTACGTTAGATTAGCAATTGATTAATGCATTCTTTCACACACCAGCAGAACACTGTCTCTGTTTTTCCTTTACTTAGTATTCAATAACATGGTTTTTTTGGTCTATTTTTTTTTGCAGAAAACATTTTATAAAATAAAGACTACACCTTTGTCTCGCCTTAAATATATTTAATATGTGTCTGCTGTCACTTTAAATTGTATGGATGGGTACATAAGTGATTCTGCATCATTGTGGGGTACAATATGTTTATTTTTACATAGAGGACAAGTAAGAAAATGAATAATTGTCTGTCTCATGTCAGTCATGTGTTTGTGTCCGTCTCCTGTGTCGATAGCAGCTCCGTTGTGAAAAGGACGCAAAGAAGTAGACTATAAGGTTTAGTAATGCATAGCCAGCACACAGCAGCATTGATCTGAGGTTTGATCCAATAAGCTTATTAGGGGAGTTGAGTCACACCATTTCTTATCAATGGGGCACTCAGGGTGGACTGCACATACACAACACACTCACACAAACACACACTCTCATACACTGAGTCAGTTCCTCTGCAACCTGGGAGAGGAGATAAGGGGGAGCTCAGGATGGCCAACAATAGAGAACTGTGTCTATCTGCTCATAGGAGATGTGATGGGTCTGTGTTGAGACACACACACACACGCGCGCGTGCACGGAAACACATACACACACATGTACATGTACATACACATGCTGTGACACCACAAGATTAAGGAGTGAAATCATTGTCAATTTCCTGACACGTCATCAGAGCTCAGAGTGACATTTCCTACTGAGACGTGTCATAACAATGATTTAATAATAAGACACATGCCCATAAGCACATATAATACACACACATTTATGCAACACCTCTGCACATAGTGCTTCCTCTTGAGGACAAAGTGTTGCACCAACCAGGAGACTCATTCATCCATAGAGTGTCCCATCCTTCCCCACTCCTGACTGTTATTGATTCCTTTCCTCTTATATGAGTCTCTAAGCAGCGCCAAAGCCCATTAATGATGGCTTGCTTTTCCTCCTGTACTCATATTGGAAGATGAGGAGGATGGAAAAGTGCAGCTTAGGTTGCAGGTTTCAAATTAGTAACACTTGTTCTGGAAAGCTCTCTGTGCTCTAGTTCAGATGAAAGCCTTACAAAATAATGAAACTCCAGTCACAACCTTATGATAATGCACAAGATTCTTCCAAATTCAACCCCTCTTTATTTCCCACCGTCAAAAAGACACAATCGATTGAGAGAGTAGAAGTACTACTTCATTTTGTCACACATAATCTTCAGTCTTTATTTTGAGTTTCAAGCCGTTCTCACATCATCTTCTCTTCTCTTTGCTCCCTCCTTCAGCCACTCCAGCAGGTTGCGTTTTGCACAGTCTCTTTTTAAAACATTATCTTCTAATATACTTTAATTTCGCCTAACTCTCACTCTACTGCCATTGTCAGAGACGCAGCCCTTCTGTTGAAGACATTGGTAGGTAGAGTAATACACATTTGCGTGGAACTTATAATGGAGTGTAGAAATGATGTATTTTGAGATGAACAGAGCATATTACCAGAGGCAGATGCAGTGACAGGTAGACAGTGAGTCGGACTAAAGAAACTGCAGAATGGATCTGCTTCTACTAATGGCTTCATGATGACAATGACAGTGACAGACACAACACCCATGTATATTTAATAGTTTCAAGTATAAAAAAATAGCCTGAATAGCTTGAATCATGCTGCATTAGTATATTTTGTTATGATTTGGAGGAAAAAAGCTTTTAAGCTTTTTTTCCATTTTATTGTAAATGTCTAGCCACATCATCTTTCACTTTATAATTATGTTGCAATTGAGCATTGTGCTGCCTCGAGAAATATAAAAAGGAAATAAAAAATACTAGGAGAAATATCACGAGGCTCGTAATTCAAGATAAGACAGCAAATATTTTTTTTAATAATCTGATCCTCATCTTGTGCCTCTCCCATCAGAACAATCAAGGTGGAAGTGTACGACTGGGACAGAGATGGCAGGTAATTCCTCTATTTTATGTGCCAAGTTATATTGTTATATGAAATTCAACAACCGTTAAATGATTAGATTTCCCGACTCTGTTTGAATTGGTCGAGATTCGTGATTATTTCATGTAGTTGCACACCTCTGCTGTTTGTTTCTTTTCTGCAGAGATGCAAACGAAACTTTGGGCTGCATTCAAACAGGCGCAGCCACCTCATTGATTTGAATGAGGTCACTGTGATTTAGGGGAGGGTAATTTCACAAATTTTGGCTCTGACCCGATGCCATAATATCATAATATCAGGGCCAAATTATAGACATATAGATTCCGGTAGTTTTTAACATTAAAACTAGCATATGTGCTATTAGGTAGGAAAGAGTCAGGTGGCTCAAGTAACGGCAGCAGAGAAAGAGACTGCATTCAAGAAAATCCAACGCCCAAATCCACCCATCATGACCAATTTGTATTTCTTCTTTGCTGACGATCCTGTTGAGTAGTATCAGTGGTATCAGTATGAAAGTAAAAGTACTTTGATGATGCTGTGGGGGTTACCATAACGGATGACACCATCATCTGGCTGCCTTGGCTAGTCAAATATGTGAAAGTGTACATTCACTGGAAATGACTTTGTAACATGAATGCTTCATGTCCGCTGTCTTACTCATAGTTACCGAAAAAAATATTAAATGATTCCCCACCGTTATAACTTTCCAGATATGTGTTGTAACCATCTGTGCATCTGACGCATCTTTATGGTTGGTGGATCTATTATTCCAACTGGACTTCCTGGATCACATTTTTCTTTGACTTGAGAAGAGTGCTAAGACAGCTCCCTTTGAATTTCTTCAAAAAAGGTCTTTTGTGTCTAAACACCAACATGAATCAGATGCCAGACTGAGACTATAGATTTCTCAAAGCCTGCCTTGTTTATAGAGGCAATTTTGTAGACCATCATCGAGTTTGATAAGATTGTGAAGATGCACAGGTATGAATCGATAAGAAATGATCACCTCAATTCTTATAAACAAGTATACAGCATTACATTTCCTTGCTCCTTCCTGACTTTTGATCTCGGTTTGCATTAGCATTCAGCATATGTTAGCTTCCTGTGTACAACTAATGTGAGCAAAGTCACACTTAAATAACACTAGTCTATATTTCCAGTAGGTAAGGAAGCTGGGGGCTGGATCGTCACAGATTGACTGCTTAACGATGAGTCTGGATTCTGGCTGCCGTTAGACAAAAAAAGAGGAGTGTCATTTGTCAAGCTGTAGTTGAACGGGGAGTTATTCTCTATTCTTTACACTTTATCATTTATTCGGTGTCAATCTGATGGCGGGGACACAGTGACATTTAAGTGTAATGTTTTTCAGTGGGATTGAGCATTTCTAACAACTTCTAACAACCTTTTTGTGTGTGTATCACTGTACATGTGTATGTTGACATGTTGGGTGTCTTCTTTTCTCACGTTTTTAGTCACTTAACAATATACCTCAACATTATTACTCTGACTCTTAAGTAACATACATTTGTTTTTTCTGGGACTTAAGTGTTGAAATGGTTATCAAACAAATCTGTTTTTAATGCACTCCCTTTGTTTTTGTGCTGCGCCTTCCTCACATTCTGTAGCCACGACTTCATTGGAGAATTCAGCACCAGCTATAGAGAACTGTCCAGAGGGCAGAGCCAGTTTAACGTCTATGAGGTGAGTTTGTGTGTATCTGTGTGGGAGCTTTCACATACATGTGTATCACTGTGTTTAATTCAACAACTATTCTCTTGTCCCGACTAGTACGGAGGTCAGCAGGTCCTCACACAGGAACTCTTTTTAACATTGTGAGATTTGGCGGTTAGATAGAGATCCAGATATTTAAGGGTATATAATAATCAGACTGTACCAGAAACTGAGAGATGGGACTCGTACTCAAGTGACATCACTTGAGTCAATTAAAAGGACTTCACACAACTCCCTCCAGAGCCTCAAAGAGGCTAATACATAATATTTTTTATGTCTCTGTATCAGCAGTATTCAGGTTACCCATCACTCCATCTGTACACATCCATCCCACTCTAGTGAATACGGCATATCATGAACATCTGGAGGGAATTTCAGACACTGGCAGTTTTGAGATTGACTGGGTTCCACATACAGAGGAGAGGACACAGGAGACTCATTTTAAACAGCTGCTGTTTGCCTAAAAGCCTTCAAAAGTGCTCATGTACTACACTAAGGTGCACACAGAGGCATATGGACAAGTATGTGGGGAAACAGCAAACAATAGAACTGCACACTCACACACACACACACAGCTACACACACACCTACACACACACACAGAGTCATTTTGTGATTTTTTTTGCCTGTTCCTTGACCCTGGTTCTCCCTCAAGCAGTTAGAGAGTAGATGGCCTCTCATTGTTAAAGGCCCTCGGTTTGTGTGTGTCCTTATGTGTGTGATTTTTGTGTTACACCCACATTAGACATTCACAGTGCACATTCATTGCACCTCACCTCCAGAGGCCAGCGTGTCCTTGTGTGTACCGATTGCAATGTGAACCAAGGGGAAATACATAAATCCACACGTTTGTATGTTGTTTCCCTGAGGTTAAGTTTGACCATGACCCAGTTTACTCAGACCATAAAATTCTGATGCAGTGTTTGGGATTCAAAAGGAGTTTCAGGTCTGTTTCTTGTCAACAATAAAAGGAGCAATTCTATGTCTTAATGACCTCGGTTCACAACACAAGAGACCAAGTTAATTGAGGGCCAAGACTGATGAAGGGTTTCTTCTCTATTCTGTTCACAAAAACGACTCAAGCAACAAGTCAAGCTGGTTTAGCTGCATAGAAATCTTAAGTCTGACTGTACACTCACATTGTGTCTGAGGAAGAGTGTTTGAGGATGGAGAGAGAGACGGAGGTGTACAAACTATGCTGCATATGATTCAATAACCACACATGTATAGATTTCAGGTTCGGTTTGTGCTACAATCTGCTGATTCTTTTATTTTGACTAGTATCGGGGACACCAATGTGTCACACGTGTGTGTCAGCACATTTGTAACCAGTGATGCTGATAGAGGTGCAGTCGTTTCAAAACTTTGATCTCAGGAATTAATGAGAAATTAAAAAAAGCATGCTCCTTAAATGGATGTTATCAATATCTTCAATAAACAGTCAATATTAACAATGGATATAATGACTACCTAGATATGAAACATGTCTACAGAGAATAGAATAACAGAGAATATTAGCGTCTTTCAGCTGTTTGCCTGCATCTGTAATGTTTTGTTTCAATCTCATGGCTCTTATTAAGTCATGTCAATTCTGAACTGTTTCTTAACACCCAACTGTATACAGTACAAATATAAGACTGGACTAAAAGCTAAATGAAGCAATGAATATATGCTGAAATGATAAGACAGTATCTTTGTATCTTTTAGGTGATAAATCCAAAGAAGAAAGTGAAGAAGAAAAAATACATAAACTCTGGAACGGTGAGGAAATGTTCATAAAGCCTGATGCATCATGGTTGTCGTAGTTGCATGGCTTAGATTTGCAGTGCATCATTATACTCAAGTAGATCCAGATGAGTGCCTGTTTCATACTGCGTGGTGTTTAATTTTGTAATTGAACCAGTCTTTGGGTTTATTGTGTCAGAGAGAATAAGAAACTGTTTTACACATTAGAGGCAACACTTGAAAGTCCTTATCACCGAGCTAACAAAGCTAACTGCCTCTCATCACTTCCAGGTAACGCTGCTGTCATTCCTGGTGGACATTGAAGTCACCTTCCTGGACTACATCAAAGGAGGGTAAGTGGATGACCACTCACTGAACACACGGGGAGATGGAGTTTGTAGTCCTTTAATGAGAAGTGACATGCTGAGTGTGCCAGTCCCTGCCTCGATAACAACCCCATCATGACTCAGTGTCTACAATACGCCAAAGATAATGATCCCTCAGTGTGAATGGATCAAATGGAAAAGTATGCCTTTGCATGTGAGGGAGGAGCAGTGACAGGTGGAGAGACAGAGAGACTGACAGATGGGCTGACCTGAAGTCAAGTACTCAGGGCTCAGACTCTGAAGTGTCTGTGCGTCTCTGCCCTTGTGTGTAATCTTGCATTGTGTTTCACCAGCCGTCCATGCCGTGTGTGCGTACAGTATAAGTGCACGCTTGTGCACGCATGTTGCTCATGAGGGTTGACTATGTGCAACCAGGCATAGTGCGAATCCTCGCCTACACTCTCCACCTTCATTAGACTCACAGAGGGGGGGCTGTCAATGGAGAGTGTGTGTTCACCTTTGGGGGGAAAGATATCCCTTTAAGTTCTTGTATTTCTCTGTGACTGCTGGTCTTCTACCTGTAGCCGTGTTTTTCAATTGTCATGGAGAGTCAATAGGAATTTAAAGGATTCTTTCAAAGTTCTGAAGGAGCACACACTACGTAAAAACACCGAGAGCATAAACTTGTGATAAACTCGAATGAAAACAACACAATCTGGGGGGGTTTTTCTTCACTTTTTGTTCGCTTTAGGAGAAGTTCAAAAGAGGTGTCACGCAGCTCAGAGCAGAAGGGTAAAAGTCTGGCCAAATATTGCTCGATACACCGAGAGGATTATCCAAGATGCCATCACTGAATTGTCCTCCCTTTCCTCCAGTAATAATTTAATTTTAATGCAAGCACCAAACAGCAGACAAATATAGCAACTAGCAGGGGAATATAGTGGAGCATTTAGGAGCTGTTCTGTTCACTGTGACTGGATTACAGACAGATTAAATATTAAAAAAAAGGTATTTTGGAATTAGTTATCAGACATCTCTAACTCTTAGTATGCAATGCAGATATGTTTTTATGTACATGTTAGCATGCATTCTCTTTTGTCCTCTCAATGCTGAAAGTGTGTTTGATCTCAGTCTCCACGTGTCATCATACACAAACGCACATGAAAATGATAAGTGCATCAGTATGATGTTCACATACGTGACTGCAGTATAGCTACTTTAAAGCTATTATAAATTCGATTTAGATAGGAGTGTACATCTTTCTCTAATTGTGTTCAAAGGCGTGTTTAAAATCTAACATTTGTACGTAGATTAAGTCGCAGATTAAGTCAAATCCTTAATGATAGAAAACATTTAGAACTGTGTAAGAAGAGAAATTATCTAACAGTTGCGGGATATAAAAAAAAACATCAATAGTTTGTTTTTTTAAAAACTGAAGAAAGGCATGTGTTTATTTTTATTCATAACTTTTTTCCTACTCATTTAGAAGTAGGACAAGAATTACTTTGTGACTAAGAACACAGATCAATATGTTATTGATCCACAGGGCATTATGAATGCACTTTGTTTATGTCATATTTAGATACTGCATGGAGCCACTGTATATGTTTAAGAAGATGAAAATGAAGCAGAACACAGCTCGACAGGAAGGCTTTCCCGTTCGGATACTGATGCCTATTGTAGTCGTGTGCCATGTGTGATCAATTTGCGGTCGAGCTCATTAGAATGACAGCATGTGTGAGATCTGGCTTTTGAAATGCAATCTGTGTGTTTTCCTCACATGTCCTGGCATATGTCGCTTCCTGCTAATGGTGAATTCCCATCTTTGAGTCTCCCGACACGCAGACATGTTCTCAGCAGCGCTGTCCGTCAGAGAGCACGTCCAAACTCCCAGGAAGAGGCTGTTTTTCTTCTTCTGTGTTTTTGGGTGTGAGCCAAGCGCGGTTACACACTTGTGTTGCTAAATGAAGCGCCAAGTGCTATCTCACTGTTTGAAACCTAAATGGACTGTAATGGTCCAGTTGCGCATATTCCAGTTGCATAATGGGCAGATGGTGTGTACTTGTGTGTAGGAACACTAATGCATGCACTCACACACTAAAACATAAAAACACACGCATGCGTGCACATGCAAACACGCCCTCTTAGGTAATTTCTCATTTTTGCAATTCCCTGAAATCCCTTGTGTGTCTCAGTCTTGTTGTCTACACAGGTATTTTGTCAGTTTGCCAGTCATCTCGATCCATCCTCCCTTCTTGTCTCCTCCTCGCTGCTCTCTCATCTTGTGATTGACGGCTCTTTTTGCCGCTTTCAACCCAATCAGCTAATCCTTCATTTGGACCTAATTAGGAACATGATCTGCCAGCAACATTAACATAAATGACTGATCGGAGAAGCTTCCATCTCATTCGAGAGCCTCGCTGCTCTTATTCTTTTCACCGACTGTGAAAAAGAATCAGTACCACCCATGGATTTCAACAAAGAGGCCTCTATTTATGACCATGGGGATAAAAATGAAGAATTGTCAGCTATATCTTTCATTTTGAGATGCGCCTTTGAAGGCAGTCCTGTCACTCAAACTGACACATATTGTTTCCCCTTGTTTGGGTTTGTGAATTGAGTATTGAAACCAGAATAGAAGCAGTGGGGAACTCTGCTTGTATTGAAATCTTTCTGAGAGGCTATCATTAGATAGAGAAGCAGAGAATCAAGGCAAAGATTTGTTTAAAAAAAAATCAAATCTTTTGAAAAGGACCCAGACATTTTGCTTTGTGGGCTATACTAAAATCAACGTTTAGGCTAATTTGACTTTTTGCAGGTCTGAGCTGTTTACCTCTCCTCTCCTCTCCTCTGGCCAGATGGGGACTGTCCAACCAGCAACATCTGCTTTCATATCATCAGGAGAGGTCACGTTGCACAACCTCAGATGCCTTTTTTTAGGCCACTCCGTGTGTTCATGCATGTTTCCCTCTGGCAGTTAGATATTAGAGGAAAGGAGACTTCTAGTGAACGTCCTGGAGAAAACATCATAAGTGAAATAATCTTTTTGTAGAATAACTGTCAAACTAATCATGATACCAATGTGACTCCAGATTCTCATGGTTTTCATGGTCAAGGAGTCATAGTATTAGGGTCAAACTATCATGAGACGATTGCTTTTAGGTGCAATGACATCATGGGTAAACCTTTTTTTTTAAAACTTGAAACGAAACAATGAAAACTCACCTTTTGCAATACCATATAAGAATCTAATCAAAACACAGAATCATACTGTACCTCCTATACCTAATGGATATCATCCCTAACCATTGACACACCATTTACATATATATCTACATAGCACTTTGGTGGTTTTAACAAAAGATTAAAAATGTATTTATTGGTTAAAAAAATAAACAAAACAAATGCACAAATAAACAAAACTGTGTATTCAATAAAACACTGTAATAATCAGAACATAAAGGGGGCTAGAACAAATCATATCCACCTAAATGTACACTTTTTCTGGAATGGGTGGTTCTCTTCATGTTTAGACAGCTGTTAAATAAAGAAGAAGAATTTTTAAAGGTGTTCCACAATGGGGGGGATTGAGAAATCAGCATTTATTTATGGAGTATTGTCTTACAGTTATAATTAACTTAGATATTCAATATCTCCGCTCTTCACAATGATTCTCAATGGGGAAATTGAGCTGCCTTGGAGGTCTGCACTCTCTGCTGTCTGTTTATTTTTACGTTCCACCTCACAACACTGTCACTAAGTCATTTTGTTCAGGTAAAATTGGTTTGAATGTTATTCCGGATCTTTGCTCTTCCAAAAGTTTAAGTTGCCCTGCCATGAGAATGTCACCACAGCTGTGTAAAAGATCATCTTTTCATGGTTTGGAAATTGGACGCTTCAAAGATTTAAGAGAGACATTTAGCATCCAGCCTGTTCAGTCTGCAGAAAAGCGGATTCGAATGTAGCGTGCAACCTCCTCATCAGTATTAATGATGAGGAGGTTGCCCCCCCCCCCCATGCTTCATGGTATTTTGGCATATCTGTATCTAGCTGTGTCCCTGTGGGTTTTACAGTGGGGGGAGATAAGCATTTGACAGAAACTCGTTAATAAAATGGCATTCTCTGCTTCCCTTCAAACACATTATTATATATAGTGTACACTATATACAGACATACACTTCACTTCACGCTTCAAAATGTGCAGTCATGCTCATATAACACCGTTCTACAGTACTGCATGTGTTGTTTTGTTTTCAAGACTCGGAGGCTCTTGTCCAGATAAAACAAGCATTGTGTGAAAGGTGTTGTCATAGTAACATACAGTACATTATGGATGTGCACCTATATATAAATGTCATGAATACTGCTAACAAGTCAAATCTTCTCTCTGCTCGCAGTTCAATACAGCAATTGCAATGCTAGTTCACATTAGCTATACCACTAGTTCACAGTAAACCTGGTAAAAGTGCTGCATATGAATGGAATGAACGATACCTCTTTATTTCACTCAAACATTTTAAAAGGTTGCATTTATGCATGTGTTGTCATCTGTTACTTGGAAATGCTCCTCTTAAATGTGAAAATGTATGTGTGAATTATCAGCGTGTCTGTCTACGCGTCAACTTAAACTACTAGGATTAAATCAAATGAATAAATATACATCCACAGATGGACACACACACAGAAAGACACATTTTAAGGCTGTGTAAGACAGAGAAACGAGGATCTTGACTTTGTAGTGAATGACAGGGAAAGTTAAAATGAACAGGCATCTCCAGTGTGTAATTAAATCGAGGCATTTAGCCAAATAAAGTGGACTTCAGTGTAGATTGTATGCCAAATTAAATAGATGCTGCTGAGCCTAAAGTCTCGGAAGACTTCCCAACAAATGTGTTGAATCCATTTAAAACTGACCTATAAAAAAAGTTATGGTACAGGGTTGGATAGGTTCCCCTGTTTACCTTCAGGACACAGACCGATAAGGTTTGGTTTTTAAGGCTGGATAAGTTCACATCACACATCCTTTTGCTGAACCTCAACCATGGGATGTTATGGTTTAGACCACTGCCTCTGAAAACCCCTTATCACTCCTGCCAGAACATTTTGCTGCCTTTTCTGCAGATCTCCTTTTACATCTCAGGTGATTTTGTGTCTGACTGTCTGTGTTCAGTGCAGGAATTGACAATACTTAACAGCAAAGTAAAATATCCAAGATTGTTTTATTGGCCCCATTTTGTTTTCTTATTCTTCAACATTCCTTCATAAGTTGTTTTGCGATATGGTTTTGTTTTGCGAGAGAGTTCCCCTCGTCCTTTCGCCACCTGACAACCACAGACTTAAATGAAAGTCTGTACCAGGACACATGCCATGGAAACAAATATACATCTTCATATTTAACTGTATAACTCTGTTATCTCAAAGAAACTGGTTTGCACAAAATTAAACATATATATGGGAAAAAAACATATGGCAACATCTAGAATAAAAACAGAGTCTGAGAACACTGAACATTCTATTATGACAACACTGAACATTCTACTATGAGAACACTGAACATTCTACTATGAGAACACAGAATGTGTTGATGATTGTTCACCAACCTTCCCTTGTTACATTTTACCTGCTTCTCTAAATGGTTGTCATAAAAGCTAATGACAAAAATCAATAAATAATGACCTGTTCAGTCTGTCCAGATGTTTGAAAAGGCAGTTTTTAGAATGGCATCCTCACCACCTTTGACTGACGGATAAGGAAATTCTTTTAACTACATACTTGTACTGAGGAAGCTGTGATTTTATTAGTTTCACATTTTGCAAGACTGAAAATTATTAGCCAGAGTGGTAGCTATCCAAGTATCCAACTTTGCTTTACTTGAGCACAATGGCACTGTGCCACTCTGTGGGTCTCCTCACACCAAGAAGTTTTGGAGTTAGAATCCCGACCTGGGGCCTTTCTGTGTGGAGTTTTCACCTTGTCTGCTGTGGTTCCCTTTAAGGCGCTCCGGCTTCCTCCCACAGTCTAGAAAACATGCTATGTAGGTGAATTGGAGACTCAAAATTCCCCATAGAGGCAACTGAAAGTTAGCAGAAATCGTCTCTGATTCCTGATGAACTGGCAACCTGTCCAGGGTGTACCCTGCCTCTCACCCAGTGTCAGCTGGGATAGGCTCCAGCCCCCCATGACCCCGTAAAGGATAAGCGATTATAGAAAATGGGTGGATGGATGCCCAACTGTTTTTATCCTCTCTGATTCTTTGTTTGACAAACTTTTATACTACTTTTTACAATAATTGTTTTTATTTTCTAATTCATAATTTGTAGTAATATAATACATTTTTAGGGTAGCGATAAAGGGCCATCATTTTATATCATTCCAGGTTCGACACTATTACGAACAAGAAGAATCCGTGTATTAATATTCTCTCCATTTGGAGTCAAAATGACTTTATTGGGTGATAATGACTTTGTAAGACACTTTGACTTTCAAAGAATCTCACTAATGATGGCAATGGCCCCATTACCGACAGCACAAAGGAATGACATTCAGTTGTGTGACTTATTTTACTGATTTGATGTGGTCATTGTTACTTTCTTGTGCTGAGATTGTAGAGTGTTTTTTGGTGTGTTTTTTTTTTTTCAAAAACTGCTCTCCTCCATTTCATTTCTCGTCTTTTCACTTTTTATTACAGTCCTCGCCTCAAGTTCACCCCCATTTCCCAGCTTTCCTTCACACTCACACAATTGGAGTTCCTCACTTAAATTGTGTTTGTGTGCGTGACAGAGAGGGATATGGTTGGAGAAAAAGATGACATGCATAATTTAGACTTGAAGGCTGAATCTTGTCTGTGCCAGCGTCGAGCAGTGGAGCAGAATTCACTCAGATCTCCTCTCTTGCCTCTCTTGTCCTTGCAGCTGTGCCCCAGAAAAGCTCATTTTCTCGCATTTTCGTAAGGTTTTTCCTCATGGAAGGAAACAAACACCTTATTAATAATATGCAGCTGAGCGTTTGTCACTTCACTTTACAAACGTTTTACCACGTTTTTATTTTGAATATTGTCTCCACAAGTTAATGTTTGGTATGAAACCTGCAGGACAAAATAGAAAGATAATAGGAAATATCACTACTTTTTCAGGTTTGGGATGAAACAGGTGACAGATTCTGAGAATATAGTGCTGACCTCTGCTTTCAGTGTTGGATTTGAACGTTCAGTTCGGCCTGATTCTTTCACCTCTACCTAAACAGTTGAGGTGAAAAACAGAACACTGGCTGACTGAGGGCGTAGTTATGCTTTGATTGCAGTGTTTCTGCCGAATATGTTCAGTTTTTCAAGGTGAATGCGAACATGAGAGGGACGCTCCACACCACCTCCTGCACATAAAATGTTTCTTGAACTTTGATGATGATGATGAGCTATCAGTATAGTAGACAGGGAGGCTTTTACGTGTGTTTGTGTGTGTGTTTGTGTGTGGCAGCGGGTGAGGATTGGTTCGAAACAGCTGTGACGGCCGACAGAGCACTTAACCGCATTTTTTTCCCTTCCAGGTTAACAAATCAGGAAATGTTTTGATGGGGCCAGATGTGACCCTCTCTCATCCTTGGTGCTGTGGGGTGTTGTTTTGTTTCATCACTCTGTGACGATGCTTCTTTGTCATCATCTCTACGTGTGACATGTGCGACATGAATGATGTGTTTTTAGGTCTTGTCATCAAACAGAAGAGCTCGATCTTTATGTGCAGGCTGCTTTCTTAACCTCATTAGAAATGACCTGAATTTGGAATATGTAAAGACACAAAATGCAGTATCTAGCCTGATATCCACATTTATTCACATTCATTCACATGTTAGCATTCAGAGGTTAGCATTTAGCTCATATCACCATCGTGCCAGAGTACAACCTCAGACTTTTTGCCTACTAATATAAGCCGTCTGATGATTTCACTTCATTGTTACGTATCTCACACGCTAATATCACGTGTGCAGTATCAGACTGTAGCTACGCTCCATGTAAAAGCAGCAACCGTCTCAGAGCAATGCTGTGCTTGCATGTTTGGTGTGAAAGCCCGGAAACTTTGATGTCTCCTCGTCACTGTCTCAGCTAGAGGGTAGGAGGAACTCTTTTTGCACTCTCAAATACTAATCACTCAAACCTGATCACGTCTGCAGATAAAATTTCTTCTGATTGATTCTTATTGGATCACAGATGTGTGTTTGTTTGCTTGAGAGAGAGAGAGAGAGAGAGAGAGAGAGAGAGAAACAAACAGCAAGTGGAAAATGATAGTTGATTAATGAATATTTTATCTGCTTTTGTCTTCTCAGGACCCAAATTAACTTCACCGTAGCCATTGATTTCACAGCTTCCAATGGTGAGCCCCCTAGTCAGCAGACACACACATACTTTGAATGCATGCACACACACACACTGAAAGATACACAAAGTGCCCAGGGAGCATTTAATCAAATATATGCAGATGGGGACTCGAGAGCTTCCTAATAGCCCTCTCCATCACACCTGGCAGACAAAGCTGAGTGCTATAACACGCTATGATGGCCGTGATTAAGGACTGTGTTATCCATCAGCCCTTCAGTTTGGTCCTTGCAGGGAAGGCAGCACTAGAAAGAGAGCCAAACGCTACGTGTTGATGTCTGCATTTGAGATGTACTTGATCTTCTCTGACTCTCACTTAGATCTCTCGTAGAGTTGTGCAGTTTATTAAAATGCAGCTTCAATCGTGATGTGTATTTTATGTACTGTATCTCCGTGTCATGTACACGGAGATCAAAATTATTGCTATTACATTAAAGTGATTAGCAATAGCATTAGTTCCATCACTAAAATCGGGAATAAAACCACTGGAGAACTACATATGATGGTTAAAATCACTGGTATTGAACCACTGATGAACTAGTATTGAGGAAAAGAAAAACATTTTCAAGACATTTCAACAACATGTTCAAGTGATTGTGGCTCCCATAATGCACCAGTAAACCCACAACTTCTTCATGATATTCAAAACATTTCTTTTTTTCACAGATCATAATTATTTTAGAAAAATGAAACAATCTCACTAACATTTCCAAAACCCATTTTAGAAAAAGTGTAAATGTGTGCTTTGGGCCAAGGATTGAAACTCATCACATAACAGAAAACTTGTATAAATAGATGTTCAAAGTTCATATTTGATTATCTACACTGTCGCCATGGCACCCTAAAGATTAATCACATCATACAGTATGAGAGATGTGGTGTGTCAACCACACTGTACGTATTACACAGACTGAACTCTTAAAGTTAAGTGAAAATAGTCAATTTCAAGACAGTCTGTACATCTTATCACCAGCATAGCTTATCTCTGAGCATTTCAGGCACTTCAAATCATTTGAGCAGGAAAAATAAGATAAAAAACACATTTTCAGGCTCATTCTTAATACTTTCCATCCTCTTGTCACAAATAGGTAACCCAGCCCAGCCCACCTCACTCCACTACATGAGTCCCTACCAGCTGAATGCCTACGCCATGGCCCTGAAGTCAGTCGGAGAAATTATACAGGACTACGACAGCGATAAAATGTTTCCTGCTCTGGGGTTCGGAGCAAAGCTGCCACCTGACGGACGGGTCTCCCACGAGTTTGCCCTGGTAATGAACGAGAGGTGCTGGGACTCCGAGCAAAGGGAGGGAGGGAGGGAGTAAAACACGGAGATATTCACTGCATTTGTTTTTAAACCACTCATCTGTGCCGACGGGTGACCCAAACCCAAACTGATACTCTCACTAATCAAAACCAGCAGCAATTTTTAACTCAACCTCATTCTAGTCATGAAAAATTAATGATTCATTTTCAAAAACACTGGAATACATAAATCATCCTTAAACCACCTGTTTCTCTCCAATGCATATGAAATTAATGGTGCAGATGAATGATTCTCTTCTCCTCTCCTCTCTGTAGAATGGGAACCCTCAGAACCCGTACTGTGCAGGTATCGAGGGTGTGATGGAAGCCTACTACAAGAGTCTGAAATCAGTTCAGCTCTACGGACCCACCAACTTCTCCCCTGTCGTCAACCATGTGGCCAGGTAACACACATATACATGTAATTAAATGTATAATTCTTCTTTTCCTTCCTCCCTCATTCCCATCTAACCCACCTATTCTTCCAGTTATTGCTTTCTTATGGTCAGTTTTCCACAGCCCTTTTAAAAAAAATGTTTTTCTTTAAACCACATACACTGTTTTACAGCTGCATATTTGCTTTCACTGCTTACATGATGAACTTGTAATCATTTGTGATAAGAACACAAAGTGCATTTCTCCCTGCGATAGACAGTCAGCAGGTGTTCTCAGGTTTTCTGTAATAAGCTCCCTGCAGCGAGTGTTGCCAGGGAGCAAGCATAAGAGTTTGACAGAGAGAGAAAAGCTGGAGACACAAACCGAGAAAGTGCCAGGCAGCTGATTGCATGTTTGTTTGTGTCTCTCCGTAGATGAGAACATAATTTATGCTGCAAGAAATCTCCATGGACAAAGTTCTGAAATAGCAAAGACATTAAGGAACTATTCATCCAAGTACTCAAGTGAAGCCTCTTAGCGGGTTGCTTCATTTAGAAGATTATTTACTGAATCTAAACTGTGTAGTTACACATTAAGAGGAACACGGTGAAACAAGCAGCAATGCAGAGGCGTGTAATGACGTTACAGCACCTCTATATCCTCACATTTGTCTTTTGGCTGCCCTCATATTTTCATTAGCATTTTTCTCTTGTATATCTTGCTTTACTTCCTCATGCAGCTTATTGACTATTCACTGACCTTCTCCTCCCCTGCTTTGCCTTTTTTCTACCCCTCTTTAATTGTTGCCCTATGTTTTCATCTTTCTCTACCTGTTGTGATCATCGACAGTGAGAGACACGGTGTGTAGGACTTAGTGGCATCTAGCGTTCTGCTTGTTGCAGAATACCCCATTCCTCACCCTCCCCTATGGCGGCTATTAAAAACACGGTGGCGGCCGTGGAATCGATTCGTGTTCACAGCCCTTTGCCACATGTCTACCCTCCACTCTCTATCCCCATTTCCTGTCACAAACCTTCGGCTGTCCTGTCCAAATAAAGGCAAAAAAATGCCCCAAAACAATAACTTTATATAAATACAAAAAACACTACAGAGATGGATTTGTGTTGTTTTTTCTGTATAGGTATGCAGCTTCTGTGAAGGATGGCTCCCAGTACTTTGTGCTCCTCATCATCACGGATGGCGTCATCTCAGACATGGCCCAGGCTAAGGAGTCTATTGTCAACGTAAGTGTATTTACTGTAGCTGTTAATATCTGACAGGTTACTGGGGTTCATGCACCTGACACAACTGGGAAATGAAAGCTCACCGACTAGAGGCGATGAAGATTCAAATAGGTGGTTTGATGTGCTCACCTCCAGGATGCGATCCAGCCTTGCATCAACTGTTAGTCAGTGTGTCTGCAACAAGACGTCTCTCAGTGAAAATAGTTTGCTTCTCATCCACAAGCCCTGAAGTGTCTTTTATCTCTAGTGCTGTAATCTCAAAGCCTTAAAGGCAAAAAGACAATAGAAGTAATCTCCAACTGGTGAATCTTTATTTATAAGCCAGTTTTTTAACTAAAAGATGCAACACAATGTGCTTCACAAAAGATGAGAGACAACACATGAAAAGACAGATGCAAAGTCAGAACATTAAAAAACAAAGTAGATGATTGAATGAAGATTAAGGGAGCCGCTGATTTATTTAGAACCTATGAGTCAGGCTGTAACTGCTTGCGTGAATTGGACATGAGGGAAAGCATTTTGTTGTTGTTTTTTGTTTTTTTCAATTGATCAAAACAAATATATCACCAAAAGGAGAGTAATTTTATTATTGTAGTAATGTTAATGCAGTAATTATGCAGAGGTGTGTTAATTATCTGATCATCTCCACCTGTTGCTGGTTGTCTCCTCCTCTCTGTGCCACCTGTTTGTCATTCCCTCATTATCCCAGAGTATTTAGTCTGGGTGATTCCCTCTGTTAGTTGCCAGTTCGTCGTCGATGTCTGATCTCACCTTTCCTCGCTGTTTGCCATCTGCCTTTGGGTCCTGTTTTTGAACCACACCTTGACAACTTTCGGAATTAGACTGTTTGTAAGATCGACCATCGCCTTATAGATGTGCTGACAGTGGAATTACTAGGTGGAGAAAAGGCACCTATAGTGTTGGCCTTACAGATATTATAAATTTCAATCTCAATCCCGACAGATACAGAATTCATCTTTTACATTTCCAGTTTTTTTTACTCCCATATATGAGCAAATTGTAAGTGATAAATGGACTTGCTTTTATACAGCACTTTTCAAGTCTATCGACTCCTCACAGTGTTTTACAGCACTTGCTACATTCACCCATTTACTCACACACGCATACACTGATGGCAGACGTCACTATGACCTTCTCATCAGGGCCGATAAACCACTTGTTATCCATAGCACCCAAATATATTCATATGCTCAGCCATTCACACAGGCACTCAGACAAGGATGGAACAGCCATCGGGAGCAATTTGGGGTTCAGTCTCTTGCCCAAGGACACTTTGACATGCAGCTGGAGCCAGTGATTGAACCACCTACCTTCTGAATAATGGAAGGCCATCTCTACCTCCTCAAGTATTGGCATTGACCTCAGAAATCCACTATCAGGAAAGCTCTAATTTAAATCTATCTTCCAGTACAATACAGTACAGTGCATAAAAATAAAGGGTTGTTTATGAACTTGTTCATATGTTTGTTACTGACACATATATTTACTCACCTCTGGATATCCATCCTTCCTTGCTGAAAGAAATTCAGTGTGATTGGGGGGGACCTTTACTACTGTTATTTTTTTCAGTGTTTGCTCTGCCAGCCTCACTTTTGACAGCATTTAATGAGCCCCTCATTCATCCTCTCCATCGCTGCCAAGTCATAGCATCCTCCAAGGGGAAGCCAGAATGTGAGGTAGAAATGCAAACAAAACGAAAAGTGATCGGCAGCCATTTTTGCAAAGGCGGCGATCCATCTCAAGCCTCTGAAAGAAGAGATGGAGAGCTTGAAAAGAGCGAAATGTTGAGGAAAGGAGGCTGACAGGGTTGAAAGAGGTGGCAGAGATGATGGAGCAGGGGAAAAAAGAGAGCAAAGGGCAATAGAGACACAAATAAGACGTTTACCGACGGGAGTAAAAAAATAAACAAGATATTTTGATAAGATCATCTATTGCCCGGCTCCTGGAGGTCAGTCCATTACTCAAATACATTGTACAATACAATACACACACCACTGGCCCTCTCATTCTGATGCACACACACACACAAACACACACATGCACCAAACATGTCATTTGTAAGCTGTCAGTGAGCTCAGGCCGTGTTGTTGATTCTCACGTCTCTAATATTATTTATTCACTGTGATGTGTCAACCAGCGCAGCCCTCCAGGAGGTGCTGCAGAAAACACACCATCCACACCCGTGTTTACATTCACTGTCATACTATACATGTTGGCAGGATGATGAAGACAGAGGCTATGCATGGTAATCTGTAGCTCATCTTTATCCTGTTACATGGGAACACGCACAGTTTTCACATTTGTATCATACTTCTGAAATGAATCAAATATGCATTTTTCTTCTCCTCTCATGCAGGCTTCCTGTCTGCCAATGTCAATCATCATCGTGGGGGTGGGACCCGCAGAATTTGACGGTAAGCAACAAGAATTTGTGACCAATATTCATGTGTAAGAATCTTCTTCTCTGTCCTGTTTAAACAGTAATTTGTGTTTTATATATATATATATGGCATTATCAGACTTTTATTGGCTCTCCACTTGTTTTATGGACTTTGACAACAGTGAGAAACAATGCACATGTGTTTAGTTTATTTTGTCTGTATTCTCCTCAGCCATGGTGGAGCTGGATGGTGACGAAGTCAGAATCTCATCCAGAGGAAGATACGCTGAGAGGGACATTGTTCAGGTACACACTCGTCTTTTTCTCTCTCAAACCATTCCCTACTGCTGACAGAGTAATGAAAGATGTAACTGTCTCTTGGCCACTTTTGTCCTCATTTTTATGCCTAATGATGAAGCCAGTTTATTATAAACTTAATACTGATCTCACAATGAATTCACAGTGCAGTGGGTAGCGCCGTTGCCTCACAGCAAGAAGGTCCTGGGTTCAAATCCAGCTGAGGACCTTGGACTTTTCCGTGTGTAGTTTGCATGTTCTCCCCGTGTCTGCTTGGGTTCCCTCCAGGTTCTCCGGCTTCCTCCCACCACCAAAAACATGCAGTAGAGGTGAATTGGTGACTCTAAATTGACCGTAGGCATGAATGTGAGTGAGAATGTTTGTTTGTCTTTCCGTGTGACCCTGTGATGAACTGGCAACTTTTACAGGGTGAACCCCGCCTCCCGCCCCAAAGGTAGCTGAAATATGCTTCAGCCCCCCCGTGACCCTACACAGGATAAGTGGTTACAGAAAATGAATGAACAAAACACATTTAGGCATCCCAAAAAAAATCCAGTTAAATCAGCATACAACACACAATAAGTCTGGAGATTTTGGGGCCCCTGGAGGTCTTGAGCCCCAGGGCAGTTTCCCATTTTGCCTGACTTCATCAAGCGTTGGTAAAAAAAAATACCTCAGTCAGAAAGCTGCTGCCAGTCATCTTGATTTTAGGTGTCATTTGGGAACCTAATTATCCAAACGTATCATAAGTCAGTGACATGTGAATATTAGAAAATGTTAAACAGACCATCAGGGAGACATTCACTGACCAAAATCACAACATCACAGAGGATTTATTTGGAAGTGCAAAAGCCACCAGTCCAACCAAGTGGTTCAGCTCTGTCCATGCAGACAGACACCTGGTCACCTTGATCTTGTGGTGTGCCAGACCCCAGATGGCAAGATGGACACACAAAAAGCACCACACAGACTCCCTGTATGCTTCTCATTAAAGAGGAAGTACAGCTCTAACCTTGACCGAATGTGCAAGTTAAAAAGCCTGCAGGGCAGCTTGGGGTTTACAGTCAGTCAGTCAGACGGGACCTGGGAACAGCACCGTGGACAGATGAAAAAAGATGAGACTTTTTCACTAGGCTGCTGCAAGTGTATTCAGAGGCCACCTTTTTTTTCCCTTTTTTTACATTGGATCTTTGGCAGTTCTTCCTGTAAATCTTACCATGTAGAGGGTGGATATAAGTGGGTCCCTCGTGATTTGAAAACAGCCAAAATCAAAATTATGATCAGTCAGTTATCCATTTATCTGCATTTCCCCCTTTGTTTGTGTATTTTATTTACACCCTTATTTGTTTATTGACAAACGTTGCTTTTCATATTTCATACACTTATGCCATTAGCTGGCATCAAGGCCAAGAGAAGCAGTGCAAAACATTCAGAGTGAGTCGTTTGTTTTCTCTCCTCTGTGACCTTTTATACTGCCGCTGTCATATCTTTCTTCCTCACAGCCTCCCTCGCCCACGTGGGCTGAGTGACGCTCGTTAGCTGGCTTTTTCACAAGCTGAAGTACACACACGTGTAGAGAAGAGCTGGGGATGGTGTAAAACTGAGTTTCAGTACTGGAACATCACACCAGTTCTGCCTATAGGCTCTCATTAGCAGCAAGCTAATAACCCTGAGTTTACGTTTCGGGTTTGCAGCACAAATTGGCCTCTCATATGATCTTGTGATTGCAGGTGACAACAGCTCATTAAGTAAATGAAACGGAGACATCCTCATGCATCTCCTCATTTCGTTCAGCTATACTGAGAAGTCTCGAGATAATGACTCGCAGCAAGGTGGTTTGATGGTTCATGGAGTCAAAGACAACATGTCTCAGGCTCTTTAGCAACATGTTCAAAAACGAATGACCGAGATTTAAGTGTGTCTTTGTGACGTGGTAGCACACCTTGGGTCTTATTAATTACTTTGGACTTTATTTTAGTTTTGCCATCATTTATATAGGTTATGATGAAAAAGCTCTTAGCAAGTTAAATTGCTGAAATCTGGCAGGTACGTGTAGATGTATTGTAATATGAGGCACATTGTTTTACATATTTGGATGTTCTTTTTTGCTTGTTTTTTTTAATATATATTTTATGTTACATATTGTAGCATGATTCACATAATTTCACATTCTTATTTTCTTTTTTCCTATAATTTCTCTACTCTAAAAATATAATTGCATTCTAGATGTTAGCAACTTTAAATTGAGGATCAGTAACGTATTTAATGCGGGGCCACCTAAAATGTCAATGCTCAAGATAACAACGTGCTATTGGATAGATGTGACCGGCTGGGGAGAACAGCTGATAACAATTGTTCGGCCCACACCGTGATGCAGGAAAATAAGATTCAGCATGCATAGAGGTGTGAATAACAGAATAGCATGAGAAATGTATTTTAGCACAGCTTCATTAGATGGAGAATCAGTACCGGCATCCTATTGGAAAATCAGAATTCTGTCTGGTTTCTGACCAGTTCCTGAATTTGCTAAGATAATTAGCCGCTGCTCACATCCACACACCAGCAGCCTCAAATGGCAGCAGCAAAGCTTTAACATTTATTTATTTTATATTTATTCCGTATTTTCAATAACAGCACGCTATAACTATTTGTACATTCTTCATGTCTGCATCTGCTGATGATCTCAGCGGCATTAGGGATTTTTCTCCACGTGCAATAGAGGAGAAAGCACTTTCACAAGTACAGCGTTTCATTTGAGAAAATAGGGGTGAATCCGCAGTGTCTTAATTAGGGTAGAGTCTCTTCTCTGTCGCTGAGCCAATTTGTGATCTAGCTGGAGGGATGGATGTGTTTTATGAGCTTTTTCTGCTTAAAATAATGAACACAGCAACTTGAAACAAAGACTTTGAATTATTATATAATTTCTAGTCTTTCTTTTGAGTTCAGTGTCTGCACTCTTTCAGCTGGATGTCATCCTCACTCCTCTGCTCTTAATCTTATTTCTTACCTCTGCTCTTTTGTCTTTTCACTCCAACGGCTCATTTATTCCTGAATTCTTCATCTCCGCGACTTTCTTCTTTTTCCCTCTCTATACTAAAACATCTCTCCAGTCATCATTTCCATTTGCTTGGTAAATTGAGTCCCATTAGTTACTGTTGCTACGCCCTTTCTCACCCATTACATATGCAGCGACATTACATAACAGTGATAATGGCGACAATGGTGATTTGCCTCTCTTAGAATTCTTAGAAAACTTTGAAACAATGGGAACTTGATGTCAGACAGAGGTAGACAAAAGCAGACTTCTCATTTCACATGACTGTCAGTTTTTTCGCATATTTTCTCAGCTGTAGTTAACTAGATAATTAAGAGGGTGTTTGGTCCATGAGTTGGTTGATGATCCAGGTGACTTTTAAATGTCTTCAGCTTAAAATGAGAACCCTGGAAAAAGGAATTTAGATATGCACTTGATTATTCGTTCATTTTCTGTAACCACTTATCCTGTGTAGGGTCGCGGAGGGGCTGGAGCCTGACTTTGTGCGGGAGGCAGGGTTACACCCCTGGACAAGTCGCCAGTTCATCACAGGGCCACATAGAAAGACAAACAACCATTCACACACACATTCACGCCTACGGTCAATTTAGAGTCACCAATCCACCTATATGACATGTTTTGGGTGGTGGGAGGAAGCCGGAGAACCCGGAGAGAACCCACGCAGACACGGGGAGAACATGCAAACTCCACACAGAAAAGTCCCACGTCCTCAACTTGGATTTGAACCTTCTTGCTGTGAGGCGACGGCGCTACCCGCTGCCCCACCGTGCCGCCCTGCACCCTCTCCTGAGCAGAGCGACGCGAAGATTCGCTTCGTGTTCGGTGTGAACGCAGCATTAGGGCTAAGTTCACGGATGCTAAGCTATCATTAGACAGTCGCTGTTACGAAAAAGGGGAGGGGCTTTTTGGAACAGTCATTTCCTTTTTTCCTTCTTCCCTTTCTCCCCCTCCTCAACTCCTTTTTTCCCATCTTCTTTTCAAAATAACTTTAACTCCTTTTTCTCTCTCTCCTCCCCTCAGTTCGTCCCTTTCAGGGACTACATCGATCGGACGGGGAACCACATCCTCAGCATGGCCCGGCTCGCCAAAGACGTCTTGGCTGAGATCCCCGACCAGTTTTTGTCCTACATGAGGACCCGCGGGATCAAGCCGTCGCCAGCGCCTCCTCCCTACACTCCACCAGGCCAACACCTCCAAACTCAAATTTGAGGAGCCCGGAGGGGAAAGGTTTTGCCGTCAGGGGTTAGCTGAACTTAACACGCAAAATACTTCCATTTACCTAAAGCCGCTCTCCATGCCTCGTCGTCGTGGATCACGGTGGTCTGTCTCGTGTTCAGGAAGCTACATGTCAGGCCAGGAGAGTGTTGCTTTTAAGGACAGGACAAGCCAATGGGCGTATGTTTACTTCCACTGTCAAGCATTCCTGTTGCTGTCTGGATTTTTTTTTTTTCTCTCTCTCTCTCTTGGGAAACCTGGACAGGTTTTTGAGAGATGTTAGAGAGTTCAAGCTGGGAAGAAAAGGAAGTATGGAGGAAAGGAATGGAAGAAAGAAATGCAGGGCAGCTCTTGGGAAACATTGTGAAGAGAATGTCTCCAGAAGGAATCATTTGATCTTCAATGAAACTTCTTCTGTACATAGCTAACTCTTTCCCTCTCTCTGTCTCCTTCTCTCTATCTCTCTATAACTCACTCATTGTTTACAGCAAACACTAAGAAGGATTTGTACTGTTCATACTTTTCTATACACATAGTTTCAACATAAAGCTTGTAATAGTCACTCTGTCTCTCCTGACGTGTGTCAGGTGGCAGCAGTGGAGGTCCTGGTAGCCCTTCTGTACCGTACCGTACCGTGCTGTACCGTACCGTACTGTTTTCTGGTGTTTATATTAACCTTTTGCATGAGTGTAGCCTCAGTCAAGTGCATGCATATAGTGGCCCTGCACTACCTCTTTTATCCATCCATCCGTCTGTCTGTGGGGGACGAGTGTCTGTCTGCCTGTATCTCCATTTATCACTTCACCATGTCTGTCTGGTACTACTCTTTGGCCTGAGAAGACTGTCTCCCCTCTACAATGTCCTCTCTCTCTCTCTCGGTCTCTCTCCTTCTTTCCTTGCTTTTATGCCTCTTTCTCTTTTCCCCTAGCTGTGTTTCCATCCAACGTTTTGTTGACAAGTTAACATAAACAAGCTGAACAGAAAATGCATCATTGTTATTCTGATCAAAATAAGGCTATGGATTGTTCAAATGAGCTGCATAACAGTTTAAATTCATATGTAATGAAATGTAAAATACCTTTTCCATAATTTCTTCTTCTTTTCATCATCAGATCAGAAAACTCTAATTTTTTCCCAATACTCTGATTTATTAAGTAAAATTAATGACATTCCCATCAGCCTTTGTTTGTAGTGCTAATTAGCGAATGCTAGCATGCTAAAAAAAAAAAACTCAACTAAGATGGTGAATTCAATTGCATTAGCATTTAGCTTAACACAGCCTCATGCACCTAGCATGCAGGGGTGTAACGATTCTCCAAATCCACAGTGTGGTTCGGTTGACAAAGAGTCTCTAAGTGAGCAAAAATAACAAGTGAATACATGAATTCATGAACTTTGCTGAGGACCAGACTACATAGTAACTAAGTGCAGTAAAAAGCCTTTCAAAAGTTGGATGTGGATGAAATGCGACACAACATTTATAATTTACGAGCGGCCCCCAAATGCACCACGTAGAGCAGCTGGATAACCCAGTAAGAATATGGTTCAACAGACCAACATGTTTACACTAATATTATCACATATATATGTGAGTGGATCAACCCATAAATAGGTGATTGATTACCAATGCCAGTCGATGAGTCCTTCTTTATGTGTTTTTGCTGGCGTGTCATATTCGCCCTCACTAATGTACCAGAAAATAGGGCGCAGAAGAAGCAGCAGCCCTGACTTGAGATCATACACCTCATCAGCTTCCTTACAACTCGAATGCCAGTTTCTTTTAACCAAGCTGAGTTTTCGAAGCTTCAAATTGTGCAATTTCTGTTTTCCAGCATTTGAAATTTTGAATGGAAGCATAGCTAGCTTAGCTCAGTCTCCCTCCGTCTCTGTTCTCCTTCGAAATGCCGAGGCAGTATAGGACACCCACAGGCCCAGGAGTTTCCTCTCATTGTGTCGTCGAACATCACATCCTTATCCAATGTTTAAACAACAGCAGCTGCTCTCAAACAAAAAAAAACTGTTTGAGCATAAAGAGCCCAGTGGTCAAAAATGCAGTGAAAAACACACTTTCCCTCTGTTTGCTTCTTATTATTCTTTTTTTTGTGCTTGTATTTTTTGTATTGCACCTTTAGCTTTGATGCAGCTTTTTTCTATGTTTGTTTCTATGAAGCGTGTTTATACAGTATGTGCCAATCATTTGTAAGAGGATAATTTGCGTGATTCTCGTCGAACACGATCATTTTCTAAATGACCTCAGCTGAAGAAGTCCTGTTTTTGTCACAAATGTTGAAGGGTTGTTTCATTCTTTTTATTGGAAGTGTGATCGGTGATGAGTGAAAACCGTAAATGTGAATGAGAGTTTGTGCGAAACATCTTTTAAAAGAAGATGAAATTGGATGCGGGAACATTTGAACAATTACTGGACAGTAAATGACTTGCATCGCTGCACCGAACATGTGAAAGGATATCGAAGCATTGCAGTGATGCTAATATTGTCATCTTCTTTATTTTAGAATTGGAAGTAGTCTTAAATAAGTAGCAGTAACATGAAGCATATGAATCATTTTAACAAGTGTTTGTGATGTTTCCAGATATGACACACTAATCTATGACACATCTAACTACCAGGTTAAAGCAGACTATCAATAAGTGAAAACACTGCAGAATTTACAGTCACCTGTTTAATACACTAACAATATTTAAGTCTTAAAAATCCAATTTTTAAAATACTAATGATCATATACCATATTATGACTTACTTGTGAAATATTTCTAAATAATTCTAAAAAAAAAAAAAAGTCTCCTGTCTGTTCTTATATTTTTTGTTCTCACAAGTTCACCGTCTACATTTGATCATAACAAACACATTTAATTTATTATCTTGTAAGAATTGCTTTAAAGCTCATGACCTTTTACGTCATCTGATTTCTCATAAAGCAGACTTTCCGATGAAGTCACTACATGTTATTAACCCCCCGCACATTAACACACGCTGAGTCCATATCAAAAAACGAATACATCTTTGTCGTATGCTCATTGTGCAGAACATTAGCGCCGATTCTGCGCTGTCGGCTTCATTATAGCCTCCAACAGGCATTTGTGTCCGTGGGACAGGCTTTGCCCCACGTGACGTTCTCTGTAAATGACCGGTAGTTGCCTGGTATGACTGTGTGAGTGGCTGTTATCTCTTTCATAATGTTAACAGAGTTTTATGCAGATTTTTTTTAAACTTTGCTGAACTCTGTACCTTCACAGCTTAATTTGCTGATCACATTTTAATCCATATTTCTGGGTGAAAAGGGTCTATTTCCTAATGTTTTTCTGAACCCTTTCCAAGTTAGCTTATGACTCTAAAGGACAGCAGATACCGACCATGCAACGGGAAATTATCCAACACCACACAGTAATCTGCTAAAACATCATTATTCGTGACATTTTGTACACAATTTGATTTGCTTTGTCAAGTGGTTTGATAGTCCCGCATCCGTCTTTTCTCGCAGTCCCTTCCTGTACAGCGACTGTAGCACTGTCCTGATATTGTTGGACTAGCAGCATGAGCGTGTGTGTTGGCTGAACCGGTGCAGTCACACACCCGCAGCCACCCACAAGGCATAGCTGGACACGTCATTAGGACTGTAGGTCAAAATAAGGAGCTCATTGCCTCACATCCAACGCTGCTGCGTTCAGAGTCATCGCGGACTTAAATGGAAGCTGCGGCGTTTATTATATAATATATGTTATATATTATAACTTCAGTTTTGTTTTTGTTGCTTCGACGTTCTAATACGATATAATTGTACTCAAAAGTAATTGCTAAAAAAAAATTTTTTGAAAAGTTACACAGCAATAGTAGCATAAAGTTTGCTAACATTAGCCACCGTAAGCTAGACCAAGTTAAGCTGTAGTGCCAGAACCTTGAGTGAATTTGATCTCTTATGAATTCACCGTTTCATTTGTAAAAGAAAGAATGTGTCATTTCTAGTCGGACAGTCATCTTCTTGTCGGTTTTTTTTACCCGATGATTGGATTTCCAGATTCAAACCCAGTATGCTGTTGCATCGCCACACATGGTGTAAATAGTGCACCGAACCAGCAGCCTACAGAATGCCCATGTCATACCATTAGAATGACTAACTACCTCCTGTTTCAAGTCGAGTTCTTCAGGGTAGGAAAATGCATCTCTCCATGCTCATTTCACCAAATTTAGCACAGGACACAGTGTGGAGGCAAAAAAAAAAGACACCTGTTTGCAACTTATCCTGTGACTGTGGAATAAAATGAGTTGCTTGAAATGAATTATTTGGTCATTTCTGATCCAAAAATTCAAATTAAGTAAAAGAATCAAGGTGTTGATCTGAAAATTGAAATTGCAAAAGTAGGAGCAGAATTTAACCAGAGTAATAAAGATATTTGAGATAGTTTAGATTAAATTATTTCAGTGAGTTGCAATGGCCTTTCTTTTCTTCCATACACACACAATCATATTATATGATTGCCTCATTTGGTGCCAGTTATTACTATTATCATTATTATTAATAGCATAAAAGTATGAGTAGAGTGTGTGTCTGTGTGTGCATGAATATGTTTGATATAAATGTACTTTGTGTGTGTGGAGTGTGTGTACATGCCTATAGCACCTTCATTAGAGTGTTTTAATGGACCATGTGAGGCGTTGAGACACATAAGACCTTTGTTTACTAAAACTATCCAAATAATATATTGTATGCTAGTCATATCTTCTTAACAACGTGCACTTTGTTTGCATGTGCAGTTTTACAAAGGATGCACCAGTTCCTTTTGTTAAAAACTGAGTGTTTTGAAATATAAAACTCTGTATGAAAATTAAGTGTACAAAATGGCCTTAAATCTTTCACGGATTTTCTTGGAATTGTGCGATGCCTTCTTCAGAAAAATGAATTGTTTAAAGGAATTAATCGTTATCTATTTTGTGTCAGTGTTTCTATTGCTTTCTAGTGTGTTTTCTTTGCACAAGTTCAATTATGGATAAAAAAAAAAAAAAAAGATCTTGTACTATTTTGAGACCGTGATTAATCAGAGAAAGCATGGCTGAAATACTGATTGTCTGATAATACATATAATAGATGACTATTTCTGTATTGGATTTTTAAATAAATATTCATATTAAACACAACATTGGTGTGTGTTTTTTTTCTTTTCAGGAAGTAAAAACTTTTACATCTTATTTTATTCTCTGAGTGTTTTCTTTTTTTTTTTTCCTCCTCTCCCTCCAGCTTAATAAGACAAATGTATTTTTTCTCCCTCTGATAGGATAATTATAGTACATGTCACCAGGACACTAAATGCTTCTGCAAAACATGAGGAAAATCTAACATTTATTTCAAAGACGTCGCTCTCTAGAAGTCATGTCGAGTTTCATCTGCCTGCTGGGGTGCAAACTATTCCCTATGTTGGCACATGTTTTGAGGAGGCAATTAGTGAGACTGTAAATGCCGTGTAGCACAAAAATACAGACATTTCTACTGTCAATCTGTCGGGGGTTGATAAGGTTCTTCATCAACTACTCCATAATCTTTGACAGATGCTGAGATCCCTGATTTCCCAGAGTCACCATCCAACCTGTCAGCACTTTAGTATGTTCTCAGTCTCACTCCTGCGTCTCAGGTGGACAGAGATTTACTGCAATAGTGAATGTTTTCCTACTGAGAGAGGTTAATAAAGGTCGTTAAAACTTTAAAGGCTTAGCTCAACCTTTTGGAAAAACACTTATTTGCTTCCGTGCTGTCGTTTAAATGAGCAGATCGTGAACCGTGTTAGGAGCTGGAGGCTTGGCTTAGCTTTAGTATTAAAAAGTATTTAAAAACACCCAGTTTCACTCTAAAGCTCATTAATTTACATTTTTGCTGTACCTCAAATACAGATGGAGTTTTTAATGTGCTGCAAGCTTTTTCAAAATTACACAAACGCCGCAGACTGGATGTCCGCCCCGTTTCACATCCTCACTCTAACGATGGAACGGCATCAGTTTAACTCTCGGCATGAAGTCAGTGAGAGTATTTCTCAAACTGTTCAACAAACTTTGTTAAAATGTTGTGCATGCAACTTTATAATGCAGTGGTCAACAACAACATGTGGATTTGCTGCCAATGATCTCCTTGAGGAGCAACATGGAGGGAGTCAGCAAATAAAAATCCATATCAATGACAATCAGACTTACTAAGAAAGAAAGAAATTTACAAAAATAGCCTTTTTAATGCGTTTCTTAAATATACTAAGCATGATTGCTGATCACTCCTTAAGCCAAAAGAAAGAAAGACACAACAATAAAACTGAATGTAGAAAGAGGAGTGGAATTTTGCAGATTGTTAGGGAGGACTTGAACATCATAATATTTTAGAATGAATGGCTTGTCTTGCATTTAAATAAGGAAGGCATCCATTATAAATATGTCAACATTATGTTGATAATAAAGACGGCTGACAGCCACATCAACAGATGTAATTGAATACACACAGAGTGTCTAGAGAGGCAACAATCTATCACAATCAACACTGGTATTTATTAGACAGATGTCAGCTGTCGGCCCATCTATTCTACTCTTCAGAGATGTGCTCATAAATTCTGAGCGCCGATAAAATTGGCTGGTGAATTTTTCTTATTACACGTCAACATATTTGGAGGAGCTAAAAAATCAGCACTGAATTGTAGAGAGCCTGAGAGCTTAAATCAAGTTTGTGCATCTATGTCTGAAATAGGCAAGCAGTGAGGGAAAGATTGAATATTAGCAAAAATGAATTCACTTTTTTTTTATTTATGTACAGACGCTTAAAAATATACCAAAGGTTATTGGAAAGTTAATTTTAGGGACATTGATGAGCAGGGCTTATTGATATAATGCTCTTAGAATATTTCAATCAGGAGAGACTAGTGGTGGAAGTAAATAAGAATGTTTATTACATCAAATGATATGTGATGATTAGTATGTTTGAAAGTCTTTGGTGTCAGAGAGTCTTTGGCACTTAGACTCTTCAGGGAGATTGACATTGAAGGGCATCTGTCCTGAGTGGCAGCAAGATATATATCCCCCCTTGGAGTCCAGATACTGGTGGTGGTGGCCGATGACCCTGGTGAACCTGATGAATGATGAAGTTGGTGAATCTTTGAGGACTGGGCGGTGATGGGGAGGTGGTCTCAGGCTCAATTTATATTTGGAATCAAACATAGAATTTGTATTTGTATATTTTGTCAAAAAAGCTGCATAATATAGATTAATACTCCCAGACTAATGATCACTAAATGCAGCGACACTGTAAGCTATAGTTTCCTGCCATAACCATCACCTACATTTAAACAGGGGAGACTTTGATGAAGGCTTTTCCATACTGTATGCCGTGGTTGTTTATAAAGCAGGGATAATTTATGTCGGTGCACCGACGGCACAACCTTGTGCATGCCTCCGGTAGCTTTAAATAGCTTTATTTTCCCAGCGTCCCTCGGGGGCCAACGGAGGAACGGATGGATTGATTGAGGAGGTGAAGCGAGGCATCGTGAGAGAAAGGTGCTAATATCACTGTCAATCAACATCCAATGCAACGGCAGCAGAGAGAAGCCGAGAGAGAATCATAACACTGCGAGTCCAAAGCTAACCACATGCTACATGCACAAAAACACACAGTAACAGCAGAAAAAAAACATGGCCCTGAATATGCATTGAAAATAATCAGCATTGAAGACAAATTTATAATCTTTTTATTTTATTCTTATCTTTGTGTTCTCATGCCAAATAATACTCAAAAGCAGAAAACAACAACCAGATATTAGCACATAGAAAGTCACTTGGATATTAATTAATTCTGGAAACAATGAAAAATTACATTGCTCTTTTTTGTTTAAATACTTATTCACCAGATAATTATGTGTGAATTAGTTGACACAAAAGGTCATGTACTGTCTCCCCCCCCCCTAAAAGACTTGATGCCTTAATTCTTGAGTAAGTCTAATGAACACTGTGGTCGGTGTCTGTCAACCAGGGTTGTAATTATGCTCGCTTGTCACTTCCTGACACAGTCTGTAGCTTAGCAACCTGCCAGGCAGACGGAGCTAAAGTTGGATCTCATTTGAATATCCCAGAGAAATTAAAAACAAGAAAGAAACTCAGGTGTTTGGTGCAGAGTTCTGAGCCTGAGGGTGGCATTAGGACACCTCTCAAAGTCACAGAATTCACACACACATCCTCCACGGTGTCGTCAAACTGATATGAATGTGGGCAGGTTGTGTAATTACTGTATGCCATTAATAAAACACACATTTTAGCCGCTCCGCCTGCTGAACTCCCACCATGCTTGTAAAAATAGAACATTTTCTTCATATACTGTGATTGTTTTTTTAAGGTGCTAAGAGATGGCAAATAGCAGGTTGATGTATTCTGGGTTCATTATGTAACTTTCATAAATGGCTTTGTGCTGTATGATTGTTTTTCTTACGGCATATGTTTAAAGAAGGTCTCTGTTTATGTTTCTTTGCTCTGTGTTAACTTTGTTTAAGGTGTCATCTCGGCCTAATTAAGTCGCGATCTCAACAAATGATCTTTTATCGATCGTTTTCTTTTGAATCATAATAACAGAATGACATAATCAAGTTGTAATCATGATAGACCAAGTCTGATATATCAGGATTGCCGTTGTGTTCATTTCTTGTTCGCTAGTTTGGTGATTATAAATCCATAATAATACATATATTATCACCTAATGTTGTGTTTCATCTTTTTTCACTTTTGAACTTCCATGTGCTATTTATAGCCTGTATAACTTGGCCATCATGCTATGTATGTACTGTGAGCAAGGCCTCAAAAAAAGCTTTATATACCCGAGCTGTGAGAAAGTTGTATAAATCATTGAAACAATGTTGGAGTTGTTTTTGACAATTGCAAAAAGGTGTGGTTCCCATGGGGTAAAAAAATCTATTGAGGATAGGTTCCTGTGGAGGTTGCCATGGAAGCCAAAAAGGGGCGTTTCTAATGACCAGGAACACCAAGGGTGTACACAAGTTCAATAAAACACCCAATATTCACTAAAAATTCTCCCAAAGTATTTTGTGTGTCCAGACTTCATGACAAACAGATGAAATTAACTACAGAGAAACACACATTTGACCGTAACACAACAGAAGGGTTAAGGTAATGGCAGTGAAACAAATTGTACAGCAAGATCTCTCTATAAGAGAGGATGAGTTCTGAGATGTAAAAAAAAAAATGCCTTGGCTCCCTCTCATTATTCTTTATTTGAAACAAATCAAACTAAATACAGAGAAGGAGCTGCAGCACCATTACTCCTCATTATAGTCCACAAACACCAGGACGAAGTGAGACAACTTGGCCTCTCGGTCGACTCCTTCTTTATTTTGTGCTTGCTGTGTACAATCAGTGGATGCCTTAAACACCTCTACACCACAGACCTTCCCTTTGTCTCAATTAGCCGTACATATGAGGCCACTTGTTACCCTCTAACCTGGCTTGATGTATGATGCATCAATGCTGAGTGTTTCCACGGGCCTCTAACTGTGTTAGTGTTCGAGTGTGACATCGTGCTTCCACTAGCGATGCATTATTCAGCGAGACAGGAGATGCATGAGGTGCTATGAGCCTCGTCGTCTTCTAAGCGTGTGTGAGTGTGTGTGAGAAAGGAAAAGTAACGGATCATTAAGGAGTGTGGGGAATTTCTGTTGCATTGTGTTTCTGGTCTCTCCAACATGGAGCCGTCTGAGCATGTTTCTGCCTGTACATGTGAGCACATGTATGTGTGGTGACATGTGGACTGATGTGCAGTGACGGGTCGAGGAGTTAAAGAATCATGTGACCTGCTGATTCCACACATTCACACGCTTTTGTTGGGAATGTGTTGGACTCACAGAAGGAATGGGAAGTGGATAATAAATTGTAAAATAAATTGTGTGAAATATTCAGTCCGTAGAAAGAAAAAGTTATAATTCAACGAGTACGTATAGAGAGATATCATTGAGTTAACACCAAAGTCACAATATCACAATGATGGCCAATTCTTACATTTTCTTATTACAAAATATTTTATTAAACTATTAAATTGGTCCATATTTTTCATTTAACGATGACACTAAAATATTCATTTATTTATTTACTCACTTCACACTTCATAGTTATTCTTAGAGTTATTTGTTTGTCTCTTTGTTAGCAGGATTACGCAAAAACTAATAGATGGATTTGCATGAAATCTCCTCCAAAGATGGACCCTAGCATATCCTGGAGTTGAGTAAATTTTGGTGATGATGCGGATCAGGATCTGGATCTGGGAATTTTTGAAAGGATTCTTATTGGCATTTCTTAGCGTAGCATTGTATAATAATAATAATAATAATAATGATACCTTTATTAGTCCCACATGGGGAAATTCTTTCTCTGCATTTGACCCATCCCTGAGGAGCAGTGGGCTGCCACTACACGCGGCGCCCGGGGAGCAAAATTGGGGTTCAGTATCTTGCTCAAGGATACTTCAACTTGTGGACTTGCAGGGGCTGAGGATCGAACCACCGACCTTTTGTTCTGTGAACGACCGCTCTACCCCCTGAGCCACAGCCGCCCCATCTTATATATTGGGGCGGCTGTGGCTCAGGGGGCCACAGCCGCCTTTACAATATATATATTGTATATTTACCATAACCATGACCAAAAGGCTATATTTTACTGCTTCAGAATAAATTCCAGAGTTACTTGAATAAAGGAATTTCTTTATCTCAAACAGAGAAGCATGCTTGAAATATCATGTGTACGTGTTCCG
This sequence comes from Chaunax sp. Z400, assembly GCA_037577475.1. NCBI lineage: Eukaryota > Metazoa > Chordata > Actinopteri > Lophiiformes > Chaunacidae > Chaunax > Chaunax sp. Z400. The sequence goes on from CM075204.1 coordinate 10,118,583, forward strand.
GATAGAGGAAGCAAAATGATCACCCTTGTTCTGGGGTTAAAATATTTCTTATGCCACAATAATTTTTGTCGTTAAATGTTATTTCTATGGTAGATAGAGATGCAGATATTTTAGGGTATATAATAATCAGATTGTACCAGAAACTGAGAGATGGGACTGGTGCTGCTGGAATAACAATTATGTCGAAGGTTGTTGGGCCTTGGCGGAGGTCTGCTTTCTCCGAGTGCTCTTGTCTCAATGTGATGCTGTTGACCTGAGAAGTACCGCATAATAAAACAGTATAATTTCGTTGTTTACTTACAATGACAATAAAGTGTCTTATGTCTTAAAAAGTGCGAATAGTGGATTATATGATGGTTGCAAGCAATCTCAGACATCTTTATTTTTTTTAAATGTTTTTAAAAAAATAGGCAAGAAACAAAAGCAAATGTCATACTGGTTTTTAACATAAAGACAGTCTTAACTGCAAAATATATATTATATCTGAGGAAGGGTAACAAGTTTTGGATGTGAAATTTTGTTGAACTGCAACAAAACATTGCACTGCCATAAAAAAAAGGACACATAATTATAGAAAGTTCTTGAAACAACTTAGAGCTGCTGTTGTGTTGGTTCAGTCTCCTGGTTCCCATGATTAGTGCTGTTTCACCTCAGATGCAGCACACTAACCCTCTGTATGACCTCTGTATGAGCACCGAACTGACTTGGTAGCTGACTAGCAGCTACCAAGAGGACAGATTGGAGCATTTAGCATCCAACGATCCAGATATTTCCCCACCGGGAGGAGGTGGAGACATAAATAGAGCTTGCAGGAGAGAGAATATTGGATTTGAATTCACCAGATAGCCAGATTGCCACTCAAGATGAAAACTAATGTGTCTGTTGGCAGCGTAAATAGGAACCTGCTTTCTATCAGTTGTGATTCTGGTGTGCTCATTCACATGGAGGCTAATCTTTGATCTCCCTGTTAAACGATATGATGAAGTACAAGCTGGCTAATCTTTATTTGAAGTAATGCTTGATTTACTGGCTGTTTGGACAGGGTATTGTAATCAGTTTCCTCCTTTGTTTAGAGCCATGGTAATCATTCTGGCGTTCAACATTTAGCATCGTTCTCTGGGTAAATATCGAAAGTTGAAAGCCCTGTTTGCTTTGTGGCACCAGTAAGAACGTTAAATCCAAAACCATGCTCCCAGTGGAGGAGGCAGAGTGGAAAATGAAAAGGGCTCTTTTGTAACCACCCACTGATGGGGTGATAATAATTATTAGGAATGGCATATGCCTTGTCTTTGAAATGTCACTGACAGTTAAAGGCGGTGTATTTCTTCTCATGCCGGCTTCTCTAATAAACTGAGAGACAATAGAAAAGCACTGAGATCCAGTGTTTCTACCAATGTCTGTCCACCAGGACCCTGGAATGGACCAATCAGTGTCATTAATCACACCTGTGCTTCTGCTTCCAGACGTCTGTTGGGATAAAAGTCTATGTTGTTCATACTGGCTGGTTGGAAACTTGGTATTTAGACCTGCACTAAATGTCTCAGTATAGTTAAAGGCCTATTCCTGATACAAGCATCGTACTGCATCCACGGAGACAGGTGAGAAGAGTCAGCACCAGATACACAACCAGGACTTTTCAGTATTGACACTATTATTATATTTTGGAATTAAAATGAATTGTATGATCACGGTAAGGGCAAAGAATTAGTACGACTCAAACCACTGAGTCAAGTCCATTGAGACACTCTCTCTTGTTAAAAGTCAATGTAGCTCAACCACCAGTCGATCTCTGTCCCTGACATCAATTTAAACAAATGTAATCCCGCCATCCAAACAAGACGGCGTTTCCATAAAAACAATTCAGTGTCAGTGTTCTAAATGAAAGGATGTTTTGGTTACACAACTACCTACTACTGCAGGGTTTCCCCTACCATAGTACAGGCCAATAAGACCCCCCCACCAGGCCAACAACAGGCCAAAAAAAAATGTATATGCTAAATATTGTCAAATATTCATTCGAAAATAATCGTTGTCGGACTGGTAAACTTAAACAAATGTTGGAATCCTTTTCTTTAAATTCCGTTTGTGCAAAGGGTTTAAATGCATGTTAAAATGAAATACCCCAATTTATTTTTATTTTCCTTGTAGGATTAACGCAGAGGAGGCGCTAACATTTTAGAGATTAATATCAACTGGTCCTGCGTTTACTTTCTGTACTGACAAACTAAAATGAAAAGAAGCAGCAGTCATAGCTCAGGTTTGATAAAAGAAGTGAAACAGGACATGATGACAGAGAGAAAAAGAAAGAGAGAAGGTGATGGAGATGATGAGAGAGGAAGAGCAGGTACTGCCTGCTGTGACCAGGATAGGATCAGCATTATGTCCCTGTGCTGTTCAACATGAAGACCTGATCACACTGAAACAATGGAGGCCTGATTACCACAGAGATTTATGTTCTTTGGTCATTAGAGTAAAACCTATAGGCTCAATATAACAACACAAACCTATAGCATAATTACAGAGTCATTATATTATTATCGTCTGACTATATTATTGTATATTGTATCGTAACACATCTTTCTTGAGTTATTATACTGTTTGAGGCACATTTCTGTCATTCAAATCCAAAATGATGCAAACTCAAACACAAAGATGAAATAAATAAAGTGTGTAGAATTTCACTTCATTATTTTTTAATAAACTTTGACAGGAGAGACCAGTGAGGAGTCACAGATGAAGGGACAGGAGGTGAATATAGAGGGAGAACAAACAGAGAGAACAAATCAAAGTGGATGGATCACTCACCGACACCATTATCCTGATTCTCATGCCTTACTGCTTGACAGATAATTTACACTACTGCCCACTGACATGGTTTTAAAGCTCTCGTTATCTGATTTGACCACTGATCTGATCGTCCAGCACCCTCAACCCGCCCCCAGCTCCTTCCAGGATACCTCTGCTTCTATCTAATTGTAGAAGTTGTGGTTTCATGCAGGGTGCTGGAGTACATCTTAGCCAAGTGAAGGTAACTAGTGGACACTCCAGGTAAAGAGATGGTCTTCCTGACTGAACTTCTGCTATAAAGGGAAGCATCAGACGAGTTGCTAATGTGCTTTTGGGCAGTCATGTCACATACAAGGCGTTCTGATGATCTTTGTGCACATTCGATTGCGTAAATTATCACTTTTTTGGATGTGCAAGGGTTCTGATCATTTGTATGCACTGTGTGCTCAAATAATTGTCACCTTTTCTACAGCTGTGTGATCGTCTCAGTTCGGGATGTACTTTCATTAATTAGATAAGTGAGAGATCAGTCTTCACAAAACACTGCAAGGGAGCTGAGCCGCTCTGAAGTATAAGGCTGGTGAAAGAAGTTTCCTGTTGTTTGTGTTTTCATGGGATTTTTTTTAAAGATGTGAAAGAATTAGAATAACATAAGTTTTGTAACTGATGTTGCACAGTAAACAGCTTCGGGTCATTCAGTGTTAGATTGTCTGTATTCACTGTTAAGGTGTTATCTTTATGTGGGCAAGGCATGACAAACAGTATGTTATACAAGTAGAATGAACACAAAGGTTGTTGTTGTTTTTTTAAACATGACCTGCAGCTGCCGCCCATACATTCACCTCTTCCATGATTAGATTCTAACTGTGCTGTCATGTCATTCCTGTAAACCCATGTTTTCTCTCCCTCTTCCTCCTCCTCCTTATCCTCTGCTGCCCCTCCGGCCCCTCTCATCCTAATTATTTTCCGCTCTTGCAACTTTTATGCAACCTCCGTGAATGATTGAGGAACTCTGATTACATGTGCAAAACAAATCTATCTCAGTGTCTTTGCTGTTGCCCCGTCCTCACCTTCGGCTCAGTGCAACAAGCAGCGGTTCCTTGAAGCTCCTCTCTGAAGTAATTGCTCCGAGTCTCTGATTTTGCTCAAGTTTAAGCCTGGGAAAAGACGTGAAAACACAAAGGTTGCAAAATGGTGCAATCTGTCTTCTTGTGTGTGTATGAGCACAAACGGAGAGTGTAAAGCATGTCAGCCATTACAAGTAATGCAGTTCTACTCTGAGCAAATCAGTAAACAAACCTTTTACAGCCTATGACCTGAGATTAGTGCAGCACCTCTGATGTGGAAGTTTATTACTGACAAAATTAAATGTGCAGGGAAAAAAAATCCAAGCTGAAATCTGCATATTAGAAAATGTAAAATCTAATTTGAGCATGCATTTACAAAAATGTATCCGTAAAGATTCAATTAAATGACATGTTTTCTTTACTTTAAGTCAAAATGGTGGAATCTATATTTCTTAGGCTATTTTAGAATATTGACTGTTTTGCATCAATCAGCTGGAATGTTGTGAATCATTCATCTACATATATTGAAAACTTGTAACTACATATAACTGCATATAAATGTAATAAAAAGGTCCGGGCTCACCCTTAGGGTGAGGAGCTCAGTCATTCAGGAGGAGCTCAGAGTGGAGCCGCTGCTCCTCCACAATGAGAGGAGTCAGTTTAGGTGGTTCTGGCATTTAGTTAGGATGCCCCCCGGACACCTCCCTAGGGAGGTATTCCAGGCATGTCCCACTGGGAGGAGACCCCGGGATAGACGCAGGACGCGCTGGCTTGGGAATGCCTTTGGTGTATCCACAGAAGAGCTGGAGGAGGTGGCTGAGGAGTGGGAGGTTTGGGCTTCTCTGCTGAGGCTGCTGCCCCTGGACCTGGATAAGATGGATGGATGGATGATGGATGGATGGATGATGGATGGTTGGATGATGGATGGATGGATGATGGATGGTTGGATGATGGATGGATGGATAAATGTAATCGCTTGGAGGAAGGTCTAGTTTGAACTCATCCATGTCTGCAGAAAATCAATGTCATTTCAACAGAAGTGTGTTTATAACATGGACCATATTTGCTTCCCATTTTGCTTCCCTGCTAATGTCTCCTTATCTCACATACAAAGAAACATGTCTTGTCTTGGACAACCTATCAAACATCCGCTGGTGAGACACTAAACAACATAAAAACATCTGGCAAATGTCTATTTTTTTCAGTACCTTTGCTAAAAAATATATGCAGCATGGCTTGTAAGGCACAACTTTTTGTTGTATTTCTGACTGCTGTGTGTTTAAAGAGGTGGCACTATGAGAGCCTAAATACTGCGCATTAGCAACATAACACAATCATTTACATTGACTCGGATGTTGAAAGTCGTGCTTGCATCTAAATTCATAAATAAAATCTCAACAATGAATTTATGAAATACTTTGTTGTTATTTTGGACAGTATAAGCTACTATGTTTCCAGTTGGACAGAGTGTTTACTCCCCACTTCCTTATCCTCAGATCCAATCGGTGTAATTCAATGAACTAAAACTTATGAGCTAAAACAAATCAAAGAATGTTGCCAGTTCCTCTTCTCAATATGCCAGAGAAAAGAAACTCGTCTGTACTTTCCTCATAAATCAGTGAGACAGTAAAAAGGGAAAGTCGGAGAATGTCATAAAGTGATGTTATTCCAAGCAATCCCCCACTGAAGCCCTCTTGCAAAGCCAACAGCACAGGTAGCATCTCCGTCACATCAGCTCAGAGTGCCTGAATAGTGTAATCAACATTTGAATAATCATCCCAGTTTGATTTTATTAAAGCCTCTCCTGTGAGCTGCCCCCACACTGCTTGATGTAATTAGAATGTAGTGTAATGGTTACGGTGGAAAGCAATCACTGGGCCACATGTTGTCTTTTATCTCCCAATTGGGCTTTCATACCCAAAGGAAAGACACTGGAAACTATTATTATGAGCAGCAGAGCAGTCGATAGGTTTTTATGATCATTCCATACTGCAGAATGTCAGATTGTTCTTATGAAATCTGTCTGCCTGGGTTTCTCCTTTGTTTGTCTTCGTCTAGCTCTGATTGAATTTATCGGAAAGTGCTGGCGATGAATTGAAAGTAGCTGATAATTTGACCCAGGCTGCCTCCTTCAAGCTTTTTAAATCTGGCATTAAGTCTTTCTGTGTCACTCGGCAGTGAAAGTGTTGAATTTAGAAGCAGTTTGACTGATTTTCTCCATGTTTAATTCCTTTGGCGTGTTCATAAGAAGGTCACTTTGTCTTATAGCTCCCCCTAGTGATCGATTCTGACTGATCTGTTGCCATCGACGCATGATTAAAGGTCAAACATCTCTCTGAAGTTACCGTAGTTAATACCCAGAGATTATCTGCATACCATAAAGAGCCAAAGCATTATATTTCTGTGGAGATACGGTTTCCTAATGCAAACTAACCCTGCGGTCTGTGGTGGAAAGCAACTAAGTACATTTAGTACAATTTTGAGGTACTTGAGTACAAGTACAAATACTTTTAACACTACATTTAGCTGTAAATACATTTTTTCTTTTACCGAAGTGAAATCTTTTTAGTACTTTTATTTGTACCAGAGTACTTTTACAAAGCAGTATTTCTACTTTTACTTAGAGGAGTACTTCTTCCACTTTTGTGCAGAGCAAACCCTTAAAACAACTACTCTGTTGTGATGTGTTTGATCGAACTCATAGGATATTTAATGTGTGCCACAATTGAAGTTCATCAGTGCAAATCTTGCACACAAAAATGTTTGGTTTTTTTTTGCTTCTTTTATCCATTTGTTGCTATTCATGTCCTTGTTGTAAATACATTCGAGAGAAAGTGTTCGATAAATAAACTTGAGACTTAATGTCGCATGTGTCATTTTATTCAAAGGTACACAGAGGATTGCATCAGCAGGAGAGCAGCAACACACTATGATATTATATGAGTAACACAAGCATTAGACAAATGTGTAAATACAGACACCGTAGCAGACTCTTACAAGTGACAATGGACTTTGTGTTGAATGAGTTCTGAATGATTAATGAATCATGGTTTGGTTGAGTAAGTCATACTTCCTCACTTCGATCTGGAAAGTCCCTCTCTCTCTCTCTCTCTCACACACACACACACACGGACAATAGCAAACAGAAAGGGGAAACATACAGCAGGTATGATTACATCATCAAGAAAAAATGAAAGCACAAAGTGCACAAAATCAACTTAATAATGAACAAACACATCTAACCTGACAATAAATGAACACATTTCTGAACCATCTCCATGTGATCTTTATGGCTTGGTCAAAGTATATATATATATATATCTATATCTATATATATATATCTATCGTCGGTCAACTTTTCCATCAAAAAGCTAAATTTTCTTTCATTACAAAAACATCCCATATAATAAAAATTCTCAAGTTTACAATATGGCTGTCATTTTTGGTCTCTTTCGATCATGCAGCTCATTGGGATGACTGATTCGCTGAAATTCACACCGTTTTTAGAGTACTAAGCAGTTTAACATGAGAAACCGCGCTGTCAGAATTTCATGATTATTTTTAAACAGCCTGTAGAGGGATCAACATTTTAACCAAAGATTGTTTATATGCGGCGGAAGCAACATGTTGACTCATCGAATCAGGTCAGGCTTTTACGTTGAAACTACAGCTGTGTTGTTTGAGCCATAAACTATCATTCTTACAGAATGAATTCCATTCAAACACTCTTGGTCGTTTTCCTGTTCACTGTGAATCGATTCACAGTGAATTTACAGCCCTGCTGCTGGGTTTGTAGCCAAAACGCAGCAAAACCCAAACCCTTTAAAGACCCATTTTAACCCTTAAAAGATTTTTGAGTTCCTCCGTCACCTGTCCTGCTAAAATGAGCAATATTCTCAGTGTAATCAATGTCAGCCCCTGTACCGAACACCATTTAATTGCACTGTAAAAAAAAAGTTGAAAATAAAGACATATTCTTGTCTGTTGGGAGACGTCATGTGCCATGGCTCTCCTTGTGATACTGACATCCTGTTTTCAGTCCGACTCCTCCTGATATCAGACATTTCCCCACTCATTTCGTTCACCACATGAACCTCTGTGTGGCTGTGCTGTCTGGCCAGTCGAAGGTCTTGCTGATGAAGATGTAAAGTGTGGCGGCATTGACTGTCGTGTACAGAAGAAACTCCGCAATGAGTCTGGGGAGAGAGGGGAGGGGCATGTGCAGGCGGTACATCAGATATGGGACGATGAAGTACCTGAACTCCAGCAGCTTCTGTGGCACAGTGGCAGCCAGCAGGCACGCCAGAAACGCCAAACTCCAAAACAGTGAGCGTGACTTTAAGGAGTCCAGGAAGTTCCACCCTGAGAAAACGTATGCGGGGACGAGGAGGAAGCGCACCAGCTCGTGCCTCTGGAAGATCCTATTCCACACGTAGAAGGGGAAATGGCGGTTATCTGACAGGAGGTACTTGTGGACGCAGGTGAACTTCCACACCAGGAGCAAGGAGATACCAGTGACGAAGAGGAAGAAGAAGGGCTGTTTTTTCATAGCCTGGAAAAAGCGAAGAGCGCGGTAGTAACACAGCGAAACGGGGAGGGAGAAGAAGAGTGTGAAGGAGAAGAAATAGAAGAACTGAGGGAAGTTGAGGCAGGCCTCATGGCTCGTCCTGTCGCCCACCACTACCCCATCATTCAGCACCAGGAACGCCATGAAGCCCACTCCGACCACTGCGTAAGGCCAGGCTACCAGCAGGACCGCCTTCATGTGACTGGGTGAGGTGAGGAACTCCAGAGTGAAAAGCATCACTTTCTTAGCTCCGCTGAATGACAGAGGGACCTGGGATGGAGGAGACTTCTCATCCCTCTTTTTCATATGCTCCACCCTCCAGGCCTCGTCCATTTTGGCCGCCACCAACGTGCCGGCGCAGAAGGCCACCCAGATGATGTTGGTCTGACGGAAGAGCACGGAGCAAACGCCAAGGAACGCGGAGGCCTTGTGGCAGCCGTAGAGCATCATGAGGTACGTGAAGAGGATGAAGAAAGTAGATCCGGCGTCGGTGTAGTACAGGAAGTTGAAAAAGTAGAGCACAGGGAAGGTGGATAGAGACAGCGCTGAGAGGACCCGGCGGGAGGTTGTCCGTGTCTGGAAGAGAGCAAACTTGATATGAGAAGACAAGAAAATGACAAATTAAATCTAGATCATCTTGATCATCTGGAATTACCTTCTCCCTGAGATGCAGTTTGCAGATGAGCAAATAGAGCAAGTAAAGGTTGCCGCAGTTGAACAGCAAGTTGATGAAGCGCAGCATGGCCGTGGAACACACCACCGCGCCTGTCAGACCAGCGAGCCACACCACGGGTTTGATGACTCCCACGGAGATGAGGTAAAGGCCCGGGAGAGTGGTGATCATTGGGTCCCACTACATAAAGATCAGGTTAAACCACATTAAAGGGGCGCGTCACCAATTCTATATGTTTACATGTCTTCGTTAGTAATAGTCAGCTTGTGAAAATAGATCTTTAAAGGATTATAATGAAAGCGTTCCAAAGTATTAAAAAAAATCTGATGATGTCATAGAATGTCATTAGAGTTAACTCGGCTTGGGCTTGGAGATTTAAAACTGAAAGACATGGAGTTTGAAAGACATGGGTTTGTACAAGACAGAGAGTCTAACTATACAGTTGCATTATGGGAAATGAAGGCTCTAGCTTGATGCATTGTATTTGGACCCCTGCTACATCACACTTTATTTTAAATGTGTCTCATAAGCCTCCAACTAAATGAAAATTAAATACTAAGGTGGAAATTTTTCAGCCCATTTACAGAAAACTGCATTATTTTCTTTACATCTGAAAAATATATTTTGCCCCTTGATGAATTTTTAAATTATTATTTAATTAACTAATTATTTATTAATTTAAGTAATTATTATAACTGGTATTCATAATTTAATGCTATACCTGAAAAATTGGAAAACAAACAATGGTTTTCTTTGAAATAACTTGAAAGCAAAGAATACCGTAATAATAATAACAACAACAACAATAGTAATAATAATACAAAAATGTGTGCTTGATAGACGTAGCCTAAATGAATACTACAATACTTTTAGGCCCATAAACCTCCATTAATGCCATAGATATGTCCGACATGGAGATTAGAGGCTCTCCAAGCTGTCACATAATTTTCAGTGATGTTAGCTAACCTTAATCCGCTATCCAACAATGAGAGACTAGCTTTCATGGCTCACTTTTTCTGAGCCACCTTACTTACCTCGTTGAATTTTCCATGACAGTATTTCTGAGCTTGTGGGACATGGAAAATCTCGTCCATGTACGGCTCCCTTTGCTCCCGAGTGACTCTGGAGAACAGCAGGCAAGATATCAAAAAGTTGGTGCTGCAGAGAGCAGTGAAGATGTAGCCTTCAAATTTATCCATGACTGAAGAGTAAATCCGATGTAAAAGTAAACGCAGTACACAACTAGCTGTTATAACGCTGTGTGAATCGCATATCGATTAGATTTGCAAATTTAAACCACTGTAAAATCTCAGTATCGAGGGAAAATAGCTGAGCTCTGTCTACTTTTGATAAACGGAAGATCTTTGACAGCTGGAGGTCCGGTTTACAAATATGCTCGATGCGGAAACTCTTGTATTTTTATTTGTTCCTAGATGGTGCTAAATAGTTAATCATCGCAATCCTATAATATAATAACCACTACAATGATAGATGTGATACATTGTATATGCTGATGCTTTAATATGCCGTTTTCTTGTTTTAGGGAACTGTTTTCCCAAAGAGGAACTTTCCTCCTATGCGGTGTCCCTGTGTTATTGTTCCCCCATGGTGAAGACGTTCACGTTAAGCGAGGTTCGTGGTTTCTTCCTTAAGATGCATTCAACTCATGAACTGGAGCTTTTTCCCGACCACAGAGTGACTCAAATGCTTTTTAAGGAGGTCAAAAATGCCGCAGAATTGAGAAAGAGCGCTGTAGCGGGTAAAATAAAAGGTGCCCTGATCAACCCAACGATGGTGAGACATTTTAATTCAGCTTTAGCATCGTTTAATCAAACGTTCATGTACAAATTCTTATGTATATCCATTAGCTAGCTTGATACTTTACGCACAGAACAAATGATTTGTAGGCCCGGTCTATACAACTACTCATCATTTATAAGTGACCAAACCGGGAGCAAAAACTTATTTTACCATCATACTTTCTTTTCTTTTCTTTCACAGGTGGTGACTCCTTTCCAAGTGTTGGTAGCTGCCAACAAGGCTTTCAACCTACAGAATAGTGGAAAGATGAAAACAAGAAGTTTATACTCAGAAATCATCTTCAACCTGTCACCTACTAATAGTGTAAGTAACCAAAACCTAACTTAATTTTCTTTAAATCAGTGTCCATATTTTTGGTCTTTTTAAAAAAAAAAATAGTACCAAGCCTTTATCATTTTTCTGTTGTTTTCAGTCCTTGTTGTCTTATCTAACTGCACTAGCCACGATGTAAACAGACAGACAAACCGATGGTGAAGACATCAGGAGGAAATCATATATCATATACTGTATATGGAGGTCATTTATATCATATCATATACATCCGATACAGATCTCAGAGGCTTTTAAAAGGTTTGGGATCTCTGACGACGACGACTCTGTCCTGGTGGTCCTGGTTCACGATGAAGATGAGTCTCAGCTTCTGTCAGACATCGCAGCTATGGTGAACGGACGGCAGGTTCCAGTGGAGGATGTTTCCTCGCTGTCAGACCAGGCAAAAATCAAAAAGGTTCTCCGTCTCTGATTTCATTTTATGTGATTCCTCTCACATTTTTAGATACAGGTTGAAAATTTTCAAGTTGTCAGCTTGATTCCAGATGTTATTTCTCTTCGTTTGAAAGACCTGACACCAATGGATATTCTCACTAAATGGTCTTCTGTAGCAGTTTTGGTGATCTTATCCTCTTTTTGTCTTCATTTCAGCTGTATAAAGTCACTCCTCAGGAGGAGAAGTGCGGGACTTTGCTGGATGCAGTTATATGCAGGATGGCTACCAAGGATGTCATGTAGCTACAAGAAGAAAAAAAATTGAACTTTTTTTTTTTTTAGAAAAGGAATGGTGGCCTTTTTTTCACAATATATGGATATTCTGTTTTTATTTCACCACATTGTGAAGTCCCAAAACTGCAAACCTTGTCTTTTGTGCACTCCATGCAAATTCAAATCAACATTAACTAGAGAAAAAGTCACATTTTATGTATGTCAGGCTTAAGTTTCCCTTATCTTTTCATGAACTTTGCCTGTCTTTTCTCTTGGTTTCATTTTCTATGTAATTGTTAGACTGCGACAGATCTGGAAAAAGACTGAGAGGCAGTTTGGGAAGTTTTATATCATCATCTCATGTTCCTGCTGCAACCTCTCATGCTTGTCCCCTTTGCTTTCCTTTGAGTGTTTTGACAGCAGGAGACAGTGATGTAAAGCCGGTCTCATGTCAGCAGTTGTTACATAATTAATCAACTGTGCTCTGGGCCAAATATCAGCTGGATCTCAAGGGATTAAAAAAAAAATCATCCACAGCACAGATCTGACAGATTCAGAGTCAAACCAAATGTCAGCCCATGAAGACAAGAATATTAAATGTACTGATTGTGTAAAACATTATTGATTTGTTTTCTTGAATCACCTTGAATGAGGCACTGAAATTACACCTGAATGATTTTGCATCTTCACAGCGTGACACACTATCAAGAGACAACATGTATTGTAAATGAAGGGAAAGTAAAGTCATGTTTGCAGCGACGTGTAAGAAAAGTATTGAAGTGTAAGTTTGTCAGTCTGGGAAATTAGCGAGCTCGTCTTTTCCGATGTTCCCTCCGCTTAGGATGCACACCACATTCTTCCCCTCCAGATCAGGTATCTTGTTGCTAACGATGGCGGCGAACGCAGCGGAACCCGACGGCTCCACCACTAGTCCGGACCTGTAGAGGGTGGACACCGCTGCCTTGATCTCCTCGTCATTTATAAGGACGATATCCTCCACATAACGGCGACACAGCTCAAACGGAAGTGTGCCTGGGATGTAAGGAAAAAAGGAGGGATGCAAATTACAGCTGTTGTTTCCCACATTAGTTTTTGCTTTAAAACTTTAATACTTAACTGTGGCAAGACATGTTTGTCTCCACCTGATCAAGTGTTTTGACCGATGTAGTAACATTCAAACATGACTGGTCATTAAAATGTGTTTTAATTGTTTTCTTATGTGTATATAAAAATCTAGCTTTATTAATTACTAAATAAAATATGTATATATATAAAATATATATATAATTTTAATCTAGTGCAGTACCACTGGCTCTGCAGCCAACTGGAGAAAGAAAGGATACCTGCAAAAGGTGGTGCAAGTCCTGAGGCGATGCTCTTGGTTTCCATGCCAACTGGTTTGTTCTCAATGAAACTTTTGTACATGGTGCAGGCTGGGTTCAAACAGAAACACAAACACAACAAAGCCCAAAGTTCACTGAGGTGTGTGTTGTGGGTCTTCAAGTGTAGCTAAGCGACGCTGCTCCTCTCCCCCTGTTAGTTTTACCTCCTTCTGGCTCCACACCATATATTCTGGTCATATCACAGCCTGACAGTTTGATGGCAGCAGCCACACCAGCCAGCAGCCCCCCTCCGCCACAGCACACCACCACAACATCGGGCTCGGGAATCACCTCCAGCACCTCCATACCTAGACTGGGCAGACACACACACAGGTTATCAGCTTGTTGAATAACAGTGAAACTACATCATGACAGCCCATAATTGTTTAGTTGTAAAAGATGGAATTGTTGTACCTGGCATGTCCTGCTATTAGATCCAGGTCATCATAGGAGTGCAGGAAGGTCATGCTGTCCTCCTGAACACAGCGGTTCACCACATTCATCAGAGAGGTGGTGGGAACTCGCTCCACCTCCACCCCAAAACTCTGAGGACAAGAAAGACACTTTCATCGTCGTGTATTAGTACAAGTGAAGGGGTTTGAATTAGTCTATGTAGCTTAGCCAGCCAGAAGATAACCTCTGACCTTTATGAGTATGGATCTGGACACTGGGGCGGTTTCCGGCATCACCACCTTGCCCTTTGACCCGTAGTGTTTTGAGGCATATGCAAAAGATTTCCCATAGTTCCCAGCAGACATGGTGACAAAATGACCACCCTTTGGTCTCCTGACAAACTGATTGGCCACTCCTCTGATCTTAAACGACCCTGTCCATGAAATGTAACACAACTCTTAAGTAATGAGCCATCACTAGGAAAATATGAGTCGGTTTTGTGTGAGCTGAATCAAAGTGGTTTCCTCTAACCAGTTCTCTGCATGTTCTCCAGTTTGATGTGGATGTTGCAGCTGATGTTGAGAGGCAGGGTTGTCCGGCACCAGGGGATCATGGGAGTGTTGATAACACCCAGGGGACTGCTTCTCACCGCCTCCCTTGCTTCTCTCAGCAGATCCATGGTGACAGCGTCTGCAGACACCTCACCCATCTATGTCAGAAACACACAATATCAGAAAGACGTTTGGTTTGAACGCCACCATTTAACCTGATAAGAATATGCATAATATAATAAAATATATATATACTTTTTTTCAACAATATCTTTATTGATTTTATTAATAGTACAATAAAGGACATTTAGAACATGTAACAAACAAATCCTCTCTCCCTCCTCTCCCCATTCTTCAACGACAAAATCCCGTCTAATGAGGAAAAAACAAGCAAAAACAGAAAAATAATCCAAAAATTATTTACCACATGATGCAAATTATTGTATATTACATAAAGTACAACCTATGTAAAAAATAAACAAATAAAAAGGCTAATTTAAAAAAAATAGTAAGAATAATTAAAAATTAACATCGGAATAATAAAATAAATGGTTATAACAAAAATAAATATATAAAGTATATTTATAAAAATGTGCTGGTCTTCTTTTAATTACATCATCGTTCACCTATAACCAGTTATTGTCTAAGGAGTCAACGATAATTCATGTTGGTGTGTGTGAGGAGATCATCCTGAGGGCAATATTAATTGATCTCTGCTACTCCAGATTTCCAGATAGCTGTTCAGTTTCAATGAAACATATAAAGGGGTTCCATATCCTATAAAAGTCTTTAGCTTTCCCTCTTGTTATGTAAGTTCATTTTTCTAGGGTCAGATTGCATGAAATTTCCTTGATCCATTGACTTCACTTAGGTCTAAACGTATCTTTCCATTTTGATGCTATTACTAGTTTGGCTTGTAATATGCCAAAGTTAATTGGCTTCCTTTGCCTTTGGTCCAGCAGTAAATCAGCAGGGTACATAACACATCCTGTTAGTTTAGAAATTCGTCCTAGTTCTTCTCTCCATAACACATACATTATTGCATTTAATACAATCGTCAGGATTATTAGGATTATAACAATGTAGTTTAACTGGAGTGATGTTCTGTGCAGCCATTTATATTGTGGCAATTTCAGTCTGGTGTTGATCCTGTAGTTTGGGTTTGAGAATGAAAGCATGAAATGTTCCACTCCTCCTCAGAGATGTCCTCCAGTATATCATTCCTCCATGTAAGTAGACTGGAGCGAGAGCTCTCTTCAGAATGTGTGAGTAGTAGGTCATAAAACCTGGACAGCTGACCCCTGTTATGTAAATGTGTCAGAGTTCGATAGTGGAAAGTGTGGGTTCGGTGTTAGATTTTATTTTGGAGTATTTAAAGCTTCTAATTTGCAAGTATTTGAAGAAGTGCTTCCTGGGAAGATGATATTTAATCTATTAGATGTTGAAAAGACATGAATATTCTTTCATGATAGAGGTCTTTTGTTTTATTCAAACCTTTATCTGCCCAGAGTTTGAAACCTAAATCTTGTCTTCCAGGTGTAAAGCTATCATTTCCCCACACTTGACATCCCGATTGTTTCTTTTGTAGTATACACCTTTTTTAATGAATGTATAATAAGAATAAATGAGTACTATGTATGTTTTCCCATTACTACAGTGACTTTTAATATATTATTGTCCTGAACACTACCCCAACTACATATTCCCAACAAAATACGAAGAAAAATTTAAATAGTTATAAAATTAGCTGTCTATAATTTGAGAAACAGAAAAAAGATCTCGGCTCTTCTCGCTGCTGTGACTGGACATGTGACAAGTCCCCGCACTTTTACAGATGAATGAAGAAAAGCTAATGAACGATGAATTACACAACCTACTTCTAGCAAGAGTCGTTGAGTTAACTATAGAGTTGAATGAATTTACCACCAACCTTATCATGTGTTTCTTTCGTTCACTTATTATAAGAGCGAGAGGTCCGTGATGTTTACTGTGTTACAAATCTTGCGCCTCCCACCAGGGTAACAGTTCCCATGTGCAACTTGTTTCCAGTCGGACGTTATTATGAAACGGGCCGCCAACATGGCTGCGCCTGTATGTGGCAATGGAAGCCAGCTAGCTAAGATTTCTTAGTATATAAAAAATACTAATCTAAAGTAGTATAATTTGAAAACATGGGTTTTATCAGACACGTCGTGTGCGCCATGTCTGGTGGCGTTGACAGCTCTGTTGCAGCGTTGTTACTGAAGAGAAGAGGTGAGAAAAACCTGTCAAATCTGACAGATGCGTACAGGAAACAGCTGACCCGTGTTGGTAAATAGTTAGCTAACTAATTGAAACCGCTCTACCTGAATACGGAAAACGTCGGAAAAGACAGATATTATTATTATTTTTGCCTAGTTGTAAAATCCAATACATGTTCTGCGTCTGTTTCCTGGTATGCTAGCATAATCGCACTCACATTTTTTTGTCCTTTGCTTACGAAGGCTACAGTGTAACAGGGGTTTTTATGAAGAATTGGGACTCGCTGGATGAGAAGGGGGTGTGCACTGCAGAGAGAGACTGTGATGACGCCTACAGAGTGTGTCAGACCCTTGGCATCCCCTTCCACCAAGTGTCTTACGTCAAAGAATACTGGCACGAAGTTTTCAGGTATGTTTGGATGCCATGCCTATATCGTAAACATGTTATACTTTTATAACCTTTAATGTTAATGCCACATGTGTATTTTGCCACTTTCAGCAACCTATTAAAGGAATATGAGAGGGGCAGGACACCAAACCCTGATATACTATGCAACAAGCACATCAAATTCAACCATTTCCACAAGTACACTATCAACACTCTGGGTATGTAATCATAAAGTGGTCATACACTTCCATAAACCCATTCAAAGCCACGTAATATCAGTTTAACTAAATTTAATTAAAATTAACCGGACTCCAATACAAATGGCTGGTTGTATGTGACCTGTAATTAGCGTTGTGCTGTTGTTGATAAAGGTGCTGATGCCATGGCAACAGGCCACTACGCCAGGACGTCACAGGAAGATGAAGAGGTTTTCCAACAGATGAACACCGCTCCACCTACCACGCTCTTCAGAGATCGATTTGAGATAAGAAATCGTAAGAGTTTGACCCTTGTCCCTTAGTGTGCTTGTTTTTTAAGCCTAAATTCACAGCTCTTGTGTATTTCTGTGTTTCTGATGTCTGTGTCTATCTTTCTTTTTTCTTAATTGGCTGTTAAATTGTACCTCAGCACTTTCCTTAAGGTTTCTTAAAAAAAAATCTTTTTCCTCTCTTCCCTCTGCCCAGCGGTGAGGTTGTACAAAGGGGCAGATCATCTCAAAGACCAAACTTTCTTCCTCAGTCAGATCTCCCAGGATGCCTTGCGACAAACCTTGTTCCCACTGGCCGGACTCACCAAAGAGTTTGTCAAAAAGATTGCTGCTGAGGCGGGGTTTCATCATGTGCTGAAGAGGAAAGAGGTACATATTTATGAGGAACGATAATTTCATTCATGTGTATTTTACATTAACAGAGCATAAATGGGATTTATTTTTATTTATTTATGTCTTACCAGAGCATGGGCATCTGCTTCATTGGAGAGAGAGACTTTGAAAACTTTATTTTGGAGGTAAAGTTAAACCTTTTTTGTTCCACTTAATTCTGCACCTCTGACCTGTTTTTTCAGTGTTTCATTTATTGAGATACATACAAGCCTGTCATTTTTTTTTTTGATGTTTCCAGTATCTGGAACCCAAACCAGGGAACTTAGTCTCCATTGAGGATGGGACTATCATGGGAACACACCAAGGTATGTTTGTGGTTGGTTCACTGGCAGAGCAGATGTGTCACCATTCTGTTATTATTATACAGACAGAATGTAATGGCTTTCAGTATCGCATATGGTCAAATAAAACGAACCACAAATCAGTGTTTCTACTTTACTGTCCACTCTGTCCTCATGACGACCCTCTAAATGTGTCTTCCTAACTAATGACCCTTTTTCTGTCCGTCTCTGTCTGTATAGGTTGGTTCACTATGACGCTGGGCCAGAGGGCGAGGATAGGAGGGCAAAGAGATGCCTGGTTTGTGGTGGACAAAGAAACCACTACTGGAGATGTGTTTGTGGTGAGAAAGTCTGTCTCTGTTGTTCAAGTGGAAACATCTCGTCTTCTGTGTCCACTGGAATCACATAGTAATCAGCCGGTCCTGATTTGTAATTTAAAGTTGATAGATCTTTCTCTTGAGGCCGCCTCACATCTCAGAATTAATGTTTTGTCTTTTTTTTTTTGAAAAGGTTTTAACATATTTGTCAGTGTTGTTTTTTTAAAAATTCCCAAACACTATTTAATGCTGCCTTAATTGAAATAACATGAACTATAACACGTGTGATACCCACATATCTCAGCAGAAGGTGGGTTTTTCAGGTATAGTCACATGTGAGACACTGTTTGAAAGTTGACTAGTTATTTTTCTGTTCTTAAATTTCTCGTGTATCAGGCCCCAACTACCAATCACCCGTCTCTCTTCCGCGACACGATGCGTACAGACCGTTTCCACTGGGTGACAGTTGACCCACCTCCTGAACTAGTCAGGACCAATATGATGGAGTGTCATTTCCGCTTCATCCACCAGATGCCACTCAGTGAGTTCGGTGTCATCAGTGCCTGCACATAGATCAATAAGACAAAGAAGTGCAGGCATTAACAGGAAAATACCCCTTTTTTTTGTGTGTTTTTCAGCTCCCTGTACAGTAACGCTGAACATGAACGGATCTGTGTGGATCTCACTCTCCCAGCCAATCAGAGCTCTGACTCCTGGACAGGTAACAGCTAACACGCCTGTGCTACAGAATACAGTATTGCTACAGTACATAGGCCTGTGCGAGAGTGTTAATGTGTCCTTTTTGCCACTCCTCCCCCAGTTTGCTGTGCTCTACAAAGGAGACGAGTGTCTAGGCAGTGGGAAGATAATCCAGCTGGGGCCCAGTGAATACACGCTCCAGCGTGGCAGGGAGCGGTTGGTAGAGGCTGCGCAGCTAAAGGAGCAGCAGACCCCTGAACCAGCCAGCTGAGATGAGCTCATATCCACTACATTAGTTAGAGCACCCTGTTCATGAAAATAACAGGGTTTATGACATAGTTCTAGTTCCTGAAGCTGTGTGGAAGACTGTAAATTTATGGTTGATTATTTTTAAGCTTCAATGTCGACAGGAACACAAGAACAAAAGGGTCGATCTGAGCGCTGTTTTTAGTATTTTTTTTTACTATGAAGTTATCTAGTAGATGCTCAGATAAACCATCGTCGTCCAAAAGTCTGTTTTGAAGGGGGAAAGACTGCTGTATAATTATTTGCTTGATCTTGTTTGCATATTTCAAGAAGTATTGGATGTATTTGTCATATGAGAGAACAAACGTATTCTCACCTTTTGTAAAAAGTATTCTGCTTTGACATCTTTCCGTGGGTAGGAAGCAATCCAGTAACTCAAACTTTTATTTGTACAGTTTTTGCTTCTGTGTAGTCCGTGAGCGGCCACTGTTATGACCTGTGGTCTAGAAGAAAGGCTGTGCTTTTCAAGTATGCTGTTACTCTGAGCCTTTTAGTGTTTACTTTATTGTATTAGTGGGAAAGCTGGTGCTGACCCAGGCATCAGAGGTGTAGGGGTTTCTCTTAGGATCAGTCAAAACCAGCAGGTTAACTACTCATGTCCACCAGAGATGGTATTAGTGGTATTTATTCCCATGATAGTTTGACCGTCGTAATATGAGTTGACCATGAAAAACCTACCCCTAGAATCAGATTGGTATCATTATTAGTTTGAAAGTTATGCAAGAAAAACAACATTTCACAAAGGTCAGTTTTGGATTGGATCCAGGTCAGAGTTTGATGTTGCTAGATCCTATTGTAGGCGTTATCCATGAAGTCAGAAGCAAACATGTAATCACCCCTATCCTGTAATGGTAAAGATTTCTGAGACATTTGTTAACAAAACGTGGTTCAGTTGTTCTTAATGATTGAAAAGACAAGGGTTGAACTAGTCAATTTTATATTGCAGATTTTGAAACATACATTTTGTTTGTTGTTTAAAATAAATCCACAAGAAAACTTTAAGTGCCTTTTCTTTGCAATGTGTGGTTTATGAAAGATTAATTCTTGCAAAATTACAAACTGTCAATACTTAAACATTTATGAATGTCTGAATAAACCTAATGATGATATGCTGACAAGTCTTTGATTGGTCTGTATCCTTAAATACAGTATTTTGAGTCTTTGTACTGTTTCGTAGTCCTACATTGGCTGTTCTGCACCACAGGAGGTCGCTATTGTACAACATTAACCTCTAGGCTGAACCTGTTTCCTTTAGAATATATTTTGCACATACTTCATGTGCTAATGAATGCTAATGACAGTCAGTGCCCAGCCTAATTATACCAATTTGACTTTATAGTATCGTCTGTTTTCACAACAGAAATGACATTTGCTCATTTCTAAAAGTGTCACTCTGTCAGCTTAAAATTGGGATTCTTGTATGAAAAAAGTGAATATGGTCAGAATACAGATAACGCAAAGGCTAACAACAGTAAGGTAATAAAATAGGTTGTGTTTTTTTTTGTTTTTTTTTGTTTTTTTTACCATTTTGCTACACATTAAATTGAAAAAAGTTCCTAGAATATATAAGATGCGCGATAAAGGGTTATCTCACATTGTCAGTGGTTTGAGATAGTCTAGAAGCCATGTTTATACATAGATTATCCAGAAACTTTACCATTACCAGTCATTCATTCAAGTTTCATCCTGAACACAATCATGTCGACTAATAGAAGTAATAATAAACTGTTAATTGTGATTCATAAAGCTGTAGCATTGCTTTTTTTTGGGATGAAAACTCTTATTCAGATGATGAAAAGTGTAAAACTGTGTTTAGCAGTTTATTGAAGTTGAAGGGAGGCGCTCATAAATTCTGCGTAATTCTCTACAAATGATGTGAGCTACTTTTATGTCTTTTTAAACGTCCCGTCACTTCCTACGACTGCTTCAACAAACAGAAGTTCAAGAGGGAGCGACACTCAGACACGCACTAGGAATTCTACCCATCTCTCACCCTATTGTCATAACAATGCACTTGCGCGTATTGGTCACCCAGTCAGGGCCACTTCCTAATCTCCATGAGAAAAAAAGAGCCCCCCTGTGAACGCGTCCCAGAGGAGGAACACAGCAGGTTTATGGTAATAAGGCTCCAAGGAGGAGAGAAGGAGGAGGCGGAGGAGAGCCACGGAGCCATTTTGTACTCATTTAAACTCAGTGTGGGTTATGCAGCCGCTGCGCGCACTGGATACACCGATACTATGGATACTGAGCGTCTTTTTCCACGTTGAAACTTCACAATGAGGGATAAAAGTAAAGCGCGGTGTTGGGAGAGGGAGAGTTAAATGTCTTGCGAATGAGTTTCGCTGAAGTTGAGTGGAATTTGGCAGGTTTTAAAGCATGGAGCTGTCGATGTATTGGATTTGGGTTTGTGTCCTGTTCAGCGTGCCGCTTACGGGATGTTTGGAGATGCACCTCTCGGAGACTTTACAGCCCGGGACACTTTTGGCAAACCTGTCGCTCGGTCCTGGATGGACTTACAAAATTGACAGGACTTTATCCTCTAAATTAATTCAACGCTTTTTGCAAGTTGATAAGCACGATGGATCTATCCTTCTTTCCCACAAAGTTCAATGTGCGCACACGCTGAGGAATCCAGCCCCTGTTTATTTCATAACAGGCTCCTCAACACCTGGAGACATTATTCTGACACAGTTTAATGTGTTTGTCCACGGCCAGGACTGTTTTATTAAATACAGGAGAAAGAAAGCGTCAGGTGAGCCAGACATTCACATTCAACGCTTCACAAGACTGGAGGCAGCTTCCTGCTTACCCGCAGGTAAACTGCTTTTGAATGTAACAGAACTTTTGCCTGCCTTTACGCGGGACATCCACTTTTTGGACAGCATGTGTGTTGGAAAGGAGTTGACGGCTCTGTTCAGGCATGGGGATTTGTTCCTGGTGGGTGACTTGTGTCTTGAGCGCGGAGGACAGCTCGAGGCGAATTTGCACTGTGCGTTGCACGGCTCCACAGGAGTCACGCTCTCCGTGCAGCTGAGTGTGACGCTTGTAAAGGTGCCTCAACAACACGGAACCTTCTCAGAAACTGCCCAGGGAAAGTCTGACAAATTGTTCCGCAGGGGTAAACGACAGGTAAACACGTCTCCACAGTTCCAACTCCCCAACTATCAGGTGTCTGTGCCTGAGAATGAGCCTGCGGGCACGCGGGTGATCACCCTGAAAGCGACTGACCCTGATGATGGAGAGGCAGGGAGGCTGGTGTACAGCATGGAAGCCTTGTTTGACAGCAGGTCCAATGACTTTTTTTACATTGACTCTCAGACTGGGAGCATCA
This sequence comes from Chaunax sp. Z400, assembly GCA_037577475.1. Classification (NCBI taxonomy): domain Eukaryota; kingdom Metazoa; phylum Chordata; class Actinopteri; order Lophiiformes; family Chaunacidae; genus Chaunax; species Chaunax sp. Z400. The sequence goes on from CM075204.1 coordinate 10,141,244, forward strand.
CAACCGTCCGGTCACTGGACAGAGAAGTCAAAGACACCCATGTTTTCAAAGTGACTGTATCTGACAATGGCTCCCCTAAAAGATCTGCCATCGCTTACCTCACCATGACTGTGAGTGACACCAACGATCACAGCCCTGTGTTTGAGCAAACTGAATACCGTGTTAGAATCCGGGAGAATGTGGAGGTGGGCTTTGAAGTGATGACAATCCGAGCCACTGATGGGGATGCTCCCTCCAATGCCAACATGGTTTATAAAATTGTGAACAGCGAAGGAGTTAACTCTGTGTTTGAAATCGACCCCCGGAATGGCCTGGTGAGGATCAGAGAGCGGCCTGACAGGGAGACCTGGGCCCAGTACCAGCTGATTGTTGAGGCCAATGACCAGGGCAAAGACCCAGGTCCCCGCAGTGCCACTGCCACCGTCCACATCATAGTGGAGGATGAGAATGACAATTACCCACAGTTCAGTGAAAAGAGGTATGTCGTGCAGGTCCCAGAGAATGTGGCAGTCAACACCAAAGTCATTCAGGTGGAGGCGACAGACAGAGATGAGGGAAACAACGCCAAAGTTCACTACAGCATCATCAGTGGCAATGTTAAGGGGCAGTTCTACATCCACTCACCCACCGGTGTGATCGATGTCATCAATCCTCTGGACTATGAGGTAATTCGGGAGTATAATTTGAGGATTAAGGCTCAGGATGGTGGGAGGCCTCCCCTGATCAACGGCACAGGTATGGTGGTGGTACAAGTGGTGGACGTGAACGACAATGCGCCCATGTTCGTCAGCACACCTTTCCAGGCTACTGTGTTGGAAAATGTGGCAATCGGTTACTCTGTGATCCATATTCAAGCAATTGATGGTGATTCGGGAGAGAACGCCCGCCTGGAATACCGGTTGACTGACACTTCGCCTGGTTTTCCCTTCACCATCAACAACAGCACAGGCTGGATTACAGTGAGTGAAGAGCTTGATAGAGAGACCACTGAGTTTTACACCTTTGGCGTGGAGGCGAGAGATCACGGGATACCTGTGATGTCCTCCTCAGCCAGCGTCAGCATCACAGTGCTTGATGTCAATGACAACGTGCCCACATTTACAGAGAAGCTCTACTCGCTAAAGATCAATGAAGATGCTGTCGTGGGAACCAGTGTGTTGACGGTGACGGCCGTGGATAGGGACGTCAACAGTGTGGTGACCTATCAGATCTCTAGTGGCAACACCAGGAACCGCTTTGCCATCACCAGCCAGAGCGGTGGCGGTCTCATCACCTTAGCCCTCCCCTTGGACTACAAGCAGGAACGGCAATACGTCCTGACAATCACCGCCAGTGATGGAACACGTTACGACACAGCGCAGGTGTTCATCAATGTGACAGACGCCAATACACACCGGCCCGTCTTCCAAAGTGCCAACTACCAGGTGATGCTCAGTGAAGAAAAGCCAGTGGGCTCCACTGTGGTGGTGATCAGTGCAACGGACGAGGACACCGGGGAAAATGCTCGCATCACTTATGTGATGGAGGACAATGTTCCTCAGTTTAAAATTGACCCAGATACAGGTGCAATCACAACACAAATAGAGATTGATTATGAAGACCAGGCCTCCTACACATTAGCCATCATTGCCAGAGACAATGGCATCCCTCAGAAATCTGATACCACATATGTGGAGATTATCATCCTTGATGCCAATGATAATGCTCCTCATTTTCTTAGGGATATGTATCAAGGAACTGTTTTTGAAGACGCACCTGTCTACACCAGCGTTCTCCAGATCTCTGCTTCAGATAGAGACTCTGGCTCGAATGGCAGGGTGAGCTATACGTTTCAGGGTGGTGATGACGGAGAGGGGGATTTCATCATAGAGACGTACTCTGGTATTATTAGAACTGCTCGCAAACTGGACCGGGAGAATGTTCCTGTTTACAATCTGAAGGCCTTTGCTGTTGACAGGGGGGTTCCACCTCTGAAAGTAGCTGTCCCCATTCATGTGGTGGTCCAAGACATAAATGACAATGCTCCAGTGTTTGAGAAGGATGAGCTGTTCATTGATGTGCAAGAGAACAGTCCAGTGGGATCTGTCGTGGCCCGAATCTCTGCCACTGACCCTGATGAGGGCACCAATGCTCAGATCATGTACCAGATTGTGGAAGGGAATATTCCAGAGGTTTTCCAGCTAGACATATTTAACGGGGACCTCATTGCACTCACAGACCTGGATTATGAAATTAAAACAGAGTATGTCATTGTTGTCCAGGCCACCTCAGCACCACTAGTGAGTCGGGCCACTGTGCACATCCGCCTTTTGGACATGAATGACAATAGGCCGGTGCTGCAGGATTTTGAGATTCTTTTCAACAACTACGTCACCAACAAGTCCAACAGTTTTCCATCAGGAATAATAGGAAAGGTACCAGCTCATGACCCGGATGTGTCTGATAAGCTTCGGTACAAGTTTGAATCTGGAAATGAGCTCAGTCTGCTGCTGTTGAACGAGGACACTGGGGATCTGAGGTTGAGCAAGGACCTGGACAACGACAGGCCCCTGGAAGCACCCATGACCATTTCTGTCTCAGGTAAGAAATAAAATATTTCCTATCCTCTTTTTTACTAGCGTTTTTTTTTTTTTTTTAATCTTGCTTTTCATGGCAGCTACATGTGTCAGTGCATGTGCACAACTTGATCAAATGTGTTTAAGACTTACATTTTGAGATACAACGTGATGCATCGCCACACTGCTGAGTCAATATAGAATTTTCGGTTGAAAATAGTGTGAAGGCATGTTTCAGCTTTTGTGTGCTCTGTAAGAGTTTGCTGCAGGCTCCATTCAGGATCCGGTTGTGCTGCTTTTGTGCCGTTTGGGTGATATATGTATTGTGAGCAAGTGCTTGGTTGAGGCAATAAAAAGGTGCTATTACAAGGCACCCCTCTAACAAAGCTGCTCTGTTGTGGGAGACATATGGGTTTCTATCACAGGTAGGAACACATTCATACATATAGTGCTTACACACAGGATTTCCCTCCCTTATAGCCTATACTACTGACTGCACTTTTTGAAGTGCAGAGGCCTTCGCTGTTCGTAACGTTTATGAACATCTTGTGTCAAGATGTCTCCAAGGGGTTCACCTGAGTAGCTTTACTTGCTTTTTGAGGTCACACTTTAGAACTACCTGGATTTTGAATGAAAGGAGTTTTAGATTGAGAGTAATCCAGGTTTGGATCTTAAGGCTTTGGCATTCATAATACAAGGTCATGCAGAAAGAATTTGTCCTAAGTTGCTTTTTCTCACTTCAGAAGCAGACTTTGTTCTTGCAAGTTAAAGATTAGACAAATGCAAACACTTAGATATTCACACCCAAACTGGCAGGGTAACGGTAGAGGCTCACACACACAAACAAGCTTAACTCGAAAGCACTGTGACATTAATTAAGCAGTTGGACGGGCAGCATAAATCTAATCAGCTGACAGAATAACGACCATCACCTGTTGAAAGCTGGTTGTCAACCTTATCTTTGTTTACATTCCTCCTTCTTATTCTTCGCTTCATGTCCGTCTATCTTGGTTGATCTCCCAAAGCACATCAAGCCCTGAAATGGTCAAACAGCCCAGCAAACTCAAATATCCTCAGCTCGCCATCTCCCTGTGCCACCCTATCATCTGTCTGAGCTAAGGAATGCCAGCATTATCACACACAGAGAGAACGTAGATGAACTGCTGTGGACCAGGCCCACATTCCCTTCTCTGTGACCCCATCGGTGCGTTCAGACAGGACTAGCCCAAGGCGTCACAGAGGTGGAACAAACTGAAACCCCATTACGCCTTCATTGCATTCAGACAGACGTAGGGGTGAAATAAAGGTGCAACAGGCCCGGAATGAAAACATTGTCTGAATGGGGCTTATTGATAGGCTATAGTAATAAAGTAGTTCTACAGCTGGAGTTAAATCTGCAGTGTCAGAAGTTAAATACCTTGGTTCATGAGGAGGTGGAAGGTTTTGTCATGATGTCTCTCTTTTTGCTTGAAGGACTTGTGTCTTGTCTTTGTCTTGCACAAAGGACAGCCTGTCTTTTTAAGTGTTTTATTGCTGTTATAGATGACCTACAGAGCATCTGAGGAGGCAGCAACTGGCCATAATAGTTACAGGCCTTACAGCCCTTATTCATCACCACTGCCTTCATGTTTGTCCATAACAGCTGACGGCCGTTGTGGTTTCCCTGACAACTGTGACCTCATGATGGTCCCAAAGGGAGCTTGGCCCTCTATTTGTTATAGCCAGGCACACTCACTCCCAAATATTTGTATGTTCATGCACGATTAAACAGATGCACGCGCTCCAAACCCCCTCTTTTGGTGTTCCACACAGATGTCAAGTGTTAGGTAATCATTTCTGTTGATGTCTTGACCTTTCAACCCCAGTCTCTTGGGAGAGGAAGGCTCGAGGGGATTTGTGTGCTCACTGCACCTCATTAGAATATGACTGTATGTCTGTCTTAAATTCAGTTTCTCCCCCCTACTAATCTCCCAGATTCTCATTTGAAGTATTACTTTTACAGTGTGGTTTTTGTTTTGACCTTTTCTCTGTAACTATCTCTGTAGAGGTCTTCACGGGACCACTTGGCTCTGAGGATGCGAGGCGTGACCCTTTACTCAGGTCAAACCGTGGCCAAATAATGCTCAAGGGTAGGGTTTGGTCTTACTCCCAACGGACTCAAGTGAGGGCCTCATTATGCCTAACTGCTTCTCCACTAGTGTCTGTTTGTGCGGATTCTCTCTGCTTGAGACCCCTAAGGATCAGCTCTCTGTTTTTTTAAGAGTCACTTTATACACATCAGATTTAGTCAGGTTTTCCTTGTGTCCATTGTGGATCGGTTCCAACTATTTGGACTTCTGTCTTAGCCACATATAGCTGTCTCTTTGATTTTCCCTAACAGGGCAAGCTAACCTCATCCTCATCAGCTCATCATGTATGCTCACAAGCATTGACATCCTCTATCCATATTGATCTGAGTGCATTCGTTCTGTCTTGCCTGCTTAACCCTCGTTACTAGGCCGTACCAATTGAACAAAAGACAGTTGATGTATCACCCTGAGCATTGATTTGTCTTGGCTGCAAAGAACCCACAGCGAAATAGAGATAAGTGGCCCATTTTTCTCCTTGCATCCTCCTAATCAAAGCTTTTCCATGAACACAGAAAAGAAGTGCACAAGTGCTTTTACTGTGGCGAACAGAAGGCCTGTGAATGTTTCTTCAGCCCTCTGCTGAAACACAAGAATGCCTTGATAACTTTCCCCAGATACACTTGTTTAGCACGCTCTGCTAGCCACAACACTGTTCTCTGTCTTCCGTCTCCTCCCTCCTCTTGTGTGTGCGTGTGAGATGGTAGCTCTGTGGTTCGATAGCTGAAGGCTAGGTGTTTCTCATTCAAAGAGCTCTTATCCTAGCTTGTCAAATTTCACTTAAAACCCTTCCTAAAAGATGAGTATCTGTCATTTCCCGACTGTCACAAAGGCAGCGTCTGTGCAGTATTTCAGTGTAGTGCTCCTTTGTCCCTGTTTTCTCTACTGAGACCTCACTGTCCCTATCAGAAACATTTCAGTCACAATTTCACCAATTTGTCACCGTAGTTATCACATAATAAGGCTCTGAAACCAGCTGGTTGATTGCCAGAACTGACAATCACACCCACCATCAAAAAACAAGCTTTATCAGCATTTGGCCTGCTTGTGTTTTTAAAGTGCCATGGTTGGCAGCAATCTAGGTAATTGGTGAAATTTTAATAATACCTATTTGCACTTTTGACTTCTGGTTATTTGTTTCGACAGAAATCTAAATTGATCCCAAAGATCCAACCTTGATTGTGCAGTTTGTGACTTCTGCACAAGCATTCGTCGTCAGTCATGATTGGGCAAAAAAGGAGCAGTGCAGTATATTGCATGTGACACAGTGTTCCATCAGCCAGGGTTCACACAGTGCACGGAGGGAAAGACCCACCGATGAAGTCTGTGATAACCTGTCACCACTGCTAACTTATTCCTCCATGCAGACTTTACATTCTTCTATTTGCAAAAGGGATTCTAATCTTACTTTTCTCTTGAGACATCAACCTGATAGGTGGGGTTTACGACAGCAGCTGTTAAAGCCTCGCACAGACTGGCTTTAGGTGGAATTGTGTTAGATAGCGTCGCACATTGCGACTTAAACAATTAGGAATGATTGATGCTAAATCGTCATTTTCCACCCCAGCTCTGATCTTTTCCTTTATCCTCGGTGAGTGAGACGACATGCTGCTACTTGCAACCCATGCACTCACCCGCCTCCCCCTCTCCTCCCTGTTCGCCCTCACTTTTTCCACCTGTGGGGCTTTTGCTTTTGGTTTGGCTCTTAATCCTGTTGGAGGAGTTGCATAGCTCAGCTTTTTAACATTTCTGTTCTCGCCTGCCCACCCTCTCTAAATACACTTTCTCCACTTTTTCTAACTCCTCTCTTTCAATACACATAATAATTAAATTTCTAATTGAAAAACCTGAAAAAAACACATTGTAGCATAAGTATTGGGTGTGAACTTTTTTGTTGCTTTTCACTCATTCTCTTGAGCTAAGAGGAATAATTCTTCTCTCTGTTGGTTTCAGATCATTATTTTTGAAATGAAATTTTGTGCAACACCTGTTACAGAGGACACTAAAGTGCGTATTGGGAAAAACAAATAACTCCCTGTGTGAGTCAAGGGACAAACATCTTCCTGACAGGAGTCTGTTTTCCCATGTACTCATGCCTCAGGTGCTCTGGCAAGAGAAATGTGACTCCTCGCTTGAGCACAGGTGTGGTAGTAATGCAGACACCGACGACACATGACCTCTCACCTCTGAGATCAAAGCAGTACACTGGGTTTCAAACACACACTCAGGGGGTGAGAAATGACCCCGTACTCCTCTGCACATGACTTCTGACCTGGCAACCTGCTGGACGGTACAGAAAGAGGGAGCCGTAGGAACAAGAAGGGCTTACGTATAGAGTAAAGATGTCGTCTGACATTTCTTTGAATAAAAAGCTATTTGTTACCAGTCAATCATCTGTGAATGTAGCAATTTCCTACATCGTCACACGCTTAAACCGCTGAGGCATTTCAAGGCACTGAAATAAGCATGGATGGAGTCTGTGTTCTTCATTCCTGTCTGCAGCAGCTCATGTTTTCCTGTGAGATACGCTGTCATTCCCAGGCTGATATTAGGGGATCCCAATTCATTCCTAAGATATCACACACTCCTGGATTTAAACCTCCGTCCACCTTCTACCTCGCTGTCACTTCCTCTCACCTTTGTTCTTATCGGCAAAGCTCATGTCTTGTTTTTTTTTTTGTCTTACAAATGCACCTATTGCTTGACCATGTGCCTGGAATGTGTTGCCTCTCCTGCTCCATGCTTGTTGAAGCTAAATCTGTCCCAAGTGGTTACAAGAGCTTGTTACTGTCCCGATGCCTTCCTCTATCTGTCTGCATGCCAGACTGCCTCTGTGTGCCTCTCTGCTGTCAGATCAGCTTTTTTTGCATGTGTGCCTGCTCAGGCGCTCCCCTGCCAATCATTGTGGTCAACATTTTAATTTGTTCAATTGAATGAGGAAAACACATATAAATAGACAAAGACACTAGCAAATTAAGAAAACATCATTAATTTGAAGACACATTCCGTTGTGTTGTTATGTATTGTTGCGTGTTTTCTTAATCTGCAGCGCATTCTGTAAATGCTGCGCATCTTTCTTCATATTGATGAAGATGTTTTCTTAATTTGCTTGTGTTTTGTGTAGTTGCATGTCTGTTTTCTTAAATTGCAGCATGTCGGCCACCGTAATAAATACCCGAAAAACAAATAACTTCCTCTTCAGCCTCCAATATACAGTATGTTGTGTTCAGTGCTCAATGCTAGGATGCAAATTTGTTAAAATGAGTTATGTCAAATGATTTTACACTCCCAGCATGTCTGCAGAACCATCTATTTAAGCTTCAGAAGACTTCCATGAATGACATGAGATGATGCTCCTCTGTCCTGAGGCAGGGCAGAGAAGACAGCCAGCGCAGGTGTAATAACAGCGTTCATCTCCCCACGTCTCTGTTCGTGTATTCAATGAGTCAGAAGGGAATCACATTTACGCTTAATCTTGTACATCTAATGTGGGCTGTAATGTTTGGGTCTGTGTGTGTGTGTGTGTGTGTGTGTGTGTGTGTGTGTGTGTGTGTGTGTGTGTGTGTGTGTGTGTGTGTGTGTGTGTGTGTGTGCCTTCAGGCTGTAGTCTAGAGTTTGAAATGCAAATACCTGAGGATCAGGACCGGTCACTGATGTCTGAACACACACAGGAAGGATGTTAACGGATCCAAGACTGATTCATTTCGGAGTCTTTATTCTGAGGAAAGACGTTCGTTGCCTTTATCTCTCATATGCTTGAGTTCCCCCCCCCCCCCTGCAATCTCAGTCCATGTGTTGGATTCTCAAATTGGTGTTTTGTCTCCATCAGGAAATCTCTCTAAGCATTTTGCTGGTTTCTGTCATTGGCTGGAAAGTGAGCTAGAAAGTTAGGTGACTTCCTGTGACACGAGTGTGTTTGCTGTGTGGATTACAAAGAGGTGTTGTTTGTTTGCAAACACCTCTGCTTTGGGCCCACGCTGAATAAGATAGTGGGGTAATGGAGGAGGTTATTTGGAGGGGTTATACCTTTGTTTTTCCTTATGAAGTGCACATTTTTTTCTATCTTTTACATGTTTGAGTGTAGAATTGTGTTTTCCATCTGTATTTCAGTATGTGTGTGGTGATTGATTGAATTTATTTGGTAAAAATTCATATATGTATAGTACATGCAAATATAAATGAATAAATGAGGATGACACATAAAGTATAACATACTCATTTTCCAATGTGGTCCTCCGTAAAAAAAAAATACATAATAGACAATCAACACATAATAAATATACAAAATTAAAAAAGCACTAGACATTAAAATAATTAAAACAATTACCCACAGGTTATATACACATCAAGAAACTCATTCTGCAACCTATAACATAAAAACTTTTTATCTTGTTTTTAGAAAAACATAAGGGCCTTCACCTGATTTGCCACTCAGATGTCACTCTCTCCCTTTTCCCCTCTCTGTCACAAACACACATGCACACCCATAGTTAGGGTTGTCTCTCGTTTGCATGCTACAGGACAGTGATTTCACCACTCAAACTCCAACAGATTTTAGGTGGTGGTGGTGGAGGGGATGTATTTGAGTGTAACCCGACACACCTCTCTCATTCTCTTTCTTTTGACACAATACCGTCCTTTGTCCCTCTCACTGTCTCTCCGAGGAGACAGGGAGGGCAGAGCGACTCGCCAACGGCTCACAAGTGTGACATTACAGGCATCATGATGTGCTGTGACCAGCTGTAGGAATGCTAAGTGGGAGTGGGGGGGTGTGAGGGTGAGGGTGAGGGTGTGTATTTACAGTTTCAGGCCAGAGTGAATGACGTGTGGCAGTAAAGGAGAAGGAGGAGAAAGACGAGGAGCAGCACTGTTGAGCAGTAGGGCTGCAGCAACTCATATTTTCATTATTAATTATCCTTCCAACTATTTTCCTGATTACAAAGAAAAGTAAATCCTTATATTTGAGAACCAGCTATTATTTTTTCTTTAAAAATGACTGAAATGATTAACCAATTATCAAAATATTTGCCAATGACTAATCGATAATGCTCTGTAAGTTTGTGGGATGTACTTTAGGGTTCTTGTAGAAGTCTAAAGCTGCGTTTGTAGAGTAACAATAATAAAATATGTCCTTTTTTCTAAGCCTTTTTGATTTGTCTCCATCGGTGCGTCTTCTTGTCCTCACTTATTTGTCGCTCACCGAGCTCCTCCGTTGCCAAGTTATGGCAACAGTCGTCAATGACATGGCATTTACTCGCTGCCACAGCAACACCTACAAATAAAGACTTGAGCATTCAAACACCAGTCATGTGTAAGTTGGATGCCAGGAAGGTTTTTTGTTTTTTTTACTGATATACTATATCCACTTAAGGTGGACATGGGAACTAAACTCACGTGACTCCTTTCAACTCTGATTACAAACAGTCAGATCACACAACTCTTGATTGAATTTGATTTTAACCTTAGTTTCAGAATCAGTTTGACCGTTTCATTATTATTATTATATTATTGATCTTTAACTCCAAAAAAACCCCAACCTGCCTGAGGAGCCATTTAACTTTTAAAAAGCGCACATTAGGAATATCAAAGTCTTTAGAATATCATTCATTTGCTATTACCTTAGCTCAAGTAACCCTTTCCTTTAGCGTGCATCTAAATATTTTGAGCAAACCTCGACTAAAATCTCGGCCTCCTGTCCATCACAACTCTGCTTCCATTTTAAAAGGTCACATACTTTGCTGTGTGATGTGAAATCTGCCACTTCTAATGTGGCATCACTTCTGCCACACACTGTAACTAATAGAACAGAGTACTTGTTCTTCATGTAATGCATTTAGACCTGGCACTGTCACTGACTTGGCAGATGAAATGTCAAATGGCTTAGATGGATTTAAGCCATTCCCTTCTGCAGAAATCCTTTCCACAGATACCCCCAAAACTGACCAGCATAGCATGAAAATAAGCAATAATGTAAACCACACCAGAGAAATCATTTGTATTTACACCTTTCTTCAAAACTGACACCATCTCATATTTTCCCTTTCATTAAGCACACCATGATTTGGGCGTGAGTCCCTGTGACTGTTGAATTTGGCCTCCACAGAAAGAGTTCATGCCTGATTGTATTCACAGAGGTGTCAGTTGTAGTCATTTGCCCGTCAGCCAGAGAAAAAGCTGTTGACAGGTATAATCTTGATAGTTAATAGCCTGTGTGTGGTAACTTGTTGATGCATGCTTAGCTCTCATATTGTTGTCTTTTTGTGTCTTAGCGCCTGTCAGGCAGCGCTTGACTTTCCAGAAATGTTATCTTTTAAAGTTAACTCACGACCGTGCATGGCTTGCAGGTGGTGTTGATGCATCTGCAGGTTTCCTTAGTATCTGTTCCTGTTCACATGTATCATAGAAGTGGCTTGGAGCATGATAGACAATCATGCAAGCAGTCTAATTTCAAAGCCTTTAATTATACAGTGCACAGGATAGTATTCTCACCTTAGGACTGAGGAGAGCAAATCTCTCCTCGTCAGGTAAATTGCAGTGTGCTCTCCACATTTTTTTGGGTGGCAGTAATTTATTGCATAGTTTATTCTCTGACACACTGATTGAGATATACAGGTCTTCAGTTTCTGCTCCACATATACCGGACTGACTGATGTGATCCCTTACTTTTCATCATCAGGTTGTCCAAAGCTTTACTTTATGAAATACCTGCAAAGTGAAAGATGTGTTTGTCAGCCTTACTGTGTCTTTAGTGCTAAGAAGCACATTTTACTAAAATGAAAACACAAAGGATGTTATTATCAACCTACCAGTAGGAAGGATAGGTTACATATTAAAGGCTAAACAGAAGACATTTGAGAAAATATGGATGCCCTTCATCAACTATGTTAAGAATTTAGATTTTACAGATGATCAAATGAATGACTGAACTTTTTTTTATTTGTGTGAACCCTGCACAACGAGATTGCAAACTTTTTTTTACCTTTCATTTTTCTTATATATGTGTTGTACTCAGCTGGGATATAGGCTCCAGCCCCTCCGTGACCCTACACAGGATAAGCAGTTACAGAAAATGAATGAATAAATGAATGTGTTGTATTCTGTATTTTTTGTTTTTTATTCAACCTCCCCATTTGATCTCAATTACCGATTGATAACTCAAGAGGCGCAAATTGTATTTTTTATTTTAAATGTAATTTGTTTTTGTTTTTGTCTGCTTGTTGTGTGTTTGTTAATGTGCAGCTACATTATATTGCGTCTTTCATTCTATGAAGTGTAAAAGCTGCTTAAATGTTGTTAAATTGTTAACTGTTAAATGTTGAAAATATATTGTGGCAGTTTCTGCACTGCTCTCTTGGCCGCAGGTCACTCTTGGAAAAGAGATTTTTAATCTCAATGAGGATTGTTTTACCTGGTAAAATAAAGGATATGATAATAATAATGATAATAATAATAATAATAATAATAATAATAATAAATAAAAAAAATATTGTTGGAAAGAACAAAAAGTTAATTTTAGCGCGACAACACTCAAAACAAAGAAGGTGAAATGTGGTATACACATTTGGTGAGATAACCTCACACAACTGCTAGCATGGCTGCAGACTCTCAGTGTTTTCAGGTTCAAGCATCTTTGCAGGTGCAGAACGGATGATAGAGTGAAATCAGCGTGTTAACCTGCTCCGGTTTACCTCTATAGATTTTGATCTTGATCACGATAGTTGTACTAAACATATATTCGGGTTTAAACTGTATACTTACAATGAACTCTGTGACTCTTTCAGGTAGGATAAGCTTTGTCCCTGCTGGAGATCAAGCGTAGAAGGATTAAATAATGTCTTGCTCAAGGGCATTTCAGTAGCTCTCATGTTTGCTGTCATTATAGGGGATTTGAATCCTGACTGAGAGTAAAAACTGATTTTGGGAGTATGCATACCATCTTTTTTTCCCCCTAATGTGTCAGTCACAGACAGCTCCTATCATCATGGGTGTCACCTTACCACCTCCTGACAGCCTCTGCTCTGCTCTGCTCCGCCAGCACCTCTCCTTTGTCGGGTCTTAAAGATGACACATGTGCACGCAATGTGCCTTTCCATATGCATCAACAGACACATATAAGAGCACAGTGCTAGCAGGCAAAGTGTACCCCACACCCTGGGTCACACTTGGCTCCTACAGGCGGAGCGGCTTAGGACTCTGTAAACATTTCAAAGGGAGACACTAAGACGTGCAGATTGAAGCTTTGTGTGTCTTCTCCGACCCTCCAGGCCTCTTTCTCTTTTAGCAGAGGCAGAGACTGATGTGTAGATGCAGACAGAGGGAGCTCCGAGGTGTATTAGGTTTGCGCTGCCTTTTGATAAGGTGTCAAGATCCTTCTTTGAAACTGAAACATCCTCCTGTTACATTTTGGATGGGGATGACTCATGCACATACACTCAAAAACACATCCATAACCCCACATAAGCATTTGCACTCGCACACATGGGTACAGTTGCCCCTCTCTCTCTCACACACGATCCAGATTACACACCGGCCTTGGACTTCGCAGCAGTCGACCTTCTTCCCCTGGAGTATTAAGGCCAAGTTTCACACAAAGATCCTTTCCACCTTTTATACAGAAAACAAAAACTGCCTCACCCCTCCTGAAATGTCTTCAGTTACATGCGTATCAAAGTCGAGGCTTCTTTATCCTGCAGGAACAGCTTTGACATGCACTGTGCAACTCAAACACACACTCTAAAGTTTCCAGTGAACGTTTTCTGGGGCTTGTTGTCACATTAATAGAAAATTCTGCAGGATTTTTAAAAGCGCTTGTTCAGTACATGCATTTTTAAATTCCTTATATTTAAGACTTTTTTGTATAGAGATCTGTTTTTTAATTGATCATGCAAGTGTGTACTCATGAGTTTATGTGTGTGTGTGTGTGTGTGTGTGTGTGTGTGTATATGCTCGCTAGGACACAGCGATTAGAGGATAAACATTATGTCTGACACGGTTTGCTCCTCCACTGGATCCCCTCAAAGATGTGTGCTTTCACCCGCACTGTCTATCCCCTACACAAATATCTGTCAGAGCAAATATGAAAATAGGACCGTTATAAATTGTGCAGATGACTCTGTAATTTTCAGTCGCCTCCAGGTCAAAGAAACCAATTACGTGGTGTCTCAAACCAAAGATAGTCTCAGACCAAATAATTGATTTTAGAAGACAAGCCCACACAAGAAGTCACATAGTGGAATGTATCCAATCTTACAAATACCTCAGGACAATTATTGACTCTAAATTGATCTTTGAAACAAACTGTGAGGCTATGTGCAAAAAGGGACACCAGCGTTTGTTCCGGGTGAGGAAACTGCACGACTTTCATATTGATAAAACCATGATGGTTTCAGTTAATCAAAATTTTTAACACTGATGCTATGAAGGCTGTGACTCATCCATTTATGGATGCTGGTTCATATATGTTCTTATATCTTAAATCTGCTTACAACTACATTAGGATTGGGTTTTATAAACCATGTATTACATGTTCATATGCTGCTTATGAATGCTTGGTTTCATACCAAGGCGTTGTGGCAATTCTTGCAGTATGATATCTTGTCCTTTTGACATAAATAAGATTTTAGATTGTCTAAAGGATTAAGATATTTTTGTTTCGCATAAATAATCCTGCCATTTGCTAGTAAGACTTCTGATGGGCAAAGGACAATTGGATGTGATGCCTTCATCATCTTTATCCATTTTAAGATGTTTAGCAGCCCTCCTGACACCACTGTTATGGAGCAGGCCCACAATGCCTCTCAGTGTCTGTCCGTCCCATGTGATGCTCGAAAATGACATACGTACTGCTGTCCTCCTTCGGTGACTCCTTATCAAATTACATCCTGGGTTACAGTGAGGAGCTGTGTGGGAAATGTGTGTGCGTGGGTTTGCATTTGGATCAAATGAATGCTCCTTCTCATTCCCATGTGATATAAAGTGTGAAAAGTATCCTCTTTGACTGGGAGTGGAAACCTAAAAATAGACTTCAGATGCAACTTTGACCTCATTGACCCCAATTTTACTTCCTGACCCTCCTGCTTGACCCCCTCCTATTATAAATGTTAATACAGAAGCAGTGCAGCAAAGTGGAATGTTTGCTAATGCTACGTCTGCTTGTACTCCGGCATTATTCTAGGCCTTTTTCCAGCTCCTATCCCTCCCTGAATGTTGTTACACACTGATAGCAACACTCACTGTCAGACCACAGTACACTAACAGGCTGCTGGGCATGCACCCCACACTCTGCATGATCTTCTGCCAGGATTGATTTCCATGTAGATTCAGCCGAGTCGATAATATAGCCATTAGTTCTTTACGACTCTTTACTTTGTTTAATGCTGGTGGATGAACTGCTGCACAACTAAGCCAGAGAGGCGGAAGTCATTCTAAGAAAGAGATATTAGACAGTTTTTAGCAGCGTCTAGACAACATTTCCTTTAGCCTCATCATGGTGACGTGATAGACTTTCACATTTGTATGACATGAAACTCTACAAAAAAAAAAAGAAAAAAAGAGCTGCAGCTATTAGCCAGACTGACTCCATGTAATTGTCTGCTTTCTCTCAAGCTGAAAAATGACCTGAAGAGGCAAGCACAGGTTCAGGGGTCAAGACCTCTAAAGTTGGTCACTTCACCTTAATCCCGCCGGAGGTCACAGAGACAAAGTAGAGGACTCAGCGGCTCTAAACGCAGACGTGTTACCTGAGTAAACCTCTACTCACTGCAGGGTCACCTTTGACTGTCTGTCTGTCTTCACTTCTGTGTCGCAGATAATTGTTATCCTTTCTTAGGAAACATGGAAGGACACATGAGCCCCTCTTCAGACACAGAATGAGTAACATTGTCGGTTTTGTGTGTCTTTTAAAGTTATGGCTTTTTGTCATTCAGTGCCTGTTCACTCCTGGTATGAAAATCCCGTCCGTTCACACCTGATGTTATAATGTGTCTCGAGAGGCGGCTTGTGATCTGATGTCAGTACCCTCTTAATATGCAAATGAAAACATACGTCACAGGGCCAAAAGGACACAATGTGTTCACACACAGAAATAAAAACCATAATGTTAACATTTGCCGAATATACCAGAAAGCATCAATCATTAAGAATTTGCCATGTGCAGTGTGTCGTAATGTTTTCTTAACGACTCACTAAACTGAGCAACTTTTTTAAGGGAGACTGGGGACTTTCCCCATGGGTGTAAAAGAAGTAGCCAATATTATTTGCAACTCATTCTATTTGGAATATTTGACATACTTGTCATTAAAATGTTGTGTTCTGTCATTAATTTTCTGTCAATGGTGAAATCGGGTTAAACAGTCTATTCAAACAACTCCTAGATGTGTCATGTAAGATGAATTGTAGACACAGAGTGGACAGACTGATACAATGCAACCATGACAAAACTTGACACTTTTACAAGGCATGAAAACACTCAGGCCCTGTTTACACAACAACGTTTTTTTCTTTGTGTTTTCAAAACTTTCTGTGTTTACATAGCATCGTTTCAGAGACGATCCCCGATCACCGATCTGCAAAAATGATTGAAAACGCTGTAGTATGTATGCCAAGGCAGTGGTCACTGTCCGTCACAGGCCAAGGTTATGTAATACCAGGTCCAAAAATTCTAATCAAATTAATCATTTATTAGAGAGAGAATTCTCCTGCCTTATGATGTCTCCATGATAGAACATGAAGTTATTACACTTCTTTAATTCCTGTTAGCTCACATACTGCCATATGTGTATTCATAATGACATCCATGTAGTTAGCATGAATAAAAATAGTCAATATTAAAAGAAAACCCCCTGCAATTTCGGTGTTCACAGGTTACACATTTAAATTCTAACCCCACAGAACGAAATCATGTGAATGATGATTTGTTTTCTTGTCTAACTGATACAGGTGGAGAAGCTAAACAGTCAGAGAGTTCCCATTTCTGTCTGAGGTGGCCACGCCTCAGAGGCTTCAAACAAACAAGTTCCCAGAGCTGACAGTCAAGACTCGAGCCTTCATTTACATTTTATCTCCCTGAACACAACCCCGCCTCTCTCTCCCGAATAGAATACAGTACCCTTAAAGTTAACATAAGCTCTTTCAACATCAATAGCACAGGAAAGGAAAAGGTTTAACATGTCAAAGTGTGGATCTGTGTGTCTTCAAATGCTGATTGCCTTTCTACATCCAGCCCTCACCGGCCACAGCTTTGTGTTGTATGTGAGAAGTGATTGTCTCAACGTGTCAAGAGTCACGCAGGTTGTAATGGGCTCACAGGACAAGAATGTCAGTTCAATGTGGACTTGGAGTTTCAATGGAAGCCTTTTATTACAGGGATCTTTTGATTACAGAGTAATTTTTAAGAAGGGAAGCTGTGGTTTGTGACATTTGAACTCTTGTGCTCTTGCTGTGTTCAGTGGGATCGCATAATATTATGACCTCCGCCAAGGAAGTTATGTGATTGGTTCGGCTTGTTTGTCCGTCTGTCTGTTTGTTTGTTAGCAGGATTACGCAAAAAATAATTTTTTTTCAGCTGAGGCACTTTGGTTGCTATGATATACGGAATATTCGCAGAAGTAATTTGTGTTGCAAGAACCTAATTTGGCAGATAGTTTGTTTTATTAACAAATACTGAGTGTAAAAATGGCGGCACAAGGTAGAGGACTTACTCTGGCCCTGGCTCTGGATGAAGGGAAGGCTGGAGGAAGTAGGGCAGCGTTTCACCCAAAGTGGAACATTTTTCAACTCTCGGCGACCTCACAAAAAAACACCAAACCTGCACCGCTCAGCGCAAAAAGACGCTCAGTGCCTCGTCACGCTGCTGGCATTTGGAGCATAGTGTAAATACGCGGTGCTCCCATTGTAAATAATCAAACAAATACGCTGGCCTCAGGAAAAAATGATTTGGTGGACACTGGCCCTAACAAATATGTTGAGGACTGCTGGGCCTTGGTGGAGGTTTGTGCTCTCTGAGCACTTGTTTTGCTTTTTTAGATGAATCTCAATTAAAAAACCGATAAGTAGTATCCCAAATTGAATATATTTTATAGTTAGAGGATTATCACATGCTCCATTTTCACCACTTAAAGCATGTTTTTACAAGCTCCCAGTGTCGTCTTTGACTTTGTGATGTGAGCTCTTGGTGCTGATGGTTTTTGTGGGATCAGAAATCCTCCATTTCTGTAGTGTTTTGAGAGCACGAGGCGTCATGCTCTCAAAGCCGGGGTCATGCATGCAACATGACTACATACATGACGCCGTGGTCATGGATCCTGAGTGCTCCATGTTTGCATGATGTTGGGTTCTCAAGTATTCAGCAATTGGTGCTGGGAGTGGTTTTGAGTCGTCAGCCATACATCTGATCCTCCATGTGGATTACAGACAGGAGGGGATAAAGCTGTGGTATGGGGCCGGAGAGAAGCCCCTCCAAGTTCAACCATGTGTGTGATGTGAGGAATGAGTTGGGTCAGCTCCAGAGTCTGGTGCTAACAGGTTCCTTACTGAGGTTCTGGCCGACAGCTGGCGTTCCATGCCTGGCATACTGGTCTTAAACACATCCATCACCACAAACACGAACCTAGACATACACATATCGCTCGGCTGCTGGAGAATAGCTGCCCACTTCTTCCAAGATTTAGGATTGGTTAATTGCAAAGGACAAACTCTGATTATATGTAAAATTTGACAAATACTGGAATTCATTGTATGAATGCGAACCAGGACTTCAACATCCAGATACACAAAAAGGTATATTATTTAGTAGAGCTGTAATGAGTAGTCGAAAAATTGATCATTCGAACAGAAAATATTGAATTTTATTGAATTTTTTCCCACCAAATTTGCAAAATCTCATTTTCATACTTTCATACTTCTTTGTAAGTCTCGTGTGACAGTAACCATAATGCAAAACAAGACAACAAAACAAGCACTTTGAAGATTAATTAATCAATTGAGGATCCATCTTTGATTTTGCAGGTCAAGCTGTTTTTACTATAAGGGCTGAGCTGAATGGCTGCTTCTGACTCATACCTGTGAAATATAGTCCTCTGCAGTAGCCTGCCAACTAACTGTGTTTATGATGTCTCTCACCAAAATGCTATGTGCTGAGGACACACTGATATGGGTCGAGACCTGTTAGTCTTGTAAGACATTATCCACAAAATGAGAGAGGAGAGTTGCGGTTAGCGTTGTGGTTTGGCTTCAGGGGAACTTGTTGGTGCACAGGTGGAATGATCACCCTTTGCCACACACACATTCACATGTAGGCATATAAATAGCCAGCGTTGTGTTTCTATCTATACCTGCTCTCTGTAGCCACTCTTTCAGTCAGTGGGGTCCAGAAAGCTGCAGGGCCGATGAAGTGGAAGTGGCCTGTTATTACTTCAGTGATGACAGCAGCCGTGGGCAGTCATCACACACTGGCATACCTCTAGCATTGCATAAGTGGAGCCATGGCTTGTCTTCAGATGCTGACTTTTTGCACTTATTATCCTCCTTAAATATCTCTGTAGTACTGTATATATAATAGTGTCTGAATTCCAGCTTCCACCGCAGGAATGACTTCACCTGCAAGCAGAACCAAGAACATCCTTAATGGAATGAGACTGAGAGCTGCTATAAGTGTGTGTGCATTTGCACATGGGTAAATAAACATGGTAGATAGGTGGTTAACATTGAACAAATTGTCCTGTAGAAATAATGGTACTTTTCCGCTGCGTAGTACCAGCTCTGCTCGGCTCTACTTGACCCGACCCGACTTGGTTTTCTGCCGATTGTTTTCCATCTTCCATTGCCATCAGCTGTTTAAGACAGGAACTTCTGTGCCTCCTCAATATTGAGGCTGCTATAAATAAAAGTTACGGTCGCCAAAGTAGCTTCGCTGTTTGAGTGTGGCGGCCATTGATTTGTGCTGTGCATGTCTGCCGGGCATTGACCAATCAGTGGTCTGTAACGTTTCCCGTGACCTTTTAGTACCTGCTCGGCTCGCATGGAACTGCAGCAGAGCAGGTACTAAAAAAAAGTAATACCAGGTACTTTTTATCTAGTGGAAACTAGATTTTTTTAAAAAGCAAAGCGAGTCGAGCTGGTACTGTAAACTGGAAAAGGGGCTTAACTGAGGCACACGCACACAAGCACACACACACACACACACACACACACACACACACACACACACACACACACACACACACACACACACACACACACACAGCCAGTAGATCTTAATGGTCCGTAGTCTTATTGTAATGATCCTCCACTCCTTTCGGCGCTACTTGAAAGCATCAACACAAGTCACAACACAGCCCCAAAACTTCAACAACCTTAATCTTTTTTGGAAAATATTTTGTGTTTGTGATTGATTGATGGAAAAAAATGCAGAGATAGTAATTCAGGGAACTATTAAAATGAATCTCTGGGGGGTTGAATAAATAGTTGTGTGATGTCAGTACGTGTACCTGCAGGTTGAGCTGAAGTCATAATTTACCCCTCCCCCCCAAATGAATCCCCCTTGAGAGATGAGAAGGAATTGGGCAAGTTAGTAGCAAACTGAACAAGGAGAGAGAGAGATTTTGATTTAAGTTGACAAGAATCCTGTTTTGTCCATCAAACCAGCTTGTGTGATCCGTAATTTTGAAGATGCTGGAATACTTTGTCAAGATGATGTCATTTACTGTCTAAACTCTTAGGAAGAACGAATTAACGTACAGACAAATGCTAAAAAGTATTTTATTATGTGCTAACAATTTAAAGTAGATTGTAATCGTTGAAAGAAAGGAAAAACGTCTGAATATGCCTTTAAGTTCTGCTGCCTCCCTTACTGCCCCCCCCCAATACTATAAGTTATGTGGTAATGTAGTGTGAGTAGAGACAATTGTTCCTTGCATTGTGATGGACTATTAAGTTTTCCTGAACGGGTCATCACCAAGTCATCTGCTGTCAGAGCTTCACCAATGAGGCAATCTGTGCTCAACACAAAACTGAAAGTTCAGCACATGAGCAAGTTTTTATCCCAACAAAAACTCAACTTCAGGATCTCAGGGAGCAAATGCAAATATTACTTTCAGACGCACCCAAGAGTTCACCAATAAAAA
The DNA here is from genome assembly GCA_037577475.1 of Chaunax sp. Z400. NCBI lineage: Eukaryota > Metazoa > Chordata > Actinopteri > Lophiiformes > Chaunacidae > Chaunax > Chaunax sp. Z400. Next base: position 10,162,046 of record CM075204.1, read on the forward strand.
AAATAGACAATGTCAGTGATTCTCTGACAAGTCCTGAGTTACCTTCTGTAGTCTTGACGCTGCTGTCGAGCTGCAGGCGTCCCGTCAGGGAGCTGGAGGGTTTGATGGTGGATGGATGATCGGCTATGAATTACAGACTTTTTGGCTCAATACCACAGGTTGGCAAGCTAACTGCTGATCCCTCTCAGGGCTGGGCATCTTCCTCTGGCGAGTAGCCGGATAGGAAGCTTTGGCAGGCCGGACGTTGCCGCAGGGTGCAAGTTGACGATCACTGGCCAAGAATTTACTTGGCACTGGGTTCTGACATAGGCTCTGTGTTTGATGTAGAATAATACACTTGTTCGGCTTGTGAGTAAGTCATTCAAAGCAATATGGGGCAATAGTAACTTTGGATTTTTGATGGATAAAGCTTAGGATCGGCAGGTGGCAAGATTTGCAAGGAGAAAACTTATATAAATATCTTTGGGAGACAGGAGGACAGGAAGGAAATATCACCACTGTTGCTTGTTTGACCTTTTTTCTCTGACTTGCTGCAGATGCTGTTGAATTTTGTTTTGTTGAACCATGTTAGTATTAAAGCTCGTGCAAGATCTCATCGATGTTCCTCGTACTGATCAACAACTTAGAAGACCAAGAATTTAAGGTGTTATAGTAGCACGATTAAGTTTTTTTAAATTTTTCATTGCCTCATAACTGAAACGCAGAGAGGTGGGTCTTTTCACTAGAAAGAAGAAAAACTGGTTAATTGACAGAAACTGATCCGTCTCACTGCCTCCCTCCTTTTCTTTTCTCGAAGCTGAGTCATTATCACACACCATTCTTGTCAGCCGTGTCACCGGGCACAATACGCTGACATTTAACTGACCCTATGGAGGAGAAGAGGAGGGGAGAAAGGAGAGTAAGAAGTAAAAAGAAGAGAAGGAGGAGGAAGATGTAGGTTGAGGAGATGTTCTGGCTGTGATAAGGGCTGAGGGAGTGAAGGACAGAGACAAAACTTGATGTAAAATGAGGTAACGCCATAAGGACAAGAGAAGGAAGGAAGGAAAGGGTGAGGAAAGAGGTGGGGGACATCTGTTTTTTTTATTTTTTTTTATACACACATTCTCTCTTTTTCTGACTTCAAAAGAATCTCCCGGTGAGAAGGAATTATTCCTCTCCGCTCAACCGTACCGCTTTGTTACACCACTAGTCCTTCACCTCTGCAACCCCCAACATGGCCTCATTTACATATTGCTTCTTCAGAGAACAGTCTTGTAAATGAGGCGTTCAGGGTTCAAATGGTGGTGCTATTACAGCTGAGGCCTAGTGGGTAAGAATTCTACTTTGCATGCTGTTTGCCATGTCCGTCTGGTTATGAATGAAACGATTTCTAATGTTTCTTTTACTTTTGCACCAGATTGCTGTCTTAATTTCATTGTCTCAATAGCACACAATCAGGGATTTACTGGGATCCATGGAGATTAACATGATGAAGGCCCCCGACCAGTAAAACCCAGTAAGGGATCATAAAACCCAGACACAAAATACACATGTGGAGTACAAACAGTCTTTGTAAAATGCACCTGAATTACCCTCCACAGTCTTTCCCTACTTTTATTGTAATCCAGAGAGCGAGAGCAGCGCCACAGGGCCAGGGAGGATAGAAACATCAAGAGGTCAGCTGGCAGCCAGCAGCTCCAGGTGGGCTGTAAGCCTGGCCGAGTCCAAGCAGCGCTGAAACATCTGCGTCTGTATCAATGCTGTTACAATCTGCTGGCGGATTTGGTTGCTTACTACCCAATGAACTGAACGCATGAATGAATTAGTGCATCTCACTGCTCGAGTGGCTGCCTGGCTGACTGAATTAATGCCTGAATGGATTTATGAATGACTCATTGATTGAACAAATGTTTGGCTGGTTGACCAACTGGCCCACAGCGTCTGAACAGCTGATATCCAACTTATGTTAATACGGTCGTCGGTCGGGGCAATCAGCCAAACATTTGGAATTCAATCTCAGCCTCTCAAGAAACATTCAACACTCATGACACATATAATATATTTGTCACATGAGTTTTTGGATTGCTGGATTGCATACATTCCTGTCAATGTGCCCGCATCCGTCCATCCATTTTCTTCGGCTTATCCGGGTCCGGGTCGCAGGGGCAGCTGTCTCAGCAGTCTCAGCAGAGAAGCCCAGACCTCCCTCACCCCAGCCACCTCCTCCAGCTTTCCTGGAACCAAGGCATTCCCAAGCCAGCCGAGAGATTTAATCCCTCCAGCGCATCCTGGATCTACCCCAGGGTCTCCTCCCAGTGGGACATGCCCGGAATATCTCCCCTTTCGATGTGGAGGAGCAGCGGCTTCAACCTCCCGAATGACTGAGCTCCTCACCCTATCGCCAAGGGTGAGCCCAGACACCCTGTGGAGGAAGCTCATTTCAGCCGCTTGAATCTGCGATCTTTTTCTTGCGGTCATTACCCAGAGCTCACGACCATAGGTGAGGGTAGGAACGTTGATTGACGGTAAATCGAGAGCTTCGCCTTGTAGCTTAGCTCCCTTTTCACCACAACAGACCAGTACAGAGTTCGCATCACTGCAGATACTGCCCCAAACCGTCTCTCAATCTCCCGTTCCATTCTTCCCTCCCTTGTGAATAAGACCCGGAGATACTTGAACTCCTCCACTTGGGGAAGAAACTGGTGTGAAACCGACCTGGAGTGAGCAATCCACCCTTTTCCGACGGAGAACCATGGCCTCAGACTTGGAGGTGCTGATTCTCATCTCAGCTGCTTCACACTCAACTACAAACTGTCCCAGTGACAGTCAGAGGTCACGGCATGATGAAGCTAATAGGACCACATCATCTGCAAAAAGCAGAGAAGCTCAATTGTAAGAGCTGTTTTCTAGAAATTCTGTCCATAAAGAAATGGTGACAAAGGGCAGCATCTAAAAGCAATCTAAAACAAGTTTGTTAAATGAAAATTGAATGCTGTTCTATCAAGATATATGGACACCACATTTATTAAAGAAAACATCTTAGAAGACATCGAACAAGCCTTGATGTGCTAATGTGAGTGCTCAGCATTTGCAGTGCTGTCGTCATCTGATAATTGTCAGCTTTCACTCTTCTCCTGACAGCCACAAAGTTCCGGCTACAGCATGAACATTTTATAGCTTCTTCTAGACTTCCTGAAGTTGACAGCATATCTGAAAGCCTCCAGGCCTCACATACTCGACAGGGGAGCAGAGGGTGAGGTAGTTGGGGAGTTTTACCGTGGATAATTAGGAACGAAAGCTAACAGTTATAGCAGCCTGCTTCTGTAAAAGTCAGTCTATTCTTTGTAGTCAGATCCCCGTCTTCTTGCCGTGGCGGGTCGACAGCAGACTTAAGGCATTCTTTTCATCCAGTGTCTAACCTTGTAAGCAGCAGACCTGCCACTTGTTAGAGGATAGTTAAACAAAAAAGGGGAGGATAAGTCTGACTTCCCTCAGAACATGTTTGAAGAATTAAAAGTAGAATTGGGGAATAAGCAAGCATGCAGGACTGAAGACCGAGATGATGAACATCCTTGCAGCCTCGATTAAATTTACTTTCTTTGCCTGACACCTTTTAAATTATTATATTACCATTGCAATATTAGTGAATTTACTTGTTTATAGATTTGAAATCCGTGTCTTGCTTTTCTATATTGTGTCTTTTTGTTTTAAGGATAAGAGCTTTAGTGATAAAATGTAAAACTAAATTGTACATATAGTGTTTTCAGTTGAAGGAAGACCGTATACGTTAGGATGAGATAATTTCTAACGTATCTCATGCAGCCCACATTTTGCATGGAAATGGAGTTTGGCAGACTGCCACTTTAATGCCAGCAGTGGTGCCAGCAGGATGGGGGTATTCTGCGGGCATTCAGCAGGTGTCAGTGGGGTATTAATGGGCGTCGGAAGGGTCGGTGTCTCCGCCACTTTGTCCTCGCAACGACCACAAAAACAACTCCATGCTGGCACGCATCCACACACTTGAACACACACACACAAACGTCTTGAGGATTTTCCCAAATCTCTATTTAAATAGACACAAGTCTCATGGTTTCCCAGGGCGACCCCCATTGCACCTCCCCTCCCCTCCTCTTCCACCTTTTTTTCACCAAGCTTTGTTGAAAAGAGCCAATCGTGCGTTGGCTGGTAACTAGGCACCCTATTTATCAGTAACCAGCACCAACAATAACTGTAACCCTACACCTCCACAGAGAGAAAGAGATGGAGGAAAGCAGAGAGCTGGAGTGAGACAGAGAAAGAAAAGGAAAGGAAAAGAACATCAAGAATCACTAGAAATAGAATAACTTTGTACTTGAAATATTCCTTTTATCGTGCACTTCATATTTTTTGTGTTTACATTCATTTCAAGTGAGTTTTCTGCTTTTATAAACCGCTTTGGCTAATTAAGTCTTAACATTTTACAACACCAATAAAGTGCCTGTAACAGAAATGAATGAAAGAAATAAAAATGTGTGAAGGGGAGCAGGATGAACGAGGGAAGAGAGCCGCTAACGACAGAGGCAGAGAGAGGATCCAGTGTCAGTGTAATGGATACTCTGGTCCTATTAGACCATTCATGGCTGGGTAGCTCTTAAGAGAGCGGTGCAGGCTGACCTGTGAGGAGGCTTTTGATCAGCCCCCCCAAAAAACAACACCTATTTGTCCACTATTAGCTTATCAAATGGGATCAATGCTAAAGAGTGCAGGAGGACAGTTTGTGCTTATGTGTTTAGACTTTATATATATATATATACTGTATGTGTGTCCACATGTTCATATGTGTGTGTGTGCATTCCTGCTCATAGTTGAGGGATCGGCTCCTACGAAACAGAGAATCACCCATGTGACTCTTGTTTGGTTTATTTGGTTCAGACCAAGAAGAAAAACATAGGCCTATACATTTAATTACCACAACATAGATCCACATGGAGACAAACAACAAGATAAGACAATGTTGCGTGTAGCTTTTGTGTTTCTCCATCGTCACTGATGCTACAAGAGCTCACAATTAAATGGATCAATAATGGACCTTCATTGATAATAACAGCCAGATCAGGTGGAGAGGAACTCAAATAGAACCCACCTCTGTTTTAAGTCTTTCAGTTTCTGATTGATTGATTAAAATCCCTGAATTTGCATGCTGATGCATTTACTACATGCTCAATTATACACAATAGATGGCTACACGAAGGTTCCCGTAACCAGCAGAGGAATTTATCAATCACATTTATTATTAATCACTTACCTTTTAACATGAAATTCTGTGGTTGGTCTACTTTGTATTTAAGGGAAGAGGACACTCCTTTTCATGTGGTCTTGGTTAAATATTTAAGATCAACAAACCAATAAATGAAGCTAAAAATGGACAAATGAACCAGAGCTAGGATTGATGTGAAAGCTCCCTCAGTACTTTTCATCTCCCAGCTCTGACAGGCCATTATGATGCTCATTCTAGTTTTTTTACCCAATGCGAAGGCTAATGACTACCTGCTGGAGATGATGATCAGTACACGTTTAGACTAGTAGAAATGTTGAAATGTGGTCTTCGCCTCAGTTGATGCTGCAGTTTCTCCGCAAATCTTTGGTCAATTTCCTTTGTCCTGTGGGCTCCTTCAAGTGTCTTCTAGTGTGTGGTAAATTCCACCATCACTCATTCCAATGTCTTCGACATCCTTCCCTCTGTCTTTCTTTCAAATTCAAAAGATGGTATACAAAAATAAGACGTCCACCTTAGAGAGAATTATACCTATAGGTAGTGAAAACAAGATGACACTTTCACTTCATCTCTGAGAGATACTGAGTGATTAATTGAAAGTGACAGTTATATATTGCAATAAAAGTAGGCAATTACATTGTCTCTCAGTTGTCTAAATGTCATCAAAATCTCATTTGTCAAAGACATCGTACGTCCTGGATCGTCTTGTTTGAGTTTTTTTTTTTTTTCATTTTTGCCCTTTGGGTAATAATGTTAGTCAGGTATTACCCCACTCTACTTCTGCATAGTTTTGGCCGCTACAGTACATCATCTGGTGAAAACAGAGCCATGCAACACCTGGAAGCTGTGACCTTTGAACCTGTAATAATAAAAAGTGGAGGGCTTTAACTTTTGGCTTTAACATTCAAGTCAGGAGAGAGGTATGGGGAGGGAGAGACGGAGTGCTACAAGATGAAGTACTGGGGTGGAACAGCTAAGTGGATTTAATAGTGTTTTAAAATCAATTGTGAAAGTTGTTCTGCTGTAGCAGCGATTTGATGGTAACGTTGACTGCCTGCTAATTCAGAGAACTAATGGTGCTTGATAGTGTTGTGTCAGGCTGTCTTTTCTCTTGGCCTGATGTTGTGTCAACTTCCTACACTTTGAAATATTATTGAGTTTGTGTGAGCCAAACAAAGTCACATCGCATGACACTCTCCTAATTTGTTGGACAAAGATTATCTCTCATTGATTGACAAAGTTTAAGTGGCTTAATCCAGTTTCACTCAATGTTCCCTTCTCCTTTTCACTCCCATCCTCCCATTTCTGCTCTTCTCTGTCCCGAGGGCATCCTCTCAATCTTGTTGTGATGTTAACTCATCAGAAATCTTGTCACAACAACAAGCCTGTTGCCTTTTCTTCATCCATCTGTTTTCAATCCCATGTCCTCATCTGTACTTCACTGATCGTAGTCTCTCTTGTATCCCCGTGATTAATTACCTTCTTTGGCACTCGTCTACCTGGCAATGAGCAAACAATTGCAGTAATGCCAGTCAACATTCAGGCACTAAAACAAGCCAGGCGTTCATTTGGGCTCACTTTGCATTGTCTGGCCTCCTCATCCGGGCTCATTTAGTATTGTCTGGGCTCAAACAGTGCTTCTATTCTTTTCACCCATCTCTCCCAGGGATTCTAAATGGGACATAGATATTCTAGCCGGGTTAGTTCTTGGCCTGGCACTCGATGCCCCTGAGTACTCTGCCCAAGTACATCCACTAAGGCCACTTGTGGAGGGCTTCTGAAAGTCCGCTCTACTTAAAGGTGAAGGTGGAGGAGAAGTTAAAACAGCGGCACAGCCTTCTGAACTCCCTCGTGTGCCAAGCCAAAGGTTTCAGGTTATCACAGTGTGTGCATTGTTTGGCCTACACCAGATGTGTTTCAACCATGTTTTGTTGCATGAAACGGATATACCACAATTGTGATCATGTCTATACTGGCTATAATGACTTGTGCCTTCACTCATCCATTTGGAGCTGCTGATGTTTTGCTGCTTACATTGTGGTTTTGCTACATATTCGGTCTTAATAACTCATGCCAAAACACAGCACAGTTGTCTATGAAAAAAAGTTTTATTAGTCTGCATTTCAGCTGTTAACCTTTGAAATACAGCCTTCATGTTACAGTACGTCACCTGCCAAGAATGTGGGCTATTGTTATCATGCTCAAGCCTAGTGGACTGGATCCAAATGCAAGTTACAGAGTCGGAATAACTTTTAGAAGTTTTAGTGAGAGAACTGAAGGATTAATTCACAAGGAGATGAGATTATTGAATGGCAAGCAGAGTCAACACAGTGGGTGGATCGGGACAGTTCGGCTGAGTCCTGTGGCAGAGCAGAGTGTGAATTAGTTTCAGGCAGCACGGGTTGAGGATTTGGATAATAGACTTGGTCTGGAGCAGAGTGAGAATACTGACTTGTATGGCAGTGTTGCGTAGCGTCGAAGAAAATCCAAAGGTTGGCTGAGGCTGAGCTGGGTGGTCAGGCTGGAAATCACGAATCTAGAAAACAAGGAAGAATTTGTATCCAGTACATCGAGGGAGAATACAAGAAAAGCCAGATAGTGTTTGCTACCACTGAGGTGACTGAACAATAAATAAGTACTGCGTGCTTGACTGCTGGATGAGAGTCCGGTGTGCCAATTACCAGCCTGCGCCACCTGGATCAGCTCAGCCCTGACATACACAATCATTCAAACATATACACAAGAGAGGAAAACATCCTCAAGGAAGAAATACCATAACAGGCTATCACATATTGAATTGTGGCCAACATTGACACAGGTCAAACTTTTTTCCGGATGATTCTGTAGTTGTTTGGCTCTAATGATAATCCAACACAGCTGGCCATCTCATGTCTGTTTTGGCCTGAGACAGAGTCCAAGATTGAGTCCACCACCCCTTGTAAGGGGCCTGTGATGACATAATTCCTCAAATATGGCTCACAACTATTTGCATATAAGCACAAGCATTTGCATGATTTATTCTGCATCTCAAACTCATTCAAAATGTAATTTCTGGATCATTTTGTTGGAATTTGATGTGTGGTTTTTAATTCAATCAAATGCAAGAAGACTTATTGTTAATGTATGAGAGAAGAAAAAGGTGTCAATGTGTTATTGTATATCTACAATAAAGTTCTGAACTTTTGATATCTCTTGACATTAACACAGAAAAGCTGCTTGGCTTTCCCATAAGCAAATATAGAGTAATTGGTTAAAAAAAATACTTCAAATATAAGGATTCCCTTTTTAAAATGGGAGTTATTCTCTATGTTTGTCATAAACACAGTGAATGGTTTTGGTTTTTGAGATTTGGACGACCCGAAGAGTTCAGCCTCTGATATGACGCTGCCTTGCCTCTTGATATCAGGGGTGTTTGATTGTTTCAATTACTGATCCTGGTTCAGTCAGCGCGGCTTCGTGTAATCCCACCTGTTCTCCAGGATGTTATCCCTCTGACAAACCCAGCCTACACCCCCTCACCCAACCTCCAGACCTGACCAACACCCCCTCCACTCCTCCACCAGGCTACTCATTCCTAGAGTGAAAGGAATCGTTTGTGTGCCCGCTGTCACTTTTTTCCTCTATGAAGGCTCAAAGAGAGAATTAGAAAGAGAGAGAGAGAGAGAGAGAGAGAGAGAGAGAGAGAGAGCTAATCCCACTTTTGTGACTACTACAGTGAGAGGAGGATGAAGAGTAGAAGAGGAGGAAAAGGGAGAAAGAACAGGAGGTCTTTGGCTTGTTTAAGCCCCCTGAAGAGCTGCAGGTGTTGTGGGGAAACTGGACTGCAACAGCTGTGTGTTTGCATATAGGCTTGGTGATATATGGTCACACATGCAATTTGCAACCTACACACTACAGTTAATCAGCCGCCTGCATTGCATCACAGAAGTTAAATATACACACACAGAGTTTAACCCTCAGTCTACCTCCGTCCGGTTCTTCATTGCTGTTTTCACTCCTGCATTTCATTCTCACTGGATATTAAATAACATATAGTATATCGTCCTCATCCTCTCCCTTCCTTTGACTCTCTATATCCATAGTTCCCCTCCCTTTTCCAAGATTCCACCCCTATGTGGCTGCCATGACCACTGCATGCCCATCAAGTTTATGTCCATGTGTCCGTGTGAGTGTTCAAAGCTGAGACCCCCACCCTCACCACTTTACTCAGACAGACTGCAGGGCGGACCTGAGAAAAATGTTGCCAACAGCTTGTGGATGGAGATGATAGGGCCTTACATTGAGTGCTTCCAGATATAAGTGAGTGTACTCACAGACAAGCACAACTGCATGCATCAGGACAGGAGTGCCAGCAGATAGAAACTCTCCAGTGTTGAGTGTACGCTGACAGAGGTTGTACGAGAGAATCGAGCCTCTGTCAGCCCGTGAGGAAAGCTGCGATCAAGGTGATAGCAAGTCTTGTCTGTGAAATGTTTGAGCTTTGTTCTTCTTCCAGAAATCATACTTTCAGTTCGCCACATTTGCACCCCTTTTGATGTGAAAAATGTTTTGAGATGTCTTGAAATAAAATACTGCAGGACTCTGGATCCCATAGTTCTGTTTCTTAGAACCCATAAATCTATTTCTTTCCTTAGTCTTTATCTGTTAACCTGCTGCTTCTGGCATTCCTGCAGTTAATCATCTACCCTTGGTTAGCCTGTGTTTGCATTAGAAATCACTACCAACTCATGGCTAAACAAGTTTAATGTTTAAAACACATATTTAACTAGAATGGCACTCAGTAGAACGCATACCTCCACCCACGAGCAGCACTGTTTAATTGAATCAAGCCTTTTCCAAAATTAGACTCATAGCATTGTAACTATAATTTAAGGTTACTGGATTTGTAACAGCCACACGTTTAAATCTGGTGCATGCAGATTTTTGCTTGGATCCACACCATATTGCACATATTCATACAGTAGATACCAACCCCCTGAATATGCCAGATTTATTTAATCAAGATCCATGAATTATGGAAAAACATCCTATCTCACAATGTCACCCATTTTTTCTACACCAAAATTTTACGGGGTCTATTCTGGGCCGAGACCCATCCTTCCACAAAGTTTCAGGGAAATCTGTCCCGTAGATTTTGCATAACCCTGCTGACAAACCTACAAACAAATGGGCACAGGTGAAAACATAACTTAATAATGATGGGAATATGTGAAAAAATGTCATACATTTTACTATTATACCCCACAATGTAGTGTTTTTGCACTCTTTCAGGTGTATTTTCAAGTGGGACAATTCGGGAAATGCTCTTACTAAAATACATGTAGAAGAAGAAGAAGAAGCAGCTCTTCTTCTACTCTGATATTTGTCCTCTAGATATCACGCTAAAGCCAGTTCGCTCATCTTAGCATAAATAATGGAAGTAGTTGGAGACAAATAGACTAGTTCTGTCCAAAAGTTAACAAAACCAGGTGTAAACTTGTAATTTTTACAACTATGGAGGTGCTGGTCGGCAGATGTCTTAGCCAAAAGGAGCCAAGGTAGCTGTTTCACCATTTAGCTGTCTTTATGCTATGCTAAGCTAACCGATTGCTAGCTGTTACTTAATGTATAACAGGCTTTTTTTCTTCCATTGAACTCTTAGCAAGAAATGTCTATCTTTTGCTCTGAGAAAGTGGTAATACTAGACTAACAAAATTGCTTTATTGTTGGAGCATTTCTTATACTGTTGTAGTTGAGTGTTAGAATTAAGACTCATCAACTCTGTAGCTGTATAATTTTTGCGTTTAAACGTTAGATTTTAGTTACTCGGATATTTCACATGCCCAATCCTGCTGTCCCCCAGTAGAGTAATTCTGAGAGTCACTCTTGAACCATTCACTATCTCACTAATCTCTTTCATCTGTCCTTTTATTGCTGCGGAACCGCTTTCACGTCTTTTGATTTACGGTGCTCTGATTTAGTTAACTTCAGCGTGATTTTTGCAGGATGGTTTCCCTCTGCTCTCAGCATACAGGATGTCTGTCAGTGTGTCTGCAGGCTGCGGATATGTGAACTGAGGTTGGCGCTGGTCGCCATGGGAGAGAAAAAGAGAGAAGGGGAGATGAGACTTGACATCATTTTGGACTGGAGTTGGAATTACTGCTTCTTTTGAGGAAAGCTGAAATTATTTGATGGAGCATGGGCTCACAAAGAGAGATTTGAGAGATGAGAAAACAATTTTATATTATATAATACTATTCTGGGCAGCATTTGGATCTTAATCAGTAATAGAAACACAAGGAAAAAGCACCAAGAGCAGGAGATGTTTCCAGATTGTACTGCTCAAAGAGTGCATGTGTTTGATCAACTCTTAAGTCAAGCCCTAATGTTTGTTTGCCCTTCCTGATAGGTTGGGGTTGTTCAGGTGTGTCCAATAAGGTGGAGCTGACAGATGAGTTTCTGCCAAGTGATTGGCTGGAAGCCACTCAGGTTACAGCCTTTGTACTGATTCAAATATTTAAAAACTTTTCCTGCAAAAGGGTGTGAGAAAAACAGAGGAAGAAAATATGATCTGCTGCTTGCCAGGATTTAAAAGTACCTGACTGCAGTTTTCATTGGCTGCTCTTTTGTAAAACTTAAACTGTACAGAAAAGAGTTTTGCAGGGTGAAAACACAGCACAGAATGTTTTTTTATAATGCCCTGTTGTATATAGGCTGTCTGCCTTTATAATAGCAGTCCTCCCTTTAGGTTGTAACATGTTAAGCTTCCAATTACCATTCTCTTTAGTCATGATAAATGTCAACAGGATGGAAATAAGTGCCACAGTTGAGGAAGTAATACCGAAGGAAGGAATAGTTCCTGGTTCCAAGTAAAAACTTTTGTTTTCTGTGGATCTTTTTGCATAAAAATTAGAATGAAGGATATTTGGTATAAGATAAAGATGAATGAAAGAAAACAGAGACCCTTTTTTTAGACAAGAATGCTTACCCTGGATTTTACCTCTCAATAGGGCTTTAGGAGGGCAGGACTTGTGTGTGAAAGGGGTAAAGTGTTTCTCACTGGTGGGCTTGTCACCTCTCTGAAACCTGTCACAGCTCCAAATGTCTTGTTTGTTTTCTGTTGTTTTTCTGACCGTCTCTCTCGCTAACTGACTAAACGCTGCTGTTGACGCGACACAGTGGAGTTAGGCTGGGGGGGGGTTGGCCACCACAGTTGTGTGTGTGTGTGTGTGTGTGTGTGTGTGTGTGTGTGTGTGTGTGTGTGTGTGTGTGTGTGTGTGTGTGTGTGTGTGTGTGTGAACTATGTGGTAGGGAGCATGCTGACAGTTGATAGATGCATTTATTAGCTTCTTGTGTGTGTGCCCATGGGTGTGTGGTCATTTGTCCTCATACACAAACACACGTGTGTCATTGGTGCGGCTTGCTTCACAGGTCATTAACAGCTCTTATCACCTCTTCAGACCGCACCACCTACAATGCAGGGTTCTAAATGCGTTGCCTATTTATAAATCTCATTTTGATTTGTCAATAATTAAGTCACCTACAGCTCACTAAATAAATTCACTGATTGCAATTAATGTGTTTGACACATCTCATTCATATTTATTAGTAATATAAGGCTGCAGAAGTGCAATAACCAAACCATAATGCGCTATAAAACACTGCTGATTTTTATAAGGGCTATCCAGTCAGTGTTTGGATGCTTGGAAACGTGTTAAAACAACAGTGCAGCTAATAGAGATATGGGAACAGGTATAGTTCATAAATAACCTCTCACTTCAAAACTCCTCAACTGTGATGCTCCCACCTCCTCTTTTTACTTGCAGGATCATCCATTAAAACAGTTTCAGAAGCAAACCTGTCTGTGCATGTCTGCTGGTTGGTGATGTGTGTTTGTGACTTACACACAATGTTTTTTTCCCATCATGTCTGCTGTGACACACCCTTTCCACGGTTCAGCCCATCCTTTGCATTTGTGTATGTGAGCTTATACAGTGCTAGCAGCTGGTGGGCTCTATAAATAGTACTAGTCGGGATGCCCCTTTAAAGAGAAAGGAAACAAACCACTGTCTTGAAAAAGAAAAGAAAAAGAGAACAAAAGATGAATTATTTTATTCATTGTTGTAAAACAAAATTTCAGTAAGAGATAAGAGATATTGTCTTCTCCTATCAAATTATAATGATATCTCAATCACATTTTCTCCACACCGCTTGTCTTTTTCTGCCTCATAAATTCTGCTTCATGCTTTCCATAATCCTGAGATCTTTACCGTCACGGTCTGCATTTTCTTCTTCTTCTTTTTTTGTTGCTCCAGCACTAGTTTAGCTCCTGCACCATTCAGTGGTATCATAGCTCTTCTTGATTTTTAATTTTCCCCCCTATTATCCAATCATCTGCCAGTGTCCTGACTGGGACTCCTTCCCCATACATTGACTGTATCAAAGTGCTGATCTGCTGTGGTTTGCTTTGGTAATGAAGTACCTCTGCTTCTGTCAGTCATCGTGTGAAAGCCCGACACTGATTGCTGCTTTCAGTATGTAGTTTCCGTGTTTAGGTGTCAAACAGGAATGAATAAATGTGAATGAAAGAGCCATACTCAGGTGTTTAATTACGCCTAGTGGTAACAGATTTTGTCAGGAGCTACTTGACTGCAGACATTTGATGTGTCTTCGCATGACTTCTGTAGTTGTTTTCCATTCTGCCACATAATGAGTCCATGCTGTGTGTTGTTGCTGAGTGTGTGTAATCAGCTGATGGATCTCTGGCGGCATGTGGAATAACAAACCTAAAGGGAGAGACAGGTGCAGCCACCGCTGCAGAGGAATAAACACAATAGCCAACAGATTCATCTGTTAGCACTGTGTTAAATGAGCACCTCCATTCCTGTACATTAGCAGCTCGTCACACTACAGCTGCTGCTTAATGTCACCGTCCTGCAGAGTGACTTTTTAATGCCCCTGCATTTGTATGTGCTTTTTGTCACTCCTTTGCCACACATGCGCCATCATTCATGTCCTCCGCAGCCACAAATCAGCAGTAGCCTGGCCGTATTGAACTAATTGACATTCATGTTGCATCTCATTGTGAGTTATTTGTCCAGTGCAGTTGGAGTTGACCTCCGGTCTTGTTAGTAATTAGCTTCAGGCTAGCTTGGGGCTAGCTGAAGCAGCCGACCTGTCCACACCCTGCTCTGATGGACCGTGCGTCTGTGTTTTTGTGTGAGCAGAGTTTAGGGTCCTGAGAAACGACCTCGGCTGCGTCTGAGATTGACAGGGCACCTGTGGCCGAACCTCATCGTGACTCCTTCACCACTCCACCACACACACACTAACACTTAGCAACACACATGACACACTCATGTGCTCAGTATGGTTCAGCGAGGCCGTGCAATCCGACCCATCTCCTGTGCCGCTTCAACAGTATTATCCCCCCCGTGAATTTCATCTGGCCTCACCACCTGTTGTCAGCCGCATTTCACCCAGCCCATGCCCTCTTCAGCCTATAGCCGTCTGTTTCCCTCCATAGGCACCAGAGCTTACAGTTGTGCCAGAAGTAGGTATGAGACCAGACCCAACCCTCCCCCAGGGGCAGAAATCCTAGACTGATCCAATTACTCCCAGCCGGGGCTTGAATCACACCGAATCTACTCGGACTGGCAACCACTTAATTCAACCTAGCGGCAAAAGTGTAACAGAGTGAACAAGATAAGCGGTTAAGCTGCTGCATAAAAGGTTACAGAGGGTAGAAGAGATAGGACTGGGGCCAACCAGTAGTGTACCACCAGTACTCGGTTATAAGGGTTGTTCCAGAATGAAGTTAGTGGCTTGACATTGACATTGCCATGTTACATTAGCAGGAATAAGTCCTACTCCTTTATTTCTGTGTCTTTTACATTACTCACGGGTGATGATAGCATGCAGCTTTAGCCTTTTTGTATCATGAACGAACACTGAATTGACGTTATATATTGTACGTAGCCATTAAATAAACATATGTAAGTCAGCTTGAGCTCTGAGCTCTTGGTTTTCAACCAACTCACTGAGCTAACATTAAATCTAGCAAGAAAAGGAAAGGCCTGGCTTTGCACACATGGTAATGATTGATAAATCTACCATTCTATTTTCTTGGTGATTAATTTTTAATGTAGTAAATATTTTGATTTAACAGATAAATAATGTCTTCCTTTAAGAGTATTTAGACATTTCTGAGATGCTTAAACTCCACTGAAGTATAAGCTAATACTTAATATGTCATGAGTAAAAACAAATAGGCCAACTTTCTCTACATTTTACAGATACAGTGAGCGAATGGCAGAGAAGAAAGACAATATGAGTGGAGGAGACAGAGGCAGCTGTCCAGAGACATACAGACGGAGCAGTTTGGCAGTAACTCAAGTTACAGTCACATCTCTCCTGGTCTCAGTGAGGAATTATGTGGAGAAAATACAGCTTATGCACGCTAAGTAGATAGAGTTGCCTTGTATCGCAGCCTTTTTAGAGAAGGGGGACTCTTCATTTCAAACATGAAACTAGATTCTGAACTGACTGTTGTCTTCTTGTAAACTTTGGAAACACTTTTGACCTGTAAGAGTTCGTTGTTGGCTTAATGTGACCTTCCTCTGCTTTGTTGATACGCTCTGTATCACAGAAGGCAGTTAAACCTGAACGTGCAGTATACTGTTCAAACCTCTTCCCCTGCTATAAAAGTAACAGTCAAATATCTGCTCTCTTTCTTCCAGACGGTGTCCATCAGGTCGTGGCCCTCTGCACACTGCGTGTCACCATCATCACCGATGACATGTTGACCAACAGCATCACGGTGCGTCTGGAGAACATGTCCCAGGAGCGCTTCCTCTCCCCCTTGCTCAGCCTCTTCCTTGAGGGCGTGGCGGCTGTGCTCTCCACCAAACGGGAAGCGGTATTCGTGTTCAACATCCAAAATGACACTGACGTGCAAGGCTCCATACTCAATGTGACCTTCTC
The DNA here is from genome assembly GCA_037577475.1 of Chaunax sp. Z400. NCBI lineage: Eukaryota > Metazoa > Chordata > Actinopteri > Lophiiformes > Chaunacidae > Chaunax > Chaunax sp. Z400. The sequence continues at coordinate 10,178,241 of CM075204.1, forward strand.
GGCAATGCAGTCCGGAGGCGCCCCGGGAAAAGGGACATTCTTCCCTTCTGAGGAGCTGCAGGAGCAGATCTACCTCAACAGGACTCTGCTCAGACTGATATCCTCTCAGGAGGTATATAATAAAATTCTCCAGAAGCTAAACTAGTATTTGGAGGCTCTGAAATTCCAAAAGCAAATCTATTAATGTGAGATTAATTCTTCTCTCCAGGTATTACCTTTTGATGACAACATCTGCCTGCGGGAGCCCTGTGAGAACTACATGAAGTGTGTGTCGGTGCTGAAGTTCGACAGCTCCCCTCCCTTCATCTCCTCTGACACAGTTCTGTTTCGGCCCATCCACCCCATCAACGGGCTGCGCTGCCGTTGTCCGATGGGTTTCACCGGTGACTACTGTGAGACCGAGATCGATCTCTGCTACTCAGGACCCTGCAAAAACAATGGGAGGTGCCGCAGCCGAGAGGGAGGGTACACCTGCGAGTGCCAGGAAGACTTCACGGGTGAGTTGTCTACATCGCAACGTATAGTTTAACTTATTACAAGTCCAAATAAAGGAACTTAGTATTGAACTTTTCTGCTCAAACCTAATTGAAGACTAACTCACGCATGCACGCACCTACGTGATCGCGCTGCATTCATCCCCACACATAAAACTCCAAACCACACACACAGGCAGGAGAAAAGGAAGCATATTTAAAACGGGGTAATGTTTTGTTGAAATTCATAAACTGTTATATGGACATGAATCAATTAGATATATTTGTCAGGACGGAGACACTTTGCATTACAAGTGTACATTTGGCAGTTTAATCCTAGAATAATAAAAAATAAATCAAAAATTCCTGGATCCAGACTGTGATCCGGATCACCACCAAAATCTATTTCATTCTTCCCTGGCCCACTCCCGACATCTCTTGAAAATTTCATCAAAATCCGTTGGTTATTTTTTCTTTTATCCTATTCACAAAAAACCCAACAAACCAACCAACATTGTTTATATTTGTTGTTTATACCTGTTTATCTTCATTTTTTTATTCAGTTTTTATTAGAAACCCAAACTTAACCTTACTTAACCTAAACTATGTTATGCTTAATACAAATGATATATGTTAATATCAACAACAGAAGATAATTGTTCCTAAACAAAGGTAAAAAACTATTATAAATACAGTATGTGCCAGTGCTCATATTCTTTCTGACAAAGACTGTAATGGTCTGTATAGAGCTACCGAACTGTCCTGACAGGTTGTGAAATCCCTCCGCACATATTATTATCCAGTAGGTCGACCCAAGTTCACGCTTTTGTATTACTGTATTACACACACACACATGCACTCACACACACACACAAACAGTAGATTTATTGCTCTGTAGAGGTGTAGAGAACGCTGACGACACTGGTCAAACCAGATTTGTCTCAGTCAGTTATTCACCAAAGCCACATTAGCTTTAAGAAGATTTTTGCCTTAAAACTTCATCTTAATATTGTGAAATATGAACGCTGAAGGCAATACAGTGTAAATGGAGGTCTCTTAATCTCAGTAATGAAAATTTGTTCCCCTATAATGAACATGGTTTCTGCACTCATCGAATGTAATGGCTTATGTGTTCAGATGCAACGTGTGAACAAAGTCTTGAGAAACAGATTAAAGTAACTACATTTTTTTTAGAGAGAAAACTTGTAAATCGGTCACATTTGACCGAAACACAACAGCAGGGTTTAGAGCAAACATGCTAACAAAAGGTAATAAGAAGAAGACTCCTATCTCGGAAACATGGATGTAAAGAATGCAGGTTTGAAAAAAAACAAACAGGCGTTGCTTATTGATTAAGCCTCTGGGATACAGATGATAAGATTCAGTGAAAAACCCTAAATGTGAACATACTCTAACTGTGATTGTTATATAAAAACCCTACAGGGTCATTTTAATATGATACCTGGCTTTCACCACTTTTGAGAAAAGGACAAAGAACACTGAACTTCCTGGACGCTTGTAGCTACTGTCGCTCTGCACAGCCTTCCTGTGGTAGACGAATTATGGGAAGCCTTGGAAGCTTTCATCATCCTCATTGAAATCACTTTCCAAAATATTTCCCGATGCTACAGATCTTCCTCCCATACTTCCCCATTTGTACATCTGATACCTGACTGGCTGTCTCTCTCTAATAGAGCCCTGGCAGCCATCATCTCTCCTCTCCCTCTCCCAACACTCTCCCTCCTCTATCTTATCTGATGTAATTACCAGATTATACCCGCCTTTCTCACTCACTGACCGTGTCCTGCCTTCTCCTACTCTCCTTGTCCGTCTTCCCCATTCGGCCGTCATATTTCCCTATACTTACATCTCGGTGTCCCCCCCCTTTGAAGGTCACAGTTCAACTCCAGATAGTCAGGGCTCATCGGGGGCCATTATGGGGCTGATGACAGGGGGCCCGCTCTGTCCTCCTTGGGTTTCCTACATTACAGGGAAACAGATCTTTATAATTCGCCCTCGGAAAAAAGGATTATGCTGAGGAGAGAAGGGCCATTAGCTGGTTCCAGGCTCTGGTGTTTCGGGTGTGTGTGTCCTGGGTGGACAGATCTTGTCTGGACAGTAAGTTGACACACAACACTGCATGGGACACGGAATCAGCTATCACAAAAACAGTCAGAAAGAGGCCTGCTGGTCTATTAGTAGAGGAATTTACATGAACCGAGCCAGGAAACTGTGTCCAACTCTGATTTTGGACAAAGCTAGAGCCACATGATCATTGAGCAGGAATTTCTCATGAGTTGAGCCACCACAATAAGCAGCTGAATTAGATTAGATTATTAGATTGTATAATAGTTTTGATATCAACATCCAGCCTTCATGTTGTCCAATGAGGGACAGACTTATGGCACACAAAAGCTCATAGACATTGAACCAATCCAAAGCTTCCTTGTTATCCAGTTTGCTCGATCTCCTTGGGGATAGAACCATGCTGAAACCAACCCCCAAAAGGAAGCAATGTGGTTTAGAGTCAAGATGGTGGGTCCAGGTTCATCATGAGAGAGAAGTCTTACTGCTGCAGGTCTTATGCTCACGTCCATTGAGGCTAAGGCGAGGTGAATATCACCAACACCCTCTAATCTCTCTAATCCTATCAATTCTTATGAAGATGGAAACACAAAAACTAGATGCACTGAAGTGCTATATTTTATTTCCTAACTTTTTACTCCGTCTGGTGAAAAAAAAAAAAAAGCCAAAACATTCTGTGTTAATAACCAAAACTCACTGTGTGTATCCTTGAGGACACACACTGCACCACTTCCTCATAATGTCGATTTCTAACCTATTTTTAATTGTTTCCACCCATGTCTGCCTTGCATCATCCTGGTCATGCATGATGCAAAAGAAATGGTACTAGAGGTTAAAAAAATAAATTAAAAAAACTCACAGGATACCTTCAACATAAAGTATTGGTATCAATCCCTTCAGCAAAGACTTTCGAGCAGATCTATTTTGCATAATCTGTCCACAAACTCTAGGAATATAATGTATTCATTCAATAGAGAATGAATCATGAGTGAAGGAAGTTTCTTTCTTGCTTTAACCCACTCTGCAATAAATTCTCTCCTTGCCACTCCCTTTCCATGCTCCTTACTCCTCTTTATCTACTGTCCTCTCTCTTCTCTCCAAATATGGACAAATTCTCGGCTAAGCTTGTGGCTAAGTGCTCCCAGGGAAAAGGCCTATAAACAGAGCTTTGTTGTTACTGATAATGTTTAGATGGAGATGGGCTTCTCTTAACCTGCTCTTTTAAAAGGGACCTTAACAACACAACTGTGCTTGACTGACATTCAAAGGCATCGTCTTCAAACAACTGGATTCCAAGCTGATGATACATCCAGTAAGTTGGTATGTCAGGTGACCCTGATCAACATGCTTCACAGAAAAGATAAAATGATGATAATTAATTGATGCGATGTTGTCAAGGCAGGTAATTCATCATCCACATTAAATTGCCTAATATTGCAACACACAGCTCATATCCACAGATAACACAGGGTTGACTTACAGTTTACAGGGTTCGACGATGTCACCTGTACAAACAAAGGCAGCAGCAAAGATGACGACTGCGATAAAAAACGATATTTAATGAATGAACTATCAAACATGAGCGTACATGTAGACACAACAGGCGCAGCACGGCTCGTATTAATCCATCTCTTCTTTTCTCGTAGGTGAGCACTGTGAGCTGAATGTGTCATCGGGCCAGTGTGTCCCTGGTGTGTGTAAGAACGGCGGAGAGTGTGTCAACCGGCTGGCGGGAGGTTTCATGTGCCAGTGTCTACCAGGAGAGTTCGAGAAGCCCTACTGTGAGATGACCACGCGCAGCTTCCCCGGACAGTCCTTCATCACCTTTAGAGGCCTGAGGCAAAGGTTTCACTTCACCATCTCCTTCACGTGAGTACTTTCCTTCTTCCCATACCTTCTTCCATCCTTTTCCCCTGGGTTCTTCTTTCCCAGTAACAAGGTGGGATCCATTCCTTCAAACGTGTGGCTCAAATTCAGTTCAAGATAAAGGTGTCTGACCATTTGATGAGCCTTGTCCGCTACAGTTGCTGCTGCTACACCTGTTTGTATTCACTATTTTCTTTTTTGTTAAGTTATTTTTTGTGTATTTTTGCCTTTTGATTGATAGGATAGCTGAAGATTTGTTGATAGGAAACATGGGAGACAGAGTGAGGGGGAAGACATACGGCAAAGGGCTACGGTCGTGAATCGAACCCAAGGGCACCTGCCAAAGGACTGTGGTCTCGGTCCACAGGGACCGCACGCTTCACCCACTGCACCATCTGCACCCCGTATTCACTATTTTCAATAATAATTGTGTCAGATGTAACATCAGGAATTTTTAAATATATATTTCTTTAATATTTTGGTCTTCAGTAAAGGTCAGATCTCACTCAGAGGTAAGCAAAAGCAGGCCTCTTATTTCTCGTTTGCGACCATCAGTTTTTCAGGATGCTGTCGCTCGATTTTATTAGCTAACATGAGCTAAATATGCTACTATTAGCCATTTAAGGCTGTCTGAAATTTTCAGATCATGTTTAGAAAATCTCCCTCTTTATTTTCAAAACTGTCTTACATTAGCATTACCTTTTTTTTAAGCGATATAAAAATTAAAAAAAAATTTACAAGACAGTGATGCAACAAACACATCTTGTAGAATATGATGCATTGCTGTAAATTAAACTAGCTAACAGTATATAAAGTAGTTTAAATGTGCTCACACATCTACAGCAGTAATCTGCAGTAAACACAGTGTGCAGCAGTGATATAATCCGAAAACAAAAGATATGATAGTTAAACACACATCTTACTGTACAATAAGTGCTTTTACATTTCATACTTACCTTACAGTAAGGTTACTTTATTATAACACTAACATACTTTTACTGTAGCGGGCTATAACTGCACCATAGAACCACAAGGTGCACCGCAGACTCTCATGCCTCTCTTTGCATGTCCAAAAAAAAAATCATTGTGACTCGCTTCTCCATCGGAATGCTCGTTGCAATGATTTGTTGGTACACGCTTTCTGTTCAGACAAATGATGATTGCTGGGTTCACAGACGTGTCTGCTATTCAAAAAGCTACATCAGAAGCAGCAAAGATGGAAGAGTTCGCTTGACAAAAGGCATGTGGCGTGAGAGATCTGCGTCAGTTGCATGAGTCTTGCATTCACTGCATCAGAGTTGGGATCCCTGGTCTTGGAATTAACACAAGGTTACTACTGTAGGTAGCTGGACATGCTAATGATCGCAGCTTTTCTGTATGTCAGAGCAGATAAACACACTGTGTAATCCATTACCTACACTTTTACTGTTTTTGAAAGAGTAACAAAATGACATCACTACCAACTATAACTCTTCAAAGTTGAGAGTTTATTAGTTACACTGTGGTTTGTGCTACAAAATTCAAGTCACACACGAGTATTTTAAAGACATTTTAGATTTAAAAAATCTTGGCTGCTCTTTGGATAGTATTTTTTTTATTTTTTTTTATTCCCACCTGGATTGCTGCACCACCTTTTTTTTCTGCACAGCAACAGCATGTGGTACTTGTAGGAGTGTGTTAAGTAGACGGTAATCTAGGGAGTGTGTGGAGTTGCACCATCAAACGCAGTAGAGTTCATGCAGTACAGTGTGTCAACTGGGGCGTGCCGAGACGTGCACACTTTTCCATTGTATCCCAACTCCCTCCTCTCAATGCACACACATGTATTGGAGTAAAATTTTGTTTCACAAACACAACCTTGCTTGTGAGAGGAAAACAAACCTGGTTCAGCGGCTTTGCAGCACACAGTAAATATTATGTAGATACAAAGTTTTATGGTACGTTTCATTATGAGTAGTAGGTAAGATGAGGTTGATAGTGCAAGTTGGTGGACACAATGACGGTGAGAAAGGTTTGCAGTGGGGTGAAAACAGGAAAGGCTGTGTGATGAGTTTCCCTTATCAGTGTTTGGCTACGTTCATCCTGACTTCCTGCCCTGCTGGCCTCACTGGCATCTGCCGGCTGACTCCTCTGCCCTCACCTTACACACACCTAACTCACACACAAACAGCGACACATGTGGACTCTGTACACTCACAAAACAGGTAGCGGCTCATTTACCAGGTCTTTCCCCCCCCCCCCCTCTCTCACTTGGGGTTACACAGTCATGCATCATCTAAGGCAGGGGAAGTGTTTCCTCTCTTTGGCCCACCGGCTTTACACATCCTGCTGTTCCTTTCCAAGTGACTTTTCCTCAAGAGCTCCTTTCATCATAAAGCTGTCTGCGAGGCTTTCAACTGCTTAGTCCCGGTCTGTTTGATTTGGATAGGTGCTTAGAAATGTGACGGGAAACATGAGCTAGAGTGAAGAACAACAGTTATAATCAACTCAGCCTTTCCTATGTGACACATCTGAATACCTATTACTTTATTTTAAGTTGCTTTAGACTTGTTTACTGGATAAATAGATCTTTTACACAGCAGACTGAGACACACGGTTTAAAATGATGCCACATACTGTATGTCCATTTTTGGGGTTGATTTCACTACTCTAAAAGAAGCCCTTCCTTCCTGTCTGTCTCTGCAGGTTTGCCACCAGAGAGAGGAACGCTCTGCTTCTCTACAACGGCCGTTTCAATGAGAAACACGACTTCATCGCTTTGGAGATTATCGATGAGCAGATTCAGCTCATCTTCTCTGGAGGTTAGGCCCCATAATGTGTGTTTGTATCCCAGAGTATGTGCGATAATATCTGCTCCATTACAAGTAGATTAGCACAGGTGTTAGTGCGCTTTATCTGCAGTGGCTTTCACAAAGAGCCTGCTAAATAACTCTTATCAGCACGCGGTTTCTTTTGATAAGGGTCTGTGTTTTTTTGTGTGTGTGTGTGTTTCTGTGCTTGTAGGTAAGAGAGATGGGTGTGTTTTACTGTTTTGAAGGCAGCTGCTTCCTCAGAACATGACAGACTGGTCAAACACACACACACAGAGAATAAAACAAAAAAAAAACTTGACAAGTTTTTAAAGCATACAGTACATGCACACACAAATGTACAAACGCATGCACACACCCACGATCTTTATTAAAACTGCTAACTTGCAGATCGAACACATTCGTTGGAGTAGTGACTGCTGTTTTCAGAGTCGGTCTACTTTCCCATGGTACCATACAGGGAGGAATCCAGCTCAGTGTGATTATGATGAATGAAGGCTGTTTGGGAGCCAAGCCAAGTCGTTGTGCCTCACTTTAAAACTGAAATATGACTAAACCGTGCATTAATGACTCTTCAGATTAAATACTCAGAATTATCACTCGTGGTTAACGAGAGAAAAAAAGTATTTACTTTGTTTGCAGTATTCCTACATTCATGTATTATAGTAAAAAAAAAAAAAACGGAGTAGGATTTACAATCATTTACCTCAACATACTTTGCCCTCTTTTTGTTTCTCACATGCACTGCCAGGAAACAGAGACATCATTTATTAACTCTCTCTCATACACTCACGCACAAATACACACCCCCACTCAGACACACACACACCATACTCCTCAGTGCTGCTATACTGTGTACTGATTTCCAGAGCAGTGGATTCCTGCTCAGGCAGCTCCTGCCTTTGACAAACAGAGTAAACCCCCAGTAAATCTGCTTCCATTGTGCTCTGCAATCTTCTGACTGAGAGCCATTGATACTGAGGACTAATACCGGCTTTCACAACACGTGATTTATGATCATTGTGTATCTGTGTGTGTGTCAAGTAAGGCCACAGTTTGCCTTTAATGGTAACCTGTAGAGTATGTTGAGTGGAAGTTAGATATGTCTGTTAGCATTCAAAATTACACTCATTGCCCTTTAAAAATAATGTAAGGTTAATGGATTTGTAACAGCCAACCATTTAAATCTAGTTGATCCAGATTTGCACACACTCATGGATACTAACTTTTTTTTTTTTCCATCAAGAATCCTTGCTTTATTCCCAGAGAATTTTAGAAAATGTTGAAAAACGCCCTTGCAATCTTGCAATTTTATAGTGAAAAAGATAAAAACCTGGATCCTCCTCTTTATCCAGACCCGCACCTAAATTTAATGAGGTCTGTTCTGGCCCAAGACCCACCCTCCCACCATGTTTCCTGGAAATCTGTTCAGTAGTTTTTGTGTAATCCTGCTGACAAACAAACAACCAAATGGACACAGATGAAAAATTACCTCCCTGTCTGAGGCAATAATATAATAACAACTTTGACTTTATGGGTTTTATCTGCTTGTGGTAGTTTTGCAACAAATTGAAGAAAAACACAGCAATATTTTTATGGTGTGGTATTTATTAATAGAGGAAAAATTGAAAAAGCTGCAAACTTTGTGTCTGTTAAAGAGAAACCATTCAGCAGCTGTGTGTCATCATTTAAATTGCATTATATTCCTAATTCAGTGTTGCTGTTTGCCTCTTTTCCCCCCTCATCTTTTCCTCCCCCTCAATTCCTCTACCCATGCCCCCCATGTCTAATCTCTTATCCTCCTCTCTCTTCCCTTTTCCTCCCCTCTTCCCTTGTCATCCAGGTGAGACAAAGACCACAGTGTCTCCCTACGTCCCAGGGGGGGTGAGTGACGGCCAGTGGCACTCTGTCCAGCTTCATTACTACAACAAGGTAAGAAACTTGAGCACTCAACCGACCGCTGAGCCTCCCTGTTAGAACTTAAAAATGGTAAAACCTGACATTGTGACCCGTCTGAACGTGCTTTGCAGAGTTTGTAATACAAAAAAAATCAGAGTATTGAGTATTTCAATTTTGCAATTAACCCGTGTTTACAGTTGACAAGTTCACGAGTTGTGTTGTGTTTGAAATATGGCTTTCTGTGAAACTACCAAGGCTCTTGACCTTGACTGCCGATTCAGGAGATTATCTTAAGAGTTTGTTTAGCGACGTTAACTCCGGCAGGGGTTCACCTCTCTGCCTCAGCCTTTGACACTGAATTATGACACAGATTTCTTGCAAGAAGCACCGGAGCCTGGCCTCAGCTTCAAGGGTCACACGTTTAAAAACGGTATTTTCCCACCAGACACCTTAAGTAAATATGTAATACTCAAGGATGTATTGTTTTTATGCCTGTGGCGCTAATAATATAGACTCTCAAGTAAACCGTAATCACTGACAGACATATTTCTTTCCTTTCTTCCACTCAGTGTCTGAAAGCCATTTCTCAGGTTGTTCTCACGATGGTCTTCTTCCTTCTTTGCTCCAATCCCAGAAAGGAGGCGGTTATTATTTTTGCAAACCAGCTCATGTTTCCACTTCAGTTGTTGTATTACTTACATTGCAGTCAATTACTGGTGGTAATTTCACAGCAAACGTCCAGAGCCTGTGGGCATTGTTCTTATACTGTTAAACCTAACAGGAAATAAGAAGACACTCGACTTCTGAACCTGTAGATCCTATCATTTGTGTCTGGTTATTAACTGTATAATTCATCAGATCTTAAATGTCTTAAATCTTCTTATGTATGAAAACTGAATGAGTTACATTATAGCATTGTCATTATGGCAATTACCTCTCTTACCTAGATCAGATCAGATCAGATCCTTCACTTCTCCCTCGTCCTTCATGCATTCAACACTGAAAGCTAAAGCATAACTGGCCTGACCAGCATCATATCCCAGCAGCACTTGTGTTTTGTAACGTTCATCTTGGCCTAATGCTAACCTACAGTGTAAACCGTCTCACATTTCACAAGTTCTTCACCTCTTTGTCGTGTCGCTCAGCTATTGAACCCATAGCATCCTCAGTAGCCTTGCGGGGAGTATTCATCAAAGCTGATGAATCAGGCTACGGTACTGTACTTTGTTAGCTGCAGGGTCACATCTGTATCCATTGTTTGAGGTGTTTGTAGTCATGCCTGTTCAACAGCACTGCCTTTATGATGCTAGAGACAATAGCTTAAATCTCTAACGGATTTGTTAACATTGCTGCAAGGCTCCTTAATAGCACAGGTACTATTTTCAAGATACAGTATGTTGGCACTGAAGACTTTTAAAAAAAAATGTTTTGTCATTTCATTCATAGGCTTCCTGTTTGCTGCTGTGTCATGCAGATACAAGTAGTCCATGCACAAACACAACCAATGCTATCAGTCTATCCTTGTGTTATTGGTGTGCAGAAGAAGAGATATGTGCATTCCACCAATGCCATTCTTAATACAGACAGTTATTTGCACATCAGGTGACACATTCCACTGAATTACCCCGAGGCCGACTGTAGCGCTGACACGGGGTCAGCCTTTCTTGGTGCGTTGAATGATCAGAAGTCAGATTGACTGACGGTAATTTAATCCTACATCAGTCGCTGCAGGGATTTGGAGATGTGTTTATGGGAGAAAGCAGTAATGTTCTCACAATAGAGTAGATGCGTTGACATGTGAATGCATGGATGAGAAAGGAGCCACATGTCGGCCGCACATGAAAAAAACTCTTACTTTTAGATTCATGCACACCTGTCTATATAGGTAGCATTGCGTGCATTGCCTAGAGAGAAGAGCCCAGTTCCTAAACTGTGATGCTGTCCAGATTCATGTCATACCAATCTGTACACATGCAGCCCCACACATAAATAAAGTTCCATCTTTGTACATATGATATCTTTCTGGGAATTTTTTTTTGGGGGGGGGGTTAGCAATCATAAATAAAATTTTATTGGTCTAGATGGTTACAGATGATTGATAAGTATATTATTCAGAGATCAGTTTCTAGTTATGACTGCAAAAGATAACTCAAGCATTGCCTAGTAATGTGAAATACTAAGTGGAGATTTATGAAATGTCATGTTGAAACAGATTAAAACTAATACTAGCCTGCACATTTAAGTTATGACCCGTGTAATTCAAATATTAAAAAGCTGAAAACTAGTGTGATTTTAAATTGTAAAAATAACACAACATGCCTCAAACACCAAGACATGAGCAGAAATCCAATTTGCTATAATTAAAGTAATTAATAAGTAGAGATTTTATGCACCACATAAACTAGGTCCTCTATAAAGATTTGTTGTCACTAAATATTTGCTAGGTGTGAATAATGCATTGCTAAATGCTAACTGACCAAACGGAGCTGTTTAGGCTTAGGAATAAAGGCGATATACTCAACATCTCAGCCGACACCCAATCAAAAGGCTGTTTGATAATGATGTAAATTAGAAACTTTTTCAATTGCGTTTCACAAAAAAAATCTCAATGTTCCTTTAATTGCAGGGCATTATGTCTAATAAGTTAACCAAAATAAGTTAGTCAGGTTAGCATAACCTCTTATTCTAAACCGCAGGAATTCTACTAACTCTGAAAGTCATAATGTCTTGTATGTGTATTTAAATATGTTTGATCTTTTTGATAGAATGGTACTACATATGTTACAAGCCATGCAATTTGGATATTATTTGGGTTTTTTTGTTTTTAATGCGACTTGGTTTGTAAATCACGAGTTTAAAGCTAGCTAGTTGTTACTAAGAACATAGGAAGGACTTGATATACACAGCTAGTTCCACAAACCCAATCCAAAGTTGTTATTGCCGCATGAGCCCTAGTTAACGGTCCCAACGGCACGCTCACGCAATGCACAAATACATGCATAGACGGGGATTTACGGGGTCAGATAATGAGGCCGTTGAAGTTGTGCAGGGTTGTAGGGGTGCCCCCTTTTAAAGCTGCTCCTCTCTTCAGAAGAACCAGGGTGCGTCTGCTTAAAAACAGAGGTCAAAGGTTGGGGGGGAGGGTTGGCATGACAACAGACTTGGACTTGCCATTGTTGCAATGATCTGGGTCGGTTGGAAAGCTGTGTATGTGCGTGTGTTTGCATCTGCGGGGGGCAGACAAATAGAAAGCTTCTATATGTGTGTGTGTGAGTGTGTTTGAATGTGTGCATAATATTATGCTATTAGAGATGTTACACAATAGAAGTGGAGAGATAAAGACATGTTTGAAATTCCACGGTGAAGAGTCTCAAGGATGTGTCAGCAAGGCAAACAGGAAACACACACACAAACACACAGATGGGCAGGAGGAGGTTTTCTTTTGGCATGTCTCTTGTTGCAGGAAATGATGTCATAACTGGCAGGACATCAGTTGGGTCATGATTCTATGTATGAGGCCACCTGCATGGATTAGACAAGTCTAGAGTAGACAAGGAATGCTTGATTTATTTTAATTCCATTGAATTTTACCGTAAGCTGCACCATAATAGTTCAATTTTAAAAACGTATTAGAGGTTTGCTTCAAAAGAAACATTTGAATATTAAAATGTATTCTTGACCTTAGGAGTAGTAGTTTCACAGGAACAAAGTTCATTTTTATCATGTAGCATAAACTACACTCCCGTCTTTTTTTATTGTGGATTTATAGTTTTGTTCGTGTTTCACCTGCTAGCTTTAAACAGGAATATGAAAAGTATTCTTTTGTGATCAACATTTCTTATTTCGACTATAAACGGCACAATAGACAAACATACAAATAACAACAATACCAGCAACAACAACAGGGGTACATTAATAAAAAATGATCAAAAGGAAAAGAAACAAAAATAAACCAGGGTAATAGTGAAGTAGTAATAATAATAATAAGTGCTACAGATTAAAATTCATAGCAGAAATAAATAAGAGTGAGAGACATATTCCTAATGAAAAGTATGAAGCACCAATGAACTGTAAACCACTGCTGGTTGCTAAATTAACTATAAACTGGAATAAACTATGATTAAATTCCATGTCCTCCATCCACATGGTGCTAAAATCAGTGAGAACATGACTATAGGTATGACTCGCCTTTGTGTTTTCAGTATTTTCTGTAATGCTGATTATTTCATGGCAAAATGCTTAATGTTAGACATGTTAATACTGTTTAACTTGCTAATGTTGACAATGATATTTACAGCTAGGGTGTGTAGACAGCATTCCCAGACAGGCTTAGCTGGCTCTTATCACCAGCGAGTACCAAAAGTTCACTGTTTTTCCATTTGCTCTTCCTCCCTCGCTCTCACGCTGCTGCTGTTTACATGGCAGGACTAATATCATCAGAGCAGAAGTGCAAATTAGTTCACGGCGTAGCTTGAAAACATTTTTAAATATACTGTGTGTCTATTTTTGCATTCAACCTCTGCTCGGCCGAAACACTTGATACAACTCAAGCACTCAGTTGTTGGATTAGCTGAAATAAGGAAAGGTCTTCCTGTAGTATTTCAACACATTGGCATTCACGGTATTGAAAGCTTTATTTTGACACGATCCCTTTATTTTTTGTCACAATTATACAATACACACAGGCCAATGCCGCGAAATTGGTTCTCTGTATTTGACCCATCCCTGAGGAGCGGTGGGCTGCCTTTATGGCACCCAGTGAGCAAAATGGGTTCAGTATCTTGCTCAAGGATACTTCGACATGTGGACGGGGGGAACTGGGGAACGAACCACCGACCTTCTGATAAGTGGACGAAAGAAAATATGTATGTGCTGCTTTGAATGAAGTCTTAATACTTATTTTTTTATTTGCTCCCAAGTCCGTTTGACACCGACGGCATTGCAGCTGAAAGCATAAGGTCAAACCTATAGAGCACACACCATGATAATACATATACAGTACGCTACACATTAATTTCATGGAATATGAAAATGTAATTGTTGTCAGATCTTCTTGTGCCCCAGTGATGATTGATGATGATTGCTGTCGTTAGGTTTAATGAAGCCAGATAAGGGAAAAATATCCCGGGTATGTTGAACTTCCTCAGGGAAAAACTGATACGCAGTCAAACACACACATACACACACCGTCTCCTACATGTGCAGACAGTGGATAATTGCTCTTAGGATAAATACAGTGAGTCTAAGTAGTTTTAGTTGTCATCCATCTCCTTGTGTTGCAGTTTTATTGTTAATAGTCGAAGCCACATGTGGCTTTCCAGGGTGGCCACAATGACAAAGGGACAGACGAATGCCTTATTCGGTATTTGACTGTGTCATGGTAACAGACACTCACACTCTTCATCAGTTGTGCATAGGGATGAACAATGTGGCTATGTGTGTGTTCTGATAAGGGACTGCGACCTCATGGATTTCTGCACAGTTGCGGGTGCAGGTTTGTGTATTTTGTCTGCTAAGTGCTTTTTAAAGGGGTTAAGTAGGTTTTTTTAAAGTGAACCCCAGACGCCGCATTCCCTGGCAGGGTGTGTTTTTAGAGGAAGAGGCCATGTTATTCTTTGTTCTTCTTGACGCACGTTTCCTCAGACCTCACACACAAGGTTATCACCACGCATAAACACTCACAGCGCATTTAAATACCTGGAACTACTGTTTAAGTAACTACAATGCACCTTGCAGTATCCTCGGCTGTCCAGCCATTGCAGACACACTCCATATCAGTGGAAACACGCTGCAGAAATACAGCACTGCAGCATCCAAACATGTTTCCAATCCTATGCCCTACCTTTGTTTCACTTGAAAGCTGGTTCTGGGGCTTTCACATGCATGTGCCAAAAGGAATAGTCCCTGTGTTTTTTTCCTGCTATAAATTTCACCCTCTCTTCACACAGCATTGTGCTTCACAGTGCGACGTAAATCTGCCAGAGACACCTTTGTCTGAAGGTGGCATGCATGAGTTGTAGCCTCCCGTGTGAGGTGGTATTTGTGAAGTGAGCGTGAAGGAATTGTGTCATACTATAGATGTCGTTATTGTGTTGGCAAATTGGCTGGTGGCAAACCCAACCACAGACACTTCAGAATGCACGCCTCTGCACAGACATACAGTACATTAAAAACACATACATGCCACATGTTTTTGAAGTGCAAGTCACTCAAATGAGGCTTGGACTTGACTACATAAATATACACAAACATCCAACACACACACACACAGTGATGTGGCTTGCTTGTGGGATGCAGGTCTAACGCGGTGTCTCTCTCTCACGGTGTCTCTCTCCCAGGAAGGGGGGAGTCTGGTGGACTCCAGCGGGGCTCTTCGGCTCCCGTTCTATACTGCCTGGCTGGAGCTCAATCAGAAAGAGGTAACCTCGGACCTCTAGCCTAGTCCCCACTGGTGGCTTTTTTTCCCCCCCCTGGGTTTTCATTTAGTTCCTGCTCTGCTTCTAGTACTGATCTACTGGACTAATTCAACTGCACATGTTTACTTCAGATCTACAGAAGTAACATGGTCTCTAACACGAGTGTGTTAGCTTTGGTTTGGTCTGGCTCTGGTCTCGTCTGGCCCTTAGAAGAGGATGTCGTAGATCTTGGCCGTTCTCTGGTTTTGGTTTGGTTAGAGGTATTGCCGGTTTGACCTGGTTTTCTTCTTTCTCTCCTTCTTGATGAAATCCTAAACAAAACATGAACTGATAGCTCCATAGCACTACTAGTGGACAAAACACCACAGGTTTCCTGTAATGATTAACAAAACTGTGACCTCACCTTCATGTTTTCCTGCTTCCACCTGGTGTTGAATGTTCAGGTCTCATATTCTTCTTTTGATCGACATTCAGCACAGATAGTAGCTTCAAATTAAATCACGTCCTTTTAAGTTCAGGGAGGTTATTTAGGAGTTTTAACTCATGCAGAACTTTGTAGGCTATGTGGTGTTTTTTTAGTGTTTTGAACGCTAGTGCAAGTTTGTAGCTTGGGGTGATTTTGCTTGCTATATTACACTTTGTGGTCAGGATAGTAAGGGATATTATCAGCCTGATGGAGTTTGAGAACAGCAGGTCTTGGTGAGGATGCGCCTTCCCAGTCTTTTTGCTTAAGGTGCTAAACCAAAATCATATAGTTCCAATCTTAAATACCCAGGGGTAAAAAGGTAGCACAAACAAAACCTCAGGATAAATTGACTAATCTCAATTTCACCACTTTTATTCCAGCCAAGTCAACAAACATGCTAACGTTTCGACCAATAGCATCAGTGCTCTGATGAAGGCCACAAGGCTGAAACGTTAGCATCAGTGCTCTGATGAAGGCCACAAGGCTGAAATGTTAGCATCAGTGCTCTGATGAAGGCCACTAGGACAAAACGTTAGCATCAGTCCTCTGATGAAGGCTACAAGGCTGAAACATTAGCATCAGTCCTCTGATGAAGGCCACAAGGCTGAAACGTTAGCATCAGTGCTCTGATGAAGGCCACTAGGACGAAACGTTAGCATCAGTGCTCTGATGAAGGCCACAAGGCTGAAACGTTAGCATCAGTCCTCTGATGAAGGCCACAGGGCTGAAACGTTAGCATCAGTGCTCTGATGAAGGCCACTGGGCCGAAGCGTCAGCATGTTTGTCCACTTAGCTGGAATTAAAGTGGTGAAATTGAGTTTAGTCCATTTATCCTGACATTTTGTCTTTGCTACCTTTATGTCTTTGGATATTTAAGACTGGAGTTTGAGAACTGCTCTCTCTCATTGAGGACTTGCTTCGTTGCATCACTGCTGCATCTTTCTGAAGCTTTGCATGTGCACATATGCATTCTTTTTTAAACATGGCTATCGCTTTCCTCCTCTACACTATCATCTGACTTTTTATATTTCCCCTTCAGCCTTGAGAAGCCACTGGCATCTAAACGTGGACCCGTGTAGGTTCACAGAAATGACACTGTCTCATTCCTCACCTGCCTCATTGATGTCTTTCATTTAGGTTTGTTCAGGTGAAATAAACACGTCTGAGCCTTGACAGGCAGGCCGGCAGGCAGGCAGGTATCCCAGATAACAGTAATTCTATTTTCCTTGGCAGCGGCATGGCGGGATGAAGCATCATCTCTGTCAAGAAGGATTAATCACTGAAGGCGGCTGTTACATTGAGCATGGACAGCAAATGTCTCCGGGCGCACACGCTTCTGTTTAGGCTGTTATTTAGCTCGAGGGATTTCATTTGAGTTTTGGTCCTTAATCTTCTCTTCTGCTGCACATACAGTAGAGCACTAACCGTCTTTAGTGGTTGGTATCTATTTGAGAATTAATGAAATAATGGCAGGTTTTCAGTTGAATAGAAATGTCTTCACCTAGTTTCAGGACTCTGCACTTTTTCTACAATTTATTACTCTGTGTGTGTGTGTGTGTGTGTGTGTGTGTGTGTGTGTGTGTGTGTGTGTGTGTGTGTGTGTGTGTGTGTGTGTGTGTGTGTGTGTGTGTGTGTGTGTGTGTGTGTGTGTGTGTGTGTGTGTGTGTGTGTGTGTGTGTGTGTGTGAGACAGATATTATTTGCCTGCACCACAAACTGGCTATGTAATGTATGTATGTGCAATGAATCATCACATAATTCAGGCTTTCATTACTGACAAGAGTTTACAGTATAATAATTGTATTTTGTCAGAAGGAGTCTATTTATGATGTGCATGACGCCACAAATGATTCGTTTACATGAGAACGGCGATGAACGTCGATGTAGATTTGCTGAACCACCGCTGTGATCTCAGTCTGTGGTGTTGATTTTGAAAGGCCGTTTCTGTGGATCTGACTTTTTAAAAACGCCAAAGGACAAACCTCCTCGTAAACATGGCCTAATACACCTTACTGTCTCAGTTACCTCTTCTCACTTGGTCACATCTCAAGACTAATTACCTAATTAACTTTTCTCAAATTGCTGGGTTCTACTGTGGTTTCCCGGGATCCTGGTCCAACTTCCTTCATTTATAGGTGGTTTTTGACTTTTTTTCCATACAGTAAATTGTTGTATGGCTTTTCGTCTTTCTACTTACCTCCGCCAACGAGTACCAGAAGGTTATCTGATAGACCTGTTTTTGTTTCGTTTGTTCGGCTGCAAGATGTCTTGAAAAATAACCAATGGGTTTTAAAGGAATGTTGTTTTGGGGTTGAATCTTGAGCCAAGGAAGAATTGGTTCAAATTTGAGACTGATCTGGGGACACATGCAGACTCTGGATCACTTTTCACACTGTAAGATAGGGCTTTTTTTTTTTACATTTAGCCAATATGATGAAAAATATTAATAAGCCAATCAAAATAAAGATACCCAGGCATGGACAGCTCATGATGTTTCACCACTATGTTCAATTAGATCTAGATCTGAATCATAATTAGGATCATGGGAGATTAAGATATTTGTATGTTACATGTTGCACAGTTATGTGTGGGTTTATCTTTGTGATGATACCAATAACAGATGTGTACATTACCGTGTCACTGAGGATTGTAGAATAAACTACATATCACTACAGACCGCCTTCATACATGATGACCTAACCCGCTACATCTCTCTCTCTCTCATTTCTGTCTATTTACTTCACCCTCTCTCTCTTTTTTACATTCCTTCCCTGCTCCCCTGTGATGTGAGGGAGTGTGTGTGTGTCACTGAAAGGAGCTGATTTCACACACCTCACCGAGCATGACCTAAAACTCCGATGAACTTTGCGAGAGACAGACGGTGGAATGTGTGTGTTTGTGTGTGTGTGGGGGGGGGAGAAGAGAAAAGGAAGTGCATAAATAAAGTTGAGAGTGATAAAACGCCCATATAGTTTATTACAGCTCTATAGTCCTGGCACTAATGGGTCTCCCTCCTCTTGCACCTCGCTGTCTCCTCATCCTTGTCTCTTATCACTAATTTCCTCTTAAGCACATCTCTTATCTCTTACATGATCCCTATCAAGATCGGTTTTATTGTGCCACTGCTTTTACAGCCAAACATTAGCACCACTCCTGCCATCCTTTAATCATTTTGTGCTCTCTGTACAGCTGTTTAAATAGTGGTTGGATGGTAACTGTGCTGTAGCTGCTGTTTCAGGGGTCAGATGTAGATACAGGGATTTAAGTAGATGTTTTTCTCCCACAGAGGGGAATTTAGTTCTGTGAATGTCAGAGCCATAATTCAGTTTCGAAACTGCCTGCTTTTATATTTCTGCATTCAAGATAACACCTTTTACTTCTCCGGAGTTAGATGGGAGTATTAATACCACTCTCAGGTCCGAGTTATAAATATAAAGTTAGAGCCAAGAGATCTTAACTGTACCGTGAACAGAGCCAGGCTAAGTGTTTCCTCCTGCATCCAGTCCTTGGGTTAAGCTAAGCTTTGGGGCTACAGCTGCAGCATTTGTTTAATTTGTGATCTCAAATGCAAAAGTGCAAGAAAACAGATTTCTCCTAGAAATAATACAGACTAAATTTATCTAAAGTACCTAATCTGGAAGAATGGGGAAAGATTAATCATGCAGAACAGGTCAGAGACCAAATATGCTTTAACAAGAAGTTGGACAAGCATGAATTAGACGGCTATCCCCTTGATGTCAGGATACGG
Source organism: Chaunax sp. Z400 (assembly GCA_037577475.1). Classification (NCBI taxonomy): domain Eukaryota; kingdom Metazoa; phylum Chordata; class Actinopteri; order Lophiiformes; family Chaunacidae; genus Chaunax; species Chaunax sp. Z400. The sequence continues at coordinate 10,198,003 of CM075204.1, forward strand.
ACACGTAGCCATGTTTTCGAGTTGCAAAAGGAATTTTCTCGAGTTGTTCCAAATAGGATAAGGTTACCATTACCTCAGTTTTTCTGTCATCCGCACACATTTGTTTTGCCGCTTGAAAGCTATACGAGCCAACAATGGCCGCCGTCCATCTGTTACACTGGTAGATAGAAGTGTGATGAGACGATGAAGACAGCAGTAACATATAGGCTTGAACGCGGGACATCATAGCCGTTTGTAAAGCCTCTGGGAACTGTGTGTGTTTGCTTGAATAATTCACACTTCTAGGTTTACATGGCCAGAGGGCGGGTGAGGTAATGTGGACATGACTGAGACTGGGACACACTAGCCTGTGCATGACGGGGCCAAAAATCAACTGCACACACACACACACACACACACACACACAGATATTGGCTTCTTTATTTTGGCTCCACTTTATGTTGCAGCAACATTTTATGGATATTTAACAATAATAAAAACCTCTATGGTCTTTTCTTGTGTTTAACTCAATTCATTCTTCCCACACACACATGAGGAGATCACATCAAGTCTAATTTTCGTGCAGGAGTCAGAGGAACAATGGAGTTTCCTCAGGCGAGAGCAGAAAAAATAAAGGGCCGTGTGCCCTTTTTCCTTTATTAACAAAATGTACAACGTTGCCGTCTGCAAATCCACAAGCCACTTCCTGCCTTACACACAAACACACACACACACACACATATTCACCTACAAGCATGCCAGTTGTTCACTCAACACACACGTTAAAGCACAGTCTGCAGACATCCTTCCTACAGTCCCAAAACACACAGACAAACACACAACCACCACTGAGTATTCCCTCAATCCCACCCTCCACACACACACACACACACACTTCCTGGTTATCAGCTGCTCATTTTTGACAGTTTTTATGTGTTCTCTGACTCAGTTGTCGCTCTGTGTTTTGCATGTAATTCAAGCTGTGCAGCAAGGCTCTTTAGCCTGGCCGCGGGGCTGTTTGAGTCATCATGTCGGCTTTGACAGGCCCGATGGTAATGGAGGTATAGACTGTGTGTGTGTGTTGATGGGAAGGAGAGGGTGTGTATGGGACTCTTGTCCTGTGTCTGTGTGTAGATGTGGTGTTATGCGGAGAGGAGGTTTGTGCGTGTTGACTGCATGTCGCAGGGTGTACATGCGCTCCTCCTCTGTCCACTCGTGTCCTCTGCCCTCCTTGTCTTTGTGACTAGCTGTCAGGATTAAGTGCGTTCCCATGGCTGCAGCAAGCCTATCGCCCCTGGAGACGACACCTTAGAGAGGGGGAATCTTCAACAGTCCCAAGTCAGGTGGAGGGTAAATAAGAGACTCTCATGGGGCCCCTCACAGTGAGGACCAAGTGCACTTTAAAACAAGGGGTCAGAAAGAAGCCTGAAACCATATACAGTTCTCCTGGCCATGGATACACAATAAGCCAGACAGATTTGTTCGGTATTGCATTCACATGAAAAAAAAAAAGATTACCCTGTTTGTTTGTTATTAAATTAACGACATCGTTATCGCATTAATTCAGAAAAACAAACCAGAATTTAATTTTTTCATGAAAACCTTTCCCAGAATTTTGAGATAATTATATCGTTAATTCAGGGGGGAAAAACAAAAGTTTTTGCTCTGTTTTCCCAAAGTAATGATAGAAATATCTCATAAATGCAGAAAAATAGAGCAGAATTTTTTTCATGAAAACTTATCTCAGAATTCGGAGATAATTATCTCATTAAGTCAGAAAAACACGGCAGTTTTTTTCCCCTCAAGTGAATGCTATATGCTTCCACAGATTTGTGTGGAATCATTTTGAGAATATTACTCCAATGATAACAGCTATATTTAAATGGACTGTACTTATATAGCGCCTCTCTAGTCTGACTGACCACTCAAAGCGCTTTGCAACACAAGCCAGCATTCACCCATTCACACTTACATTCATACAGTGGTGGCATTCGTACCATGCAAGGCACCACCTGCTCATTAGGAGCAGTAACCATTCACGCAAACACTCACACACCAATGGAACAGCCATTGGGAACAATGTGGGGTTCAGTATCTTGCCCACACTTCGACATGTAGACTGCAGGGGCTGGGAGTCGAACCACCGACCCCCATATCGGTCCATTATGTCGTGCTGTCTGGTTACCTTTCCATTTCTCATGTGTTTTGCCCCTTGTCTTTATATTTCCCAAACTGGTGCACTATTCCTTTAAAGGACTTTCTTCTTCACTTTTTTTTTTCCAACTTAATTTCATCTAATCTGGCCACAGCTGAGATTTATGGAGCATGAACTAAAATCCTTTGTGCTATTGAGAAGGATAAGATGGGGAAAGAAGCAGAAATTAGGACATGAAGTAAAAACTTTTTCTCTTAATCAGATTTTCAGAGAAATGTGTTCCTTTTAATGCTTCAACTTTTGTTCTCTCCAGTGAATTTGCGCATTGCAGAGGAGGATGATGGTTGTTATTTCCTATTCGTCTGACCCCTCTATTCTTCTTTGCTGTCCCACTGTTGAGCTTCTTTGAGCATTTTGGCTGTTTTTGTTCGGGGCTTCCCTGTTGTTCTGCTACTGGCTGCATGGTGCCAACATTTTTTTTAATGGCTGAAGACTTTGCTGCTTTCTCTTCAAAACCAGATTTTTTTTTTCTCTCTCTCTGGGCTATTTTTTGATAACACAGAATTCTAATCTTGCAGTCATACATTTTCCTCAGTGAAACGTTTTACCAAAGGTTGCGGTCATGTCAGAGTTACAGAACTTACTACTGCCTACTTTTCTGGTTTGAATTATGCTACCTCAGCCAATCATAGGCCTCAACAAGAGTTTACTCGTTCACACCTTAGCCACTCTTTAAGGTGTGGGTGGGTCAGTTTTACACAAGTAGGCACCTGTAGGTACAGTACAGAGGGAAAAGTGATTGGCTGCCAGTAACAGGGATTATAGGTTATTGACACAAACAGTGACACATGCAAAGTCATAGTTTCAGATTGAGTACAGTTTGTATCAAGTAACATTAAAGCTGCAGCGATTAGATCAGCAATTGATTAATTAGTAAACTAATTTTCTAATTTTGATAATGGATAAATCATTTAAGCCTTTTTCTTTTTGTAAAATTCTCCTTCTCCATCTTCTCAAATATATTTACTGTTTTTTCTTGATTTTATTAAGTTGAATGTCTTTTGTTTTGGGACTGTTAATGAGATGAAATAAAGGATTTGGGGATATGAAGTGTATTTTTTTTCTGTCTCCTCGTGGTTTTTTTTGACAAAACAGTTCATTTATTCATCAAAAAAAGAACAATCATTGGATTCATAAATGAAAATAAATAGTTGCAGCTCTGCCCAACATATAAAAAATGAATTATTTTACTTTACGGCATCTGGAATTGTACTTTATCTCTTAATAGTATACAGTTGTGAGTGATAAATCCAGTTGCGTCAGAGGTGTACTGCTGTTCAGCTGACCTCCCTGTTGGTCTTTATGGAAAGTGTTAACGTGTTGTTGTTTTTTTGTGGGATCAGTGGAAACAGCCTGTTGAGGGGAGTGGCAGCGACAACCTCCCCATGGGATGGAAAATATGCCCGGACCAGAGAACACCTAAGCCAAAATAGAAGACACTGCACCCCTCTGTTGCTTATTTCGTACCCGTCTGCCAGTTTGGCTTTTGTCTCTCTCTTTCAGTCTCTTATTTCTGGCCATTCCACCTCCCTATTTTAGTCCGTCACTCTCTCTTTTTTCTATTTCCTTTTTTTCCTTTCCCTTTGTTTGCTTGGTCTCCGCCCCACCAGTATCTCATTACTCTAATCCTATTTATGAAGGAGATGCACATTGTATCTGCTTGTCTTTTTCTTTACCATCTCTTCCGCTTCTTTGATCAAACTTTCTCTCGGATGCATGTGAAAGGAAGGCAGTAAACAACATTTTTTTTAAATGACCCATTTAAACTATTTCTTCATGAATCTCATTTCAGAAAAAGACATTCGTCATTTAATTTTGTCTCACTGAATTGTGTAGATACACAGTGGCGGTTTGAAAGTCTCTTTTGCTATCGCTCAAACTGCCGAGCTCCATAACAGCCTGGGCACCGTATATAAACACTGACCTATGATCAGATCTGGGATCTGTAGTCCCTTTGTTGTGTTGTAGTTATCAGATTTACCATCTCCAGGGAGAGATAGCAGAAAGAAGTAACTCATCACTGTGGTCTATTATCAGTCACTTTACTTTAAACATGTTTGTTATATTAAATCTATTAGTTTGAATAATATAAGTTTATTCTTGCACTTCTTTTTTTTATCACAGTGAGGAAAATAGGTGGAATTTAATTGGTGGAATTTTTTTTGCCTCCTGTTCTAAGACCACTATTGTTTAGAAAATGCTCCTCTGAACCCAGTCTAAGGTTAGACATTACAAAAACTAAAGCGATTTGGTGGCCTGATTCTCTAAGCTGAGCCACATTTTCTCAGATCAACATTTATCAGCCACAGGCCTTGAAGGAAGAATTAGCCTACTTTGGAATCATTAGGTGTGAGCGAATGCACAATGGGCTTTTTGTCATCTTAAGCCAAGGACTGGCTTGTGTGTTTCTGCTAGTTGTCTAAAGTCAGCTAGCCATTGTTTGTGTAGCGCTGATCTCCGATGATCGAGCGCCGAAGCTGCTGTCCCGGCCAAGTTTCTCACGTTGAATAAAAATACTGTATTGTACTTACAGGCCAACAGTATTCATTACGTCCACTGTGGACTTTCATATTTTCAACTGTCTTATCTGTTTTGTTTGTTTGTGTATTGTTGGTTTTCCTTTTTAGAGACTGTGAAGCACTTTGGTCAGCTCTGTGTTATATTTTAAATGAATTATTTTTTATTATTATTGTTTATTGACTTATTTTAAATTGACTTGACCTGACTAAGCTAACTATTCCAATCATTTAGCTAGTATTTCAATGTATCAATGGGTTTTGGCTTAGACAATCTTTGCATACTAGAAGACCGCTTTTTACTCTAGAATATGTAAATCTGATAGATAACTGGATGCAATCTCTGTCTTCTTTTATTTTTCAGCCAAACATCGGGCGTCTGGGCATCCCTCACGGACCCTCTGGAGAAAAGGTGGCTGTTGTTGCCGTGGATGACTGTGACATCTCCATGGCGATTCGCTTCGGAAAGCAGATCGGCAACTACTCCTGCGCCGCCCAAGGCACCCAGACGGGACAGAAGAAGTAAGCTGGTGGTCTCTTTCACTCATCTCTTCGTTCTTCTTCCTCTCTTTAGGCTTTTACACTCATTATCTCCAGCTCATTCCAAGCACGCTCCTGGTCCGTCTAGTCAGATTTAACAGTTAAATATGTTTATGCCTTAGGGGCTACATCAGGTTACTATCATTACAACTGATTACACCACTCTCATTCTACCATCTTATCCTCCTTTTGTCTTAATCTCTTTGTTTATCCCTGTGATCTTTCTGCTGTCAGACGTCGCATTAGATGGTCAAAAACTAATCTCAACGCAGACTTAGTCTGACTTACCCTGTTTACCCGCACTAATTAATTCATGTTTTTTTACTGGGAGCATGCTGAGACACAGTTAGCATGCAGAGGGTGGGACAGTGAGAGAGAGAGAGAGAGAAAGCCTCACAGGGAAATTAATGAGGTTAAATTCCTTCATGAACTTGTTGCACAGGTAACAGAAGTTTACCAAAGTTCCAATAACATGATGGCAAGATTTTAAAAGTTAGGCTTTAAAAGTACTTTAAGTTTTTTAAGGGCAGAGTTTAGAGGGAACGTGAACCTGAAAAATACTACAGAAGCAGGAAATCAGTTACACTTAAAGAGCAAAACATATTTCCTAATCATGTTTCGTTTGTTCTAATTTTAGTACATTCAGGTTGACTCATCACCTCTATTAACTGTCTCTAACAATGTGGTTTCATGCTGTTTGCAAGGCTCTGCAACTCCTCAAACAAGTCTGCACATCAACACTCTGCACACGCCACACTCTATGCACAAATGATCATGACATTTTTCTCTCTCATATTTGGAAACTGAACAAAACCTGGATCGACTTCTCCTGCCAACGATTTTGCATCGTGTTTTATGTCTGCAAACTTCTTTTTCAACTTGATAATTCATTGCTTGATTTGAAAGTTTTTGTGGTTTTTGCTTAAATGTTTGTCTGTACAAAAATAATGCAAATGATTTCCCTGTTGCAAAATAGTTGTGTTTGGAATCGAAATGCTTCACCTTAAACTCACAAACAAATGTGAGCAGTAGTCATCCACTCACCAGATTAAATTATTGATTATCATAAATAAAGAAATCTTGATGGCCGAGTTTGAAACAACACATCCAATTCCCATTTGATTTTCCCCATTGAATTCCTCACTCACTCTTTGATTAAGCTCCACATGCTTCCAGTGTCTGTTCAGTTTGTACACAGCTTATACATTCACTGATTTAGTGGGGGGGGGGGGGGGGTTTGTGCAGCAGTGCATTATAATAAATCTCATAAAGCCCTTTGTTGTTTGATGTTGAGTGTTTTAGAAGCTTGGCGTGTCGGCAGCTTCCTACATGACCTAGTATGTGGAACCTGACTCGGTCATGGTAACAATTAGCCTTGTGACGGCTTAAAACCTTGAACACAATAACCTTATTTCAGAAATGTCGATCATGCTACAGGCTGGCGCTTTACCTCAGCTGCCCTTTGTGATGTAAACTCAGGCCATTGACAGAGTGTCACTGATTTATTTGTTACAGTTTTACAATAAAAAAGGAATTGAATAAAATGACTTTATTCATTCTAGAGCTAAATCAGTGTCTTACTCAAATTTGGTGCTTTATATTGACACACATTCATTTATAAGGAAGTAGTTTTTGCAGTGACCCATCTTTTGCCCATCCGGGTCTGCAGGTCACTGGACTTGACAGGGCCGCTGTTGCTAGGCGGAGTTCCCAACCTACCTGAGGACTTTCCCGTCAGGAACAGAGACTTTGTGGGCTGCATGAGAAACCTCAGCATTGACAACAAACCCATCGACATGGCCAGCTACATCGCAAACAACGGCACCACAGCAGGTTAGACATTCCACATGGCAAAAACCACAGCCATGCTCACCAGGATTATCAAGGGCCCAAAGATGGTGATTCAGAATGCTAATAAAGATAGCATCTGACTCATTTTTTATTTCTCTGTGCTTCTGTAGCTCTTAAACTGTTGCATACATTGTACAAATCGATATTAATGGCTTTTTTCTGTTTTTGATGTCCAGGTTGTCCAGCAAAGACAAACTTTTGCGCGGCTGATGTGTGTCAGAACGGAGGATTGTGTGTCAGCAAGTGGAACACGTACAGCTGCGAATGCCCAACAGGTTACGGAGGCAAGAATTGTGAACAAGGTATGAAACGTTTCCGTGTCTTTTAAGTATTTGTTTTTGGGGGGGTTTTTTGAAGAGGAAATTTGTAGGACCGTCCCATTCAACTAGCAGCCCATGGGCCATATCCAGCCCCGAAATGATCCACCATACAGGAATAAATGATATGACAAAATATGTAAACTACATAACAATGTGTATATTCATGTGTCACACACATAGTCATACATCTGATATACATAAATATACATAGATATACATATGCTTAATCATTTATCCAGAACTAATGCACATGTGATGTTCTTTCATTGTGACGTGTTATGCTTTATGTGTATGTTATTGGTTAATGTTCTGTTCCTTTATAGCATCTACATCTTTTCTTTCATTCTTTTTCTGCACTTTCCAATGTGCCTATTTTTATTTCAAAAGTCAAACAAACACATTGCATTTTTCTTCCTTTTTTTTTCCTACATTTGTGTTTGTTCAAAAAGAATTCTTCACCAAAAGAAACATAAATAGGCTGCTGAAGATGTCTGGCCCATCTACATTTTCTGGTTGAATAGCCCTGTCCTAGGACTGAAAAAGGAATTACTGTACGTCTACTGATAGAGACAAGTTGTGTATGCATTCATATACGGGTGTGTCTCCGGCTGGATGTACTTGTATCTACGTGCTCCTGTGTGAGCTTCTGTCCCTACACATGTGTGTTTACCTCCAGTAATTGTATCGGTATGTGTCTCGAGGACTTCCAGGCAGTATCGTGTAGTTGAGGTTAAATGGGATGAGGAACACCTCCCCTGACTAAGTCTGACTCATCAATCCTCTGCTTACTGACATATATAAACATGCCCTCAGGTTTGCGGATTAAGGAAAAGATCAAACTGTAACTCGCTTGTAATCGCCCGGAATCAAAGAATGAAATTAAAAATGCACAAACTGGCCCCATCGCTACAGCTCATGTTACTCCAATGCAGACCTATACGCTGCACATATAGATAGGTAGATCAGGGGCTGCACGTTTGCCAGTTTTCTCTCGATAGTAAAGGAATAATAAAAGCATCACAGCTTCCCAACGGTATTGATATTACACCCCATAACCCTCTTCATGCTCTTCGAAGTAAGGAGAGAACTTTGATTTCCTCCTTCAGGCAGAGTCTCCAAACAAAGCGCGGAGGTGTGACGATACCTCTTCTTCCCCGCTCGTCTATGAGGTAGCCGCCAAGCCAGTGCCAGGCCCCAGTATCCAGTAACTTAACTGGGCTGGGATCACAGCAAGCTTGGAGGAGGCTTTGTCTGCTCTGTTGCTTGTTGACACATTTGGTTTGAGGCCTCACACACCTAGCTGCCACATAAGAGACAGGAGATTTGTCATCATTTGTTTTACCTTGCCAAAATGATGCAGACTTGCCTGTGATGAAAATGATATGATTTATTATGTTATTTCAAGCAGATTACTGCTTGAAATAACATATGTACTCTATATAATGCTAATTGTTCTGTACTTGCCATGATTTAAAATCTTAGATCGGGAAACATGACATAAATGGTCTTGTTTTAAAAGTTATTTATTCATTTGTTTTAATCTGGCTGACTTATTTCTAGACTGTGCTTTGTTTAATAATTACAGGTTGTGTATGTGTGTATTCGTGAAGGATTCTGGTGACATATGTGCCCCAGGGACCAGAGAACATACTGTTTATGCTGTAGCTTATATGGAACACTTCCTGTATGCCATGTTGAAAGGTGGACTAACTCTGGATGGATGATGGATGTCCTTACATGAGATGTATCATGTCAGTGGATTCTCTAAAAATCTCGAGACATTGCATGTTTATTTGCGTTGGTATCGTAACATTAAGTAGGAATTATATCACATGAAATGAAAACTGGGATTGAAGAATATCACATTTCTGCACGGTATGAGACACAGATGTTATTTGTTGCCTCTCTGTTATACCTCTTGTTTTACTTCACCTCTTTAGACGTGGTCACTGGTATTACACTAACGTCTGAATATGAATACAGCAAAGATGTTTTTCTTAAAATACCATGCATAGAACATTTAAAGACATTTAATGCCAAACACTAATCGTGTTTTACTCCAGCCTGATTCTTACTTGTCTCTGCTGTCTTGTCCCTGTCCAGTGATGCCATCTCCTCAATTCTTTGACGGCCAGGCTCTGGTCTCCTGGAGCGATCCAGACATCCCTGTCGCTATTCCCTGGTACATGGGCCTCATGTTCCGCACCAGGCAGCCTGCTGGCACCCTAATGCAGGCAAATGCCGGGCCCTCCTCCACCATCAACCTCATGGTGAGATACAATATAAAGAACATTGCCAACAAAAATGCTATCATCATCAGCGTACTGTATATTAGCATATTTAGATCATTTCCAGGCAGAAAGAACTGTAGTTTCCAGAAATGAAGCTGCTGTCTTGTCATTATATTTCTCTATCACCGCCACCATCCAGCTGAGTGAGCAAAAGGTCCGTATGGAGGTGTTATTGAGACAACAGCTGGTGGCGTCGCTGGGCTTTCCCCAGGTACGGGTCAATGACGGGGAGTGGCACCACCTGCTAGTAGAACTGCGAAGCATCAAAGATGGGAAGGACATCAAATACATGGCTTCTGTCTCCTTGGACTACGACATGTACCAGGTACAGGGAGATTACCAATAGACAAGGATGCACATGGGTCGAATTCGCAAGAACTGTTCAATTTTCAATTCTTTGTTTCTAAGCAGAAATCCGTGGTGATTGGTCATGACCTCCCAGGATTGAAACTGCAATCACTTCATGTTGGAGGTTTGCCAGGAACAGACAATCATGTCAGCAACGGATTTGTGGGATGCATACAGGTAAGTGTGTGTGCGCTTTTAAATTTCTTGAAACTTCTTTTTTTTTTCTCTCTCCTTTGACCGATTCTTCTTCATCAGGGTGTGCGTATGGGTGAGACCTCCACCAATGTGGCCAATATAAACATGGCTCGGGGTCTGAAGATCCGAGTGGAAGACGGCTGTGACCTGGCTGATCCCTGCGACTCAAACATCTGCCCAGAGAACAGCCACTGCAGTGATGACTGGAGCACACACACCTGTGTCTGTGACCCAGGTATTATCCACTTGCACAAACTCAAACACTCAGACGACCCTCATAAACTCCTCTATATCACTCTGAGATCTGAGTATCACTCCTCCTGTTAATTTTCTTCTTTGTCCTGCAGGCTATTTTGGTAAGGAGTGTGTCGATGCTTGCCAGCTCAACCCTTGTGAGCATGTTTCCACCTGCGTTCGCAAACCAAGCTCCTCCCATGGCTACACCTGTGAATGCGGACAGAACTACTACGGCCAGTACTGTGAAAACAAGTAAGGTCTTTTACTTTGTAGGTGAATATTTGAATGTTTGCAGAATTTTAGTGGTCCTCAGCATCAGTTTAAAAAAAATTATCTTAAGTTTACTCAATGTGTGCTTGTGTTGCACTGTTCTCTTGTCTTCTCACAGCATCTTATCTCTCTTTAAAAGTCAGAGACTTCATTTTGGAAATTGTTTTTTCATTTGTCTGTCATTTATCCTTTACCTTATAGAGAATGAGATGACTGTACTTTATTTTGCCAGTTTTATTAGTCAGTATTCTGAGCTCTGAGTGTAAGGGAGATATAGGAAACACCATACCATCAAAAAGCAATAATTATGGAAGTGGACTGTCAGCATTGTCAAAGAGCCCACATGAATTAGCCATCTTTGACTGAGAGCCAGTCATTTCCCCTGACCCCTGACCCCTATGACACGCATCACTTCCTGTCTTAAGCAGGATTTGGGATTCCCCCTCCACGCCTGACTAATCCTCCATAGGTGTTGAGTCACTGCTGCCCTCATACCACCGTTCCTCCCCTATCAGATCATATCGCTCAGTCAGAGATCACATCTCTTGACAGAGAAGGAAAGTCTGTGTGTGTTTGCATGGATGAGTCACTGACTTTGAAGTGTAGAGGAAGTTTATTGTAGATTCTGGGAGAGATAGTCAACTATCAGATTTGGAATATTTTGTTCAAGCTAGTAAAATGACTAAACTTGATAAACCATCACTAGACTGAACACTGTCTTCGTCTTCTGACTTCTTAAAGTAGCTAATACATTTGTAAACATAAAAATGAAACACCATGTAATTATAGAACTATGATGTAATACCAGTTGAAAGACAGAAAAAACAAGATAAAATAAACCTGGCATTGTTAAATATATTTGCATAATTTGAAGACTTTTGTGTGTAAAATCAGCTATATATATATATATATAATTAGATTATATTTCAATTAAATGGTGATTGTATGTTTGCTGAGAATACAACATTATCAAATCATTACCTTTTCATTTCATATTTTCACACCCAGCACTTACAGAGCGACATTAACATTAATTTGATGAATGTAAATCCAGTATTCACGCTCACTTTTAGCTCTGTTTTGGTCTCCACCGGCTCCTGCAGGAAATATCAGACTCTTTAGCTGCTTAATGCTCCACTCTAGTCACTAGCTGTCTCTGTCTGCTGTCTGTTGCAGAGCAGGCAGTATACAGTGGGTTTTACAGCTTTTTAGCTCAACAACTGCTTGTTGTGGCAGAAGAAGAAGCTATGAGAACAGTGACAATGAACTAAAACAGGAAAGTTGGTCACTGTGCTACACAATAATCTGTAACTCACTGTAAAACTCCTAGGTGAGGGGAGCTGCAGATTCAGGTGATGATTTTCTGTAGATCCATAGGCTTGCTCCTTTCACGTTCTTATTTGACATATCATTCTCATGACAAATATGACTTATAGCCTTTTTAATCAACCTGTCATCTTTGACAGAGTGGAGAAGCCGTGTCCTCAAGGGTGGTGGGGCAGCCCCATGTGTGGACCTTGTAACTGTGATACTAACAAGGGATTTCATAAAGACTGCAACAAGACCTCTGGAGAGTGTCGCTGCAAGGTAAAAACACACAGAACTTGACATCTCCCAGATTTATAGGAAATGAAAGAATGTTTCACCAGATTGTTTTTGTTTACGGATGTTTAGGACACGCGAGTACCTCAAGAAACATTTGGCTAAAGCTAAAACACTTACGTCTTCCGTGCAGAATGTGAAATGAGGCAATGTAGAATGACAACATCCTCAATTTATTATGGAAAGATTGCATTCATAAGAAGTCAAACAAATTGTGACTCTAAGCTTCTGTTGTTACAGCTTAAAGTGGTTTGGCACGACCACTAACTTGGTGGCTAATGTTAGCAAACATTAGATACACACTTAAGTGACATTACTTATTTCTTAGGATTTAGTGTCCTCCTGTAATTGTTGCTTGAATAGAAAATATTCAGTAAAAATGACGGGATGGCCTTACTTATGCACTTATAGCACCTCCAAATAGTTTTATTCCCTTATTATTATATCTAATGTCTTCTCGTCTAACTGCAGGATAACCACTATCGGCCAGAAGGTGAGGACACTTGCTACCCCTGCGAGTGTTTTTCTATCGGCTCTGAGTCACGAACATGTGACCCCATCACTGGGCAGTGCCCCTGTAAAGGAGGAGTCATCGGTCGTCAGTGTAACCGCTGTGACAACCCCTTTGCTGAGGTTACTCCCTCCGGATGTGAGGGTATGTGAATTCATATATTTTTTACTTACATGTATTTAAAATCTGTTCTTTCCTGATTTCCCTCATCCTTTTTGGACTGGAATTTCAAGGCAAGAAATGAAAATTTAAAAATCCTGATCAGAAAATGGAGTTATTAAAATCATAAACAAAAGGTAAAGACTGAATAAAAAAATGCAAATAACTTATGCAAATGTATCAATATCAGTAATATAGCAATCTCATTTTTAATTGGATTGAATATACTATTTATATAAATAATATATAAACAAATAAGAACTTGAAAGAATAAAACATAAGTCCATAGCTTTTCCAAAATACTGTCAAAGCTCGTGGATAATAAACTATAATAAACATTAAAAAAAATTGGTTTCAGAAACAAAAACAGATTTCAGAAGTTGGGTGTATTATTCCTTTAGATGTTGAGGTTCACTTAAGTGGGCCCTGATGAGCTGATGAAGTGTCAAAAGGAGACAAATGGTGTCGCTCACATCTGCTGGTGCTGCAGTTGATCTAACTGCATGTCTTTGTCGTCGCCCAGTGAAGCAGAAGAGGCAAGTCTGACTAGTGGGCTAACTTGGCAGTTGGACTGAACACACACAATACAGTAGAAATGAATAGAAGACAAAACCCCACAGTCCCCTAACAGAACCAATGTCAATCTGTCTTGTCTATGACCCTACAGGAAGTGCTTCAGTATCTCAGAACGTGTTCAGACTTTGATTGGATTTGTGGAGATGTGGTTCTTTTTTTGGGGGGGGGGGGGGAGATGCCCCAATTATTGCTTTGTTCATTTTTGAGACGTTTTTCAAACCTAAAGGGTAAAAAAAAAAAAAAAAAAGATCTGATGCAGGGAAGAAGTGAGAGTGGGAGTAAAGATGAAGAAGCAGAGAAGCGAGACGTTTCTTTGGTCATGTGCCGCGTGTCACTGAGATGTGACCATCCATGACAGGCCTCATACCAATCTGTCAGCTCTGCACCAAACACGGCACAGCCAAGAGTTGTTTGACTTGTGTTTTAGTAAAAATGATCCTTAATGAAAGGAGAGGTAAGATCTAAAAATAGGAAGGTGAAAATAGTAGGGAAGACTGAAACGTGTAAATAATGAGCTTGTTTAATCAAAACTAAAGGTTTTATTCAGGTTATAAAATTATATATAAGAGCATTGAAGTGGTAGTGTTAATAAAACACAGGGATTACAGGCAGTGGGCAACCAAGAGTAGCCACAAACAAGCCAAGAAGCCTACTGGTCAAAGCTGCATACGTAGGGAATGGTGTGTTTTTCTCTGTCTCAGGTAAAATTATATTCACATCTAAATATTCTGGGGGGGGTTTTGTTTGCCCTTTCCTCCACAGTTGTGTACGAGGGCTGTCCCAAGGCGTTTGATGCAGGCATCTGGTGGCCCAAGACCAAATTTGGACGACCCGCTGCCATGAACTGTCCCAAAGGATCGATCGGTGAGTGCTCTGTAAAAGCCAGGCCACAGTGCAGTTTGTTACTTTATTTGAGCCTCAGCCCAGCAGCAGATGACAGTTACACAATTACAATTACGAGCTAAAACTTCACACTAACACAGGAAGAAAAGAGACAACTTTTCCTAAATCTAACCAAGTAGTTTTAGTGTCTATACCTTGACCTTCTTAAAATATAGATCCTGTTTTTGTGATTTAATGAATTTTAAGGCTTATAAGCACTCTTTCTCTCTCTTGCTCTCTGATTGGTCCGCAAACCCAACCAAACTTTCTCATTGGCCAGCCACACATAAGTTTGTCTGTACATTTTCGTGGAAAAGCGCCAGGTAGTGTACATTAAGAGCTGACAGTAATACCCCTCCTCCTCCAGCTGTGTGTGTGTAAGGAGAGAGACAGTGGAGGTGAACTCAGGATTCAAGTTCACTGACCTGTTCCCAGTAAAGTGCTGTCACCATGGTGACCCCTTTGTTGTCTCCCGGGACTCAGTGGGGAATTTATTTGCTAACATCGCTCATTGCCTTCTCTTTGCTCCAACTGGCAAGGACTTCAGCCATTTCTTCTTTGGCAACAATAACATTTGAAGAGACTTTGCATTTGGATGAAGTCTTTTTTTCAACCTGAATCAGACTGGAACAAGTCATTATGTTTTCAATTTTTTAAACCACCCAGGCGGGATTTAATTTAGCAGCACAGCAAATAATCAAAAAGGGATTCAGTGTTGTGCACAATGGCTGCTGCACCATTCAAACCACTAACTTTCTATCTTCTAATAGATCATTTTCTCATTTGCATCCCTTTGCTTTACTAATTTATGTTTGACTTATGCTCAAATATTGTTCCTTTTTAGGAGAATATCACCTTTAATTAAGATTTAGATTGGATATTGTTTTAAACCCACAAAATGTAGTTTGCAGGACCTTTTGTCAGCCCTGAGTAGTGTCTGTACGTGTTCCTCTCTGGCTACATAAAGCAGCAACAACCTTCACTATTAAGATAGTGTAGTTTAAAAAAAACTCAAGGAAAGGAGTGCTTCCTGGACTCAAAATGAGTTTGTTGGAGGTGCTCTTTGGATAGGGATACATGCAGAAAATGGAAATCTTAAGGAAACTCCAAGGCATTCTCTTATTGTCATGGCATTGTCATTTTTGACATTAGAATACAAAGCTCCAACGCACTCCCTGATGAAAGCTTGATGCCGAAACGTGTCAGAGCTTTAATGTTTAACATGACCATGCCATTACAATAAAGGCATGTTATTTGTTTTAAAAGAGAGTGCCTTGGAGTTTCCTTAATAAAAATCCATCTGTTTTTCTAATACCAGACAAACATTGAATCGTGATATTATTTTGAAGTGCGTTATATAATTTTGTGAACATGCATGTCTGTGAAACACTTGCCAGACACTTACTTTAAATTTCCTCTGTGTTTTTGTGCATGTTGACAGGTACTGCCATTCGACACTGCAGCGATGAGAAGGGCTGGTTGTTGCCTGAGCTCTTCAACTGCACCACTGTCACCTTCTCCCACCTGAAGAAAATGGTCAGTACTATACAAAATTAAACATTTATACTTTTCACAATTATGACAATTTTTGAGGTGTAAATAATCGTAAAAGAATATGTTTGTTAAAATACTCTGACACTTTCACTCATGAAACCTTTTCAAAACCACTTGAATAAACTGAAGAATGAATTATTCATAAAATAGAGCTAATTATTTACTAATTTCCGTTGCCTCAAAAGAGGAGCACATTACATTCGTCCTTGATATAATCAGAATGATAATTGGTACTTATTTGAAAAAAATATGCTTTGTAATGGAGTTATTGTGTGTTGACTAACTTGTAATTTCATTGGATGAGGTCTGAAGGAGATTTAAACCAAGTATTGCACCTATTGTGTTTGAACCTGAACCTAATACTCGAGGCTTTAGCTTTTCAAAGTCCCACTAATCCATGGATTGACCAATTTCTATCATGTTTCATTGCACACGTTGAGCTTTCCCTCGCCTTGACCTGCGCGTTCTTGTTCTCTTTCCGTCCCTCCACCCTCCAGAATGAGGACCTGCGCCGCAACGGTTCAAGGATGGACAGTGAACGCTCCAAGACCATTGTTCGTTTGCTTCACAGCGCCACCCACAACACTCAGCATTACTACGGCAATGATGTGAAGACGGCCTCCCAGCTGCTGAATCACGTGCTGCAGTACGAGAGCCAGCAGGCAGGATTTGACCTCACCGCCATGAAGGATGCAGAGTTCAATGAGGTAGAAAAGGAAACTAATTTCATCAAATGTTTCATGGATAACCAAGGCTTTCCTGTATTGATTTTAACTTAAATAAGTAATTGGAAAATACCCTAAACCCACACACACACACACACACACACACACACACACACACACTGGTTGATTGTCACTGGGAGAGTAATCTAATCCCTTGCCCATTACTTTAGTCTCTTTGACATGTGTGGGATTAATTTACTTTCAGTAATCTGCAATTATTTCTGGTTTTCCCAGAACTTGGTGCGAGCAGGTAGCTCCATACTGGACCCTGAAAATAAGGACCACTGGGAGCAGATCCAAAGAACTGAAGGTGGCACCGCCCATCTGCTCCGCAACTTTGAGGACTATGCCAACACCCTGGCACAGAACGTCAGGAAAACCTACCTGAAACCCTTCACTATCGTCACTGACAACATGAGTGAGTGGAGGAGCTTATTCCCACTGTGTGGAACTGGGATTCATCATCTCATGTCATCTTCATCCTTTGTCTCCTCTTCTTCCCGCCTCCTCTAGTTCTAACCGTGGACTACCTGGATGTGTCAGACCCAGAGAGGGCGACAATTCCCCGGTTTGAAGACATCAAGGAGGATTACGCCAAAGAGCTTGGGTCCTCAGTCCACTTCCCCCAATTCAACCTCCACCCGCAAGGCCACAGAGGTACAGTAGGAACGCTGGCACATTCAGACCATCCAGGCTATGGCTTTAAAATGTGTGAAAAACTCAACTCCAGCCTTATCTATCACTATACCACCACAGCAGAGCACGTTCCCGTCACTCCATCTCAGACGGATCCCCCACAGGAGGAGGAGAACACGGTCTCTGATAGGAAGCGGCGCTATCTGGAGCCAGCCGCCCCTCTCCCAGTTGCTGTGGTGATAGTGTACAAATCACTGGGGAAGCTCCTCCCGGAAAGATTCGACCCTGACCGCAGGAGTCTGAGGTAGACTCCTGACAGCTAAAGATTAGGCATTCCGTTGAAATACCTTCTCACTGTTGTTGTATGCAGCACATTATTTTGTCTGACACTGAACACACGGGAGTGCAGGCCAACTTTTTCCCACGTACTTTTCTTGGATTAAATCATGAAGAGCAGTCCAGCCAAACAATTTCAAAGAAGAACAGAGAATGATAGCGTTAAAAAGAGAACGCACACCCTATCTGAACTCTCTAGTCTCTAACCAGTGTGTGTATACAGTTCCTCATACTCTGCTCACTTTTTTAAGAAACCCTACATCATGGGACAATATTTTAGCTTTAATGTTAATATGTGCCACAATATGTATTACTTTGTGTTTGAAGGAATGGCTTTATGAGTGCCTGCATGAGCTTATAATATTCTGTTTAGTCATTCTGGAAAAACTGAACAAGGATTCAGGTAGTGTTGTTATTCTTGATGTGTGTGGAAAGGGAGTGAGTTACTAAAATGTGTTTCTACGATAAGAGCAGGACATCCATAAAAGGATAAGAGAACACATGTAAACATACTGTGCTGTACATGAGTGTCTGTGTTTGCATAAAATGTCATGCATAATATTATTTTTTAAAGGCTCCCCAACCGTCCAGTGATCAACACAGCCATAATAAGCGCCACGGTGCACAGTGAGGGTCCGCCTCTTCCCTCTATCTTGGACCCGCCTCTCACCTTGGAGTACACCTTGCTTGAGACAGAGGAGAGGACCAAACCTGTCTGTGTCTTCTGGAACCACTCCATCGCGTGAGTTGGACTTATAGAAACATAAATACATGCAGCAGAGTATATATATATATATATATATATTCTCTTTGGTTCGTAAGTTTCTCACGTTCATCTGTTGTGTTTGTTGGCGTGTTTAGGATCGGAGGTACAGGCGGCTGGTCCTCTAAAGGCTGTGAAGTGCTCAACAGGAACAACAGCCACATTAGCTGCCAGTGTAACCACATGACCAGCTTTGCCGTGCTCATGGACATTTCCAAAAGAGAGGTATAACCAGCACCTAAAGATTTGGGTTTTGTTTTTTCAGCTTCATGTAAAACATCCAAGCTCCCTTTTTTTTTTCCTAACCTTTGTCTTGACTTTGATGTCTGCTCTCCATAGCACGGTGACGTCCTCCCCCTGAAGATCGTCACCTACACCACCGTGTCGGCCTCCCTGTTCCTCCTCCTCCTCACCTTCATCTTGCTGTGCCTCTTGCGCCGTCTCCACTCAAACCTCCACGCCATCCACAGGAACCTGGTCGCGGCGCTATTCTTCTCCGAGCTCGTCTTCCTGCTTGGCATCAATCAGACTGACAACCCGGTGAGTGTTCGTTTGGCAGTCAGAAACAAGAGTGCATGTACAATGGGAGATACTTTGCTGTGTATCTGCAACATATTCTTATTAAGTCAGTCGTTCCTAATATTTTTTGCCAGACGTAGCCCCACTGCCCTGTCAGATGATACAGGAATACACCACTTTGTGCCTCTATGTGTGGCATGGTGGAACTTGAGAGGGTATTAAGATGTTTCACTCAGCAGTTTAAGAACTGTCAGGCATCCTGCGATATTTGTTTGGCTTGAGAGCAGCCATATAACTCAGTGTTGACAGGAGCTTTTTCAGGCTTAATACCCAAGAGTATGTCTTTATTTGACAGATTATGTTTTGTTGCTTGTCTAAAGACTTTAGTTGTAAGGAATGCCAGAGACATCTTCAAATATAATCTCCTCTAAGTTCATCTTATTGAAGTGACAGTCCTGGCTGGATTCAACTTTGTTATTCTAAACCCGTGTCGGTGTAGGATGTCGGCAGAGATGGAGTCTGAAGTCAGAGGTCTAATGAGCTAATTATGCGCTGTTCATAATCTAGTTTGGAGTTGGGCAGATCACAGTAATGGGCAGAAACATGCATGTGTACACACATGTAGACATGCAGTCAGGGATCAAAAGGTGTGGGAACTCTTTCAAGTCTGCTGACAGACATTGGGACTAACACACACCTCCGTGTCCCAGTAGTGGAGACATGCTATGACTGGTACCTGTCTACTGGAGCACACCTCAGAGCGGTAGGCCCTGGCAAAGGTTTCCCCAAAACAACTTCTTTGTTTTCACTTGATAAATCGTTTGCATGACTGTGGTACAAAAAACCTCAAGTCTGTTAATTGGTGGGTAATCTTTTTTTTTTTTAGAAGAAGAAGAAGTGTGTTTGGAAAGCTGGCGCATTTGGTAGGTCTAAGCAGACAGATTTAAAGAGTGGATAAAAATGCAAGTTTGCTTCTAAAGTTGTGACAAGAAGCGTTGTAAATCTGACAGTGACATAAAGTAACATGTAGAACATTATTATTGGTGATCATTCAATCATTCATCAGATTTTCTTTTATGCAAGGACTTTATTTTATTCCATTTTGAGGTCTGTAGCCGTCCTGAACTCTCTGTCCAGGTTCAAGTCTTCAAATTAAACATATTTAAAGTAAGAATGTGTTATTTATGTTGACAATTTACTGGATATAGGTGAATGCTAACGCATAATGTAATAGCAAAAGTAGAGGAGTCATTAAGTCAACAAATAAATAAACCTTCTGGTTATACCACACCAAGTAAGGCTGTACAAATGTTAGAATTGAGCTGAGGTTACAAGTTCAGCTTTTCATATGTAAGAGGCAAAATGTTTTTCCACCTCTTATACAAGTGATATAGTCTTGCTTGCTTAATGAACATCAGCTATGACTAATCCGGCTGAACCAGATGTCAAACACACAAGACTACCCCCAGCCGTCAAGCAGGTTTCTATTACACCTCATTCCTTGAATGGAGAAAACAAATCCACAGAACTTTGAATCATAATTCAAAAACTTCCTCATCCCCTCCAAATTTAGATAAAGCACATAAATCCTTGTAAAAAGGATTTTCTAAAAATTCTAAACATAAAATAGGGCAGAAAACCCTCACAAATATACAAACGTTTTGCCTCTTAAGAGTTAATTCCAGCAGGGTCTGACCAATCAGATGGCCTCCGCTGATCTATTGCTAATATTTGACTGTCAGAACCGGCTTGAGTTTTGGAATTCGTCGTTAGTTGTGAGTATTGGGTGATGTATCCTGAACTTGTTTCAGCGGAAACAGCCATTATGATTGGCAACCAACTGTGACCAACAAACCAAGATACAAGATTAAGAGCATGAACGTTTGTGTTCAGGTTCGTGATGAGTCTTTGATTCAGTTTATTGACTGGGATGAAGCGGACTCATTTTAAAAGTAGACACCAAGACGTTTTAAATCTGTTAGTGTTTTTTTCTCTTTAAATCCATTCAGTTAGCCAGCGTCTGTTTATGTGTTTGTATGCCCTCCATCTAGTCTTCAGGTGTGTGTGTGTGTGTGTGTGTGTGTGTGTGCGTGTGTGTGCGTGTGTGTGCGCCAAAACTGTGGAATGTTGTCAATGTGTGCCCAGGGCCATATGCAGGATGATTTATAACCCCGTCAAAGTCTCTCTCTCTCTCTCTCTCTGATCTCCACAGCAATACAGTGTGTTAATAAAATACAGTACCTCCACTGCTGGGACATTCCCTGACACACTGCATTCCTCCACTGCAGCAGCAGGCGTGGAAACAGGGAGGGAGGGAGGGAGATAGAAGGGTGTTGGGATAGGTTCAATCATTGTGGTCTCACTTCAATTGGCATCATTTGTAAATTTGTCATTAATATATTTTGAGGAGCTGCAAATATCAATTGTTTTCAGTGTTATTTAATGTAAATCACTTTTTTTGACCACTGGAGTAATTGTTTAGATTATAAAATGCAGAGAATTTGTCAAAAATGCCTGTCATTAGACAGATTTTCAGATTTACTAATTTAACTTGCAACATATTTAACCTACAATGATATAAAATAGTAAATCATACCATTTCTTTGCTTTCTTTGCATGCCTGTGTGGACGGATTTACGCGGCGGTCGTTTGATCGACTGATAGGAAGGAAAAAGCACAACACAGGGAGAGCAGGGATCTCAAAACAAAGCTGCAGTTTATAAAAGCGACTTCAATATTGCTCCTTCCTCCTCTCTTTAATCTCCCTCCAGTTTGTGTGCACGGTGATCGCCATCCTCCTCCATTACTTCTACATGTGCACCTTCGCCTGGATGTTCGTGGAGGGGCTGCACATCTATCGCATGCTGACTGAGCTGCGTAACATCAACCACGGCCACATGAGGTTCTACTACGCCATGGGCTGGGGGATACCCGCTATTATCACCGGTGAGAGGCACATCAGTGAAGACACAGGAACGGCAGAAGATGGCAGATTGTCAGGGGCATTCGTGCTGTGACTTGTCTCCTCTGAAGAGGCTTTGATCCTCGTGGGAAAATTATAGATGAGATAGAAGAAAGAGTGGGAGGAGACACGCAGAGATGTCAAATTATGACAAATGCAGAAGCATAAATCTGGAATTTTATATTGACTTTATATAGATTTTTTACTGTCTCTGGTGTCTTCAATTAGTGCCACTTTTTCCAGCCTGCTATTTAGTACATACTTCACTTCAGAACCTTTTGGTGCTCAATAAGATGACTGTAATATATTGAATATTTTTGATGTACTGACATGTTTTGGCACTTTTGGATTGCAGCATCACTCATTTTATTGGAATGGAAAAGATAGAGAGATCCAAAAGGAAAACGGAACATTTCTTGACTTTTTTCATTGAAACACTTTTACTTATATTGTTTTGTGTTCCTTTTGTGTGTGCAGGTTTGGCAGTAGGTCTGGACCCTCAGGGTTATGGGAACCCAGAGTTCTGCTGGCTTTCCGTCCATGACACACTCATCTGGAGCTTTGCAGGGCCCATCTTTGTAGTCGTCCTGGTATGTATATGGATTAGAATAGTCCCAGGACTGCTGGACCGTGAATGTATTACTGTGCAGATATGCAGATTACACCAAGGGAGTTAAAAGTGTAACAAACCTCTCTTTTTTGCTCTCTAAAGGTGAATATAGTGATCTTTATTCTGGCTGCGAAGGCTTCATGTGGTCGAAGGCAGAAGGCTATGGAGAAATCAGGAGCTATGTAAGTTTTGTGTCCTATTGATAATCCAATACATAGCATCACATTAAGTCAACACACAGTAAAACATTTGGCACTGAGGGAGGCTGATGTGTGTGTGTGTGTGTGTGTTTCTCCTCCTCAGTCCTGCACTTCGAATGGCCTTCCTCCTTCTGCTGCTCATCAGTGCCACCTGGCTGCTCGGTCTAATGGCGGTCAACAGCAACGTGATGACCTTCCACTACCTGTTTGCCGTCTTCAGCTGTCTGCAGGTAGCACAGTGGTTTTGTTTGCATGTGTTAATTGACTTTAAGCCGTCTTTACACAATAGCGCTGCAAGGAAGACCCTTCGCTACACCCCATTTGTTTATTTAAAGTAAACAAACCAACGGTGGTTTAACACCGCTCCAGGGTGTGATTTTATCCCAGAGTTTTGGTAGCAAAAGAGGCGTGATGTAAAACTTTTAGATATGCAACGAGCGTTGCTTTGAAACCAACGAAATAACATGTCAAGAATGATCATTTAATCCTCCGCCACCTCCATCAATCACACCTGTTATGCAGAATGGTGAGACGCAATAGACGCCCATTTATGCTCCCTCTATGTACGTAAATGGATACGTCTGTCTGCTGTCCGTCAGCACCTACATACTTCCCTACGTCCTTTACATCGACATCGATACAACCGCAGTGGGAAGTATGAAAGGTTTCGACAAGAACCAATATGGTGACGGAAGGAGGAGGTTGTGATAATGCACCTATTAAATAAAAAGCAGAGGTAACGATGTACTTGGCGGTGGTCTGTCAGGCCATTAGTTACATCGAGACTTGAGGATGGAGAGTTTTTTTATTCACTTATTCACTTCACTTTTTTCTTCTTCATTGTTTCCGTACACATTTGTCGTGCCTTGCTTGAATTGTAGCTACACTGCCCTCAACCATTTCCGGTGGTATTGCTCCAATTCATCCGTCTTGTCTGTATCCATAAGCTCTCTGAAAACGTGTCTGATTACTTATGGAATGATCACAGAAGGCTCCATCCGTATCTGTATCCGTCTTTGACTTAGAACATAAATGGACCTTAAGGGTGCAGCAGATGAACAGGCTGTGTAAAAGAGGCTTTACTCCCTTGTTTGTAATGCATCTGATTTGCTTTCTTTTCAGGGAGTCTTCATCTTCTTCTTCCATGTCATCTTGAACAAAGAGGTGAGGAAGAACCTCAAGAATGTCTTCACAGGAAAGAAGAGCATACCAGACGAGTCCAGCACAGCGAGGGCCTCTCTGCTCACAGTGAGTGAACAGACAGTCTCATTCTTTGATATATCTGCATTATTTTATCACATTTCTCCATTGTGTATCTTTTATTTTTTGCTACATGTTGTTGTTCTTTTTCGTGTGTAATCTTTCATTGTCGTAGCAGTTTTGTTGCCATCGCTCGTCCAGAAAGTGTGGAATCATCAGACATAAGATATTCATAGTTTTTGGTTTCTGTCCTTCTTGTCCTCCATCCTTTCATCCCTCCACCTTCAGCGCTCTCTCAACTGCAACACGTACACAGAAGATGGCGCGTTGTACCGCTCAGGCATTGGCGAGTCCACCGTCTCATTGGACAGCACACTCAGGTCAGCCAAGAGCCGCAGCAGCTACCTGGCGTACACACTCAGGTACAACATGCTCACTGACTGCATGGCTGCTTCCACTGCACTGCTGCATGAGTGCGTGTGTCCACTTCAGCTCCTTTGAACTCTTACCTCTTGTTGACTTTCTTTCTTCTCCTCCCTGCATGTGTGGTGATGCATGAAATATGTTACACATACTAACACGCCCCAAGCCCCTGCATATGTATAGACACATACACACTTTAGAGTTGCACACACACACACCTTCTCACCCTGTCCTTACTCTCTGTCTTCACAGATAAGTTACATTTTGAGGCTATTTCTCATTCTTCTTTCACACATGCATGCTGCCACAGAATGGCACATGCATATACAGTCACTCTGCATGAAAGTCCATGCTGAGATTTGCCAATGCATGGCGCATGGCTTTGTTGCAAAACCCAACACACACATAAGAGAAAAGACAGACAGAAAAATGAGCTCTCATTGAAAGAATGCGGTACGTACTGTAGATCCATCCACACCATCATCCTTACTGTTATTTTCTTTTTTTACTTTGTTCATGTGATATCAGTGCATTTGTTATTGGATTGTATATGATATAACTAAAGCAGTGTGTGCATGAATAGTAAAATGAGATAAGATTGTGAAAACATTAGAATAGGTAAATGTTGTGATATCATTTTAACAAAAATACACCTTTTTTTAAAAAGTGGGAGCACTGTCTTCACACCTCATTATTTAGTTTGCAGGAGGAGATCCTAAATCACATTAAACTTGTGTATCTGAACAAGGCTAACATCCATGTGGATTTCAACTACAACCACCGCCACCATTCCAATACCAACATGTTTGGTATTGGAAATTTGTTAGAAGTGATTTTGCTAGACAGCCAAGAATCTTTAACTAGATTATTTAGCATGTCTACATCTTTCTTGCTCTCTCACTTAAACATTGTGCATGTTGAAGAATTAACATGCAGCACTTCAGCATCAGGACAAGTGTATTCCTGATTGATTTCTAGATCCTTAACGTTTTGACATATATCTCTTTCAGGATATAATTGTTTCTCACCTCAGACTTGCGTGTCATGTACATTTGTGTGTTTGCATGTATCACAGACATGTTTTCACCAAAGTGGTGTAGAGTTACATATAAGTAGTATCTTAAAAGAGTGTTTTACAGAGCCATGGTTAGGTCAGACTGTACGCCTCGATTCGTAAAGCTGTCATCTTGGTAAAGCAAGCTGACTCTTGGGTCAATGAGAGCAAAAACGCCAAGGGGGAGAAGCAGGATGGTGTGATACCTGTTCAAGGGGCAAAAAAAGAAGAAGTAAGAGAAAGAGGGAGATGAAAAGGTGGGGAGGAGTTTAAGTAGGAATTTAATACAGACACACAGGAATCTTCCCTGCAGTGTTGGCATGTCTACAGACAGGTCACAGTCTGTTGTAGTGTTTTTCCCTCCAGCCAATATATCAATTCAGCCTGGAGTGACTACAGATGGGAGGATAGAGAGAGGGTGCACCGGATATAAATGGCACAGATGCAGAAATCTATAATAATATATAAAAGCATGTTGGATTTGACAAAATTTGTGCTTGCATGGGATATTTATAGCATAGATGGAAAAGATAATAATTTCTTTTTAATTGTTAATAATCCAGGAGCAATTTTAATATTTGTTTCATCTTTGCTGAAGCCAAATGTTCTGTCATGTGAGATGTCTGGTGTTTCAGCTGTCTAACATAAAGTGGTCTCAAATCCCAAGTTTGGGCTTGAATGAACTGCCAGGGACGCCGTACTTCCCCTCTCTGCCTCCTCGTAAATCCTCTCCTCCATCTTTCCACTCTCTCACTTCCCTGTCCCTCTCACCCTTCCTCCTGTCTGGGCCTGTCTTTATCTGCGTAGGGAGGAGTCTGGTCAGAAGCCCAGTGTCTCTTCAGGAACAGCGAAAGGACACACAGATCTGGATGGACCTCTGTTCCACAGAAACGGCTCCAAGGGCGATGGTGAGATTTTCCTTTATCATGATTTGGTTACAGAATCAAGAAAACCTGCATATACAAATGCATACCTCTATGCACTTTATTAACACATCTCCATTTTTCTACATCCCTCCCTTATCTCTGCCAGACTCTGACTCAGACAGTGAGCTGTCAGTGGACGAACACAGCTCCTCTTACGCCTCCTCCCACTCCTCCGACAGTGAGGACGATGACATTGACGTCAAGCCCAAGTGGAACAACGAGAGGCAGCCCGTCCACAGCACACCAAAAGGTATATGGGTGGCCTTGTTAAGTCTAAACATGAGTTTTCAATTTAATTTATTCATTTAAATACAACTTTGAGGTACTTTTACTTAAGTCTTTCAGTTACTTCTACTCTAAGTTGAGGAAAAATCTGTACTTTTTCTCCCTAATATTTATTCAACAGCTGTATACATTATTCAAAGTAAATAAAATATGATGCATTATAATAGATTAAACCACCCAACTGTATATAAAGTGCTTAAAATGCTCCGTTCGACAACTTCAACATTAAAATGTATATAACTTTCATTTTGCTGCTCTTATTTTAGTAAGATTTTCTGAGCAGAACTTTTAGTTTTTGTGGCATTCCAACTTTTCCTTAAGTAAAGTATCAGAAGAATATACATCTACCACTGGGCATAAAGCACCAGCTCTTCCAGGATTAGATTTAAAGGTCCCTCTAAAATGACCACCTAATCATGCTTGTCCATAAATTTCTATTATACAAGTTGGACATTTCAAGGAAGTTAGAAAATCTGCAACTGAAATGATGAGGCTGGCTGGAATTGTGTTTAAACTTTGCTTCCTCCAATATGTCCTCCCTTCCTAGGGGACTCAGTGCCCAATCACGTGAAGCCTTACTGGCCAATAGAGGCCACCACAGCCAGTGACAGCGAGGACCCTGGCGGAGCAGAAAGGCTGAGGGTAGAGACCAAGGTGAACGTGGAGCTGCACCCAGAAAATAAGCTCAACCAAATTGGCGAAAGAGAGAGGGAGACTCTCCAGGAGAGAGATAAACAAACACCTGGTAAAGCCAGAGACACAGCGCCCCCTAGCCAACCCAACAGCAATAGCAACCACCAACCAGAGCAGAGAAAAGGTGAAAGAGGGGAATCATTTTGTACCATTTTTAATCCATTCATTGAACTTATCTGAGTTCATTGGAATCAACTCTTTGTCCGTCTCAGGTATCTTAAAGAACAAGATCAGCTACCCTCCTCCGCTGAGCGACAAGAACATGAAGAACCGTCTGAGGGAGAAGCTGAGCGACTATAACCACCCCACCATCACCTCCCCTCCCCCCAACAATAACAACACCTCCTCCCCACCTCCCTCCTCCGTCAACATCATAACCCCCTCTTCCCGGCCGCCCTCATTGTCCTCCAACGATGGAGGCCACCCTGCCAACCACAACAACAGCTCCCTCATCAAGCCACCTGTTGCACCGCGACCACAGATTCCAGTTGGGCCCCCGCCAGTGGGCATCTACCGGGAAAGCAATGGGGGAGTGGCTATGCACTTGAAGTCAGGGACGGTCAACGGAGGCGACGAATCTGACTCAGAGTAAGTAGACTTTTGAAGCGTGTCGGCATGTAGCGATGATGAGGTTAGCTTTTTTTTAATCACCCTCTTAAAACGACGCGGGGATATATCCGTCACTGCGTCTGTTTGAATGCTGCATGATGACTTCCTGCATCCCTGCATTCATTTTTATTTTGCATGTTCTCGTCTTCCTGTCTGTCTCCTTGCCCCCATCCTCCCTGCACTCACCCCATCCCTCTTCCTCCCCTCCCCTCCCCTCCATATTCCTTCGTTAACAGTGGCAGTAACGAGACTTCGATCTGACCTGTTAGGAAAACCCTAACCAGCCCGCCCTTGTGAGAGGAGGGGCGAAGAACCTGCTGGGGGAGGAGAAGAAGAGCACAGGACTAAGAGAACGGGACGAAAAGGAGAGACATCTACGGACAGATGGGTGCTGCAGGTTGGGTGAAAGGATAGTGAGAGTTTTCTCTATGCCTGATCTAAACCAACCGTCCCTCCTCTCATGTTCCCTCTCTCTGGAGAGCAGTATTAATTGCAGACTTTAAGACTGCCGTAGACAAGAAAATATGCAGAAATGATAAAAAGGTGTGACAAATAATAAAGGGAATGCTGTGTCGGATTGTACCAAGAGGGAAGACATTGGAGTGTGTGCCAAAACCACCACAGGAAATGAGGACTGAGAGATGAAGAATTTCCACACAATGCATTGCAAGCCCCAAAATGCTGTTCATCAGTGATGGTTACAAGGGGTCGCCCTGTCAGTGAGTGAAGTTTGGAAATCTGGACATTACCACTTGGACAGCTTTTTTTCTCATGGAGAGAGGCAGATGTATAATCACTATGCGTGAAACCAGACTCAAATACATGCTGGTACATTTGTAGTCCAAGAGGATTTCAAGGACTACAAGTCCCATAAACCTAACAGCGTGTTCTCACTGAGTTTTGGAAAAGTGACACTCACACAAAGCACACTTCTTTATTTTTATTTTCTCAAAGGAAGGCTTCCCCGGTCTCTCAGTGCAGTGCATTCAGTGTGTAATTAATGTGTAGATATTGTTGAAGGTGAAGAAGAAATGATCTATTTTGTATTTCAGCCGTAGAAAGGACAAGGTTAACTAAATATGATACGCCTGTGTTAAGTTGGGAACACTTTTCAAATGTGAAGATCGTTTGAAATCGACTGAGAAGGATCAACTCTGTGCCTTCGGTCTGAACCGACACCTTACGCAGACATACTTTATTAGCCTGTAGCGGGCTTTCTGTTGGTGTACCACGCTGTCTGACAGCATTTTCTGTTGTACAGACACACAATGCATACAAGACTGTTATGTTTGAGTGACTTAGAATGTCCTGTTCTTTCCACACACAGCACAGTCGCTCTGAATGAACATTTATTATGTGGAATGGATAAAACTCAGCTTTCAGTTTGAGCACTATGAACCTGAAGCCTTCACTTCCAGTGTCCATCCTGTATGTCTCATGCAACACACTCCTCTTACCAAAGTCATGAAATACTGTAAATGTAAATTAGGGTTGGAGTCACTTCACTTTTAACTCAGTTTTATTCCTAGATAGTTGAAGAAAATCTTCAGTACAACACTGATTGTATGGGTCATATTAAGACTTTAAAGACTAACTGGATGGATTTCATGTTTTTAAAATATTGACATTTATAAATCTTTATAAATCAACATTGTGTACAAAAATCTGTCTTGATTGCTGAGTTCAAAGTGAAAATGAAGCCAACTTTAATGCATTTTGCAGCTAGCATAAGGCAACTTGTTTACCACTCACGTAATACCGTTGTACCATGCATACTGTGCAACCCCAGTGTTTGACTCTCCTGTAATCCAAACTGTTGATAAATGTCCTTTTTTTATTGATCCATGACACTGGAACTATTTTGTAACATAATGTATATTTATTTTGTATGGTTTTAAGACACTGGAAAGAAAAGATAATTGTGACTGTAAAATAAAGATGACATGATGAATTTTTAACTGTCTTGTGCTGCCTGTTATATACATCTGTTCCCGGACAGATCTGCAGACTGCAATCCTCCATCCATCACTGGACCAATTACACACACACACGGATGCGCAACAGCCCTACTCATCATTGTCTTCATCAATAAAGGAATAAGGACAGAGGATTGGGAGAGAATAGGGGCAGAGGGTCCACCGGCCAAGGACCACACAGTGGGGTTGTTTAAATAGCAATGATCCATGTTAAGGCATATCAGGCCTTTTATAGGGGGTGGGAAATTGCACTGGGGGGGGCTATATAGCCTAAACACTATCACATTATTATTATAAAATAATAAGACTCAGCGGTCCACCTCCATCTAAAGGACAAGGGACACTCCTTTGAAAACAACAACGAACACCTGGACAGAGAGGACAGATGGTTTGACAGAGTAATGGAAGGTCAAACTAGAAGACTGGGGTCTAACCACCACCTCTCAGGCACACAATGCAGTCGTAGCATCTCTCCCCAGACAATTTCATTGTCAATCACATTTTGAATTATGTGATGCTAATGACTCACATGATGTGGATATGACATAAAATCAATATTCTGTTGTTGTTGTAGAAATAATTTATAAACCCAAACCAGCTGTCCATTGTTCATGCTGGCTCATTGGAAACTTAGTGGTTAGACCTGCACTAAATGTCTCAGGAGTTAAAGGCCTATTCATGAACAAGCATTATAATGATCACTGAAACACTCAGTGTAAACCACTGCATCACTGTACCGCCCCCTAATGTCCCAACACACCTGAATTCACCTCATATTTCCCTGAAGTCATATATTTATATCGGCCTACTGTCTTTATTAAGACACTGTTATGAGCTGACAGCGCAGCAGGCCTCTCTCTCCCTTGTAAAGAGTCAAGCTAGCTCACCCACCAATCGGTCTGTCTCTGTAAACAAATACAATCCATCCAAACAAGACGGTGTTTCCTTAAATAAAATAAAATCTCAGCGTTGTAAATGAATGGATGTATTTCTTTCCGCAATCCACAGCAAAATAAATAAATAAATAAACGCAAGATGCTAGTATGTGTTTATTTTTAGCACGATCTGAGCAAAATACCCATGTATGCGGTTTATACTAAATTTATAAAATTTCTAAATTTATACCCATTTATACTAAATGCGAACAGCGACAGGTAAATACATAAATAAAATAAATTGATAAATAAAATAAAAAAACTAAATTTCTATACTGAGAAAAATAAAAATGGCGGCGCGAGTTTCCGGAAACTCATGACGTTCCGCTCGTGTGTATATAAGGGTCTGAAAAACAACGTCTCCTTCCTGTGAGTCTAACCGCTTACATCTGGTCGATTGAAATTTTGAACTGCGAAACATTTGTGTCTGCAAGAGTAATATCTTCTGATTCAGTGTTGTTACGTTCACTTTTTGATCCATCCAACCTTCTAATCAACCATCTGATCAACATTTTATCACATTTCATCACACATTTCATCACATTTCATCACACATCTCATCAACCAGTTTATCAACCACCTTATCAACGATCTCATCTTTATCGATCAACATGGGTAGACGTGGAGGCAAGGTAAGATATTCAAACCAGGATATATGTTTTAGTCCCAATTTAATGTACATGCAAGATTAAGGCTGTTTGTCACTTCGGTGATGCGTTACCTAAAGCTACCGATTAACCGGTGTATTACAGTGTTTTGTGATTTATGGCGTTTTCAATTCATTTATAATAAATATGGGATTTATTCAGTCGTTTAAATGTGGTTTCTATACTCAGACTTATATGTAATTTGGCATATTTCTACTCAGTATATTAATCAGTATATTATAAATATAGTATATTAGTATATATAGTATATTCAGAAAAAATCAGGAAAAAATTAAATGTGTGTTTTGTAAACTAATGTACCAAAGGAGTGATGGACGAGCAAACGGCTAAAAGCTGTTAGCTGCTAGCTAATGAAACAGCTAGCCTAGCCATTATTTGACCATATTAGCAAGTCTTTTCAAGCCTGTAGTGGTGAGCTGAAGACTATGTAACCTGTTTTATCTTATGGAATGACAAAAGGAACACTAAATGCCTCTGTAGCACTTATGATGGAATAATAATACATGTATGTATATGTATTAAGAAAATATATTTAATTATAATGTAGTATAAAGTAGCTAGGGCTAGTATAGGTTCAGCAACAGAGTTGGTTGAAAATCAATGAAACACAGACACAGAACTAAATTTACCGGCTGTATTGAAAGTTTAGACATAACAAAAAAATACTAGAAGTGAATCAAGGCAAAATATCTGCAAAAACATAAGTAAATAAATAAGGCCTTTCCAATTAGCTGCATTATTACAAGCTACAATATATTTCTAGCATTTGAAAAGATCTTAATCAAATCAGTTCAATAGGTTAATGTAAATACAAATCCCAATAATTATTTTAAATCATTGAATTCAGCAAGACCAACATTAGCATAATGAGCACAATCCCATTCAAATATCTGTTCACAGATCAATACGATAATCAGTGTAAGAATGTTTAGTTTAAAGTGACATCAGGGCACCTTTAAACCTGAGGATTGTACAACTAAAAATGTAACACAATTAATATTTAATATTATAGAGCAATGCATCACAATAAATGATTAACTATGTGAGATTATAAAATACTGACATTTAAATCCCTGCATGCTTGTACAGCGACGAGCCACTAGACCTTCAAGCTGGGAACCTACAGTCCACCCGAGAACTCAGTACAAGCTTGAAGATTGGAGCTTTCACCCCAGGAAGCCCATCATTATCCTGGGGGATTCAAATCTCGCTCGGGTCCCTGGATTTTCTGATGCAAACATTCAGATAGACAGCTATCCAGGGGCCCAATTTTTTCATCTGACTGAGATGCTCAGAAGGCTTCCCCCAAACAAGTCCGTGGAGAAAGTGGTGCTGTCAGCAGGCCTCAACAACTGTCTGCGAAGGCAAACGACTGAGAGCATGATCCGACAGCTGGACGATTTGTTGAACATGGCTGAGGAAACATTTCCCAACGCTGAGCTTTATGTACCAGTCATCAACTTTTGCCAAAGACTGGACAGAAAGCAGAAGGAGCAGTTGACCAAATTGAACAGCTACATTGAGGCCGACTGCATCTTTCTGACAGGTCTTGATCAGGTCCACTTCAGGACTCAGCCCAGAGATCCTGTTCACTGGACACCCAAGACAGCTGATCTCATCATCCAGCACTGGCTTGATCAGATCTAGATCTTCTTCAGTCCCTAAATCCTCACAGACCAGCAGGTAAGGAACATTTATTGTCTTGTTATTTTCCCTCTGGCTTCTGTCAGACAAGTTCACTTTTGCACGATATTGTCTTCTTATTATTTCTATTTTATTTTATTTCTTCTCAATTTAGTGCCTAGGAGGACCCCCAGTCCTTCTCCTACCCCCATCACCTATTCTCTGTGAGGACCACTAGGCCTGCTCCATCCTCTGTGAGGACCCCCCCATTGTCTCTGTGACGACCCCCAACTCTTCTCCTACTCCATCCTGTATGTGGAGCCCTAACCCTGTTCTACACCTCAGCCTGGCAGTATAGCCTCTGTAAGTAGAGCAGTATTTATTTATTGGTCTGGCTCTGTTGTAAGTCATCTTTAGTGTTGCATTTATTGATGCAGTAAAGTAACTTTTGTTTGTTGTTGTCTTCCAAACAGGGCGAGCCTGTATGAGTTCAACCAGTCACTGCTGGGGCTTCAACTTCTTTCTGTTTGCCGAGTGAGATGAGCAGGTCCATCCCTGTACAGGACCAGAAGTGGATTGCCAACATTGTCCCACAGTGTCAACACCAAGAGCTTGAAGGTGTTTGGCCGGACATCTGTGACAACCTTCAGTCCACCTGAAAAAACACTGGTAAGTCAAATTGATATCTGGCTCCATAAAACCTTTGCTTTGTGGCTGTTCTTAAATTCTTAACTTGAATTCAATTAGGCTTTATTTTTACTAATCCCACAGCCAAAGCAAACCTTAGACTGAGCTGCTCATAAATTCATATCCATGTCCTCTGCCTCCTTCCAGCCTGCTGTTCCTTTGTCCCAGCCTAACATCTTCTCCCAGCCTAACATCTTCTCCCAGCCTAACATCTTCTCCCAGCCTGCTATCTCCTCTATGGCTGCTGCCACCATGAGACCATGAGATCTAGTGTCTCCTCAGAGGTGGATTCATCATCTCCTGATGAATCTGGGGTATGTAAAAACATATTTATGTGCTTAGATATCACTCTCTCTGCACTTAGCTCCACTTCTAAAACTTTGTTGCTCATCTCATCTCTGATTTTTTCAGGCTGTGGAGGATTCTGGTGTTCCAGGCATGGAAAGAGTCGACAGCTCGGCAGAGTATCTGGAGGAGCTGAGAACAGAGACTGTCTAGCAGTCACAAACCAGCAGGTGAGGAACATTTATTGTCTTGCTATTCTCCCTCTGGGTTCTGTGAGAAAGGTTCACTTTTGCACGTTATTGTCTTCTCATGTATTTCCTCTAAATTTAGTGCTTAGGAGCTTGAAGGTGTTTAGCCGGACATCTGTGATAATCTTCAGGCCACCTGTAAAATACACTGGTATGTCAAATTGATATCTGATATCAAATTTATCTTAAATACATTTAAATTCATCAAGGCTTTATTTTTACTAATCCCATAGCCAAAGCAAACACTGAGCTGCTCATAAATTGATATCCATGTCCTCTGCTTCCTTCCAGCCTGCTGTTCCTTTGTCCCAGCCTGCTGCCACCTCCCAGCCTAACATCTCCATGGCTGCTGCCTCCCTGACACAACCTATTGTCTCCTCAGAGGTGGATTCATCATCTCCTGATGAGTCTGGGGTATGTAAAAACATAATTATGTGCTTAGAAATCACTCTCTCTGCACTTAGCTCCACTTCTCAAACTTTGTTGCTCATCTCATCTCTGATTTTTTCAGGCTGTGGAGGATTCTGGTGTTCCAGGCATGGACAGAGTCGACAGCTTGGCAGAGTATCTGGAGGAGCTGAGAACAGAGACTGTCTAGCAGTCACAAACCAGCAGGTGAGGAACATTTATTGTCTTGCTATTCTCCCTCAGGGTTCTGTGAGAAAGGTTCACTTTTGCACGTTATTGTCTTCTCATGTATTTCTTCTAAATTTAGTGCCTTGGAGGACCTCCATCCCTTCTCCTACTCCATCCACCATGTGGAGCACTAACCCTGTTCTACACCTCAGCCTGGCAGTATAGCCTCTGTAAGTACAGCAGTATTTATTCATTGGTCCGGCTCTGTTGTAAGTCATCTTTAGTGTTGCATTTATTGATGCAGTAAAGTAACTTCCGTTTGTTGTTGTCTTCCAAACAGGGCGAGTCTGTAGGAGTTCAACCAGTCACTGCTGGGGCTTCAACTTAAACAAGTCTCCTCTAAAATCCAAGCTCCTCCGTCTCCTCCCAAGCTGATGCCTCCTCCATGGCTTCTGCTTCCTTATCCTCTCTAATGAGATCCCACCAGATGGGATCTCATTAGAGAGGATAATATTATTATTATTGCCATTACCATTATTATTATTACTATTACTATTATTATCATCATCATTATTAATATTATTATTATCATTGTAGTTATGTGGTAGGTATTTAACTACAAATTTTTATCTTTCTTTTAGCTATTATTGTTATTGTGGTTGTACATGTTGGTGTCACTGTCCCTCACTCCCCCCTCTCTCTCTCCACCTATCCTCCCTATCTCTCTCTCTCTCTCTCTCCACCTATCCTCCCTATCTCTCTCTCTCTCTCTCTCTCTCTCTCTTTCTCTCCACCTATCCTCCCTATCTCTCTCTCTCTCTCCACCTATCCTCCCTCTCTCTCTCTCTCCACCTATCCTCCCTATCTATCTCTCTCTCTCTCTCTCTCTCTCTCTCTCTCTCTCTCTCTCACCCCAACCGGTCAGAGCAGAGGGCCGCCCACCATGAGTCTTGGATCTGCTCGAGGTTTCTGCCTGTTAAAAGGAAGTTTTTCCTCGCCATTGTCGCCAAGTGCTTGCTCATGGGGGATTGTTGGGTTTCAGTGGAATAAGATTAAATTAAATTTATTAAATTATATTAAATTAATAAATAAGATATATATAATTGTAAATAGGACCGGAACTATACTTTCCTCTTGGAAAGTATAAATAAAATAAAATAAAATAAAATAAACAAATATAAAATTAAAAATTAAATTAATAAATAAAATATATAGTTGTAAATAGGACTCGAACTATACTTTCCTCTTGGAAAGTATAAATTAAATAAAATAAAATAATAAATATTAAATTAATAAATAAAAAAATAAATAATAAATAAATAAAATGTATATAGTTGTAAATAGGACTCAAACTATACTTTCCTCTTGGAAAGTATAAATTATAATAATTAAAATAAAATAAAATAATATGTATATTTATTGATTTATATACTGTATAAATAAAATTGATTTGACTTGAGATCCACTCGTACCTTGGGTTGGTTGTTTTGAAGAGAATATATTTTAAATTAATTTTAACTATTCTAATTATCTGTTAATCCACCCTGCCTTTAATACCTGTGGATTTTTATTGATTTCATTCAGTATTGAATGTTTTGTCAGAGTGATTGATTGTTAGACTGTACTGTCTCTCATGACTCTTGATTTATGAACATTTTCTCCTACTCAGGTGTATAGATATATAAATATGAATTATATTCAAATTTACAATAGAAACACTTAAATAACATCTTGACAAAATAAATTCTTTATAAATATATGTTGAAGTTGTTGGCTGTTTTTCTGAACCCATTGCACATTGGAGTTTGAGTGTTTTGATCCTTTGTTGCAATTATTGGTCAGCAATCACTATTATTATTATAATTAGTTATTAACTATAATTTTCCACAGGGCATAGAAAATGCTTGTGGTGAGTCGTTTTACATGTTTCATGTTAAATATGTTAAGTAAAAATGGATTGTTTGATAAGACTATCTTATCACTGTCCAGTTAATGATGTTAATTCCCATTATGTGTTAGCATTGAGCTAACAGATTAAGAGCTAGCTATTTATATTTATATATATATATATATATATATATATATATATATATATATATAAAAATAGCTAGCTCTTAATCTGTTACCTCAATGCTAACACATAATATATATATATATATTTATGACCTGCAGTCAGGAACAGAGAGTCATTGGTTTTTGTATCTTTAACTGGATGGACAGCCTAAACCGGTGAAAAAAAACGGTTTGAGCGTCAAGATTTGGAGACACCAGAAAAGTCAGGCCAAACAAACTGGTCTCACTTTTCAGGTGTAAACCCGAATCTGGTCTTCGTGAAGATACGAGAGCAAATACTAACCTGGTCCTGATGTGGGTCTGTAGGACTGAACTAATCTCCAGCCACACAAATGTTCTGTTTTTAACTTCTGGACTTGAAATAAAAAAAATAGAAAATAGAAAAAAAAATCCTGTTTGTTGTTGGGTTGTTTTTTAGGATCTAAAGTTACATTACATTTATGTGTTTTATTAAATATGTTTGATGGAGACATCAGGGGATGAGGACTGATCAGTTCTCTGACCACGTGACAACCTCCTGCTTCATGGCGAAACATCAACATTTGCCGCACAGCCAAGCCTACAACTTTGCACGAAAACACACAAGCTTCAGAATCCTGCATTACCAACTTGTTATAGCTGTTCTCACTGAATTTGAAGCCAATATGTTCAACAGCCACTACTACTAGTGTATCAAAACGTAAAATATGTCATCTTCTGTTGCCACTAGGTGGCAGTATGACTACAGCTAAATTTTATCATGTGGATGTCTTTAGAGTGGGACCCTTAACCAGCATTTGAAGTTTTGTACTGATTGGACCTTAGACAATGAAGTCATGACAATTTTCAGTTTCATGGCGAAACATCAAAATTTGACGAAATGTGACAGCTGGACATGCCCACACCGTTCAACGCAAAAAACTGTGTGGTTTGCACAACAGGTACAAACTGGTATCCTAGCAACAACAAGATGAAAGCCAATAGAGGTATGGATAGCCAAAAGAGGTTATGATGACATCATAGATGTCATCATAGATGTCATCATAGCAAGATGAAAGCCAATAGAGGTTTTGATGTCATAATGTCCTTCCTAGAATGTCGGGATGCTATAAAACAACCAGGTTTGGTTCAGACACGTTAGGCAAATTAAAGACTCAACTATAAACCACGGACATGAACAGAGGACAAACTCTGACAACAACAGATGAAAAATCAGTGAGGCTGTCCCAAGGTACACTTGTGGGGAGTCGTCGTTGAGATCGAGGTGGAGATGCTGTCGGTTTTCCTAAATAAGGTTCAACGACAGACAGACGGCAGGAGGAGAAATCTTCCCTCCTTCAGGAGACAGAGGGTCTGAAGAAGACTCTGCTGAAGAAGGAGCAGGAGTGGGAGGAGAAGGAGACCGCCTTGACAACCCAGCTTGACGAGGAGAGATCCACATCTGTGGCTCAGCTCGACGAGCAGAAAAGGAGTTCAACACGGAGCAGGAGTGGGAGGAGAAGGAGACCGCCTTGACAACCCAGCTTGACGAGGAGAAATCCACATCTGTGGCTCAGCTCGACGAGCAGAAAAAGGAGTTCAACACCCTTACAGCTGCTCTGAAGGAGGCTGAACAACAGGTGGAGACCAATCGGGTCCACTGGGAGGAGGACAGGTCGTTACACCTTCAGGAGACAGAGGCCCTGAGAAAGGATCTGCTGAACAATCAGCAGGAGTGGGAGGAGAAGGAGAGGGTCATGACATCCCAGCTGGTAGAGCTCGAGGCTCAGATCCAGAAGAAGAAGAAGAAGAAGAAGTGGTACAGGAGATTTTTCTAGAGCCCAGACCTGCAGTCAGGAACAGAGAGTCTTTGTATCTTTAACTGGATGGACAGCCTAAACCGGTGAAAAAAAACGGTTTGAGCGTCAAGATTTGGAGACACCAGAAAAGTCAGGCCAAACAAACTGGTCTCACTTTTCAGGTGTAAACCCGAATCTGGTCTTCGTGAAGATACGAGAGCAAATACTAACCTGGTCCTGATGTGGGTCTGTAGGACTGAACTAATCTCCAGCCACACAAATGTTCTGTTTTTAACTTCTGGACTTGAAATAAAAAAAATAGAAAATAGAAAAAAAAATCCTGTTTGTTGTTGGGTTGTTTTTTAGGATCTAAAGTTACATTACATTTATGTGTTTTATTAAATATGTTTGATGGAGACATCAGGGGATGAGGACTGATCAGTTCTCTGACCACGTGACAACCTCCTGCTTCATGGCGAAACATCAACATTTGCCGCACAGCCAAGCCTACAACTTTGCACGAAAACACACAAGCTTCAGAATCCTGCATTACCAACTTGTTATAGCTGTTCTCACTGAATTTGAAGCCAATATGTTCAACAGCCTAGTAGTAGTGTATCAAAACGTAAAATATGTCATCTTCTGTTGCCACTAGGTGGCAGTATGACTATAGCTAAATTTTATCATGTGGATGTCTTTAGAGCGGGACCCTTAACCAGCATTTGAAGTTTTGTACTGATTGGACCTTAGACAATGAAGTCATGACAATTTTCAGTTTCATGGCGAAACATCAAAATTTGACGAAATGTGACAGCTGGACATGCCCACACCGTTCAACGCAAAAAACTGTGTGGTTTGCACAACAGGTACAAACTGGTATCCTAGCAACAACAAGATGAAAGCCAATAGAGGTATGGATAGCCAAAAGAGGTTATGATATGATGTCATCATAGATGTCATCATAGCAAGATGAAAGCCAATAGAGGTTTTGATGTCATAATGTCCTTCCTAGAATGTCGGGATGCTATAAAACAACCAGGTTTGGTTCAGACACGTTAGGCAAATTAAAGACTCAACTATAAACCACGGACATGAACAGAGGACAAACTCTGACAACAACAGATGAAAAATCAGTGAGGCTGTCCCAAGGTACACTTGTGGGGAGTCGTCGTTGAGATCGAGGTGGAGATGCTGTCGGTTTTCCTAAATAAGGTTCAACGACAGACAGACGGCAGGAGGAGAAATCTTCCCTCCTTCAGGAGACAGAGGCTCTGAAGAAGACTCTGCTGAAGAAGGAGCAGGAGTGGGAGGAGAAGGAGACCGCCTTGACAACCCAGCTTGACGAGGAGAGATCCACATCTGTGGCTCAGCTCGACGAGCAGAAAAGGAGTTCAACACGGAGCAGGAGTGGGAGGAGAAGGAGACCGCCTTGACAACCCAGCTTGACGAGGAGAAATCCACATCTGTGGCTCAGCTCGACGAGCAGAAAAAGGAGTTCAACACCCTTACAGCTGCTCTGAAGGAGGCTGAACAACAGGTGGAGACCAATCGGGTCCACTGGGA
The DNA here is from genome assembly GCA_037577475.1 of Chaunax sp. Z400. NCBI lineage: Eukaryota > Metazoa > Chordata > Actinopteri > Lophiiformes > Chaunacidae > Chaunax > Chaunax sp. Z400. The sequence goes on from CM075204.1 coordinate 10,238,381, forward strand.
GGAGGACAGGTCGTTACACCTTCAGGAGACAGAGGCCCTGAGAAAGGATCTGCTGAACAATCAGCAGGAGTGGGAGGAGAAGGAGAGGGTCATGACATCCCAGCTGGTAGAGCTCGAGGCTCAGATCCAGAAGAAGAAGAAGAAGAAGAAGTGGTACAGGAGATTTTTCTAGAGCCCAGACCTGCAGTCAGGAACAGAGAGTCTTTGTATCTTTAACTGGATGGACAGCCTAAACCGGTGAAAAAAAACGGTTTGAGCGTCAAGATTTGGAGACACCAGAAAAGTCAGGCCAAACAAACTGGTCTCACTTTTCAGGTGTAAACCCGAATCTGGTCTTCGTGAAGATACGAGAGCAAATACTAACCTGGTCCTGATCTGGGTCTGTAGGACTGAACTAATCTCCAGCCACACAAATGTTCTGTTTTTAACTTCTGGACTTGAAATAAAAAAAATAGAAAATAGAAAAAAAAATCCTGTTTGTTGTTGGGTTGTTTTTTAGGATCTAAAGTTACATTACATTCATGTGTTTTATTAAATATGTTTGATGGAGACATCAGGGGATGAGGACTGATCAGTTCTCTGAACACGTGACAACCTCCTGCTGCAGGGTGAAACATCAACATTTGCCGCACAGCCAAGCCTACAACTTTGCACGAAAACACACAAGCTTCAGAATCCTGCATTACCAACTTGTTATAGCTGTTCTCACTGAATTTGAAGCCAATATGTTCAACAGCCTAGTAGTAGTGTATCAAAACGTAAAATATGTCATCTTCTGTTGCCACTAGGTGACAGTATGACTATAGCTAAATTTTATCATGTGGATGTCTTTAGAGCGGGACCCTTAACCAGCATTTGAAGTTTTGTACTGATTGGACCTTAGACAATGAAGTCATGACAATTTTCAGTTTCATGGCGAAACATCAAAATTTGACGAAATGTGACAGCTGGACATGCCGACACCGTTCAACGCAAAAAACTGTGTGGTTTGCACAACAGGTGATTCAGGAGCCAAGAATCAATTGAAAGAATCCTTTTCTTGTTTTTTTACTGTTGTAGGAAACTGTTACCAACTGGGTAAATTCAGTTTAGTCCCTTAATTACAGACAACTTCATTTATCAGGCTGGTCCCTGTTGTCTAGCTAAAATGGAATAATCTTTATAAATGGTGAAGAACATTAAACTGTCTGATTCCTAAAACTAATCTTATTTCTTCTGATCATTTTCTAGTCAAAGAACACAAGCAATTGTTTTTCACTTGAGCATAGAGGTCAATCAAAGTAGTCTGCTGAAAAGTTATCAAATATCTGGTTTCTGAGGCAAAATGTCTCCATGTTGGATTAGTAGTTTCCAAAGTTCGCTAATTTAGCCTTTAATTAAAGTTTACAGTCACAAGCAGTAAAACACAGCTAGCACAGGCTCATATTGTAGATGAGTGAAAGTGATACGCTCTATTGATTCAGTGATGTTAGGAGGTAAATATGGCTCTAATAAATTACCTTCAGTGGACAATAATTGTCAAGAGAAGGAATCACCCAGACTAAATACACTGGGATAAGGAGGGAATGACAAACAGGTGGCACAGAGAGGAGGAGACAACCACAGGAGGAGATGATCAGACAATCACACACTGGAGGAACATATTAAGGAAATATTAAGAAAGGCAGATGTATAATCACTATGCGTGAACCCAGACTTAAATACATGCTGGTACATTTGTAGTCCAAGAGGATTTCAAGGACTACAAGTCCCATAAACCCAACACAGCGTGTTCTCGCTGAGTTTTGGAAAAGTGACACTCACACAAAGCACACTTCTTTATTTTTATTTTCTCAAAGGAAGGCTTCCCCGGTCTCTCAGTGCAGTGCATTCAGTGTGTAATTAATGTGTAGATATTGTTGAAGGTGAAGAAGAAATGATCTATTTTGTATTTCAGCCGTAGAAAGGACAAGGTTAACTAAATATGATACGCCTGTGTTAAGTTGGGAACACTTTCCAAATGTGAAGATCGTTTGAAATCGACTGAGAAGGATCAACTCTGTGCCTTCGGTCTGAACCGACACCTTACGCAGACATACTTTATTAGCCTGTAGCGGGCTTTCTGTTGGTGTACCACGCTGTCTGACAGCATTTTCTGTTGTACAGACACACAATGCATACAAGACTGTTATGTTTGAGTGACTTAGAATGTCCTGTTCTTTCCACACACAGCACAGTCGCTCTGAATGAACATTTATTATGTGGAATGGATAAAACTCAGCTTTCAGTTTGAGCACTATGAACCTGAAGCCTTCACTTCCAGTGTCCATCCTGTATGTCTCATGCAACACACTCCTCTTACCAAAGTCATGAAATACTGTAAATGTAAATTAGGGTTGGAGTCACTTCACTTTTAACTCAGTTTTATTCCTAGATAGTTGAAGAAAATCTTCAGTACGACACTGATTGTATGGGTCTATTAAGACTTTAAAGACTAACTGGATGGATTTCATGTTTTTAAAATATTGACATTTATAAATCTTTCAACATTGTGTTCAAAAATCTGTCTTGATTGCTGAGTTCAAAGTGAAAATGAAGCCAACTTTAATGCATTTTGCAGCTAGCGTAAGGCAACTTGTTTACCACTCACGTAATACCGTTGTACCATGCATACTGTGCAACCCCAGTGTTTGACTCTCCTGTAATCCAAACTGTTGATAAATGTCCTTTTTTTTATTGATCCATGACACTGGAACTATTTTGTAACATAATGTATATTTATTTTGTATGGTTTTAAGACACTGGAAAGAAAAGATAATTGTGACTGTAAAATAAAGATGACATGATGAATTTTTAACTGTCTTGTGCTGCCTGTTATATACATCTGTTCCCGGACAGATCTGCAGACTGCAATCCTCCATCCATCACTGGACCAATTACACACACACACGGATGCGCAACAGCCCTACTCATCATTGTCTTCATCAATTAAGGAATAAGGACAGAGGATTGGGAGAGAATAGGGGCAGAGGGTCCACCGGCCAAGGACCACACAGTGGGGTTGTTTAAATAGCAATGATCCATGTGAAGGCATATCAGGCCTTTTATAGGGGGTGGGAAATTGCACTGGGGGGCTATATAGCCTAAACACTATCACATTATTATTATAAAATAATAAGACTCAGCGGTCCACCTCCATCTAAAGGACAAGGGACACTCCTTTGAAAACAACAACGAACACCTGGACAGAGAGGACAGGTGGTTTGACAGAGTAATGGAAGGTCAAACTAGAAGACTGGGGTCTAACCACCACCTCTCAGGCACACAATGCAGTCGTAGCATCTCTCCCCAGACAATTTCATTGTCATTCACATTTTGAATTATGTGATGCTAATGACTCACATGATGTGGATATGACATAAAATCAATATTCTGTTGTTGTTGTAGAAATAATTTATAAACCCAAACCAGCTGTTCATTGTTCATGCTGGCTCATTGGAAACTTAGTGGTTAGACCTGCACTAAATGTCTCAGGAGTTAAAGGCCTATTCATGAACAAGCATTATAATGATCACTGAAACACTCAGTGTAAACCACTGCATCACTGTATCGCCCCCTAATGTCCCAACACACCTGAATTCACCTCATATTTCCCTGAAGTCATATATTTATATCGGCCTACTGTCTTTATTAAGACACTGTTATGAGCTGACAGCGCAGCAGGCCTCTCTCTCCCTTGTAAAGAGTCAAGCTAGCTCACCCACCAATCGGTCTCTCTCTGTAAACAAATACAATCCATCCAAACAAGACGGTGTTTCCTTAAATATAATAAAATCTCAGCGTTGTAAATGAATGGATGTATTTCTTTCCGCAATCCACAGCAAAATAAATAAATAAATAAACGCAAGATGCTAGTATGTGTTTATTTTTAGCACGATCTGAGCAAAATACCCATGTATGCGGTTTATACTAAATTTATAAAATTTCTAAATTTATACCCATTTATACTAAATGCGAACAGCGACAGGTAAATACATAAATAAAATAAATTGATAAATAAAATAAAAAAACTAAATTTCTATACTGAGAAAAATAAAAATGGCGGCGCGAGTTTCCGGAAACTCATGACGTTCCGCTCGTGTGTATATAAGGGTCTGAAAAACAACGTCTCCTTCCTGTGAGTCTAACCGCTTACATCTGGTCGATTGAAATTTTGAACTGCGAAACATTTGTGTCTGCAAGAGTAATATCTTCTGATTCAGTGTTGTTACGTTCACTTTTTGATCCATCCAACCTTCTAATCAACCATCTGATCAATATTTTATCACATTTCATCACACATTTCATCACATTTCATCACACATCTCATCAACCAGTTTATCAACCACCTTATCAACGATCTCATCTTTATCGATCAACATGGGTAGACGTGGAGGCAAGGTAAGATATTCAAACCAGGATATATGTTTTAGTCCCAATTTAATGTACATGCAAGATTACGGCTGTTTGTCACTTCGGTCATGCGTTACCTAAAGCTACCGATTAACCGGTGTATTACAGTGTTTTGTGATTTATGGCGTTTTCAATTCATTTATAATAAATATGGGATTTATTCAGTCGTTTAAATGTGGTTTCTATACTCAGACTTATATCTAATTTGGCATATTTCTACTCAGTATATTAATCAGTATATTATAAATATAGTATATTAGTATATATGGTATATTCAGAAAAAATCAGGAAAAAATTAAATGTGTGTTTTGTAAACTAATGTACCAAAGGAGTGATGGACGAGCAAACGGCTAAAAGCTGTTAGCTGCTAGCTAATGAAACAGCTAGCCTAGCCATTATTTGACCATATTAGCAAGTCTTTTCAAGCCTGTAGTGGTGAGCTGAAGACTATGTAACCTGTTTTATCTCATGGAATGACAAAAGTAACACTAAATGTATATGTATTAAGAAAATATATTTAATTATAATGTAGTATAAAGTAGCTAGGGCTAGTATAGGTTCAGCAACGGAGTTGGTTGAAAATCAATGAAACACAGACACAGAACTAAATTTACCGGCTGTATTGAAAAGTTTAGACATAACAAAAAAATACTACAAGTGAATCAAGGCAAAATATCTGCAAAAACATAAGTAAATAAATAAGGCCTTTCCAATTAGCTGCATTATTACAAGCTACAATATATTTCTAGCATTTGAAAAGATCTTAATCAAATCAGTTCAATAGGTTAATGTAAATACAAATCCCAATAATTATTTTAAATCAATGAATTCAGCAAGACCAACATTAGCATAATGAGCACCATCCCATTCAAATATCTGTTCACAGATCAATACGATAATCAGTGTAAGAATGTTTAGTTTAAAGTGACATCAGGGCACCTTTAAACCTGAGGATTGTACAACTAAAAATGTAAAACAATTAATATTTAATATTATAGAGCAATGCATCACAATAAATGATTAACTATGTGAGATTATAAAATACTGACATTTAAATCCCTGCATGCTTGTACAGCGACGAGCCACTACACCTTCAAGCTGGGAACCTACAGTCCACCCGAGAACTCAGTACAAGCTTGAAGATTGGAGCTTTCACCCCAGGAAGCCCATCATTATCCTGGGGGATTCAAATCTCGCTCGGGTCCCTGGATTTTCTGATGCAAACATTCAGATAGACAGCTATCCAGGGGCCCAATTTTTTCATCTGACTGAGATGCTCAGAAGGCTTCCCCCAAACAAGTCTGTGGAGAAAGTGGTGCTGTCAGCAGGCCTCAACAACTGTCTGCGAAGGCAAACGACTGAGAGCATGATCCGACAGCTGGACGATTTGTTGAACATGGCTGAGGAAACATTTCCCAACGCTGAGCTTTATGTACCAGTCATCAACTTTTGCCAAAGACTGGACAGAAAGCAGAAGGAGCTGTTGACCAAATTGAACAGCTACATTGAGGCCGACTGCATCTTTCTGACAGGTCTTGATCAGGTCCACTTCAGGACTCAGCCCAGAGATCCTGTTCACTGGACACCCAAGACAGCTGATCTCATCATCCAGCACTGGCTTGATCAGATCTAGATCTTCTTCAGTCCCTAAATCCTCACAGACCAGCAGGTAAGGAACATTTATTGTCTTGTTATTTTCCCTCTGGTTGCTGTCAGACAAGTTCACTTTTGCACGATATTGTCTTCTTATTATTTCTATTTTATTTTATTTCTTCTCAATTTAGTGCCTAGGAGGACCCCCAGTCCTTCTCCTACCCCCATCACCTATTCTCTGTGAGGACCACTAGGCCTGCTCCATCCTCTGTGAGGACCCCCCCATTGTCTCTGTGACGACCCCCAACTCTTCTCCTACTCCATCCTGTATGTGGAGCCCTAACCCTGTTCTACACCTCAGCCTGGCAGTATAGCCTCTGTAAGTACAGCATTATTTATTTATTGGTCTGGCTCTGTTGTAAGTCATCTTTAATGTTGCATTTATTGATGCAGTAAAGTAACTTTTGTATGTTGTTGTCTTCCAAACAGGGCGAGTCTGTATGAGTTCAACCAGTCACTGCTGGGGCTTCAACTTCTTTCTGTTTGCCGAGTGAGATGAGCAGGTCCATCCCTGTACAGGACCAGAAGTGGATTGCCAACATTGTCCCACAGTGTCAACACCAAGAGCTTGAAGGTGTTTGGCCGGACATCTGTGACAACCTTCAGTCCACCTGAAAAATACACTGGTAAGTCAAATTGATATCTGGCTCCATAAAACCTTTGCTTTGTGGCTGTTCTTAAATTCTTAACTTGAATTCAGTTAGGCTTTATTTTTACTAATCCCACAGCCAAAGCAAACCTTAGACTGAGCTGCTCATAAATTCATATCCTTGTCCTCTGCTTCCTTCCAGCCTGCTGTTCCTTTGTCCCAGCCTGCTGTCCCAGCCTAACATCTTCTCCCAGCCTGCTATCTCCTCTATGGCTGCTGCCACCATGAGACCATGAGATCTAGTGTCTCCTCAGAGGTGGATTCATCATGTCCTGATGAGTCTGGGGTATGTAAAAACATATTTATGTGCTTAGAAATCACTCTCTCTGCACTTAGCTCCACTTCTCAAACTTTGTTGCTCATCTCGTCTCTGATTTTTTCAGGCTGTGGAGGATTCTGGTGTTCCAGGCATGGACAGAGTCGACAGCTCGGCAGAGTATCTGGAGGAGCTGAGAACAGAGACTGTCTAGCAGTCACAAACCAGCAGGTGAGGAACATTTATTGTCTTGCTATTCTCCCTCTGGGTTCTGTGAGAAAGGTTCACTTTTGCACGTTATTGTCTTCTCATGTATCTCCTCTAAATTTAGTGCTTAGGAGCTTGAAGGTGTTTAGCCGGACATCTGTGACAATCTTCAGGCCACCTGTAAAATACACTGGTATGTCAAATTGATATCTGTTATCAAATTTATCTTAAATACATTTAAATTCACCAAGGCTTTATTTTTACTAATCCCATAGCCAAAGCAAACACTGAGCTGCTCATAAATTGATATCCATGTCCTCTGCTTCCTTCCAGCCTGCTGTTCCTTTGTCCCAGCCTGCTGCCACCTCCCAGCCTAACATCTCCTCCATGGCTGCTGCCTCCCTGACACAACCTATTGTCTCCTCAGAGGTGGATTCATCATCTCCTGATGAGTCTGGGGTATGTAAAAACATAATTATGTGCTTAGAAATCACTCTCTCTGCACTTAGCTCCACTTCCCAAACTTTGTTGCTCATCTCATCTCTGATTTTTTCAGGCTGTGGAGGATTCTGGTGTTCCAGGCATGGACAGAGTCGACAGCTTGGCAGAGTATCTGGAGGAGCTGAGAACAGAGACTGTCTAGCAGTCACAAACCAGCAGGTGAGGAACATTTATTGTCTTGCTATTCTCCCTCAGGGTTCTGTGAGAAAGGTTCACTTTTGCACGTTATTGTCTTCTCATGTATTTCTTCTAAATTTAGTGCCTTGGAGGACCTCCATCCCTTCTCCTACTCCATCCACCATGTGGAGCACTAACCCTGTTCTACACCTCAGCCTGGCAGTATAGCCTCTGTAAGTACAGCAGTATTTATTCATTGGTCCGGCTCTGTTGTAAGTCATCTTTAGTGTTGCATTTATTGATGCAGTAAAGTAACTTCCGTTTGTTGTTGTCTTCCAAACAGGGCGAGTCTGTAGGAGTTCAACCAGTCACTGCTGGGGCTTTAACTTAAACAAGTCTCCTCTAAAATCCAAGCTCCTCCGTCTCCTCCCAAGCTGATGCCTCCTCCATGGCTTCTGCTTCCTTATCCTCTCTAATGAGATCCCACCAGATGGGATCTCATTAGAGAGGATAATATTATTATTATTGCCATTACCATTATTATTATTACTATTACTATTATTATCATCATCATTATTAATATTATTATTATCATTGTAGTTATGTGGTAGGTATTTAACTACAAATTTTTATCTTTCTTTTAGCTATTATTGTTATTGTGGTTGTACATGTTGGTGTCACTGTCCCTCACCCCCCCTCTCTCTCTCCACCTATCCTCCCTATCTCTCTCTCTCTCTCTCTCTCTCTCTCTCTCTCTTTCCACCTATCCTCCCTATCTCTCTAGCTCTCTCCACCTATCCTCCCTATCTCTCTCGCTCTCTCTCTCTCTCTCCACCTATCCTCCCTATCTCTCTCTCTCACTCCCTCTCTCTCTCCACCTATCCTCCCTATCTCTCTCTCTCTCTCTCTCTCTCTCTTTCTCACCCCAACCGGTCAGAGCAGAGGGCCGCCCACCATGAGTCTTGGATCTGCTCGAGGTTTCTGCCTGTTAAAAGGCAGTTTTTCCTCGCCATTGTCGCCAAGTGCTTGCTTATGGGGGATTGTTGGGTCTAAAAAATTAGATTAAATTAAATTAATTTAATAAATAAAATATATATAGTTGTTAATAGGACTGGAACTATATTCTCCTCTTGGAAAGTATAAATAAAATAAAATAAAATAAATTAATATTAAATTAATAAATTAAATAACAAATAAATAAAATGTATATAGTTGGAAATAGGACTGGAACTATATTTTCCTTTTGGAAAGTATAAATAAAATTAATAAATATTAATGTATAAATAAATAAATAATATGTATATAGTTGTAAATAGGACTCAAACTATACTTTCTTCTTGAAAAGTTTAAATTAAATTAAAATAATTTAAATTAAAATAAATAATATGTATATTTATTGATTTATATTCTGTATAAATAAAATAGATTTGACTTGAGATCCACTCGTACCTTGGGTTGGTTGTTTTGAAGAGAATATATTTTAAATTAATTTTAACTATTCTAATTATCTGTTAATCCACCCTGCCTTTAATACCTGTGGATTTTTATTGATTTCATTCAGTATTGAATGTTTTGTCAGAGTGATTGATTGTTAGACTGTACTGTCTCTCATGGCTCTTGATTTATGAACATTTTCTCCTACTCAGGTGTATAGATATATAAATATGAATTATATTCAAATTTACGATAGAAACACTTTCAAATAACGTCTTGACAAAATAAAGTCTTTATAAATATATGTTGAAGTTGTTGGCTGTTTTTCTGAACCCATCGCACATTTGAGTTTGAGTGTTTTGATCCTTTGTTGCAATTATTGGTCAGCAATCACTGTTATTAACTATAATTTTCCACAGAGCATAGAAAATGCTTGTGGTGAGTCGTTTTTCATGTTTCATGTTAAAAAATGTTAAGTAAAAATGGATTGTTTGATAAGATAGATGAGTGAAAGTGATACGCTCTATTGATTCAGTGATGTTAGGAGGTAAATATGGCTCTAATAAATTACCTTCAGTGGACAATAATTGTCAAGAGTTCACAGCCAGAATTGTGAGGACCCAAATGCAGACATATGACAGAGACACTGGGAGCTTTTCAGAGATTTAATAATCAACAAACTAGTAAAGGTGAAAAAAGAAACACAGAAAAGAGGGAAGACAGGCTCAGAGTCCAGAGACAGGCAGGTAATCGGTACACAGGTAATCCAAAAACAACAGATCCAAATCAAAAGGCAGATGCAAAATCCAACAGAGGCAGGAGTAAAAAAACAAAACAAGGAAACTTCCAGAATGCACACAAAACATGAGGAACACTGGAAAGATGTCTGGAACGTGTGAAGACATCCTCAACAAACTGGTAACTAAGAGAAGGAATCACCCAGACTAAATACACTGAGATAAGGAGGGAATGACAAACAGGTGGCACAGAGAGGAGGAGACAACCACAGGAGGAGATGATCAGACAATCACACACTGGAGGAAAATATTAAAGGGGAAGACACAAGGAGGATACAATGATAGACTGACATGAGACAGGAAATACAAAGACACAGAGGGAGGGGAACCAGAACTGAAAACGGGGGCTTAAAACCAAGACAGGGGAAACTGAAGACTAAAACATCACAGGAAAAGTTGACAGGAAGTGTGAAGCAAAAAACACAACATGGAGAACATAACTACCAAAATAAAACAGGAAACAGAAAACACAACCTTCAAAATAAGACACTGAGATAAGAACCATGACTGTAATGATGATGGACCATCACTTAAGCTTCACAGTTAGCAGCACAATGGTGTCTTGGCATCAAATTCCTGTTGTCAAAATGATTTTATTCACAGTGGTGAATGAGCTGATCTACACATCAGGGATGTCCCTTTTCTCCATTGCTATTTGTGCTTGTAATGGAGTTGCAATGTTTATAAGAGATTCTCCATCTATTTCAGGCATATTGATGGGTGACTCTGAGCATAAAACATCACACAAGTGTGGGTTTACTGTGGTCAGTGTAGGCAGGGCAAACCCACAGAAATCCCACAGACAAGACATGTTCTATTTTAAAGCACAATGTAATTTCAACTCATTTCTTTTAGAATAAAAAGGCTTTTCAATAGAATTTGGCTTTAGAGGTGCAGGTCATCAGATTTTGTTACCTCTGGAAAGAGCCAGGTTGCTTTTTATGCTAAGCTATGCTATGCTTTTAAATTTTTTTTAAATTTATGTCTAACTATTGCTGTAAGCCTGCTTGTAAAATCTTGAATTATTACTGCAGGAACATGAAAATATGCATGTGCAATTTGCTGAAAGATGTTTCTTATTAAATGGATAAAATGTCTACAGAAATTGTTTCACACTAATCCTACTTAAATTTGCCTTTTGGAGTCACTTGCTTGTTCCAATAACTGACTGCAAAGCCCTGCTTTAAATTTTTTCCCATATTCACATCACCTCTTTTCAAAAGGCACAATCCAAAGTAAGCCTGGATATAAACATGGCTTCACTTAAATGTTCTGTAGGAATTTGTCTTCAGCCATATGTATATTAGGGGAGATGCAGTTAAGTGTAGCTGGATCAAAGAGCCTGGCAGAGGTAAAAGGCTGCTGAGGTTAGATAGGACCATAAATTCTCTCTAGGTAAGCTACACGTATACTCATGTCATTCATCTGAGGGCTGGATGCCATGTCAGGGCCTGGAACCACATTGCTGCCACCGGGTGTTGCCATGTAAATTATTGTGAGCAGGCAGAGTGAAAGGTTAGATGGCGGGGTCAGGTTTCACAAGCCTATTGGGTGCCTAGTTGTCAATGAAACTGAAGCCAGTTCTCCCCGCAGGTGACATGAAGCACAAAGATGAAGCTGGGAGGCATCCCAAGATGTAACTAGTGGTTGGATTAGTCATCACAACTGAAACCACAACACATGTATGTAGTACTGTACGTTTGCAGCAGCCAGGTTTCATATCCTATCTATTACATGATGTTACAGTCACTTCCACACCAGTATAAAGTCTGTTAAAATGGATATCAGTGTGTCAGCTGGTCTGTATTTCACTTTGGAATAAAGCTTTTACCTGAAACCAGAGGAGCTGCGTAGACACTACTAACTAGTCTCTATCAGATCAACTCTCTGCCCTCCTCTCTATCTGTGTTCCATCACAGCCAGGCAACATAAAAAATTCAGACTCATGAGAGTCACTGTTGGCATCCTGTAGTAGAGAATATTGGACTGATCACACAGAAGGGAAGAGGATGACTGATCCAACTGTGCCATCTACTGGTGAGGAATCCAAAGCCATATGTAGACCAGGACAGAATGAGTCTAATTGTGCTACTGTAAAAGTTCATTTTAGCATTTACTCTTAATTGTCACTTGAAGCCACAACTCATCTAAAGTTACATAGCTCAAGATTTAAAGCCTCTAGAAATACTTTTTCACATGAAATGAAAAGCTCACGGCCATATAAGCAATAAACAAAGTAAATATTCAGGGAAAGAAACATCTATTGCAAACATATATCAAAAGTTCAAGAGAGGTTTATGATAAAGGTTTATTATAAATGCTCATTTATTTATACCATGTAATATATACTATTTACTATTTATTATATTATTTATTAATATTTTATACTATTAAGTGTATAATATTTATTATTGAGTTTATTCTTATGTGAAACGATATTTACATAAAAATGACCATTAAAGAATATCTAAATCTAATCTAAATAATAGTATCATGAAGCAACTTTAATAGTGGTAAATATTTGTTCCCATAAAAAAGAATGACTTACATAGAAAACAACGATCCACAGAAAAAGTTTTAGTAAACTTTAAAAGAATAGTGTGGAAGCGTACTGCATTCACTTAAGAAAAAAAAAATCTGAATTAACAAGATAATTATCTAAAAATTCTGGGAAACGTTTTCATGAAAAAATAAAATTCTGCTCTGTCTTTCTGAATTAATGAGATAATTATGTCATTAATTCAGAAATACAGTGATCCAAACAGTATTCAAACTATCAATATAAAAAGTACCATGAAATTTACCGCATTCATTCAGAAAGACATCCTCCTGACATCAGAACTTTATTTGTTTAAAGAAAACCAAAATGCCAATATATTAGTATTTTATCAACCCTCTTTGCCAATTGTGTTTTGCATTCACAGCCTCGTCATCCTTCCTCCTCTTCCTCTCGACTGTTCTATAATTGACTCTGAATGCTCTGCCAGTTGCATAAGACAAGCGTGGTTGTGCAACCCTCTAGAAAATACGGGTTTGGGATTAAGAGATTTATTGCTGGGTTTCCAAATGAGTCCAGAGGGAGGATTTGGGAAATCTCAGCAGTGGTTCTTCTGCTAGAAGACATCTGAAGAGGATCACAGGCCCGGAACCCATTCTCTCTCTCTCTCTCTCTCTCTCTCTGTGTGTGTGCAAAGCATGACTAAGGGGAATCCCTTCTAAAAGCATTAGTCCCCTTGTTTGCAGCACAACCTGCCATGGCTACACAAACCCTGAGTGGTTTTCCCTTTTAGGCTCACAGTATCTACACATTCTTTCCAATGATGCAGCATCTGCTGCAGAAATAACCTGCATGAAATGAGACACCTAAGACAAAGAAAGAGAGAAGAAGGCTCATTCAGATATGTGCAAACAGGTGTTTTGAATGGTTGAAGTGGTTGATTGTTGCCTATATAATAAATTCCTCATTGATTTCATATTAAATCAAATATTTCAATAATAACTTGGTCTCCTGTTTATGTAACATTGGACTTATTAGTATTGTCTCTGTGCTTTTGCAGGGGCACTCTACTAATACTCTGCTTATCAACGACCCAGTTTTAAAACTTTATATAGATTGTTCATGCCATTTGGAATAAGGCTTATAGGTCTTCATAATGTAGCTGAGATATTTCTAACATTCTGTCCCTCTTGTGGATGAATGCTGGTGGACAAGACCTTAGAAACACCACAATATAGCAGATTTCTTGGCTACTTGGTTCAATGGGAACAAACTGTTAACACGGTGCTGAGCAGGTAGCATGAAGTAAAACCAAAACAATGAGCCGAAAGACACTATAACGGACCATAGAGCTTAACAGAAAAAAGTATGTGAGCCTGTCATGGTGCGAGAATACTTTAAAGGTAATGGTGAGTTACTCTGCCTTCCAACTGCATTTAGCATTTAGCATTCAGTAGCAGCTGAAGCCACACAAACATGGACTCCTCGTCAACAGAAGCTCCACCTGGGAGACGGTAAGACAAAGCTTTGGGCTTTTTCTGTCTGTTTCGCTTTTTAAAATTGACCAATGGAATGTGGAAAAATGATGGCAAAACGTGAAAGTCTGATCTGCTGTAAGATGTTGAATTGCAAGGTAGTCGGCTCACAGACTTGTGTTGTGTTGTGTTTGTGTTGAGGAGGTGTTGGCAACATGGCAGCCTCAGGCCAAACAGAGCTAAAGCCAAGACACTGATCCTCGTGGACCTCATTGGTAGTCTGACTGCAGACATAGAAAGTACTTGTGATTACTTTCCTGACTAATCTATGGTCTCATCTTCAGGCCAGGAGTTAGGATGACTCCTGTTTCTTCCTTTCTCTCTTTCTATCCATTTCACTCTGCCGTCAAACCCGCTCTTCTACTTTACTTATTTGATTACAACTTCATTCACGGTGTAAATGCAGCAAAAAGAGTTTATCTCAATGCAACTTCATCGCTTCGACACACGATTTGCTGAAATCGGGACATAACTGGGAAGAGTCCTGACCTGGATTCTGTTGGATTTTCCAAGAGGAATCTCACAGATGGACAAAACAAACATGCAAAGGTTTGTGCTTCAATTTTTTTGTTTTGTTTCTGATCTTTATTCTTGGGACGTGAGGAAAGTACTTTGCAGTTATAATGCTGCTTAAGATAAAGTTGTCATTCCTAAGGAGAGATGGTGGAGGAACCCATCTTTAAGTTTAATAAATACATTTGATACACTTTAGAGTAACTTAAATCATCATTTATGTTTAGCTCAGAGGTTGTGCCCTCATATTAAGTCATGAAAATGATGGCTATCCTGATAACAGAAACAATCTGGTAGAAAAATGAACCCAATAATTAATAAAACAGTTAGATTTTGAGTTTAAACTGGCCTTTCGGGCTCAGGACTCATCCATAGGCCCCAAAAAGTTATAGTTTTGTTTCATCGCTCTACAAAACAGCATCACCAAACTTCTGAGTCTTATCTAGATGGTTTTGAGTGAATTGGTGTCATGGAGCCTTAGTAAATTTGTTATTTTATGCCTTAACAGAAAAAACATGTGGGACTCTGCTGCTAAAATAAGTCTATGAGGGTTTGCACAGTGTTTTAATAACATCTGATTTGCAAATGTGTGTTCTTATGAGGGATGATAGTCCTCATAAGAACAATTTTGGGACAGCAGTAGTCAGTAAAAGCAGCATTTTGTGTTGAATTAGGAAAAAAACAGTTGCAATGAGCTACTTATAATGTCCATGTTTTCTTTTCTTTCTTGTCTTCTTTTTACTTATTTGTAATTTTTTATTTAAATCTTTATGCATGCT
Organism: Chaunax sp. Z400; assembly: GCA_037577475.1. Taxonomy (NCBI): domain Eukaryota; kingdom Metazoa; phylum Chordata; class Actinopteri; order Lophiiformes; family Chaunacidae; genus Chaunax; species Chaunax sp. Z400. Next base: position 10,253,750 of record CM075204.1, read on the forward strand.
TCTCTTTTTTATTACTTAGTTGTACTGTTTTCTGTTTCTTTTTCATTTCTTTTTGCTGTTGTAGTTTCCTTTTGTCACCTTTTTATATGTCATGATGTAATGTAATTGTTCATGAAATCAGCTTTGTTTTATTATTAGATTTTACAGTAATACAGTTATAGGGATGTGGCTCCATTGACGCAGAAATGTGTGTGGGTGGTATACTATGTTGATACAATTTTATTTGTGATTTATTGTACTTAATATGATTTCAAACACCAATAGAAAGACTTTTAACATAAATTGCTCAGGTTTGATTAGGTCATTAGAAATAGATAAATAGTATATGTTGGCAATAAACCAAATATACAATGGGGGTTGAATAACATTGCTTCCAACTCTACATTACAATAAAGCCACTGTTTTTAACATTAAATTATCATAGCCGCCACAAGGGGGCGGTAAAGACAGGTGTTCCGCTTACTTCTGTCTGTCTATATGCATCATTCACGACTAACGGAACGGCCCCTTTAAGAAAGCAGCACCGAACACTGACGAAATATCCTCGGCCCAGCTCCCTGCCCGATTCTGCGAAAGCAACAAGAGACGAAGGCAGATAAGCTAATATCTGCAAGCCCCCGGCTAACAGGGCTGGTCAGGGCAGGTCTGCCCAAGCAGGAGGGACGCGACTGGTATTTCTTCTGCCTGTCTAACCACTGAGCAGTCCGCAGGAGACGACATTCAGTCGGCGTACAGAGACAAGCGGATATCGCTGGGATGGATGGACCAAGTTAGCAGTTTTCGCCGTGACACTGGCGCTGCTAATTTCCCGAGCAGCAGGTGTACTGAAGGATAAAGGCAATCTCAGTGTTCATGAAACTTTGCTACGATTTACGTGCTGGGTAAGGAGGCTTGTTTTTCTCCATAAAACGCCCTTCTAATTCTGCTGTTTACAAAATTAAGGTTTAATGTCAGCCACCTCTTCTTCGGGTCATCCAAAATGCGAATTATTTTGTTGTCATGTGGTGTCTCCTTATGTTACAGATAAAAAAAATAAAAATGTCCGACCATTTGAGAAGGGCATAACGTCAAACTCCCGCCTTTAATTTATTCATCGACTCAATTACTAAATTATAATAAAGCAGTTTTTATTAAACAGTGCTTTCGGCTTAGCTGACGGTCATTGTGCCATCTTTGAATGGAGTCGTGAACAGGAGTGTCCAACTACGGTCTCCTGTTGTCAATAAAGTTTTTCAATAAATAAATAAAAATCACGCCCATTGCTTTTAAAAGAGCCGTTTCATGTTTTCTGTGTATTTAAGCCCTGATCATACTTAATAATACCTTCACAGAGTAATGTTATACCTTAATTAGTTTGTGTTCCTATTTTGAATTAATTTTTGGCAGCTGTTGATTCAGTGCTTCATTCATGTTCGTACTAAAATTAATTTGCATACCTGAAACTTATTTGAAATCTGTCCCTGACATTGGTTGATAAACCTGAGAGCGCATAACGATTTGAGATGTCCTGCTGTGATGTGTTCACTGACGGTACGAACTCCTGATATCTTAAGATTTGAGAGGATTTTTCAAAAAGATGCTGACAAGACAAGATTAATTTCCCATTACTATCAATGGAGAAGTGGTGACATGTTTTTGTTTCCTGGCCTTAGGTGATCCCGTGTTGTTCTTATGACACAAAGTTCAAATGTGTTTACAATTTGACCTCAGTCAACTATTGTCCATCCAGTTTGAGAGAGAGGTCAGATTGACCATTTGTTAAGGCAGTATTGATTGTTTACATCTGTTTATATAACATCGTGATGGAATAGTAGCAGCAGAGTAGTAGGGATGCTGCATTGAAGGTTGGAGGGTTACCACATTGTATTTTCATTCCGTCTCTTGTAGCATTTTCATCACAGCAGTGTGAGTTAATGTCACCTCGCCACCTGTGGTCCGGCTGTGCCCTGAAGCAGGATGCCACTGAAATCATCCTTTTCAAAACGCTTGTGTTTACCAGTATGCTCATCTCAATCCAGCCTCGAGTGCACCACAGGGACATACAGTGATGTCAGTCATTATTACTTACTTCATGACATTATTTATGAGTTGAAGAGTTGTGAGCTATACTTTGACATTTTAAAAAAAAGAGCCCATGGAAATTGGTTACCTTTTGTTCTGGGCCCATTCTGTCATGCCTCAGAACAATGGGTGAAATGCAGGAAGTCATTTGCGAATCAGATGTGTTTATTACATCATCAGTGCCAAGCGCACCATGTGTCCAAAATACAAACTTACACGCAACATTCAAAAGCTGACAAAACAAATAAAATAGATAAATAAAAATAAACATGGACGTGATGTTTGCTTTGAAAAACGCATGCTGTAACTGACTTTCATTTTTGTTCAGCCAGCTATTGCCCAGAGGGCTGCATTAGTGGGCTGGATAAAAGCTTGGATAGTCTATTCTGTACTTGTTTCTAACATTTCCCTTTTTAAAAAAAATTTTGCCCACAATAACAGGGGTGAGTGAGGCCACTTTTAGCCTCCAACTGCAAACAGCAGAATGTGTCTAATAGGTCTTGTCGAGACTGTTCCAGTTTAATAAGAATGTCGATACTTTGGCTGCATCATTGTTTTGGTTGCTAAGTTACAATGTCACCATACAAAGTCGTTCATGGCTGTTGCCTGATGTTTTTTTTTTCTTCTTCTGACCCTCTGTGTACGGTTTATTCATTATGGGTGCATGAAAGCAAGCTATACAAAAGCTGCAGTTGCTTCTTGGAACCTTTTAGTGCTGGCAGAGACTTTAAAGGTCATCTCTCTGTTTGTCAGTGTTTCATGAACCCTGTAGAAAATTTGATTAGTTCTACAGGCGAGTCTCCTGCCAGAGATCCTTGTTTCTACAAAAAATAAACACCTTGTATAATGATAATGATGATGACGGCATGGTCTTGCATGGTTTTATCCAACACATAAGAGTTAGAGCACCTGTGAAAGGAAAATTCACCAGTCACCAAAGTAGAAACACTACCCCGTGGCATTTGCATCAACAGACAACTAACTATTGTCAAACCTTCTGTTATTCTACAAAAAAAAACCCTGACTGCCTGATGTCCCAGAAAATACCCTTGCACAGTGAGAAGAAGCCTTGTTTGAGTTCCCCAGTCTGTGTTGTACTCAACAGTGTGTGCTTGTTTGACTGCACTCACCCCCAGTCCATTTCATGCATGGTTGATAGACATCGGTTACATAGGTTGTAATTGTAGAAAGAGCTCTTCACATCTCACGTGGCTATATACCATACTGTGCCAGTACCCTCCTATAGATTTAGATAGGTAGGGGTGATAAAATAAGTGTAAGTCTTAATTCAGGTGTTCACTGAGTTTTTTTCTGTACAGCACTGAAAAAAATGATCATATGATTATTCTGATCAAGGACCGTAATGTACCGTGGTACTGCAAGAATATTGAGTGTTGTTTTTTTGTTTTTTTCTTGTTTTTTTCACTAGTACTGTATCAAAGTTTAAATCTGCAACAGTGTTGTTTATCTGAACATTTCGTATGCTATACTAGGGGGCTTGGCTTGGCTTGGCTATGACCAAAAGCAAAAACAGATACTCAATTAATTGATAAATGTATGGATAGAAAAAAATTGATTGAACCAAAGTTGATTAATACCAAAATTAGCGAAATATACACTGTTTTCAGCTTTTATTTTTTATTATCTTATTTTCTATTATAGTCAACTGATTAAAGGTTTGGGCTCTTGGTTGAACCCAACAAAACATTTTCATATCTAATCTGTGCTATGGAAACCTTTGAAGCTATTTGACGATATTCTATTAACTGAGGGATTAATGAGAAGAAGAAAAAATTGATAGATGAGTCAATAACAAATCGTTAGTTGCAGCCCAAGTGTGATCACACTCATTAACCTATATTGTTTCTATGTCGTTTAAACAATTATTTCACATCCTGTATCTCTGATGTTATTGACCAACAATGCACATTTTAAATGAATGTTTATAATGCCAGTTTTGTTTGATGTATTAAAGGTAGAAGCTAGAGCTGCAAATAACGCACATTTTCTGTAATTAATATCCCTATTTTTTCTCAATAAACTAACCATCTCATCAAAAAACATTGTAAACAGAGAAATTACTGTAATATAAAACATAAAAGTGGGATATTCTCACATTCTAGAAGCATCATGTGTTTGTCACTTTTTCCAATATAATGACTTCGATACTGAACTGATTCTCAAAATCGTTGTAGTTATTTTCTGTCGATTGAGCAGAAACGACAGCTTCAGTGTTTGACGTCTCCTTCACATGATTGTCTTCTGCAAAAGTGAGAAATGCTGATGTGCTGTAGTGCAAAGAGCATTAGACCGTGTCTTAGCCATGAATGACTGTGATTGGCTGTTATAGTGAGCGCGACCCCTGTGACCAAGAGTAACCTCCAGTGACTATGGGTCATTAGTAGCAGATTACCCAGACAGGCATAAACACACTCAGATACAGCATATTAGGGCTGTACAGTGCATGCACTCTGGGGCTTAACTGTTGTGTGTATGTTGGTACATTGTCAATTTGTCTTACGTGCATTTGTGTGTGCATGTCTTTGCCTCCCTGTTTTTATTATATTTTATGACTGCACCAGCCTCTCCCCTAGCCAGTGTGTTAGCAATAACTTCTAATTAGGTGAAGATGGAAGAAGGCGTCTTTGTGCCTGTATGTACATGAGCAAACGTATCATGAGGCCTCTCAAAGATAGTTTTATGGTAGGAACTGCCTCTGGAACAGAGAAAGAAATCCTTAACAAGGACATTAATAAAGGAGAGGTAGTCTGAAGAACACCACGGTGACAGGAGTAGCATGGAAACAAGAAATGGGCTCTTGAGTACGAGCGAGGCGGCTGCGTTTCATAACTATTATCACCTGTTTACAGACTGAATGGAGCATGATCGTTTATTGCATCCTCAATTGAATGAATGAAGATGTCAATTTCTGATTAATTTTTTCGAAATGTTAACTGTCCAAAACTCTGCTATGGCATGATTTTGCGATGGCAAACTGCAGGTACTTTGAGCTGCCATGAGACTCTCTTAGCTGTAGCACTGAGCAGGCACCATGTGGAGTCAGGTGGTTATTGTGAGAACAGTTTTCATTGTGACAGGTGTCTTGACAAGAGGAGGGAAGTCTTTTATTTAGCTGCCACTCAACACTTTTCCACTCACCCTTCAAGGAAGAACGATTAATCCACTATTTTGCCACATTTATGTGTCCATGTGGATTGTTGTTAACATGGATGAATGGAGGGGCACTCGGAGAGCGAATATCTCCACCAAGGCTGCAAAGAATCTGTACCTTGATCAAGATTTGCCTCAAATTCTAATCATCTCTACCTCATTCCAAGGGTTACCTCTCTACAAAATTTAATTGAAATCTATACGTCGTAATATTACCGTATCTGTGTCAAATACAATGCTCTCGTTCCATATTTTGTCACCTTCATCAAATGTGGCTGGATGTGGTTAAAGGGAGGAGTTACCACTTGAATAATTCCTGTCTATTAAGTTTTAATAATAAGGAAAAAGGAACTCCTTTTTCCACACAGCCATATCAACAATAACCCCTGTGTTTATGTCCCCACAGGGTAGCCGTGCGCCATGTTAAGGTAAAGCCCAGGTGTGCGGTGTTGACCATGCTAAAGCGCCTGGACAAGATCCGCTTCAGAGGCCCCAGGACAAGAGACGACTTCCCAGATCTGGCCGAGTCGCCACCCGCCTCTGACAACGAATGTAGTGACGACATGCAGCTGAAGCCCAGAACATCTCTGAGGGACACAGAGGACCTCCTTCGAGACCCTGTGAGTGTTCACCATGTATAAACATCTGTGTTCATGTGTGTGTGTGTTGGACTGCTTTTGACTCATGGACATAGTTGTGTTTGGTCACATTTCATGGCCTCTTGCTTTTTCAACTTGTTTTCTTTTTTCTCTTCTTTCCATTTCTCTTAAATTCGGTCAGTCTCTCTCTTTCTCTTCACACACCATCTTCATAATGCTATCGTGCTTTTGTTTATTTGTATATATCTGCGTTTAGCCTTGCCTGGCGAGGACGAACATCCCACTTGTGTTAAGTTGTAATTCATAGAGAATGATGGAGGAAGGGTGTTTTCATGAAATGAAAACATGGAGATGACAGATACAGATGGTTTTCAATGAGGGACATGGAATAGAAATGACACTCGGGAGCAGACAAAGAGTATAAACGGTGAAAGCAGTGGTGAGATGAAGAGATATTGGATAGCGGGGAGGGAATGAAAAATGTAAGGAGAGGAAAAGAAAATTAAAGTAGAAGAAGTGGGGGGGAAAAAAGAGGCTGGAGGATAGAAGTTGATCCTCAGAGGATTGGACTCTCTGTGAGGAGAAGGATAAATGGACAGGATGAAGGGAACTCAACAGCCCTGACAAAAAAAAAAAAAATACACATCATGTTTTTCTGACACTCATTCTTCCCACACTAGATGGTGTTTCTATCTATCTAAAACACCAGAATTGCTTTCATCATCATGTGCGTGTGATGATGGGAAGATACCCAGATTAAAAACACTGGTTTGTGTCATTTCATGAATGAAGGCCCCGTGGATGTCGTCCCTTCGCTCATTTTTTCTTTGTTTCTCCTCAAATATACAGCTGATATTACGTCCCATTGAAAGCTTTGCAAGGTCTACTGGTGAATGAGTGAAATACTTCATTAGATTACAAGCCTCATTTTTCCCACACGGTAAAAAAAAAAACAGTGTGTCCGTGAGCAGGTGTGGTGCTTCCCCGTGTGAGCACAAGCCCACTGTGAAGGCATCGCCCACATCACGACACTGATGAGTCATGCTCCGAAGCCCCAAAATAGACCAAGCCGGCTCTTTTTCCCCCTCTGGGACACGAACACACAAACACACCAAACTTTGGTCTGTGGGCAAACCTAAATGCATCCATCAGATGTACTGCACTGTGGCTGCAGTAGCCAGAGTTGTAACTAAACCTTGAGTGAGAGACTAGATAATCAATGTTTTAAAGTCCTATGTGCCATTACAGCCATGTATTGTCTGGACTATCTGCTTCCCTCTGAGGTTGCTGCTACGAAGCAGGTTTGTGCATGCCTATGTGAACAAATGTCCATGTACTGTGCGGTTATGTATCCCATGCTGCGGTTTTTATCAAAATTAATCAATACTTGTATCTCACTTTCATTTTTGTCAGAATTATAGTCAAAGAAAAGCCCAGTAAGTGGCTGCATGACATCAGATATGCTGATAATGTAATGTTTTACAAGTAACAGTCAAGTTTCGAGTCTGAGGTCACAAGTTCCTGTTGAGTCCCGAGTAAGAATTCTATAATCAGCTGACATATTCCAGTCTGCTTACAGCAATGCATAGCTATTTCTATTATCATTAATTCTTTATTTATTAGTGTACAGTATCAGCATCCATTAGTTGTTTGGCATATCATTCATTCATTCATCATTCATTCATATTATGACTTTAAACAGGATATGCAATGCAGCCACTGTGTGTGTCATACATAATGGTGGCTAACAGAACTCCATATGCACCCCATTATATTTAACATTGTACATGAAGCTGGGAAGGCCGGGAATAAATAAAGCTTATGGCTGTGAAAAAGTAGTGACAAAGGTTACGCATCTTAACAGGCAAAGTAGGTGAAAAGGCATCTCTCGATGTGCTGCCAGGCAAGAGGAAGCGGGCACAACCAAATCACTCTATCAATCACTGTGACATTAAGTACAGAGTGAGTCATACAGGAAAAACGGGAGAGATCCAGCAGATAAAAGCAAATTAAAGAGCAGGGAGAAGACCAGGATGCAAACCACGGCCAGCGAGTCTGGTAAGCAAACAATGACTCCCTCATCTTCTCAAAAATATTTTTTTATGTTTAGCAAACACCTAATCAAGTTCACCACCTTAGCTACAAAGCTAGTTGGAAGCTAACAGCAAGCTGTTTTCAGGTTCCTGATAAAGTTTGATGTGGTTGAGTCCGTCATTCTTTACTGTGACGATTCTCCTGTTTGGTCATAGTGTGAGGTTATTATAGCCAGAGGTTGTGACCAATATCTCAGCTTTGTTAACACAGTGTCACCTTTGGCCGAGTGCACCAGATGTGTAATGATAATAAGGGAGGGAATGACATTCAGGTCATGGTTGTCAGACATTTACTTGATGTTAATAAGCCAAAAAAAGGCAAAAAAGTTTTAGGCACATTTAAACTTAGATGATTTTAGCCATTGTGTGGAAACACTGTCTTATTTTCCTTGTGAAGTGCCCTTCATAGGTCCCTATACTGACACAATGGAGCCCACATATACTTCAATGATAGCTCCTCTCTCCAGGGTTAGATCCAATGACCTGGGTCTTAACCTCACCTTCATTAGCTCATCTGTTCAAAGGAGGACAGAGGATGCCCTTTGGCTGCAGAATACGTGCACTGAGACCTTCTGACAAGCTAACCTGTGTCATCCATACTAAATAGGTAGAATCCACTGGGCAGATGGTGCTCTGTCATTTGCCTCATACGACCTCACCGGCCTCTCCCCACTTCTCCTGCTAGTGCTAGTGTGAGGTACCTAAATCACATTTAAACTGATAAGGTGATGACATTAATGTTAAAATCTATATGTTAAAAAAAGCAAAAATAAAAGACCTTTTAAAAAGACATGAATTATATCTGAGGACCGTATGGAAAATAGAATTTCGCCCTCATGTTAACCCTTCCTGACTTATGTTAAGTTTACAATCCATAACGAAGCTTGGTTCACATCATTATTGAATAATGGGTATTACTATTAAAACTGTCTCCCCGTACCTTCATTTCCATCATTTTCTTTGGCTCTATGTTAATATTTTAGATGCATTGACTTTTCAAATGAAAACCCTCGTCAGATATTTGATACTTTAAATAATACTTACAACCCACGTAATAACATATCAGTGCCGATTAGCTCTTCAACATGCCACTCCATGTGGAAAATCTCTGTGTCATGTTTACTTGAACCTGTAATCATATCCTAAGGATCAAGGATCAAGTCTCATCTTGCTCAGGCTCAGAGTTGGGGCTAAAGATCAGTTCTACAAGTGCAGAAATTTCCTGAACAATTCACCACTGTAATCACTTTGGATTACATTTCTGAAAAATGACTGAAAAGTACACTCAAGCCGAACCAGCAGTTTCTATGGTTTTGATGGTGTTGGCTGGGTAGACACTCCAGAATACACAGGATGAGGATTTAAGTTTAGTTTAATTTTGTGAAAAGCTGTGAATTGTCGCTGTTGATGCGGCACCAGAAGACTGTGGCTGTCTTTGGTTTAGAGAATGCTGCATAAATCACTGTTTCCGCTTTCGTCGTCTCTCACGGGCTTGAAATCATGTCCTCCCACTGTGAGACTCCATGGAGCCTCATTAGAAAGTTGCAAGCCTAAAAAACCCCCCCCACAGGCCTTCTTGCTACATAGGAGAAAGGCTGGTGGTAAAAGGAATTTCAAATTCTATATGATGTCCTGTCAGAGGGCGGAATTTTCTCTTCATCATCATACAGGAATAAAAGAAAAGTAGGATTTCCAATGTGCCAGACAGCGTTGCTTTAGCCCAGGCTAAAATGTCTATGGAACCACACTCTTATTATTATTGATTGATTGATTACTACTTAGTAATAACCAATAAATTAGTCATCAACTATTTTGATAAACGATCAGTTGGTTTGAGTGATTTAAAAAAAGTTCAGTATTAATGAATTTGAGGATGTCTTGTGCTTTGAGAAACACCGATCAACTGTTTTCGCCCCTTTCTGACATTTTATAGATCAAAACGGCAAAATCGATTAAATGAGAAAATAATCCACAATGAAAATGAGCATTAGTCACAGCCCTAAGTTGAAGCAGGACAGAACAACAACAGAAGAGCAATTAATCAGCCAATAATGTTGAGGGTGACATCATGTCCTGACCTACTTTTGATAATCAGGAGGTTGTGACTGAGAGCTTGAAGCCGCCATTAAATAAGGTGTGCTTACATTATGTACGTTATGTTCTATCCTTTAAACACTTGACATTTAAAAGAAAACCCCAAAAAAACAAAGCTGACAAAATCCAAACTGTCTGCTCCTTTCATCATTTCTATTATTTGTCTTGAATTCTCACAGCCTTTCTCTCCTGCTTGTTTTGTTTGAAGAGCTCCTTTCGTCAGGGACACCCTCTCCGTCTCTGTGTCTCCCCATCCGTCTGTCTTGTAAGGCTCTGGGCTCTTCTAAAACACATTTTTAGGTCTTTGTCAGTTCAGTGCCTTGTCTCTCTCCCTCCCTCCCTCCCTCCCTCCCTCCCTCCTTCTCTCTCTGTCTCCCCTCTCTCTTGTGTTCTCCCTTTTGCAGAGAGCCCATCAGCCAAACACATTACAGTGTGTCTTCTCAGGCACACACTAGCCTTACTGGTTGCTGTCGGGGGGAGAAGCTGCTGCAGCGAATGTGTGGCAGGAGTTTTATTTTTTTTTTATTTTTTTTTTTAAAGGAACCTTGCTGTAGTCGAGCAGCGATTCTCAACCCGCAGTCCTCTTCATCCGCTAGCACATCCATCTCTCCTCTCTCTCGCTCCTTTCCCTTCTCTCCTCTCCCTCCACCTCCTACTTCCCCTTGCTTTGTCCCTCCTTCCTCGCCTTTCTCACAAAGTCGTCACCTCTCAATCATTGCCATTCATTCTGTCTACCTACACACATGTTGTGTTGTTTGTTATGTGTGTCAGGGTGAAAACCCTTAGTCAGAGGCGTCTGACTCATCACTGTTGCAGTAGTTAGAAGTGCGGGATTCTGTTTTTCTTTTCCCGTCTCGCTCCAGCTGTACTAAATCGGGAAAGTAAACGTGAGTCGCGGCACCGCACTAGTCTGTATCTATTTTGTCGTTGTATAATTCTCAAACCGTACCTATCTTTCTTTCGTTCCCTGTCTTTGTGAATGCAAATGTTTGTGGGGGTGTGTGTGTGTGCATGTATATCTGCGTGCCTGAATGCATTTGTGTTGTGTGTTTGCACAGGCAGGTTCGGGGTCTCCCACCATGGCTGCGGCCATCCAGGACTTCCAGAGGTCGGAATCAGACCGTCTCAGTGAAGTCAAAGGTCACCTGGAAATTGCCTTATTGGAGAAACATTTCTTACGTGAGTCTACGCACACACACACAAATACAAACGCACACACACACACACACACACACACACACACACACACACACACACACACACACACACACACACCACACCAGATTACAGTTTCAGACACTTTCTGGTCTACATTTGTACTTTAGAAATACTCATTGAGATCTGAGAAAAGGTGCTTTGATTGCGCTGCTGTGTGGTTAGACAAAATCTTTGCTTGCAGCTAATTGGTTTTTCATTTTACACCTGAGTTAAGGCTGTTTTTTTTCAGCATTGTGCTTTTGGTTTTGGTTTCCCACATGATGCCCAATCTCCCTGTAATTTCTGCTGGAGATTTCCTACATCACCCAGAACACCTCCTGCCATTTCCCAGAGGAAAAAAAACCCTGAACTTGTGGCATTCAGCTCATTGTTCTGCAGTGAATGTAGGTGGTGAGGTTGTTTGTTTGCAGCACCAACACCAAGAGCAAGGAAGCAACGATGAAGAAAAAGTGAGAGTTGAGTATTTTACAGTGGTGTCTTGGGACTGTGTTGTGGACATACTGCCTTTTTCTATCATGTGGCTTTCTCATTGTATACCAGATGGTGAATATAGCAGGAAGCCTCCTGTTGTTCATCACAAGATCTGGTTAAACTCATTCATCAATCCAGTTCAAGCACATTCAAAGTAACACATTATTAATTATTATTAAGTTGAACAGAACCCACATGGCCTGGCATACAAATTGTTGCAAATGTGGTGACACTGAATCATGACCCCCTGTCATAATGCTGCATCCCACACAGCTGTCGAAAACAGATTTTTTTCCCCCCAAGGAGCAAATGTGCTCTGACATGGAAAAAAAAAATCAGGAACACACAAAGAAATTTAGTAGTCCAAAAGTTCAAAACACAAAGTTTATATATATTTATTCAGTGCATACATGTGTGTGGTTTAAGTTATAACATTTAAAATTGTGAGTCATATATTAAACACATTTAAAATGTTAGACTTTAAGTAGGCCAACAAATCGACAGCCTAATGTTAAGTCAAATTATATTTAACCCATAGCAAGAAAAGTGTTTGTCTGTTCATGCAAATAAAAATAGGTCAGTTGTTCCATCGTTGAGGTGTGGTCCAGTGTCTGATCACAGCATCTTCAGACACACACACACGAAGGAAGAGTGTGAGGAAGATGCACTGTGTTGATTCAATGGGATGCATTTCTAGCAATGCCTTCACATCAGACGTGGCCTTTCCTGCTCAGCTTACAGACTGTAGTCGGAAGCACAGATTGGTGTAGTCTTTCTCTCACTTGTCATCCACCGTGTCATCCCTCAAAACGACGGGTCGCAAACACCAAGCAATAAGCACACTAAGCACAGCTCCATATTCACCCCCGTCCCTCTGACACTATGTTACATAAACTACCAGCTCTGAGGACCAGAGATATGCGGGGCTCAGCTCAAGACATTCTTGGCTGAAGTAGCTGCCGTCCACATGACCTACAGGACGGGCTCATAGCTCAAGCACCTCGCTCATAGCTGTGTTCACTGTTGACATGAAGTCAAGCCATTACCCGCCATGTTTACAGAGCTTTCCTGTCTCCATACAGCGGCAAATCACATATTTGGAGAATAAAAATGGATGCAAGTCGTATGTCCTTCTCTTGAGCTTAAGTAAAACAAAACATAAGTCATTTGTCAGTGGTCAAAATTATTTGAAATACCTCCCTTGTTTTGCAATTCAAACGTAAAATGTAGCTTAAGGGTAAGACATTCAATTAGGAAACATGTTGAATGTTGTGTCTTTTGTTGGGGCACATATGGGCAGTGTAAACGAGCATAATAATAATCGTTATCAATCAATTCAGTTTGAAATAATCATGATATTAATTTGCATCACGTTTTGTAGCATTGCTATTTGTGAGCAGTGGTTCTTAGCTTTGCTAACATGGTATCCAGAGGGGTACTGGTTGTTCTGTACCATGCTGCACGTCGACACTTCCGGTGCGTAATGGACTGTGAACTTTTTTTTTTCCTTCTTCTTCCTCCCTACCCTTTTGACTCTATGTATCCGAGAGAGTGAAAGAGAATCCCTCAGGCTATGTCCTCTCACAATGCCTGTCCCTGAACCAAAAAGGCCTGGATTCATTGTTGCACCATCAGGATGCTAGCTAGATGAGCTCTCCCTTCGTGGACCTTTCTTCCTTCCTGTGTGCGCTTGACCTTACTTCCTCCTTTAAAAAAAAAAAAAAATTCTCCCTCCCTCATTGCCCTTTTCTCTCAGTCCTGATCTTTTAGAGTCTTCCTGCCATTTCCCTGCTCTTCTTTTTATGGAGCAGTCTCCGCTCTTTCCTCTTTAATTGCACTTTTGATTTTGATTTTTTGGCAACACGGTGTTTTGATATCCTTGAGAGATCTGACAAACACTCCTGTTTTCAAGTAAACGTTCAAGCAGGTGAAACAGCTTTTACAGTTTCATATGTAATCAATGCTGTCTCTATCAAAGATGGCAGCCACTTTGTAAGGGGAGGAACCTGTATAAAAGGAGAGGAGCCTGTATAAAACTTTACACGTTGCCTTCTGTCGATTGGGAAAAGGTTAGTTGCACCTTTTGAGCCGTGTGTTTTCCTTCTTGCATTACTTCAAGTATTTGTATTCCTTTTGTTTTTCTTGTCGCCGCTTGCTGCTCCTCCCTTCCCCTCACCTTCCCCTCACCTTCTCTGGTCATCCGTTTCACTCATGCCTGTCAGTCTCTCCTCATCTCTCCTCCTATCCCTGACTGGAGTTATTGTACTTTGGGGAACACTGAAGCATGACAGCCCATTAGCAACTTACGGAGTCCTGAGGTCTCTGCCCTGCTCTCTAGTTATTGTGTATTGTCTTTACACTGTTTTCCTTTGCACTCTGCTCCCTTGTGCTCAGACCGACTTCGGTGTGCATTCTCAGTTATGTGTTGAGAACAGACATTAAATACTTATACATATGCAGTTACTTAAAGCCAACGCAGGTAGCGAGGTGAAACAAAGGCTTCCTTGTAACAAGGCTTTATGGGTTTATATGTTATGTAATGGCTTTTCTGGATCATAGGTATTATAGGAAAACAACGCACTGGGAGGAAATGGGCCTGACTTGAATTTATAATCCTTAAGATTTCATTCCTGGTTGCTTTGGCGACACCCGCGGTTACTGGTGGTAAAAGCAGGTCCCAGGATTCTTTATCAGAAATACAGAAGAGCAGATGGTGTCTTGTTTTCACAACACAGTGTGACAAACCTATATTGTTTTGATCAGGAAGTTGGTCAGTGATTGGCCTTTTTTTCTATCATGCCACCAAAACCAACCACAGTCTGATGTCTCGCTGCAAAAGGCACAAGCATTGTTCCACACAACTACAGGGCTCAGTGGTTTGTTACTGTAGTAGTTCTCTCGTCAGTGACTGCACAGATGATGATGTTCAGTATTAGTCTTTATTTTAACATATAAATGAATAACTAAGCACAAACACCAGCTTTTCAGCTAACAAAATAACTTTTCAACTTCAACCCAGACGTGAACCTCATGTCTCTGATCTCACACAGACTCCAGTTGCCCTGTCCATGTCTGGCACACTGCAGTATAAGAGAGAGAGAGAGCAATCAGTTCAACTCCAAACTCCTGAGATAATTAGCTCTCTCTCTCTCTCTCTCTGGGCCAATTCCCTGAACCCCACCCCTACTCTCAAAAACAAAAATCCCACTTCCACAGTTACCTTGCTGGGGAGTTGGTGGTATGCAGCCCCTTTGGTTCTTCTCACATCTCAATGCGGCTGCTCCCTCTGGTTTCATCGCTTCCTGTACAATATTTAAGGCCGACCAGCTGTCAGAAAAAACGCTGAAAATGACTATTTCCTTGTTTTTGATGAATTAAAATGGTCAGAACAAACTTTTGGGACAAATAAAGTGCGTTTTCTGTAACTGCTTCACAATAAAAGTCACCCCGCGGTTTGCTATAGCTATAATTGTTTGCACGAGTAGTAGCTTAACTCAGCTGTAGATGAATCATCAGTTAACAGGGAGACTCGTATCAATGAGACTGAAACCCTCGTGTGCAGGTAGACAAGTTGACTCCGGTGCGGAAATGGTGGATCCAACAGTGGATTTAAAGACATCACATTGGGATATATATGGACATAAATGGTGATAATGGTGCGTTAGGAAACAGAAGCAAAAGTGTCTGTTGGTTTTTGAGCTTATTCCTCTTAATATTTCCTCAGTGTTGAATCCAAGAAATCATTTGGGCTTCTTGGATCCCTCTCACTCAGAGCGAACTGAGTGGAGGCGTATTCCCTCTCACTCCTGCTGACGTCTTTCACCCTGCTGCCCAAAATAGCGCCGGGGGCCCACTCTGTATGTCTAAACAAACACACTGCTCAACTATATTGTCTCCTGCCTTCACAGGAGGCATGAGTTTCCATCCCAGATGGGGTGGTGTGTGTGTGTGTACATAAAGGCCTAAGCCTTTTCTCTTGGCATTTGTTGTGATTGACCAGTGCTATTCATAGAGTACTTAATGTGTAACCATCTTTTTCCACGTGTGCGATAACATATACACACATATGCAGCAGAGGTCTGGAGGTCTTCTGCTGTATTACGGTTGTGTTTCCTATGGTTTTCTTTCTATCTCACTCCTCCTCATAGCCTTTTCCAGTTCCTCTCACTCGTGTATTTTCCTTAGTTGTCTCTCTCTCTCTCTCTCCCCTCCTCGTGTGGTCGTTCAAATGTCCAGCAGTGTCACTCAGTCCAACTCTGTCCTTTTTTAAGTTCACCAATGATCTTATGCACAATATGGATTTTTTTTAATCAACCAATAATGACCTGCTTCTCGTAGATGATACCGATAAAGTAACCTATAATTGAACATTTTTTTTTGTGTGTTTTAAAAAGCAGTTCATGACCTGGAGTTTATGCACAGCTGAGTGTCAGGACGGCTAATATGTAGTGAGCAAAGACGGATGAGTTAATACTCCATCTCTAATAAGATTTGTTGTGTTCAAACCCTTTCCCTCCCCTGGGAACCGTTGTGGAAAATATATTGCTGATTGCTAGTCTTCCTCTGAAACTGTGGAAAAAAACATCCCCACTGGTGACGTACAGTATTTGGCTATCAAGTCTTCACAGCATGGCTCCACCAAGGTGCACTTAGTTCACTCTCATCCTCTTTCACTCCTGCATCTGAATGCCATCCTTTCTTTCTTTACCACTATACCGTCTTTTGTACTCCTAGCTGATCACATATTTTGCAAGCTAGAAAAAAAACAAAACACTATTTAAAACGACAAGCACAAGATACACCAGACAATTTGTTTGTCGGTGTCTGTCCTGGACCTGGCAGGCTGACGTGTCTCCATGTTTGTACTACTTCTTTATATTCTCACATTGCACTGTGTGATAGGCATGTCCTGCTTTAATTGGATTTATTGGTTTTACCGCTACTAGTTCCATAGCATTTGACAGAGCTGTGTGGGTGAAAGGCTGCTCTGTTCTGAGGTCACACATTGAAGGTCACTGCAGGGGAACAGGCCTGATTTTTGTGCACTGTAGTGACTGGCTGATCGATACAGTGTCCCCTAGCTGATGTCCTGCTTCACGCTGGGTGGAGGAGCACGCACATAAAGGCGACATATACGAGCAGACACAATGGAAACGCAGATTAATTATAGGGTCTCGTTGGCCTGGTGGCTCGGTAGGGGAAACAATGGAGATATACTGTCAATTTTAATCACTCACATTGCACACACCGCTCTTTTCATTTAAGTTACCTGATTAGACTTTGTCTCAAACCTGTGTGGTGCAAATGATCCCTGATTGACAGCTCTGTCACTTCCTGTAGTTTGGTTGTGCCTGTTAGGGTGAGACAACATACAGAGTTTGGTAAGTATACGGGATTCCCTGCTTATCTTTAAAAAAAAAATCTTTTACTTTCTGTCTTGTCATATTAAGAAGAGCAGATGTGATCCTAATAGCTCTATTAAAATGTCCCAATAAAACAGTGAGCCAGCACGCACAACGCCAGGACTGTGAACCCGAGACGGCTAAATGGATTTCAGCCTTTATTGATTTTAGTATTTCTACCCAGTGCTTTTCCTACAGTAGTGTGACATGTCAGCATTTGTTAGGTGAAACAGAACACATTAAAATGCCTATGTAGGTTTTTAGCAGCTTTTTAACCAGTGGAATTAACAGTCATGCTACAAATCATGTGAATGCTGCAGTTGGTTTTTTAAGAAATGCTGCTCCTGCTTTAAAGTAGTGCTTGAGACTTGACTTCTCTCTTGATCTTGGAAACGGTAGTCAAACAAATAGAACAGTTCATGTTAGTGTTAGTGTGTAGCTTTGTTGTCCTGGAGCTTTGATCGTCCTACATTTGCTTAGGTTTTTTGTTAGACCTTTTTTTTTTTTTTGGGGGTCAAACTCAAGTTTTTCAATTTAATTATGACATGCACTAAATTACAAAGCTCTCAGGGCAATAGAATTCTTATAATTTTACATTTAGATTTTAAATAAATTGATAATAAATTGATACCACTCCTTGTAATTTAAGTTTGATGAAACTATTCATTCAGATATTAAGTCAAAACATTGTTTCTGTTTTAGCGGCCCTGCAATAAGTAATATAGCAAACCCCAGAAATTGCAGGCTACATGGCTAATATCTCTCAAAACAGAACAAGGCAACTTGTGCACAGAGAGGTGAAGTGATGGTCCTTTATTATACTGAGAGTTGGTGTACAGCAAGAAAACACATTTATTTTAATGTCTTAGTTTTATAGCCTTGGAGATCGTTATGCAAGCGATTGGATGTTCTGCAGGACTCGTTACTCTTTATTGCGTCATTACTGATTACTTACTGTGATGATTCACTCTCCTTCATTGTGAGAAATCTAACGGACATTCTGCTTGATAATGAAAGAACCTTGTTCAGTGCCTTGCTATGGATGCAGTCTTTTCTGTCATAGGTGAGCTCTGTGCAAAAGGCGAAAAAAAAAAAAAAAGTAGTGAGTGGGTCTTGTGTTGAATAGACTTCTAGTCATGTAACCTTTTTTGTTGTGTTCTCATCAGTTGAGATACGAATAGTTTCCTATACATTCGTGTGCCGACTCTCCAAGAAGTGCCCTACATACTGTATACGAAGATGTACAACAAATTTTTTCCCCCCGCATTTTAAATTACTTGACTGTATATTTTGCAACCTATTTTAGCATTTAAAAAACTTTTTTTCTCTCCATCCATCCAAAAGAGCAACTACAGCAAAGTTTTAATTTGTGGGAAACGGTAGTTCCGTCGTGTTTAGTCATCATTTGGTAGCTATAGAATCATTTGCGAGCATGTGAGAATGCAACAGGTGGTCATGTGGGTGGAAAAACTCACAGTCTCAGTCTTTAGAGAGGTGGCATGTACACAACATAGTCTGTTTTCATACTGTATGACTATGTTGGAGCAACACCTTAAAGCTGAGCTGCAGAACAGAGAGTGTAAGGCCCTCCGCTGCATGCATTTCCAAGGACATTTGCACAGTGTTGAACTGCGGATGTCATTTATATTCCTTACTGTTTCCCTGAGAGGAGAGACTGCAGTCTTGACCAGATCTCTATAATGTGATTACTGTTATCCAAACAAACAGATCTTATCCTCCCTGCTGACACAACATTGAATTATGGAACAGTTTATCTAGATTATTTATTGCATATTTGATCACCCAAGACACACAGCAACGTCAACAGAGAGAGAGAGAGAGAGAGAGGACAATTACTCATTTCCTGTCGAGGATGATCAAGCTGTTGGAAAGAAGGAGCCTTGACGTTTTAATGTTGGGAAGATCGTGAAGTTCAGCCAATATGGCCGATATAGAGAGGAAGAAAGTGAAAGAGTGAGTGAAATGCAGGTCAAAAAGAAGACATTAGGACTTGCTCCTTAGTCATTAACGTGTAATGATGATAGAATACAAACTAAAATACACAATTTTGAATAGATTATGATTATCTTTCTCTAATATTTGCAAATTTGACTCTGCAATTCACTTAAACGCATTTGCGAACATCATACTTGCAGAGTGATTCCAGTACCAGCAGTTTAGTGTGACAATTACAATCTGGCGTCTCACAGCTGAAAAGATAATGCAGTTTATTCAAAGGAATAAGTTTGAGCTATTCCCAAACTCTCCACTTGCCAGGTCTCAGCTGATGTTGTTTGTTCATGCCCCATCTACCCCTTCTGTTTTTCCCTCGGTCAGTGTCTTCAGTGGTGTATTAACACCTGTGCATCAGCTGGAGGCCGCAAAGCTCAAGCCTCCTTTATTCTGTAAAGAATGGGAACAATGAGAGGCCAATGTGAAGCAGCTGATTCTCTCTCTCTCTCTCTCTCTCTCTCTCTCTCTCTCTCTCTCTCTCTCTCTCGTTCTCTTTCTCGTTCTCGTTCTCTTTCTCTGAACACCCCCCCATGCCCCCACCTTTTTTTTTTTTTTTGAAATGAAAAGAAACATTGTGTCTGACCTGGACTGGAAAATACTCCCACAGTACTTTTCCTCTGAGGTCTTACAAACATTACTTTACTTGTGCACGTACAGCACTCATGCACGACGCTCACACATGTGCAACTAAGACGTAGCACACAGTCCCACATGTGTACACAAGCCACTCATAGGTCCACTCCGGACACATGCGGATGCAGTGTGTGTGTGTGTGTTTGTGTGTGACAGCTCCACTCAGAAATCTCAGATTCCAGGCGCTCTTAGTCTGCTGGCCACCCAGCAAAGCCCCACCTCTACTCCGCTGCCCTCCTTCTCCTTTTACAAATTGCCCAACACTTTTAGAACAGCTCTGACCACTGATCACCGATCACTCTGTGTAGAGGCACTGGAAAACACTTGTTGTGTTGCTAGTGGCAGATTAGCACAGAGGAACCTTGCCCTTGACCTCTTCGTTATCTCTGATGGGACATGTAAACATGGAGCATATACCCCAAGTTTGATGGGCTCAAGAGTTTTGACGTAATTGGTCGACTGATGGTACTAAACAAGCCAGACAAGAGCAGGAGAACCTATAGCTGTGGCTCATTTTCAAGACAGCATTAAAGCGGCTGCTCTGCCGTGCCGTTCCTGTGGGACTGTTCCGGGGAATGGCTCACTCCGGAGTCGGATGGGGTTTTGCAAGATGGAGGACTGCGCCTCTGACAGCTTTGAGCTGCTTTACCGTGGAGCTGTGGATAAGATCAAACGCCACAAAAGTAACCTCAACCTCAGTAAGTTTGTCCGCTTCCAATTCAGGAGTTCATGCACAAGTTGAATCTAATGACATCATCCTGTAAACTTAAGTTAGTGAGATTACTAAAACTTTTATGCTAGGTCCAGAAAAATACCTGTAAAACATAACTGTTTACTATGGCTGACCCTCACTGCTTGCCATACTTAGCATATCATCAGCAAATTAAATCAAAACAATCTATGACCATCAATAATTGTATTGCAATACTGAGCACAATATATCAGTAATATATCAGTAACTCTTTTGTGTTCTGTCACATACTGGGAGAGACTTATTTCCCACACCAAAGGCACATAATACAAGTTACCCACAAGTCCATCTTCCCTTTGCTGATTATTTTCTCCATTTATTCTTTGGTTTGTAAAGAAAATTCAGATAACTCGTGAGAAAACACCATCTCAGAATTACACCTTCACAATGTTTTTATTACCAGACCTTAGAATTATTAAGAATTAATTAAAACCATCAATGCTTTTAAAATGAAAAGCAGCAAATCCTGAGCCAAGTTCTTATCTAAAACTCGTCTCTGTCAGACTACAAACAGCAGCTGCTCGTCGGTGGTGAACCGTGACCATGGAAACTGTTGTTCTAGTTTTTTACGTGCTGGTTTCAAATAAAACCTGTGTCTGCTTATTTGAAAATGATTGTGTCATTTTGGGGACATAAAGGAAGTCTCTCACATGACGCTCAGCAGTTGACTGGAATCAACTTCTGCTTGTGTAAATTTGTCGAGCACAGGCAGACAAACCTTCCCTTCAACTCGTGGCAATAATATATAATGATATGCTACAATACTGTACTTATCTTAGCTTAAACCTCAGCAGAGCATCCAACTATAACTTCACAGCCTCCATCCTCTGACTTTAACCATCTCTGCCACTGAAAGTACAGCTTCGAGACCACTTCAACTGAGCTTGGCCTCAGTCACATCCACATAGCGCAGTTAACCTTCCCTCAACATCACTAGTATGTCCTGTTGCTTTCCAACCTTTATCAGCAGATAATATAATGCATTTTAGCTGTTTTGGCCTCTGGGGTTAAAGTTCCATAGAGAGCCTGCATGGGAGAGAAGGTCAACGCTATTAAAAGTAACATCTCTCGGCATGGCATTTAGCTTATCCCTTGTCTATGTGGCTGATAAATAGTGTAGTCACTAACCCTCATATTGGCCAGAGACCAATGGTAACACAGGATGAAGATGTGTATATATATATAGAAGACTGTAATCCAATTTTAGAAGCGGAACAGGCGTGTTGACAGTATTATTAATATGCTATCTGATGTAGAAGGGCCTCTGTGGAACAGGAAAACGATTGTATTCTCTCTGTGTCTGACACACATAGCGTTGTGTGTCATGCTGTGCTCCCTCACACACTTTTGCGGCCCCACACCTAACAGTATTTGAGGTGTTTGGAAAGAATGGTCAGTGTGGAGGAGAGGAAAATGTTTGTATACACATAGACATAAACCAGTTACATTACTGTACAGTAAATCACTAATTGGAGCCACATCAGGAAAATAACCGCGCATCCACGTTTCATTTACAGGAAATGACATCATACTTTGTGAGGTTAAGTGACACAGATTTACGGTATTGTTCTTAAACTTCAAGCTGTTGTCTGATGCTGCGTTTTTTGGAACGGTCAACAAGTAAAAATGGACTCCTGCTGATGGGAATAGTGGTGAATAATCTTTGACATCTCTCTCTGTCAGCCTAAGTGTGAACGAACTTGATTAACTTGATGCTTTTATTGTATATCGCAGTGGAAGGAATGATTATTGCGACGTAAAAGGGATCACTTGTGGTGAAAATCCCTCGGAGAATCATTAGGAAGATTTTTAGTATGTTGAAGCTTTGTTTTTTTGGGGGGGGTTTTACGGGCTGCAGCTTTACTGTTTGGTTCAGATTTACCACTTTTCATCAAGAGGAAGCTGTTTTCAGACGGAACCACTCTACCCAAATCAATGCTTATGTTGCTCAGCGCCTGCTAGATGGGACATATTGTGAGGTGAAAATATGTCAAAGTAATATTTATATATTTTGTCTCTCTGACTGCGTATGTCTTTCAAATTCAACCACATTGTTTGACTCAAAGTGAATCATTTTAAAGTAATTTTGTTGCTGTTGAGCTTTGCATTCAGTCCAACTTACCGATCTAGTTCTTCCTACACCACACAGGGTGCATCGCTGCCGCTGTTAGTAATTTGTCTAGTAGGCTCACAGTTGGTTGTGTATCTCCTGCCAGTGTTAAGCTGCTTAGCCTTTAGTAGCCTTTGGCTGGCCTCTCGAATATTCTTACACACACACACACACACACACACACACACACACACACACACACACACACACACACACACACACACACACACACACACACACACACACACACACACACACACACACACACACACACACACACACAGAGTGAGTGCGTCTGTCTTGTTTACCTACATTAATGCTATAAACACATTCTTATATTAGGAGATTGGGAGGGTGGAGACCAGGGAATTTGAGCCACAGGATGGGTGAGAAGAGTCCTATTGCACTGATAAATAAAGACAGAATCATACTTTGCATTGAGGCATTGAAGAGAAAAACCCTGTGAAAACATGACTTTGAGGATGTGGAGCGGATGGACTCCCACACCACTGTTGCCAATTCATTAGCTGTTGATTCATTCAATGAATGTTTTATTAGAGTTAATGGAAAGAGGTAGAGGATGAGGTATGAGGTGAGGCTGATGAGACGGCAAAAGAATAACTGGCAGCTAAATCTTTGTGACATGAGTCCTCTATACGACTGGTGTTTCAGCACCATTATAATAGTTTAATAGCATGTAAAGCCTCAGTATGATGGTGTTTTCCTGTTGAAGCTGTGCCACAGCAGAGTGCGATGAGGTTAACGTTCCGTTAAGACCTTCTGCCAATGAAAACCGTTGTGTTTTCATGCATACGCAGATGTAATATAATGTGCGTGTGTCGTAAGACGGATTTGGATGTGTGTATTTGCCTGTCCTTGTTGTGGATGCCTCGTCCCGTGGCTACATAAATGCAGGCAGATCAGGTATTTATTTGTTTGTGCCTCTGCACGTGCACACGTCTCTCCTCTCCTCCAATATTCATGTGTCCCTTTTGTCGGGGACAACAGACCGGGAGGAAGCAGCGCTGATGTTGCACCCGAGGCTTAGAAAGCCCGGATACCTGAAACCGGTTGATTCCAGTGGCTGATTGACGAGGAGGAAGAGGAAGGTGGAGGTGAAGGTGATAAATGTAGATGAAACCAAAGCGACACTTTGAGACGTGAGAGACCGTTAACTTTGGCCATGGAGGTTATTTTTTTCATCCCCGTTGGTCTGCCTTTGTGTTTATTTGTTGGTGACCAGAATATTTTAAAAGATCTTGTTGTTAAGAACCTTTTGATGACCTTTTGTAAAGAAGTGACCTATGGAATAGAGAAGAGGAGATTAGATTTTTGAGGCCGATGTGGATCAAGTTGCAGAGCCAGAATTAGTTTTTCTCTCACTTTAACGTTGTAAGATGGGGCGTTTCCCGACACGAGCATCAGCTGTTCAACAAAAATGATACCAACGTTAACCTTTTGTGTTAAGGTGTTAACAGAAAGTTATAAAGATATGTATGCAGATAATAAAACTGTGTATGCACTCTACAAGTGCCTTTATATTTATATTTCTTTTAATTAAATTAGTAAAGTAGTAGACGGTCTTGTTTCAGAGGATCCATTATTTTCCCCCAAATTAGACATTTTCCACCTTTATTTTGAATTTCTTTCTTTCAAACTAATCAAATGCCACGTTATGACCCTGAAAGCACATTTGGAGCACTTTGAGTTGTCGTCTTCATCTCGATATTCGAGATACTGATCTCCCGATGTTTGTGTTGCTTTTTTCCCAGAGGAGGAGCTGAGGAAGCTGCGGGAGGAGACCAATGTGGACTCCCTTCGGCAGGAGCTGGAGAGAGAGCGGAGCAAGAGGATAGACCTGGAGCAGAAGATGAGTGAGGTGCTCAAGTCCAGGTACGACGGACTGCATGACGGAGTGCATGACAGAGGATGACAGAGGATGACGGGAGATGAGGGACAAAATGTGTGAGATGGGAAGGTTTAATGAGAGGATGACAGGAAGTGGTGACACTGCCACTTGTACCATTGTAACTCCTCTCATTTCGGCTTCAGAGTGTATCACAGGTCGTGTGTGTGTGTGTGTGTGTGTGTGTGTGTGTGTGTGTGTGTGTGTGTGTGTGTGTGTGTGTGTGTGTGTGTGTGTGTGTGTGTGTGTGTGTGTGTGTGTGTGTGTGTGTGTGTGTGTGTGTGTGTGTGTGTGTGTGTGTGTGTGTGTGTGTGCATTTTGAGGGCAATGGAAAGAGAAAAAACAGAAGCGAGTCACACGCCAGTCTGTCAGCAGCTTCACACAGAGACACAGTGGCTATGCCTATGTCATAAAAAAAAAAAAAACCAGGCCATCCCATAAACTTAGGTTTGTATGTGCGTGTGTATGCGAGTGTGTGATCAGATGATGTTTATTTTCCTGCCAATGGGAAATTCCACCGATGCTCTTAAATTTATTATAAGCTCAGGAACACAGCCTTAAGAGTGTCAGAGACGTTTTGTAAGGGGGTGAACTAATGCACCACGTCCTAGTTTTCATCCGTTAATCTGCAGGAGATATGTAGGTTCTCTTTCCCTGCAGCTCCCATCAAAGTAGAAATGCAGTAAAGCTCGGTGGCTGAATTTAAAACACTCTGGTTTCTCTAGGAAGATGAATATTGGTGTGAATATAAAGTGATGGCACCTGAGATTTTTTGCTGATTTCCTTCCTCTTCTAATGTACCTGCAAGCTCATCACCTTTCAGTGACAGTGGCTTAGTTACACTGCATCTCAGAGTAAGGCTGTGAGATACAAACAAAATCTCACACCTATAGAGGTCACTTCATATCTAGATAACAGTACACATCAATTTAAAGCACATTTTCTCTCATTTCAATTGATAACTAGTTTATATCAAATGACCACATGCAAAGCTCTACTTCTTATTACATTTTGACTTGTATACGTGCAATAAAAGGTGCCTACTAAAATTAATAGTTTAAATATATACTAATATTTAGTGTCTTTCTTGTTATGAACCAAATCTTAAGTATGCCTGTAACAAAACACAGAATAAACATCAAGCCCCTCTTTTGTTACGAGCTCCTCAATTTGTCTGGGCTGATCAGAGTTCTGCTCCTGTTTGGAATGAACCCATTCTATAGTATGTTTATTCTCCTCCTCCATGTTTGTTTGTGTTACCTTAATGCAAATGATAAAGTATGCACAAATACAGACGGATAAAGAGCATGTAATGTAATCATAAATAGAAAATAGAAATTTGACTATGAAATATGAAAAAATAATCAAAAAAAAACCCATAAGGTCAAATGCATATTTTCTAATCATTATTTGACTGATCAGATTTTAATTTCTCAGATTGCACAAAATATACCACTATGATGTCAAGGCAGAGGGCCGTCCATCTAGTGAGGGGTCGTATAAATAACATGGACTGACTTGACTTGGTGTGCTATGTTCCAGGGACTGTGATAAATACAAATGATTGTGATTTAAATGTGATTTTAAAAAAAAAAGAAAGTTTTTTGCTCAGATTTTATGCTGCTGGTTGTTTGTTCTTTATTCTATGAACGTTTTCCTAAGATTGATAAGAAATTGCAATATGTCACCTTGCTTACAGTATCGGAATTATTGAAATGTAACTCTGTAGCATTAAATGCATCGTATCGCCAACACACACAGCCCTACTTACACATGACAAATGTTTCTCCCTCTCTTTCTCTCTTGCTCTCTCTCTCCCCCCCCACAGACTGGAGGACTCTCCGCCACAGCCTCCTCGAAAACAGCAGTCACCCTCAAACAATGGAACAGGTAAGACCCCCCACCCCCCCCCGGAGGAAGAGGGAGAGAGTGGGGAGGGGGGAGGACTAACAGGAAATGAGTAGGGAAGGAAGTCTTTGACATTCTCAGAGTGTGGGTGTAAATCAAACTGTGTGTGAGGGGGTAGGATGTGTGTGTTCATGGCTTATTATAGGACATATTGTATAGTGTGTAGTTTGTACTTGGTGATACAGAAATGCTCACATTGTGATTTCAAGGGGTTATTTAGTTGTTTCAGCAGCAAGCAGCACAGTAACAAACTATATTAATTAATTCATGTAGTCATTGCTGTAGAGCTGTAACACCAAAGTCAGTGCTATAACAATGTGTGTTTAGTTTAGTTTTTGTCATCGTTTGACTTCCAGTGTGTGGGTTTAGAGAACAAAGGGAGGGAGAGAAAGAGAGGCTAATTTTATAAAGTGGGTTACGATTGTGGATCACTTCATCTAGGACAGACATGCCTGGGCTCTAACCAGTGTTGGAGGCACAGGTGGATGTCTGCGTTTTTTCAGGTTGAATGAAATGCATATTTTCATAAGAAATCTGGAGCAGAAAAAACACACCACCATTAAAAAAAAAAGAAAAGGCTGCTGTTTTCAGATTCTGGTAGATTTTTTATCAGCTGTATCTATCTATTGTACGTTAATACAAACCCTAAAACACTATGTCATAAACTGCATTCTGTTTATGTCCACTTCCTGTTCTCTGTAGCAGAAAAACAGCAGAAGGAGGTCTGGAGTTCGCGGCTGCTGAAGTGGTTGTACGAGCGCTTTGGGGTTTACATAGAAGACTTCCGCTTCCAGCCAGAGGAAAGTACCGTGGAGGCCGAGGAACCGCTAAGTGCTAAAAGGTGGGTGAGAGAGCTGCAGCAGTGGAATAAAACATGAAGCGTCTGCCCTCAGGTATTGATTCTGTGGCTGTTCAAGGAGATGATGAGTCAGACAGCTAGACAGCAGCTGGGGAGCACTAAAGGTGTGAAGCCAAACAGCATTAGTTGTAGACTGTGTCATGCCAGTCAGGAGTTGTTAAAAAAAATCTATGTATCTACGAAAAACTGAGCTTGCAACATCTTTTTTTTTTTCTTCTTCTTCTGTGATTATATATTTTGATATGTGAAAATACAGTTGAATGCTATTCACGTACAGATGTGTATTGAGTCATAGTTCTCAACATTTTGGCTGCTTTAAAAGTCTATCCTCTTCTTACAAAACACACCTTGGTCCAGCCCTCTGCCACGCCTCCATTTTCAATTTCAGGTTTGAAACCAGCCTGGAGTAGTGGGGAGAGAACAGGTGCAGAGGTGTTAGAGAGAAACACACTTCTTTATTTACTTTACAAATGCATATGTGTGCTGCAGTTGTGTTATTTACACGTAATAACCCATTTCTAATGCTGTTAAAATGTATGTTTAATGGACGGTAAGGAAACCTTTCTGGTACATCAGTCATGGAAAATGAGAACCTTGCAAGTTTCTTTTTGTTTTTTTTTGTAACAAGCAACAAAAAGTTGAAGCATGATGTTTGAGTTGTTGATAATTTGTCTCTGACTATTGTGCATGGGCTCATGGTGATGTCAGTGCTGAGATGTTGTATTGTGCAGATCTAGAGTACAGCCGTTTGTTTTCTCTCCTCCTCCTTTGGCCTTCATGAGCGTGGAATGACTCACCAGTCTTTACAAAGACAGAGCCGAGCTGTGACCACCTCATCTCTCACATAAAGCAGCTTTTTTCACCCCTTTTGATTCTCTTTTTATTGAGATTAAAATCTCTATCTAACTTTTGATCAACACTTGTACTTTCTTTTAAACACAAATAATCTGAAAATTCAGCAGAGCAGAGATGGAATCTCTGCCCATCTATATGTCTATACCTGCCTCCATTTTTTACCCCTTTATACATATATATCTACATATAGATGTATAACTATGCATATCTATATCTACGATTATCTGTAAACCTGCACATATAACATTAATATATTTATTTATTATTTATATATCCTTCCTTCCTGTGTTTTAATCAGCCTTTTAAGATAGTAAGAATATAAATTAAGTTAAAATACAGTGCATTATTTTCCATATTCCATCACTTATTATTATTTTTTTTTACCTTGTACCTCCAGCTAACCTGTACCCTAACTCATACTCAAGTTGTTATCCACATTCTTCACTTCTCTTTCACCCCTGATATTCCAGTATTTGCCTCTTTCTCTCTTTTAAATAACCTACTGTATCATTTTGTTTTAACTTTCCCACTATATAATTTGAGATTAACCTGCCTGAGTCTGATTCAGATGCTAAAACTAAACGTTTGTAATAATCCCTGACTCTAACTCATATGATTTCTGTAGTTTGACCTTCACTTTTTTTGTGTTTTCCATGCAGGTTAACAGAAAATATGAGGCGACTCAGTAAGTATTCAAAGCACTTGCAAATTAAATGATCTATGCAAGCACCGTTAAAACACAAACATTTCTGTCCGTACATAATTCATCTTTAGAGACGTTTGCAGCTCAGATGCTACTTATTGTGAAAGAACTTTTCTTCATTAGGTTTAGTTTCTTAAAGCCTATGCTCATTTAGCTAGTCTGTTTTCTCTCATTCAGTAAATGACTGTACAGCTTATCTCTAGCATGCACACACATGTCCACCTCCCATCCTGACCATCGACATCGCAGACAAGCCCAGTACTGATAGAGGGTAGGGAGATGTAAACAGGTCAGTGAGATATTAGTAAGGTTTGCGTGTAAGTACCCAACACATTTAGCACAAAGGTTATGGTTATCTTTTTAATGTGAGAAGTTATAGACGCCCTTTTCAGAAAGGCTGTTGTGATGTTGACACTTTGCATTGCTCATCTTAAATTCTCCTTCATGCGTCAAGCTGGAGTAAATACTTCATCTTCAGACATCATTAGTCTCCTGAGATTTCCTTTTGCAGCTCACACCTATGACTATGGATGTTCCATGAGTTCGAGTACCCCTAGCTTCATGGAACATGATTTTTTCATGAAATACTTTGAAATACTTATAGAAAGAAAAAAGACCAAAAATGCTGTTATGATTTTGTCCCAAACCACGCTGAATATATGCCTTGTTTTTCAGAGCGAGGAGCCAGACCTGTCACCAACTTCTTAAGGAACCTCTCCGCCTTATCTAATTGGCACTCTGTCTACACCTCAGCTATTGCCTTCATTGTGAGTTTGCACTATTTCTTTTTTATTTTTCAACACATTTATCTGCTGTTATTGTCTTAATACAGTTTTACTGTGACATATAGGCCTGACAGAATATCTCTCCAAGCTATGCTGATGAATTTCCAATCTTTAACAGACAATCTATGAATTGACTAATGAGCCCATTTGTTGGTACATGACAGTGAAATGATTGGCAAAGTCATTTCCTGCTCCCCAATGACAGATTACTGCTTCTGTAGTGCTTCTGCCAAGGACCACAGAGGTCAGATCATCTTCATTAGTGTCGGTGATTAAGCTAAATCATCTTCAGCCCACTGATTGTAGCCATACACACCAAGGCCATGTCAGTATCTTACGGTGATCCTGCTCCAGTTGTAACAGGTCTCTGTAATCACATTTTCTAACAGCATTATAATGTCCGAATGAAATGCTTCATGTCAGTGTCTTACATTAAACAGACAAGAGGTCTGTCACATAAAGATAGGTTGTAGTGTGAGATATACCACTATGTTGTAGAAATGACACCTTAAGGAATGCTAAAATATTTGAATGAATCTGACCTCAAACCTGTGAAGCATTGAAGTGAATACACATTCATGTGTAAACTAATTGCCTCGATCACTAATTGACATTTTGAACTGTCTTACGTCTGCAGATCTACATGAACGCTGCTTGGCACGGCTGGGCCATTCCCATGTTACTCTTCCTGGCTATCCTTCGCTTGTCCTTAAATTACCTCATCGCCAGGTAGAAACATCTCTCCTCAGTGTGTAGTTCAATATAAGTTTGCGTGAGAATGTTTACCGTGCGCTTTGTGTAATGAACCATATTAAACTTCACTGCTGAGGCTACAGCTGCACACTGTGGACCTTCCACATAAATATATGGATCTACTAGAGTAAATGTACATGTGGTAGTAATAATGGGCAGACTTTTAAAACATGCACGCATGCTGTATTTATGATCATTATAATTGTTGACTAATTAGCAAACTAGTTAGCCCCTGTTTGTTCCCACATATGCTTTATTTCCAAGGTTAAAGAGTAGTTTGGTGGCCTGATTTCATGCAAACGAAACAACTAATAATGTAGGTGATTCACATCTTTTCCGGTTTTCCAGAGGTTGGAGGATCCAGTGGAGCATCGTGCCTGAGGTCTCTGAGCCCATGGTGAGACGACTTCTCTCTTCCTGTTTCACTGCATCTTGTTTCTGCGCTTCAGAGGAAAACATTTGCGTCGATGGAGGTAAAAAATTTAGAACCAATAACTTTTCTCTCTGTGTAATTTAGGAGCCTCCAAAGGAAGACCTGACCGTATCTGAGAAGTTCCAGCTTGTACTTGATGTTGCACAAAAAGCACAGGTACAGCACAGCTCATGTCTTCTCTAAAATCAGTATTCACACAGAATGAAAGCGGTGCTTGTTCTTAGTGCTAAACTCTACTTACAGAACCTGTTTGGTAAGATGGCGGATGTTTTGGAGAAGATAAAGAAGTGAGTAAAAAATAATTTTTCACTAAATGGTGTATAATGTTACTTGGATAAAGAATTATTGTCTTATTTTCTTTCTTTTCTCCCTGTTCTGTGTGTTCGTTTATCCGTCAGCCTGTTCATGTGGGTGCAGCCGGAGAGCACCCGGAAGCTTTACATCTGCCTGTGGGTGGCGTTCATCAGCTCTTGCGTCCTACCATACAAACTAATGGGCTTCATGATCGGTAGGAGACATACGCAATCACAGACAGAGCTCCTTTATCCCTCTGTCGTGCAGAATGACCTGCATTGACCCTGGGAAGAATGAAAATGCACAAACGCATGCATTCATACAGTGCTTGTGTAATTGTTCTCCATCACCCGGTGAGGGGCAGCTGCAGGCTATTGGCATGCATATTTCATAGTATTAGTTACTCCTATTTCTTGACCACACAGTGTCACCAAAGTCCATGGGTCATATTTTTGAAAGATACTTAGAGCAAAAATAGTTGTGCACACAATGACTCTATTCATTCAGTAAATACAGTCGTTCTCATATGAGCACTAAATGCATTTCTAAATACTGCAGTGATAGATAAACACTGTGAAAGAATTTGAATGATAAGAAGGAGACAAAAGAAAAGTGAAATGAAAAGTGGAAGTGAGATTTTTCCATGACCGGATAAGGAGGAAGTGACACGATTTTGATAACTGCTTCTTCCATGACGGCTTTCTCATCCTTTACTTTATTCTGCTTTTGAATTCTTCGTTCCTCCAGGCCTGTACGCTGGTATCAAATTCTTCATCATAGACTTCCTGTTTAAGAGCTGTCCAAAGCTGCGGGACAAATACGACACACCCCACATCGTGTGGAACACCCTTCCCACAGACCCTCAGCTCAAAGAGAGGATCAACGCCACTGTGTCCCGACGGGTAAGGCACAAACATACAGACACACATCTTCACCTCATTGCCTCCTCTCATTGGTCCTTGCTTTCTTAAACTGAGCATAAATTGAGTCGCACGTGGAAGCTAATCTAATCTCTCCGAATAGCATCTGTAAAGACATCTTTTGATAGTTCGAGACCATCCTAATCGTATTCTTTCATGTAGACAAAAATGCACCCTCTGAAGTGTCAGTTTACCTCCCCCACCACTCACCCCTCTGTGGCAGGGCAAGGATAAAAGAGATCAATGATGTCTCAAAATATCATCCCTCCTGTCAATAACACATTAGAAGTCAGCTACTCACTGCCATGATGTCCCTGGAACACCACAAAGTCAATGTGTCTTCTCCCATGTGAAGGATTGAGTGTGTGAGAATGTGTGTGTGTGTGTGTGTGTGTGTGTGTGTGTGTGTGTGTGTGTGTGTGTGTGTGTGTGTGTGTGTGTGTGTGTGTGTGTGTGTGTGTGTGTGTGTGTGTGCCTTTGCTGTGTCACAGGTGTGCTCTGTTGTTTCTCTCTCAGCTCTCTGCCGTTGAGAAGGTAGGGACTCTGGTGTGTCTCCCTTTGGTTACCGTACTGCGCCTGACTGTGCCGCAACCTCACCTCATAGTGTGTGTGTGTGTGTGTGTGTGTGTGTGTGTGTGTGTGTGTGTGTGTGTGTGTGTGTGTGTGTGTGTGTGTGTGTGTGTGTGTGTGTGTGTGTGTGTGTGTGTGTGTGTGTGTGTGTGTGTGTGTAACTGGACGTTAGTAGAGAGAATGGATCAAAATGTCATTTGTAATTTCAGAATAGTTTTTTTTTTAATCGTTGGTAAATGCATAACACAGAATAATTTCAACCAAGCTAAATAACAGTTTCCAGACTGTTGACATTTTTTGATCCATTGACAGATGCTCTGTGAGAAGTAGCTGTAGCATAGAGGAGCCCCATCACCAGTGTAATCTAGTGTTAGCACATTAGATCCTCCCTCATCTCCATTAACTGTTGTAATTTACTGTATTTTTAAATGTCAGCCGAAACAAGAATATCAGGATGCATTTTTAGTCTTTAGCCAAAAACTAACAAGCATTTTTGGCCTCCAAACTCTTATGTATGTTGAGTGAATGATGGCCTCTCTCGCTGCTTTGCACGTCACAAGTGAGCCTGCTGCAAACAAGTGCACATGCAGCACGAGAAGCACATAATGCAGTACTGAAAGTTGAGCTGCGTCATTTGTGGCCACTTTCCTCTGTAGCTCTGGGAAAACATAGTTCTACTGGATGGTACCACTGAATGTGTTAAAATGCTTGATTTTTAAATATGTCTGCCTGTCCTTCCTCCTGTTCCTCATCATCACGTCACCTTTTCCTCCTAACCACCTCCCTCCTCTTCCATACGCCCCTTTTTTGTCTCTTTCACGGGGATTTGTCTTTGACTTCCTGTCGTCCCATTTTTTCCCTCTCCCTCCTTCCTTCCCCGCCCTCCTCCATCTCTCCTCAGGTTCAACCAGTGGTGTCTCGGAGCAGCCTCGCCACCATCCCATGCGGGGTGAGCCGAGAAGAGGAGCCGGGTCGCTCCCACAGCACCAAGAAGGGAGCCTTTCACGAGATCTTCAACCTGCAGGAGTCGGAGCGCCCTCTGGCGGGTGAGAGGAGTTACTGCAGCATAAGCAACACGTACCTGTTGTTATTTTCACCGACTGTGAAAAATATCCACAATTCTGTGTTGCATTTAGTATCATTCATAATAATAATTTTAATGTTTTCTGTCCTGTGTGTTTTCAGTCTGTGAGAATGGCTGGAGGTGCTGCCTCATAAACAGAGACAGGAAGATGCCCACAGACTACATCAGGAATGGAGTGCTCTACGTCACAGAGAAGTAAGTAGGACATCCTTCTCTCAGGAGAACATCTTTTATCATTAAGTCTCTAAACACACAAGAGAAAACGAAGCCACTCTTAAAGGCGAAGCAGAGAGGAAGGAGCAGGCAACAATTCAGACCAGTGGGTTTGCGGCTTTAAGTACTTGGACTGGTGATTTACTGAGAACTACATCTCCTTTCCTTCCTGTCTCTGTGTCAGTCAGTCAACAGTGGATCAAGTAGGACAGCCCTGCTCCAGAGAGCATCTCTGATCTATAAATGTCTCCACCTCTCAGGATATGTAACTGACAAGAAGTGCATTCAGTTTGTCATCCGTTTTGCCCGCCTGCATGTTTTTCCTCCAAACCCCTCTCAGGAAGCTGTTTTCTCTCTTCCTCTCTGACAGCTACTTGTGTTTTGAGAGCTCCAGCTCCAGATCCAGCTCCTCCAAGAAAAATAAAGTTATCAAGCTGGTGGACATCACTGACATCCAGAAGGTAACCACCCTAAAACATGAACTGTGTGAATATGGGACAAAAAAAAACTTAAAAAAGAAAAGATAATGGAAAGAAAACCAATGATAATTCTCTTGTGCTTCTGAACCCTGCAGTATAAAGTTCTGTCAGTCCTACCAGGAAGTGGGATGGGCATCTCTATAGCCACTCCATCCACTCAGAAGGTATAGTATGGAGAGACTGGCGTTTTTTCTAGACTAGTGGGACATGCACTGGCAGCGAAGGATAGTGTGATGAACTTAAAAATTAAAGTACCAGATCTGGTCATCCAGAATATTTAGATTTATACGACTCAGAGAAAATTCAGTACTGTGAGATAACAAATAATAATAACAGACTTGAACTAAGATCAAATTGTAGCTGAAACTTTAATGATTCTGACTCTGGGATCACTAAAGTATCCATGCATGCACCCATGCATGCACCCATGCATGCACCCATGCATGCACCCATGCATGCACCCATGCATGCACCCATGCATGCACCCATGCATGCACCCATGCATGCACCCATCCATGCACCCATCCATGCACCCATCCATGGATCCATCCATGCATCCATCCATGCATCCATCCATGCATCCATCCATGCATCCATCCATGCATCCATCCATGCATTCATCCATTCATCCATGCATCCATGCATCCGATTCGGGAGCTACATTCAGAGGAAAACCATCAATAGTGAAATATTGTTGTTCTTTAATAACTATCAAAACTAATAATGATACCAATGTGATTCCAAAATTTGAGGGTAGGTTTTCACGGTCCAGGAGTCACATTATAAGGGTCAAACTATCGTGGGACTATTGCTTTTAGGTGTAATGACATAACGGGGAAACGCTCTCACACTGTCTAGGTCACTTTAAGAAGATAGCAACATAATCTGTGCTGTTTAGGGTTGCAAAGGTTTTTTCAACGAGTGTATTCCAGATTAGAATCCTTCATAGGCAGTGGCTGTATCACAGCTAAAACAGTATATGAGATAATGCAGTAATGGATACTATATAATGTGTTTTATTGTGTTGTAGATGAACCAGGCAAAGCTGCATATATCAGCAGACATAAATAAGAACCCTTGAAATTTTGACAACTTCCATAGCTTGACCGTCTGATCAGTACACTCATTTTTGTGTAGTACATTATTTCATATTCTTGGTAGAATGTGTAGTGATGCTGAACAGACTATGATGCATTAATCCTTCCTATTATTCCTCACTGTCATAGTCTTTTTGCTTTGTGATTTTGACTCATTGCTACTTCATTGCATAAAATCTTGTGAACTCTGCGGCTATGACATGTAAATATGTAGAAAACAATGACCCAGCATGTCTGTTTCCTCCAGCCATTGGTGTTTGGTGCCATGATCCACAGAGACGAGGCGTTCGAGGCCATCTTTACCCAGTACATGAAGATCATGACCACCACCAAACCCCCGGCCAGCGCTGAGCTCTAGACTGCCTGCATCCCAGCAGCACATCTCCATAGCAGGGTCTGGAGAGAGAGAGGGCCTCCTGAGATTCAACTGGGCTGAAAGATACTTCAAAAGAAAAGAAAAGAAAAAAGTAACACACTCCTCTACTCTGCTCCTCCTCCTGTGATGAGCATCAGCCAGCTGCGATTGTTTGGGCCACTTTGGAGGGGGTGTGTGGGTGACGTCACACTTTTTCTGGGTGTTGGATAATGAACCAAATCCAATAACTAGTTCTGGAAGGAGTGAGGATCTGTGTTTTTTATCAATCAGCAGACTGCTGGTGAGGGGGCTGGTTCTCCTCTCCTATCTGACTGATCAACCGACTTGTTTCTGTGTTTGCATGTGTGTCTGTGTGTGTGTGTCTGTGTGTGTGTGTGTCTGTGTGTGTGTGTGTGTGTGTGTGTGTGTGTGTGTGTGTTTTGGGGGCAAAATGAAGCTCTTAAAATGTGTCAAGTGGCTCTTTTTTTTCCCTCTCTTTTCTTTAACTTTCAGTCCGTGGAGTGACTTCTACCGTGGTTGGGAAAGTTCAAGAAGTGCTCAAACTGGCTGTAAAATGAATATCATAAAGCAGCTAGATAATCAAAAGGTTCTTTCAACTGCCAGACATCTGTAGGGATAAATCCGTACGCGTTAGTTTTATAAGTCAGTACAAAAACAACCATTCATGTTGAAGTATTTTGACATTCGTGCCTCGTGGCATAGCCCAAAAAAAGAATTATACTGTGAGTGTGGTCAGTGATTGTTTTTTTGTTTGTTTTTTAATTAATGTTTATTAGCTGTGAAAATGTCGGCTCACTATTTGACTGACACGGAGCCTTTCTGTTAGTTTACATCGCTGCTACTCTGCTTTTTTCCTGCTTCTTTCTAAACACACAGTTCGGCAGCGACTGTGTTTTAGTCGTCTGTCCACCTAACAAACAGGAAACGTTGCTCCCACGTTGTTTATAAGTGTGCGTATATGAAACGTGTAGTGATTTTTTTTTCGTGAATGCC
Source organism: Chaunax sp. Z400 (assembly GCA_037577475.1). Lineage (NCBI taxonomy): Eukaryota > Metazoa > Chordata > Actinopteri > Lophiiformes > Chaunacidae > Chaunax > Chaunax sp. Z400. Next base: position 10,290,594 of record CM075204.1, read on the forward strand.
TTTCTTTTGATAAATGTCTTTGTAACATGCAGCCTTTGGGATGTGTAAGCGGCGGTCCTGGAGCTGCTGATTCTTATGAGACGAGAGCACAACCACTATTAGATGGCGCGAACACTGACTGCCATCTGGAGCTGTGTCACAGTAGTTTCTCTTTTCATAGCACAATCTGTACATAAATAGAAAGAATTCCTTTTTTTTTCCCCTCCCCCATCAGCGCTTTTCTCTGTGCACTTTATTAGGACATTAACTGGAATTCCTGCCCTTTTATGTTGCAGTGAACGCGTCTCAAGTGCTCACTGCTTCTGGTGGAATCCATTGTCAGTGTTAGCGAGTAGCTGCAGGTTATGTCCTATGGTATTTGTCTTCTGACTGACCACTAACAGCCAGCACAGGTCACATTCTGCTGGTCTCAGTGCAGCAACAATGCAATCCGAGCACATAGTAGAGTAAACCAGATAATCTGCCACAGCCGGCCAGACAACCGTCATACTGACCATAAAAGATGGAGGCACTATGACGTGTAAACGACTACTCTCACCTCATGGAGCCTCACTCATGAAGGTGTAACCGTATTTCATCATTTCATTTAAAAAGTGAAAAAAAACCAACTTGATTTTTTGTTTTGAGCTACACTAGAACGGCAGGACTAATTGGTTCCCTCTTTGTTTGCTTCTTTATTTCATCACTTTAAAGCCACAGTGAGCAGACATGTGCCACGTGGTTGCTTTTCCCCACTTGTTCCAGAAGACTAATATTGGCGTATTTTAAACACGATGGTCTATGAAGTGTGTGGATGATAGTCTGAACAGAATATTTCAGTGTCACTTTATTGTAAGACACCATTTTGCAAGAATAAGCCGGTCTTTATTCTTGCAAAACGGGTTGAGATGTAGAATGTGATGCCAAACTACACGAGACACTTTTTTTGGTGAGATGAATGGAGGTAGCATACAGGACTGGCAGTCCTAATTTCTCCTCAGACAGTTGAATAACTATTCCATTCTTCCAACTCCTGTTCACTGCAGGCCCCGCACTATGAGGTAAACTTGACGCTTGAATATTGCTTATTCTGGACAGTGAAGTAAAAACAACCCTGAGTCACTCTTTGGGTCACTGTTTCCCTAAGAAAACCAGAGGATTATTGATCCTCCCTTCAAACTAAACATGTGAAAGTCTGTATATTCTCTTGAGAATCATCTGAGCTGGATATGAAATTGCCAGAGAGGCAATGGACCAGATCAGCGAAGCACACTCTTAAGTTCAAACTAATCAAGGATGGATATTTTTTTCTTTGACACCACTTTGTATGATTTGGCCTTTAGGCTGCCTTTTCTATTTTTTATTTAAGAAGTAATGGATTATTAGAGCAGGTGAAATCGGTAATTAACACTGGTCTAGTCTTAAAAACTGTAACCTGAAGCCTTTTGTGTTCTGTGAACTCTGAAAAACCAGCTCTCCGAGGGTCTGGGAGACCCCAACATGGCTGCACTCAGATAAAGCACAGAATGTATCACGTTCAAAATGTCTAGTTTTATTTTTCTTTTGCCAAATCTTTAATTTTCTGTCTGCCATATTCTGCCTATGCTCTTGTTTACAGAAGGTTGTAAAAAAAATGTTTTTGTCATCAACCCAGTTTGAATTCCTTTGACCTTGGAGTTATGATGACTGGACTGTTTTTGAATTATTGTCTCAGCTCTTATTGGCTCTGCTGCGCTCACATGGCTATTTCTGCTCGACGTTAAACCAATAGGAAATCATAGTGACAACAAGCGCAGTATTTAAACCTCTTACCACATGTAAATGGTCGTGTCCAACATCGCAGTATGGTGTCATGTAATCTGCTGTAACTCACTGGCTTCACACAGAGCAGAGATGGCCATACTGGACTGAAATGGCAACATCAGTGTTTTTGTCACTTTGTCTTTTGTAACTTGATGCACCTTTTTTTCCCTTCTTCTTTTTTTTTGTTGAAGAATGTAGATGAATAAGGCAGAAATAAAACTAAAAAAAATTGAATCACATTTTTGAAAATGAAATAAAATATGTGCACTCATCATCATCGGTGGAAGACACTTTGGACAAAAAGCATCGCGCAAATGTCAAAGGAATGGAGTGACATTGTTACTGAGAGTTAGATGAGAAGTTTGATACCACTAAATTGAAATAAATGTGTATTTTATTTGTATTTTATAAATGCTAAATATAAAGTTAATGCCAGCAGCCGCTTAGCTTAGCTCAAAGTGTACCTTTGGACAGAGCCAGGTTAGCGGTTTCCAGTCTCTATGCTAGTCTTTATGTAGATATCCTCTATACAGTTGGAAATTATGAATCACTTTTCTGATTGGCTGTCACTCTGTGGTTTGTGCCCCCTTGCGTTACTGTTTAAATGCACTCCAGTGTGCTATTAGAAATCATGTTTGTATCATATCATTGTTTAAGCTTATAAACAACACAAATTGCCACACCTTAGTCAACTTAAATTGTTCTCAGCCAAAAAATACTTAAAAAAAGTAATGCATCCCACTACGAAGTTGTAATCTGTACCGTCTGAAGCCTTCAGCATGCTGGTCATACAGGCTGCTGCCCATGGAATCACCCGTTTAGTCAACCTGTGACATTTAACCCGTAATAGCCCAGGGATTATGGGAAATGGTGTTAATTCAGGATCATAAAGAGGAAATGTAAAACATTAATTATATCAAATTATAAAATATTACCATCCTTATCCAATTCATCAAAAAACAAACAAACAAACAAGAAAACTCCATCGACGGGTGTTATCAACCGTCTCATCTATTCTCGACAAAATGTTGAAACATTCCTTTAATGTTTGAGCTGCTCGTAATGACAGCCATACTGTGTGTCTCCCTACATATGATCCAGACTAGTTGGAGGATTTAACTGCTGTCACAAGTGACGGGGACCTGCTCACAAACAGTGGTGTTGTCCTGTCCGCTCCGTTTAAGCTGCTGTCCTCTCGCTGTTGTATTAAATGCGTAGTTCTTCTGACTGTGTAAATGTTAATTTAGGGTTTTCCCCACTCGTGAGTTTATGACATCATTTGTTCCAGGGCTCCTGTCTCCATGTGGAGAATTTACAAATTCATTGTCTCCAGGCTGCAAACAGCCTTAATGTGACATTATGACTGAACATATAAAGACGTTAAATGATAAAAAAAACAGCACTGGTAAGACAGTCGGTGAATGAACTGGTTGCACAGAACGCAGTAATCATTGATTCGCTCGTCTGCTGTGCAGCTATTCCATAGCAAATTAAGGCCCACGTGTAACTGAGCATCACTGCAGTCATTTAACGAGTATTTAATTTGTTCTCTATTACTGTCGCTGTAATCATTTTTTTTTTTTCCATTTTTGTCAAAGAGGAATTTGTATACAAATGATTGAAATATACAGTGAAGAAAACAAAAAGCAGAGTTTTTAAGAGACATGTCTATTGTAAAGGATAATGTGATGTACATTTTTTTTAATTTAAGTAAATGAATTTAAAGTATTTTGATCTTGCCTCTGCTTTTTTTTTTTATGGCTATGGTCTAAGTCCCCGACAACTACTTGGTGGTTAAAAAGGTGGTATTCGGCCCCACGCTGCAGTACCTCGACATGGCCACATGAGGTCACTATGAGACCATGTATGGAGGCCAGTGTCAAGGTTGGCTGCTCAAGGATAGTTTTCTTTATTTTATTCCCTGTGTCAGAATAAGGAAGTGGATGTTTTGACATTTTACAACACAATCTGACATTTTCTATGGTGATTGGACGGTCAAATAGTCAATGAGGTGAATGAAGACGTGTTTTCACTCCTGGAAGGTCAGACAATTAAAAGCTATTTGTTAATAGAGAGAGACCCAGTTTTTTTTCCTCACAATTAAACATGTAAATATATGTAGCACATATTTGCCAATGTACATCTCAGGTGTTTGTAAGAGGGGAAATAGACCAACTAAAAGTCTAAAAATATATAGGCTGATACCATTTTCCTCCTTTTCCCCCCCTTTTTTAATCTTTTATTTAAGTGTCTGAGGGACTCCATCAGTCACGCCTCTTAAATAACAAATGTAACTGTTAAAATGCAATTGAGGACTTGATGTGGACACATGAACCATTTCCCCACAACCCATTGAAGTTCTAGCACAATTTGGCCTAAATAGCACAGCAGCTCCAATTTCAGATAATGGCTGATGGGTTCTCTCTTTGTGCCACGTATAGCCATGAAGTCCATATACCCAATTCAATTGGAGAAAAAGTCCTTGAGCCCTGATAGGTAAAGTGTCACACGCTAGTATTTCTTTTCAGGTCTGCCTGATTCTATACACAGAGAAAGCATAGAAGTTTATGATAAAATATTAGATAACTTCAGAGTATTTTTCATGAAATACTGCGAGTGTTATTAGATATAAACTTTAGGTATAACTACAGAGAAGGAATTCATGCAATACATGTTGTATATAAAGAACAGGGAATACAAATCACAGAGTATACAGAGTACAATACATCTAGATTATAAAATATATGTGAAGAATGAGTCACCAAGCGACACCTGTGCCATATAAGCTCCTCTCCACCACTTTGCATTTCCACCTAGAGGTTTTGATGTGTAAAAGTACAGATATATGTAGAGTATTGAGCAATGATCCATGAAGGTGCCCTGAAGGAGCACCGATCCAAAACTGACATCCGCATGAGACGACAGCCAGGAGGAAGAGAGGAGGTCTCCAGGTGACTGGTGCAGCAAAGAGGAGCCTCAAGTCAGAGGAATGCAGGATTTATGGGAATTCCACGGACAAGGAACATCACAATTTCCTATGTAAAAGTGAGTACGTGGAGTTTGGTGACTTAAATCCAAATTTAGTTTGAGCAGATGTTCAAACAAGACTGCTGGGGCAGAAGCTGGCAATATGAACTTTATTCTATTTCTATAAAATTATCCAAAAAGGACAATCTATAAAAGATAATCTTACTATCTCAAAATAACGACTTACTATCTCAAAAAAATATGAGGATATGAGAAGTCTGCAGGTATTGTTGTGCTTTCTAAAGGCTAATTAGATGTGAGGTCACTAAGTCTTAAGTCATTATTTTGAGATACTGTGGATCTTCTGTTTTGTGCCTTTTCATTACATTGATGGAAATCGGCTTCCATACACACACAGAGTTCTGAGCAAAAAGAAAAAAACAAAAAAATACCGTAAAGCAACATTGCTACCCATTACACCACTGGTCTGTTACATCAGCGCCTGTGAGGAGCTTCTGCTGACTTGCAGTGCCTTCACATTGTGGATAATCATTTTCGAAAAGACTTTGTATTATGAATAATAAAACAATAACACATATAAAACAAACAGACATTTACTGTAAAAATTAAAAGAAAGTTATTTTCTGTAAAATTAGTCTATATATGTATGGAAAAGATTCTTTAGAGGTTTAGAGGTTAGAGAACGAGAAGTTTATCTCAACAAATTAAAAAAAAACAACAAAACTTCTAACTTTTAGCTGCAGGAATTTAAGTACAACCTTCATACAGCAAGAGTTATTACAGAGCTTCGAACATAAACTGACCTCTGCCTCTATGTGTGTGTGTGTGCTGCAGAGGAGAGGACATGCATTTGGCTGCCTGATCATCAGTCAATGGTTAAATGTTGAAATGAAGCTCCCCCTAAAGGATAGCAGACCATTCTGGCCATAGCTCTCCCCGCTATCAGCTGTCAGCACCCAGCATAATGACTCTCACACACACACACACACACACACACACACACACACACACACACACACACACACACACACACACACACACACACACACACACACACACACACACACACACACACACAGACTCTTAGCATGATACATCTGCTTGTCTTATGAAAGCAGTCATTAGGGATGATAACGATAATTATTATAAAATGTGTGCAAATAAAAGCAGGGTCATACGGTGTAAAAAACAACAACACAATACCATAAAAGGATTTCCTTCTGGACAACACAATTCAACAACATAAATATGCAGCAGAATTAGCTGTCTGGCCTCCTCTTCTTAATGTGATTTTCATCTCTCTCCCTCACACACCACCAGACATCGGCTGCTAAATTTGACCTGGATCAGAACACCAATCAACGTTTATTGAGCACGCGGCTCAATAACGCTCCTGTAATCGGATTCTCACCCACAACAGCTCCGAGGAGCAGCAGCAGCAGCAGCAGCAACTCTCTGTCTTTTACAGGTGATGTCTTTAATGCAGATCTGGTGTCAGCTTTACCCTCCCTGTGAACCTTTTGCCTTTTTCCCCACATTGAAGACTACAAAGCTGCGCCGAGAGGCGAGCCCACGCTGAGAGGAAGCAGCTATTTCTGTCTGCAGGGCCACATTGTCTCCTAATTCGCACAACACCACACACTGATTTTACTGCAGCCGAACGAGGCTTTTCCAACTCTGTAGGGCTTTAAAGAGAGCCTGAGAGACAAACACAGCAGCAACAGGAAAACTATTAAAGTGTCTGGCTGTTGATAATGGCTGATGGAAGCATTGTCTGAAGCTACGGGTAATTACAAATTCGTCAGCCTCTCTTTCTCAGGCACAGGGCTGTAGCAACAAATTGCAGGTGTATCCTAACTAATACACCTGTCAAACTTTCTGCTCATGCCTGACATAAATGCATTTTAACGGTGGCTGATTTATCCTTTGGATTTCTTTGTCGTGTTTGAAACAGAGACTCTTTAATTTCTGGGCATACGCGGTACAATTTGAACCCGTTTTTGACCCGATTTTTGAGTCGCACGACTCATTTTCAGAGTCGACCTGAGTTTCAGCCTCGTCTTTGTATATCGTGAAGTGTACAGGGGGGGAGTGAGGAGCACTCATAAGCCCCATTTCCACTGCAGAGTACTCACCTTTCCCCACTGTGGGACTAATAAAGGAATATCTTATCTTTCTTGCGTTTCCGTTCGGTAAAAAGTACCTGGTACTAGTTTTTTTAGTTCCTCCTCCATTGCAGTTCCAAGCGAACCGAGCAGGTACTAAAAGGTCAAACATTACATTACAATGCCCAGCATGCATGGAGTGTCCTTTACAGCACAAATCAATGGCCGCCACACTCAAACAGCCAAGCTACTTCAGCGACCATAACTTTTTTTTTATTGCGGCCGCTATATTGAGGAGGCGCAGACGCTCCTGTCTCATACAGCTGATGAGAGGATCATGAGAGGTGGACGCGAGGTGTGTGTCACATTGAACACTATGCCAAGGCAGTTTTGTGCGGCGTCCATCTACCCTGAGGAGGTCCCTTAATGGAAAACGACATGCAGAAAAGGACCAGATACCAAGGCGAGTCGAGTCGAGCCGCTACTACTTTGTGGAAACTGGGTCTGAGCTTCTGGTCTGCTATATCGTCAGGCTCTCACACAGTTGAAGCAGAGCTACGAGTTGATTCCTCAAACTCTGCGCCTTTTATTCAAACTGTGACAACACAAAGTGGCAAACATGGCAACAATGTGCAGTTTATGCTGCTCAATTCTCCCAAGCCATCTGTGAGTACAGACACACACCGCCTCTTTTTTTTAAAAAGACCTTTCAGTACACATCATTACACATATGATCAAGGCTGCATGTTCCTGCCTTGTATGCCGAGTAAACCCTCCACCAGCAAACACACTTCAACTTTGTGTTTGGTAAACAAGCTTCTGCCTGCTTTCGATTGAATCTCTCTTGACAATTGTGAATAGCCGGACCGCTCCACAAGGGCCGATGGCTACTTGTCCTTGTTAGCCTGGTATGCTACATTTTTTCAGCTTATATAAGAGCAGATAAACATAACTGAATCCATCCTTCACACTTTCGCTCTCTTATTTTTCTGGTTTGGAAAAGTTTCTTTGCTTCGATGTGGAGAAAATCCAAAGCGTGGCAGACCTGCTTCATGGATGCTAAGCAAAGATTGGAGTGTTGCCCTTTGGGGAGGGTCAATACCTCTAAAAATCTACTAAACTCAAACTAAATGAACTCTTTGCATAATGTCAGGCATAAAATTCTAGTGAATCCTGGTTGAGAAATAATTGTACTAAGTCTAAAAAATGTGTTATTAAATGGTAAAATAACTCAGTTTGCTAAAACAACGTTTCCCCCCCCAAAAAGTCACCCTAGAAAATAATAAACCCGACCCCTTCTTTCCTCCTAATCATTTTCATACAGTCCCTCACAACAGAAACACTAACATTTGCTTCTTAAAATGAACTACAATGATAGACCAACCTAAATATGTGAAATAAATATCTTATGTGACAGTAGAACATGTCATGATGTATTAAAATATGCAATAGGTGGAACCATAATAAATGTGAGGCAATTCAGCTGCTTAATGTCCATAACCCATATCTCTGTGATGTATTGAATATGAGCAGTTAATGTTAATGAGGTCATTAATTAAACAAATTCACATTCATTAGAGAATAATTCTGCGTCAGCACTTTCCTCCACATAATGGCCAGTATGAAGGGAGCTCTGCATCTTAACTTATTAAGGAGTTAGAGAGGCCTCCAGAAAATCATTTTTCTCCTCATTAATATCTGAATGTACCCAGCGAGGTGTTTCATAGTCTAATCAGACCATCGCCTCTGTGGAACACAAAGGTATTAATCTTATGTACTGTTCCAGACATACTGAAGAAGCAGAAGAACATGCGCTTATGTATGACAGGAATGCAAAAGATAAATGTTGTGTCACCTTCAGCAGAAAATCAACCCTTTACGGGGAATTGGAACTTCCAGGAGTCACTTTCAGAGTATTTTTTTTGCATGTCCATTATATTAAAAGGATTTTTATCCTCACTGCCTGCAGCATTGGGATGTTAAAGTCACTCAGGGGTCGGCGGGGAGTTTTGACGTACAGCGGTGTTCGCTGGGTTTATAGGAATATTTGATATGCCGGTGCCAATTAGGTCCAAAACCTTCACCTCTCTCGCTCTCTCTCTTTCACACACACACACACACACACACACATAAACACTGACGACCTTCCGGAGGCCTCCAGCTGTTTGCCATCTAATGAAGACTGTGAAAGTGGAGGAGGGAAAGTCTGAGCCCTCCTACGGCGGCTGCAGATATTTGATGTAACGGCTATAGTTTCTGCTGCCAAAGGCACATTAAACATGTCCAGGATCAGGTGAAGCTCAGTCTGATGTGTCTCATAAGCAAACCCTACCGTTAGAAAAACTAACACAATCATTTTTTCCCCCGCACTTTTGAACTCTTGCTGTGACTCGTGTTTGGATTCCCTTTAATGAGACGCTTTGTGTTTGATCTCTCGGCTCTAATGTTAAACAGTTTTTGTAAATCTTGTTGCACACTCTTCCGGCTCCTGTCATACTCTGTAACTATACTGCAGCTCTCCCCTTATTCTTAATGTGTTGCATTTTTCAATTCATAGACACCGACAGCCACATTATTTTTGTGCATACATAACCAGGCTGCACTTTATTGTTCAGTCCTTTTACATTGTAAAGTTTAACAATAATAATGAGATAATAAGAATAAGATGATGATAAATGAAATTCTAAATTCAACATCCTCTGAGCACCATTATTAATTTTTCATCTGGTATGACCAGAGGTATTCTAATAGAATAGAGATAGTCCACTCTCAGAACATCCAGGTATGTGGTATGTGTGTGTGGGGGGGGGGGAATAAAAGCACAACAGGCCAATCAACAGGCTAACCAATCAACTAATGGATATGGATGAAGACATCACTTCCCTGATGTAGTCAATGCTTGCCCCTGAGCCAGTGTGCATCACATGACCTGCAACACTGCCTGTGACCACTGCACCAAAATTGCCTTTAAACCAAACGACTCCAAAGGATATGAAGGTAAATTCAGTGTCAGATGAAATTTCATTCATTCATATTCAGCAAAATAGTCACTTTAAAGGCTTAGAGGATAATGCTGGGTATATTCAGTTTTTCTTGTGTACAAATCCCATTAAAGGTCAACAATTAATGGATCCTATTAAAGAGTGCGGCCTGTGCACCTGAAGCCTGAAAAAGCTTATTCCTCTGTGATATATACACTTCCATTGTTGTCCATGGCTGTCATAGCTATAGAGCACCAAATGTGTGTCAATCGCCTCTGTGGATAAATATACCGTTGACTCCTGTCTGCTAAAAACTGCAGTGCTAAGCTGTTTTAGTGGATTATTGAGCCATGTCTTTAGATAGAAGTGTTTATGTGTGAGCTGTGTCCATCTTCAGTTTGGACTAATGTGCAGGGGCTGAGAGCCTCAAGCAGGTTAGGGAGGCTGGAGAGTGTCAAATGAGGAACAAACACCATGTTGTTCAGTTGAAGAACACCATATTTATTTTCAAATGTCTTTACTAGGTGATTAAATGCGTCCTACCAGCCAAATAGAAGGCTTTTTGAAACTTTCACGATCATCAAGCGAGCCTTCAAATTTTGTTATTCGGACGATTTCGTTCCTGCTGCAAAGGTTTGAAACCACTGACCTCATCCTGCCGCCGCTCTCCTGAGTTTTCGCTCTCATTTTAGCTCGCCGTGCTGTTTAAATGAGCTCGACCCGACTCAACCTGCTGCACCCCACCGAGGAGGCCACTCATGAATATTTTAACAGAAGTTTGCTTATTGCATAATGAGCTTCTCTCCCCCATCGCTTGCAGCCACACACACACACACACACACACACACACGCAGGCGCTCATGCATGAAGTCGAGTGAGTGTTCGCGCGCACACACACACACACACACACACACACACACACACACACACACACACACGGACATGTAAAATATACCCTCTTACTGTAGGCCTACCTCTGCACTGTAAGTACAGGTGCAAATTTCTACACACACACACATACAAAAGTCATCACACTCTCACTTAGACACACACACACACACACACACACACACACACACACACACACACACACACACACACACACACACCCTAATTTGATGACTTTGGATGCTAATGAGCTGTTGTGGTGTTTACCCGACACGCATGGTGGGTGTCGCATGGGGGCAACCGCCGCCTGCTTTTAATGATGTTTATTTGGCACACGTCTGAGGAGCGAACGAGGGGATGATGGCGTGTGTGTGTGTGTGTGTGTGTGTGTGTGTGTGTGTGTGTGTGTGTGTGTGTGGGGGGGGGGGGGGCTGACTGGCAGATGTTTAAGACGACGGAGGGAAGACATCAAGCAGATAACTCCCACAGATAACTGAACAGAGTCACGACCCAGCGTTCGACGAATGAGGAGAACACGACCAGCGCTTTGTATCTCTGCTGTTTGAGTTTTTAAATGGCGTGTTCTAATTGTTATTCTCTCGTCTCTCTGACTGTTGAAGCATGTTTGCCTCTTTGAACAGACACAGATTTGTTAGGCCGTCAAAGGGCGGGCTTCAACTCGCATTAATGTTTCGGTGAGCTGAGCACAGACAAGAAAAACCCTGGAAATAATTAGCAGCCGCAGCCTGGATTTTCTTTCTTTTTTTTTTTAGACATGAATTAAAGTGTTCAAGTTTTGTGAATCTAACAGCTCAAAAGGTTTCTTCAATCTTTTTTGTGGAGGATTTCTCAACAGTTTTTGAAGCCAACACTTCAATACAACAATATAGCTGATAGTCTGATAGATTTGACATTTCTAGTTTCTCCAAAGGAGCACCAAACTCTTAAAGTGAGAGAACAGCATCTGTCTGCACGTTACATAAAAGGTCATGGTGTTCATAACACAATGCCCCACGACAACAATATGAGAAACGCTGATGAAAGCTGCTGGTTGTTGGTTACCCTTGTCTCTGCTGTCCTCAAGAAGGACGACATGATGCAGCACATGTGTGAACATATGTGTGTGTGTGTGACATGATATAGATGGCCCGTGTCAACACGGGTCACTGTAATGAATTGTCTTTCCCTTGATGACCAGTTTCACCTGTGAAAATCCTCGAATCGAATCCTCCTACCTATTTAAAGCCACGCTAATTAAGAAGAAGGATCCAAATGAATAGTCAAAGTTCTCCTGTAATAGAAGGCGGGGTTCAGTTTGCTTCTGCGTATTTATGTGTTTCTTTATTGGTCAAGTAGCGACAGCGCTGTATGTGCATAACGCCACCCCTCTTCATGCTGTTGGATATCAAACTATCTGACTCTGACCAATGGGAGTGAACGCAGAAAGGACTGCCCTTATATAGAGCCAACACGAGCCACCATTCACCCATACAGTGACATAGAAGACATCGTCATCA